>CAWUFW010003495.1:0-601804 GCA_963921515.1 Calotriton arnoldi
GGCCGGAAAAGCACCGACCGACTCGGATCCGGAAAAAATACCGACCGACACGTACCAGTGGCGCCCGACACGCCAAGTACGATGCAAGCCGCGATAAATCCGACCGACACGTCAGGAAACCAAGCCGACCGACCGAGCCGCTCGGAAAATAGCAATCCGGCCGGAAAAACACGCGAATCCAACCGACCGACACGCACCCGGAACAAATCCGACCGAATCGTACCCGCCAACTCCAACCCGCAAAGTACGATGCAAGGCGCGAAAAACACGACCGAGTCGGACGGAGGACAAGCCGTACGACCGACACGCATACAAAACCGAGCCGAAGCAACACAATACACCGCGACCGACGCGTACGCAGCATACAAAACTGCACAAACACAGCGTGAACGAAACGGAAAACACCGTACGAGACCAATGCAGGGTCCGACTCGGTCACAAGAACGTTTCCAACATACACAAACAGCACAAAGGAAAAATCAACCAAAAAAGGCCAAACAAGCAATTACCAAGCCAATAAATACTGGGGGGTGGGGACAGAGAACAAAGACACACCCACAACTCCACCTATATAAAGGACACAAATCACTACCATGAGCCTTTGCAAATGCCATTTCACTGCCAGCACCCAAGAGAAAGCAACCACACACCCACAGCTCACCCCTCACACAAGCCACACACCATCAGCACACCAACAAATACCTACCTCACATACACCCAGCAAAACACACACTCACACACCCTCACCTGCACACCAACACACACATCACTCACCATCACCACCCATCACCATGCCCCCAAGAAGAATCCCAAGTTCCTAGATTGTGAATTGGAAGTCCTGGTAGACGAGATCCTCAGGGTGGAGCCACAGCTGTTTGGCACTCTGGTCCAACAGACCCCCATGTCGCAGAAAACCAAGATGTGGGAGAGGATCATCAACAGGGTGAACGCCCAATCATCATGTCGGCGCACAAAGACGGACATCCAGAACAGGTGGTATGACGTGCGCAGGAGGGTACGGGACCTGCTGAAGATAGACTACATCAACAGCCAACATACCGGCAGTGGCCCTCCTGCCAAGCCAATATACCTCAGGCCCTGGGAGGAGAAGGTGCGGGCCATCCTTCCGCCAGTGAGCGTATATGGACTAGAGAACATCCCAGAGCCTGGTGAGTACACAACAAATGTACACAATAAACTGCCACAAAACACACACATCACTGTCAAGGGGAGAGTCAAACCATGCACACATAGCAATTACACAGCAACTAGAACAGAATCATCCCAAAATGTGTATGTCAGTCAGATAAACACAACACATGCCATCAAAAAAGTCACATCCAACTGTGCCAACACATGTACAAACACAACCACAACTACAGCTAGGCAGTGGCACAAATAGAACTAACACACACATCCACACATGTAGCCACCACAACAACACCAACACACAGTGAAGACCACTCAAAGGAAGGAATTCTGTGTATGCTGGCCAAGTCAGTGTAGCCAATAGCATCATGGGAGTCGCAGTCACACATATTGCCCCCCCACAACTGTCCCATCAACACCACCCTGAACCATGCTCACATCACAGGGAGTGGAGAAGGACTCACAAGATGGCTGACACTGGCTACTGCTGTGGGGAGCACAAGGCCCTGCTGCCAACTGTGCACCAACAAACAGCAGGACACCACTGACTGACATCCTGAGAGACAACTTACACTCCCTGCAATGCAAGCACGTTCCATGGTGGGCTATCTGGCTGGCTGGGTGGGAAGGGGACTTGCAGCACTGACTATAGTCACCAGCACCTCCCCTCACACCCCCCCAACACAAACTCCACAGTACCCACCTGGTAGAATGCAATGCCCTCCATCCTAACACAAGATCCCACAAAGCACCACCACCCTGGGTTATGTTGTGTGAAGCACAGGGACACTCTTGGGACTCTTAGCCAAACAACTGCCAGGACAACACTCCCAGCCATCCTGTCAGCACAGCCAGCCCACCCCACAGGGAAGCAGAGTCAAAAGGAAGGAAGCATGGGCATGCTGGGAAGGGGGTGGAGGCAATAGCATGATGGGAGTCGTAGTCACAGACATTGCTCAGCCCCACAACTGGCCCATCAACACCACCCTGAACCATGCTCACATCACAGGGAGTGGAGAAGGACTCACAAGATGGCTGACACTGGCTACTGCTGTGGGGAGCACAAGGCCCTGCTGGCAACTGTGCACCAACAAACAGCAGGACACCACTGACTGACATCCTGAGAGACAACTTCCACTCCCTGCAATGCAAGCACGTTCCATGGTGGGATATCTGGCTGGCTGGGTGGGAAGGGGGACTTGCAGCACTGACTATAGTCACCAGCACCTCCCCTCACCCCCCCCAACACAAACTCCACAGTACCCACCTGGTAGAATGCAATGCCCTCCATCCTAACACAAGATCCCACAAAGCACCACCACCCTGGGTTATGTTGTGTGAAGCACAGGGACACTCTTGGGACTCTTAGCCAAACAACTGCCAGGACAACACTCCCAGCCATCCTGTCAGCACAGCCAGCCCACCCCACAGGGAAGCAGAGTCAAAAGGAAGGAAGCATGGGCATGCTGGGAAGGGGGGTGGAGGCAATAGCATGATGGGAGTCGTAGTCACAGACATTGCTCAGCCTCACAACTGGCCCATCAACACCACCCTGAACCATGCTCACATCACAGGGAGTGGAGAAGGACTCACAAGATGGCTGACACTGGCTACTGCTGTGGGGAGCACAAGGCCCTGCTGGCAACTGTGCACCAACAAACAGCAGGACACCACTGACTGACATCCTGAGAGACAACTTACACTCCCTGCAATGCAAGCACGTTCCATGGTGGGATATCTGGCTGGCTGGGTGGGAAGGGGGACTTGCAGCACTGACCATAGTCACCAGCACCTCCCCTCACACCCCCCCAACACAAACTCCACAGTACCCACCTGGTAGAATGCAATGCCCTCCATCCTAACACAAGATCCCACAAAGCACCACCACCCTGGGTTATGTTGTGTGAAGCACAGGGACACTCTTGGGACTCTTAGCCAAACAACTGCCAGGACAACACTCCCAGCCATCCTGTCAGCACAGCCAGCCCACCCCACAGGGAAGCAGAGTCAAAAGGAAGGAAGCATGGGCATGCTGGGAAGGGGGGTGGAGGCAATAGCATGATGGGAGTCGTAGTCACAGACATTGCTCAGCCTCACAACTGGCCCATCAACACCACCCTGAACCATGCTCACATCACAGGGAGTGGAGAAGGACTCACAAGATGGCTGACACTGGCTACTGCTGTGGGGAGCACAAGGCCCTGCTGCCAACTGTGCACCAACAAACAGCAGGACACCACTGACTGACATCCTGAGAGACAACTTACACTCCCTGCAATGCAAGCACGTTCCATGGTGGGATATCTGGCTGGCTGGGTGGGAAGGGGGACTTGCAGCACTGACTATAGTCACCAGCACCTCCCCTCACACCCCCCCCAACACAAACTCCACAGTACCCACCTGGTAGAATGCAATGCCCTCCATCCTAACACAAGATCCCACAAAGCACCACCACCCTGGCTTATGTTGTGTGAAGCACAGGGACACTCTTGGGACTCTTAGCCAAACAACTGCCAGGACAACACTCCCAGCCATCCTGTCAGCACAGCCAGCCCACCCCACAGGGAAGCAGAGTCAAAAGGAAGGAAGCATGGGCATGCTGGGAAGGGGGTGGAGGCAATAGCATGATGGGAGTCGTAGTCACAGACATTGCTCAGCCTCACAACTGGCCCATCAACACCACCCTGAACCATGCTCACATCACAGGGAGTGGAGAAGGACTCACAAGATGGCTGACACTGGCTACTGCTGTGGGGAGCACAAGGCCCTGCTGCCAACTGTGCACCAACAAACAGCAGGACACCACTGACTGACATCCTGAGAGACAACTTACACTCCCTGCAATGCAAGCACGTTCCATGGTGGGATATCTGGCTGGCTGGGTGGGAAGGGGGACTTGCAGCACTGACTATAGTCACCAGCACCTCCCCTCACACCCCCCCCCAACACAAACTCCACAGTACCCACCTGGTAGAATGCAATGCCCTCCATCCTAACACAAGATCCCACAAAGCACCACCACCCTGGCTTATGTTGTGTGAAGCACAGGGACACTCTTGGGACTCTTAGCCAAACAACTGCCAGGACAACACTCCCAGCCATCCTGTCAGCACAGCCAGCCCACCCCACAGGGAAGCAGAGTCAAAAGGAAGGAAGCATGGGCATGCTGGGAAGGGGGTGGAGGCAATAGCATGATGGGAGTCGTAGTCACAGACATTGCTCAGCCTCACAACTGGCCCATCAACACCACCCTGAACCATGCTCACATCACAGGGAGTGGAGAAGGACTCACAAGATGGCTGACACTGGCTACTGCTGTGGGGAGCACAAGGCCCTGCTGCCAACTGTGCACCAACAAACAGCAGGACACCACTGACTGACATCCTGAGAGACAACTTACACTCCCTGCAATGCAAGCACGTTCCATGGTGGGATAACTGACTGGGTGGGTGGGTGGGTGGGAAGGAGGTCTGGCTGTCAACCAAACACAATCAATGCAGACCATGTTCACACCCCAGAGAATACATAGAAATGCCCAAATAATGCAGGACAATGTGCCACACCAATATCAACCCCTGACTGTGACGACTTAGGACAATACAATGTACAGGCCCGCACCCCGAGGCACAGTCACAACTGTCAGGTGTGTCAACCACTGATGCCTGCAGAAACATGACATACATTGTTTGTGTCTCCCAAAAACAGGTGATGATAGGGACACAGCAGCAGACGCTGAGGAGTCCCAGTCCCAGGCTCAAGAGGATGCCGAGCTCACTGGCGTCGTACAGCCTCTGTCCTCCTCGGACGATGAACAACCTGGCACATCCGGTGCAAGTCAACATGCTGCACCAGCAGGACCACCAGCTGCAGCACCAGCAGGTCCACCAGCTGCACCCCCTGCACCCACCCCTCCAACGACTGTCACCACGAATACCATCCCTGCCGACATGGACAGAATAAGGAACAACACCAGCGCAGTGACCCTGGACCAACCTGGGGCCATGGACACCACCACCACCACCAACCCCCAAGGTGGACCAGGGTTATCTGTGCGTGCAACTGCACACACTGCACATGTCAGCAGGGGTGGTGGGAGGGGTGGGAGACAGAGGTCGCTGCTTGCAGACGTTGCTGGTGTGCATGAAGACCCACAACTGGTACGCATAGCTGATGCGTACCAGTCCAGCACCGGAGAGCTCAGCCAGGTAGTGGGGCTCCTCAGAGACATCAAACAGCAGCAGGCTGCCCATCATGCCCGCTTGGACTCCCACATGTCCCAAGTGGAGTCACACATGTCACGTGTGGACTCCCACATGTCACGTGTGGACTCCCACATGACCCGCGTGGAGTCCAAGTGGGATGTACTACATGAGATGACGGCGGTGCACAGGGACATTTTACAATGCCTCCGCCAGATGAACAGCAACCAGTCCACACCTCCCTGTGTGCCAACAACATCTGGTACCGAACAAACTGCAACTGCCACAGGGAGGGAGGAGGACTCTGGCGGAGAGTCCCCTGCACCGCAGCAGCCTGCACTTGAGGGCCCCCCCCCAAGAAGAGGGGTCGTCCGAGGAGGGGAAAGTGAGAGGCTGATGGCCAAGCGCAACTCCCAGGAAGCCTGAACCTGTTCTGGATTTTCGCCTTTGTGCACAGACTGTTCACCCTGTTGATGGCAACACTACTCCCACACATTGCATGGGGAGTATAAGTTGGAACAATGTGTCAGACAACAGTGGCCCCGATACTGGGGATCCTGTCTACCTGGACTTTCTATTCATCTAGGAACTTGGGATTGCAAGATTCATGTACAGCACAATCCATCCTATGCACTATTATCACAATAAACACACTAATACACCATACTTGCCTCTGTCGTGATTCCAACGTGGGTGCTGTTATGGGGATGATGAACTGCAAAATTACACAGTGTATGCGAACTGCAACAGCAAGGACAACACAGGCATGTGAGTACAGGCAACGTGACACATATGAGGGAGACACACCACCAGGGCTACACAACACATACACACCTAGGCCATCTGACTCATTGCCTACACTGATGTTGCCAGGGAAGACGGTGCAATGCACAGACACCACACCCATTCCCAGTTGTAGTCAAGTAGCCCACAGGTGCAGTAAGCAAATGGCAGTCAAATGTGTGACCACAGACAACGCACATCACTAAGTGAAGCACAGGTTTATTACACAGTAGCAACATGCCGTAACCACTACAGATGCAAGGTAACCCCACCTGGTAGCGGGCACACAGTCAACAACTGTAGACAGAAGGAAGTCCATGGGTGTGGCGCACATCACCTGTAGGGACACAACAGCTACCAGCCTGGATGTGCAATCACGTCGTCGGTGGACACAGTTGACCAAACGAATCTGAAAGTACCCTGTGAAGGACAGAAATGACACACAGTCAAAAGCAATGCAGTACAGGACAGAACAGCAAAACTCATGCACAATACATGTTACAAGATACCCACCCAGAACCAAGTTAGCATGTCAACACTGTTGGGGAGTACAGCCCACCTGTCACCACACATCGCAACACACATCCTGTCAAGTAGCCCATGGACACACTCCAACAGCACCAGAGCACCACCCACACATCATGCCAACTCACATCATTGACATGACACCTCAGGATACTCACATTCAGCTAAAGAAGTTGGTGATGAGCTGTGTGCGGACATCACCATCACCATCATCATCATCATCGTCACTGGCATCGTGGTCCAGGCCAGGATCCTCCACAGGTGGCGGATGTTGGTCATCGTCATCCTGGATGAGAGGCAACTCCTTCCGCACTGCCAGGTTGTGGAGCATGCAGCAGACGATGATAATCTTGCACACTTTCGCAGGGGCATATGGGAGGGACCCTCCGGTCTTGTCCAGGCAGCGGAAGCGGCTCTTCAGGAGACCAAAGGTCCGCTCAATCACTCTCCTGGTCCGACCATGTGCCTCATTGTAGCGCATCTGGGCAGGTGTCACAGGGTTCCTGAGGGGTGTCAGCAACCACGGCATGTTGGGGTATCCCGAGTCACCTACGGACAGACAAGTGCACATCAGCTGACTTGGAAAAGTGGGCGGAATACTACAGATCAGATCACACACAATGGCACAAAGTCAGTACACACCGACAAGCCAGGCACGCTGGTTCTGCATCTGTGCCATCAACCTGGGGATGCGACTACTCCTCATCACAAAGGCATCGTGTGCTGAACCAGGGAAACGGGCACACACGTGTGTGATGGTCATGTCTGCAAGACACACCACCAGTGCATTGACCGAGTGGTAGTGCTTGCGGTTCCTGTAGGCCTGCTCCTGGGCCTGTGGTGGTACCAAAGCCACATGTGTCCCATCAATGGAGCCAATGACATGCGGCATCCTCCCCAGGGCATAAAAGTCACTCTTCACGTCAGTGAGTCGTCGCAGTCTAGGGAAATAGATGTGCCGGTTCAGGAAGAGCAACATTGCCGCCAAAACATCGCGGAGCACACGGCTGAACATGGTCTGTGACATCCCACCAGCAGACGCCACAGTATGTTGGAAGGTACCGGTGGCAAAGAAGTGTAGGGCTGCCATCACCTTCACCTTGGGGGTCAGCGCTGTAGGATACGGCCGGCCAGGCTGCAAATGTGGGGACAACTGCACTGCAAAATCCTCAATCAGCTGCCTGGTGAAGCGGTACCGTCGGATGCTGTCCCGTTCCACCATCGTTGCCAGGTCTGGGAATGGCCGATGGACAGCAGGAGCCCTGCAGTGCAGAGGAGAAGTAAGCAAGATCGTCAGTCACCCCACATATGCGGCATTGAACACACTCAAGATCCCAACATACATCATCATGAGGCACAACTACATGAAGTGTGCAGTACCGGAACGACATTTATGGTACATACATGGCCAACATCTGTCAACACGGTCCTACAGGTGGCATCAATTTGTCCCTGTTTGGCCCATTGGATATCATGATGCTGTGTCACAGTCACCCCCCAGTGACATGTGAGGACAGATGTGCCCCAGGCACCACAGCTCAACGACAGGCACATTCCCAGGGACCCTGTAATGCCACATGGACACTGGCATCACCTGGAGTATCATGTGTACACCACAACAAAACAAACATGACCCCCACAGGTAGTGGCCACACTTGCCATGGCAGGAGAGCCATGGACGTCTGTGACACACACGCACAACATCAGAGTCCATGCACACACAACGTGGATGTGGAGACTGTCTCCCATTGTGCACATGAAATCAGAGACATTGTAAACACTACATGCACAAAGACTGTGGAGGGCCATCACTATTGTGCCACTGGGACACCCTGGCTCAAACATACCGTCCCACATGGGACTCACGGGGTATGTGACATGACATACACAAACACCACTGTGAAATGTGACCATGGCACATGCACAGATATGAACAGTTGCACATCACAGTGGTCACGTACACGTAACACCCATGATCCTGTCCCCATGAACACGTGCACAGCCTGGGGGTGGCTGCCCACAGGTGACACCCACAGGACAACATGTACACCAACATACACACAATAGGAAATGCAGCCTTACATGCCTTATGATAAGGTTTGGACAGGCTGTCGTGATGTAGGTGTGCCCCTCACTCCCTGGGAGCTATCTGTGGCTGGCATATGTCCATCTGAGACAGGCATGCTGACATATGCCAGTCACATGTACAGTGATGCGTTGTACTGCAATGGACCGATCGGTGCCTCCGGCCGGCCCATTGCATTCAATGTGTGCGGGTACGCGTTGTACCCCTGTGCGCGTTGAACAGCAATGGACCGATCGGTGCCTCCGGCCGGCCCATTGCATTCAATGTGTGCGGGTACGCGTTGTACCCCTGTGCGCGTTGAACAGCAATGGACCGATCGGTGCCTCCGGCCGGCCCATTGCATTCAATGTGTGCGTGTACGCGTTGTACCCCTGTGCGCGTTGAACAGCAATGGACCGATCGGTGCCTCCGGCCGGCCCATTGCTTTCAATGTGTGCGGGTACGCGTTGTACCCCTGTGCGCGTTGAACAGCAATGGACCGATCGGTGCCTCCGGCCGGCCCATTGCATTCAATGTGTGCGGGTACGCGTTGTACCCCTGTGCGCGTTGAACAGCAATGGACCGATCGGTGCCTCCGGCCGGCCCATTGCATTCAATGTGTGCGGGTACGCGTTGTACCCCTGTGCGCGTTGTACTGCAATGGACCGATCGGTGCCTCCGGCCGGCCCATTGCATTCAATGTGTGCGGGTACGCGTTGTACCCCTGTGCGCGTTGAACAGCAATGGACCGATCGGTGCCTCCGGCCGGCCCATTGCATTCAATGTGTGCGTGTACGCGTTGTACCCCTGTGCGCGTTGAACAGCAATGGACCGATCGGTGCCTCCGGCCGGCCCATTGCATTCAATGTGTGCGGGTACGCGTTGTACCCCTGTGCGCGTTGAACAGCAATGGACCGATCGGTGCCTCCGGCCGGCCCATTGCTTTCAATGTGTGCGGGTACGCGTTGTACCCCTGTGCGCGTTGAACAGCAATGGACCGATCGGTGCGCACCCATTGACAATGGGCTTGCCTGGCAACGGACGCGTTTTCGAATATTCGAACGAGTCGGTTGCTGGAAAATCAGTTGGTCACCCACAACAATGTTGCAAAATCATGTATGTCATGAAGTTGAAGATTTGAAGGATGCTGTGGGCGTGTTTTGGTGCTGCTATTCCATGGATTGGCCAGATTCAGAAGATGCAAACGACTTGGACCTATCACTTTGGACACAAGGGACAGTATCTGCCTCTCCAGCACATATATATTGCTGCATGTTCCCCTGAGAGCCCACTTGCCTGCACTACATGCTCCAGGACGACATCTGCCACTGCACTGCTGCTGTCTCTGCCCCTCTGGACCCTGCAATGGCACGTACTGTGGAGAGAGCCCCAGCCTTCAGCCTTGAAGAGAACCAGGCCCTGCTGGACAGCCTACTTCCACAGTACAGCAAGCTGTATGGGACACCAGGGGAGCAGGTGAGTGTTCTGTGCACTGCCTTTCTGAATGTGCATTTTGTCTGACTAGCAAGGCTGAGAGTCAGCACACCACTGGCTAGCAGGCTCACTGAGTAGTTGTCACCCCCCATAGTGTGTAGTGACTTGCACTGGACAGGTATGGTGCAGTGACAGTGCTTCTGAACAGGGTTTTACTCCCCATGCTATGATACCATGTAGTGACTTCTGGAAAACTGTCCATGGGCAGCCGTGCACTGCCTGGGTACACCATGTGCCCCTGTGATTGCGACATGTATATGCAACTGTGTCATGCACGGATATGTTGCATGTGTAGTAATGTCCTTATCACTTTGTCATCCTGACAGGCTTCTGCCCATCGGAAGCATGAGATCTGGAAGGACATCGTCCGGGCTGTCCGGTCCGTGGGGGTCTACAAGCGCCGGATCCGCAACTGCCAAAAGAGGTGGCAGGACCTTCGGGGCTGGACCCGGAGGATTGCACGGGTCCAGCTGAAGCTGTCGCCTCCTCGCAGGAGGGGCGGAACACGGACCCTGACCCCCCACATGCTCAGGATCCTGGCGGTGGTCTTTCCAGACCTGGATGGGCAGCTGAAGGCCAGAGAGCAGCAAGGAGGGGGTGAGTCAAAGACTGCACTGTGTACTCTGTCTAACATGTTATGTGCCCTCCTCGGGCCAGGTTGAACTGCCACAGTACAGCAGTCATGTTGTCCAGGAGCCATGTCCCTCTATTGTGCACTGCCCACTCCTCATCTGATACCCAGGTGTGGCCCTTACATGCAGGGAATTCTGTCACTTAGGACTGTGTCCTTGCAGTTTGCTTGACTCAAGGTGGGAGACAGCATCTGTTTCCCTGACTCTGTGGTGGGCATCATGGGTGGGTCCATTGCTTACACAATGCCTGTATTCTGACATGTATTCAGCGTGTTACTTTGATCTGTGGTCCAATTGCTGAGCTGATCCACCACATGTGGCTGGGGTACCTGGCACACACCCATGCTGCGGGTGGGAACAATGTTTGGGCCCCAGGAGTATGTATATGACGTGTGTCACACATACTTAGCCAGCTGCCTACAGTCCAGGGCTCATCCCTCATTCATGTGGGGCTGGACAGTCATGCCTACTCCAGGCCATACAATACACTCTGTACTCCCACTCCCGTGTATCAGAGGACACATTGTGCACAGTGATTTGCCCCTCAGGTGTCTGCCTCTGTGTCAGTGTGCTGTGGATTAGTCGCCAGGACTGCTGTGGAGTTTCTTGGTAGGGGCTCAGCATGCCACTGGAGATGTGACCATAGGAGACGATACTTGTGTGACACATAGGTGTCTGATCAGCTGCCCATGCAGACTGGGGCATGTAAATGTGAAGTTCAGGCAGCTGTTCCCCATGCACAGCAGAGTGTGAGGGGCTCAGGTTCAGAGGGTAGTGTCACAGGTCTCCCATATGTCCAATAGGTATGACCTGGACAGATGAGGGTTAAGAGGATGTGTTGTGGGGGGATGTACATGTGCACTTGTGCAGCTCCAGGACTTGCATTCCCCATGACCTACTATTGTGACACAGTGCAGAGTGTTGTTGTCTGGCTGCAAAGTCATACATCACTGAGACAGTGATGTATGACTTTGCAGTCATGCCTCCGCCATGGCATGTGTCTACTGATTGGTGATCCTGCAGGGGAGTGACATGTGCTACATGCACACCATAGTGGCGCTGGCTATCAGGACATGGGTGCATCATGGTGTCTGTCGCTGGTATGCATCACATGCATTTCCTATTTGACTCTGGGCATCCCTTACATCCGTAAACCTGTACTGACTCAGTGGCAAGAGCTGTGATGTGTCCACACCGTGTTCTCTGCACTGTCCAACTACTGTGTACTTGGTGCATGTGTCAACACTGGGGTGTTGCAATCCAACAGACACCAGACAGATGGGTGCAAGGCCATGTGGGATGTGAGTGCCATGCTTGGCATCAGACTGACAATTGACTTCTCCTGTTCAATTAGTGCACTTTTAGCAATGTACAACTAATGATGCCAGGGCTTGCTCTGTGATGTGCTGTGCTCACAGTGGTGTGTGCGTTATGTGCAGGTGACTGATGTCTGTCTGTTTCCCCATTGTTTGCAGATACATCCACGGCCACGGAAGGGGACAGCTCCACGGACCAGGAGGAGCCGGAGAGCCAGACTGGGTCAGCAGCCGAGGAGTGGTCGGAGGGACCCAGTGGCACGGAGGGCGAGGGGAGCCACACCGAGGAGTCCTCAGCAGCATCCACCTCAGCTGAGGACCAGAGCAACTCGGAGGATGACTCCCTTGTGGAGGCGGGTGTCAGCAGCCACCACACCCCAGCTAGTGTTGCTGTCCCCGCCACCACCAGCACCACCACCGCCCTCCCATCGGCTCCCATTCCCCAGGTCCGTGGAGGCTCCCATGTCCGGGAGCGTGTCTCCTTTGGGCCAGGCACCGCACCCCCTGCCCCTGTGTCCCCTGCTGCCCTGAGTGAGGAGTCTGTGTACCTCCTTCGCCAGCTCCATGTAGGGCAGACAGCCATGCTGAGTGTCCTCCATGCGCACACCGCGCTGTTGACTCAGCTGGTGTCGTTCATGGAGGGCATCTCATCGGGCATGTCTGACCTACAGAGGGGCAATAGGTCCATGGACTCCTCCCTGACGGCAGCAGTGTCCCTCCTCAAACGGTCCCTCACCCCTCCTGCCTCTGCTCCATCCACACTCCCCAGCACCTTACCCATCCCAGGCACACACACACTGGCACACACCAGCACACACACATCCAGCACACTGACACACACGCCAATGACAAAACGCACACGCAAGCACATTCAGGGGACTGAAGCCAGACTCACAGGGGATGGGGCCCTGGAACACACACACGCATCCACATGCACTGCGCAGTCCTCAGTTCCCTCTCCCTCCAAAGCACCCTCCCTTGCCTCACCTGCAACCCCAAAGTCACAGCAGCTCTTCCTCTGTGACCTCGGCCTCTTCCCCACCGATGAAGCTGCTCCAGCATCCCGGGGGAAGAGGAAGCCCACCCACACGGAGCAGAGTGCCCCTCGCCCCCGGACACCCTCCCCCAGGCGCAGACGGACTGAGGCCCCCACCCGCAAGTCCCCCCGGAGTGCTAAGAGCAAGACCCCGCCACCGCCCTGCAGCTCAGGCACAAGGTCTCCGTCCTCCATCCCTCAGGCCCCCACTGCACAGGTGCCCCCACCACACCCTGCCCCAGGTTCCCCCACCCACAGATATACCATCCCCAAGATGCTCCGGCCTTCTCCCCCTGCCACTTGCTCTCCCAGCACCACACCCCCGCTGCGCTTGTCTGTGCCACTGATGTGGTGAGGGTGTCCCCCCTCTGTCCAACCCACCTTGCCTGTTCCCCATTCTCCTCCCCTGGAGGTAGGCACTGCAGTGGAGTCCACTACCGCCCTGTCTGACTTGGGCACTGCAGTGGCGGACCTGTCCACCCCATCTGCAGGGTCCACTGCAGTTGTGCCGGCACCCACGACATCTGTGTCATGCCCCCCAGTTGTGCTGGCACACACCATGTCAGACACCTCCACTGCAGTTGTCAGTGGCTCTCCAGCACCCACCACCCCTTCCCTGACTCCCCCTGGTGAGCCCTGATCCTGTCCCTGCGGTGCCTGGCCTGCCCCCGGTTGCCCCTCCTAGTGGATTGTCCCTGGTATTGTGCAGGCATGCGTAGGGTGACATCTGCCAGTGTCACCCTGTTTGAACTTTGACAATGGACTGGCCATTGGCCTTTGCTCTTTTTTCAGGACTTCGTTTGGCCTCAACACATATGCTGAATAAAGCAACTTTCTTTTCTCTAGTGCTCATGCTTCAGATGTACATGTTGTTGGTGCAGCTAACCATGCCCTTGCTGCAGTGATGGTGATATCTGGTCTCATGATTATGAAGTGTTACTGTGCAGGAACCCATGTGGTCCAGGGGGAATGTGTCCTATCATGTGGTGTATCCATGTCATCAATAGCAGCATCTGAGGGTGTCATGTGTTCAGTATTTGGCAATGGGTTTCCTACTTACATTGGCAATTTCATATCTGTGGCTTCCACCCCTGCACATCTGTTGTGCCTGCCATCGTTGCATTTGTCTACTTCCCTGACCGTGTTGCCATCTCCAGTGGACATGCAGGTTTGGGCATCAATGGGGAGGGACTCATCCGTGTAGTCAGTGCAACATTGCTATACAAGTGTGTTGGATCTGTGCTGATGATTCCGTTGGCACATCCATGACCAGGCTGATGTGATGGGAGCCCTCATTTGGTGCTAATTGTTGATTGTGTGACCAAGTGCTCAGCTGACATGATGGGGCCCTACTGAGGCAACATATGGCACAGCTTTCCTCACACAGGAGTGGAGTCCCCTCATGGCAGTGTGTACACGTGTGACATTGCCTGCGCCCAAGGTGTGTGTTGTATGTGCATGTCTGTGTGTTCACTTCCATTCATCTGCGCATGCTGTGATCCCTAGTGTTGTACCTGTTTGTGATGCTTGCTGACTTGAGCTATGTTCCCCCAAAGTCTTCTCCCTGTGTTCTCTGTGATGTGGGTGCATGGCACATTACTGGTCATCAGGGTGTCACCCATAGGTGTGTTTGCTGTCAGGGCAGAGTTTGTGTGCTGACGCAGATGGGTCACAGTCAGGTTTCCCTTTGGCACTTGTTGTTTGCCCCTGTCATGTGATTTCCAGTTTGTGTTATCTTTCAGTGATTGTGACACGTTGTGTGTGTGACTGCTGGCACTCCTTAGGGTCCGGGCTGCAATGTTGGTTGTTGTCTATGTGTGTTCTTTGTGGGTGACCTTGGCTTCTTCATTGGTGTGTGACTGTGGCTGGGATCCCATTGGTCGGTGTGGTATTGCCGTCATGTCCATGTACAGCGTAGTGTGCAGTGTGTCAGACATTCAGGAGTCTTGTTGAGTGTCCATGTGTGATGTGTTTCTACACCTTGGTTCCCACCCACCACCCTGGAATAGTCATGGGTGCATGTGCAATGTCACCAGTGCATGTGTACTTCACTGCTGCACATTGTTGGAGGTCGAGGGGTGTGGTCTTGAGTGTGTGCAGATGAGAGTTGTTGCCCGGCTAGTCCCCTGCCTCCATGTTGGCCTTGGCTTACTGGCCATGCTGATTGATTTGTGCTTGTGTAGGTGTGATGGTAGTTAGTTGCTCAGGACACCTGACTGTGGTTCACAGTGTGAACGACATTTAGCTTTGTCATCACAGTGGTATTTTTCTTCAGCCCAGGGTCACCACATTGTGGGGGCCCTGGGGGTGGTGCTGTGGTGTGTCTGTGACTTGCTGTGTCAGTTGTTGTTCCTACGTGCCTGTGTGACATGTGTGTTTTGTGCTCCCTCTCACCTGTCAATGCCTGCTTGCCCACATAGGGGATTTGGATCCATGAGTTACCTTAGTGTGGCAGTGTATGCACATCTGTATGATTGGTATTCAGCTCTCCTCATGTGTTGTGTTGTTGCCTGGGGACAATGGCACCCCCACCCCTCACCTGCTGTGTATGATGACAGTGTTGGTCTGCCTCTTTGTGTTTGTGCATCTGCACCACTGCATTGGCATATCTTGTGTGTGCCATTGGCTGTATGTTGTTTGGTGTGTTTCCCCTGCTGTCCCTGGGACTCCTAGGTCATCGGTCAGCACAGTGATCATGGTTTGTGTGTCCCATTGCTGCCATGGTATGGTATCTGTTCACCTCACATCTGCTGTCTCCACAGGGTATCTGCATTTGTGTGCCCATTGGTGCAAATATGTGGTTCTGCATTCTGATGGTCACTTCTGTCATTGTGTCATTGATGACTGTTGACGGTCTCAGCCCCCATGGGTGTTGTTTGTCTGCACATGGCCAAAGGAATGTTTCATTTGCACTGCAGTATTTGGCTCCCCCAATTTATGTTGCAATGGGACACATACACTACTTTGCCACAGATGAGTTTTTGGTTCTGTGACCAGGAATGATCCATGCAGTTTGGCAGTTGCAGCTCTTTCTTTGTCAACAATTACCTTTTGGTCACTGTGATGATGAGGGTGTAGACCCCATTGCCACAATGGTCAAAATGTGCTTCAGCTATGGACCCCACACTTGCCTTTTGGTCACTGTGATGATGGGGGTTTAGACCCCATTGCCACAATGGTCAAACTGTGCTTCAGCTATGGACCCCACACTTACCTTTTGGTCACTGTGATGATGGGGGTTTAGACCCCATTGCCACAATGGTCAAAATGTGCTTCAGCTATGGACCCCACACTTGCCTTTTGGTCACTGTGATGATGGGGGTTTAGACCCCATTGCCACAATGGTCAAAATGTGCTTCAGCTATGGACCCCACACTTGCCTTTTGGTCACTGTGATGATGGGGGTTTAGGCCCCATTGCCACAATGGTCATGGGCTGCTTGCATTGTGGGTGCCACACACATATATGTGTGGCACATGTGCTAGGGGTCACATTGTATGTTCAATGTCATGTTCGGTGTTGTAGGCATTTGACACAGCCTGCTCACACGCTTGTCATGGTGGTGGGGGGATGTCTTAATCTTGCATTCCCTAGGTTGTGGTGTGCTTGTTGTGTCATGCATTGTCCATCCTATGAGTGGGGGTGGTAGTAGTGGTAGGCATCCTGCCCCCCTGGCTAAGGGTGGTAGTAGTGGTGGGCATCCTGCCCCCCTGGGTGGGGGTGGTAGTAGTGGTGGGCATCCTGCCCCCCTGGCTAAGGGTGGTAGTAGTGGTGGGCATCCTGCCCCCCCTGGGTGAGGGTGGTAGTAGTGGTAGGCATCCTGCCCCCTGGCTAAGGGTGGTAGTAGTGGTGGGCATCCTGCCCCCCTGGCTAAGGGTGGTAGTAGTGGTGGGCATCCTGCCCCCCTGGGTGAGGGTGGTAGTAGTGGTGGGCATCCTGCCCCCTGGGTGGGGGTGGTAGTAGTGGTAGGCATCCAGCCCCCCTGGCTAAGGGTGGTGGTAGGCATCCAGCCCCCCTGGCTAAGGGTGGTAGTAGTGGTGGGCATCCTGCCCCCCTGGGTGAGGGTGGTAGTAGTGGTAGGCATCCTGCCCCCTGGTTGAGGGTGGTAGTAGTGGTAGGCATCCAGCCCCCCTGGCTAAGGGTGGTAGTAGTGGTAGGCATCCAGCCCCCTGGCTAAGGGTGGTAGTAGTGGTGGGCATCCTGCCCCCTGGGTGAGGGTGGTAGTAGTGGTGGGCATCCTGCCCCCCTGGGTGAGGGTGGTAGTAGTGGTAGGCATCCTGCCCCCTGGCTAAGGGTGGTAGTAGTGGTGGGCATCCTGCCCCCCTGGGTGAGGGTGGTAGTAGTGGTAGGCATCCTGCCCCCTGGCTAAGGGTGGTAGTAGTGGTGGGCATCCTGCCCCCCTGGGTGAGGGTGGTAGTAGTGGTGGGCATCCTGCCCCCCCTGGCTAAGGGTGGTAGTAGTGGTGGGCATCCTGCCCCCCCTGGGTGAGGGTGGTAGTAGTGGTAGGCATCCTGCCCCCCTGGGTGGGGGTGGTAGTAGTGGTGGGCATCCTGCCCCCCTGGCTAAGGGTGGTAGTAGTGGTGGGCATCCTGCCCCCCCTGGGTGAGGGTGGAGGTAGTGGTAGGCATCCTGCCCCCCCTGGTTGAGGGTGGTAGTAGTGGTAGGCATCCAGCCCCCCTGGCTAAGGGTGGTGGTAGGCATCCAGCCCCCTGGCTAAGGGTGGTAGTAGTGGTGGGCATCCTGCCCCCTGGCTAAGGGTGGTAGTAGTGGTGGGCATCCTGCCCCCCTGGGTGAGGGTGGTAGTAGTGGTGGGCATCCTGCCCCCCTGGGTGAGGGTGGTAGTAGTGGTAGGCATCCTGCCCCCTGGGTGGGGGTGGAAGTAGTGGTGGGCATCCTGCCCCCCTGGGTGAGGGTGGTAGTAGTGGTAGGCATCCTGCCCCCCTGGGTGGGGGTGGTAGTAGTGGTAGGCATCCAGCCCCCCCTGGCTAAGGGTGGTGGTAGGCATCCAGCCCGCCCTGGGTGAGGGTGGTAGTAGTGGTAGGCATCCAGCCCCCCCTGGCTAAGGGTGGTAGTGGTGGTGGGCATCCTGCCCCCCTGGGTGGGGGTGGTAGTAGTGGTGGGCATCCTGCCCCCCTGGCTAAGGGTGGTAGTAGTGGTGGGCATCCTGCCCCCCCTGGGTGAGGGTGGTAGTAGTGGTAGGCATCCTGCCCCCTGGCTAAGGGTGGTAGTAGTGGTGGGCATCCTGCCCCCTGGCTAAGGGTGGTAGTAGTGGTGGGCATCCTGCCCCCCCTGGGTGAGGGTGGTAGTAGTGGTGGGCATCCTGCCCCCCTGGGTGGGGGTGGTAGTAGTGGTAGGCATCCAGCCCCCCTGGCTAAGGGTGGTGGTAGGCATCCAGCCCCCCTGGCTAAGGGTGGTAGTAGTGGTGGGCATCCTGCCCCCCTGGGTGAGGGTGGTAGTAGTGGTAGGCATCCTGCCCCCCTGGTTGAGGGTGGTAGTAGTGGTAGGCATCCAGCCCCCCTGGCTAAGGGTGGTAGTAGTGGTAGGCATCCAGCCCCCTGGCTAAGGGTGGTAGTAGTGGTGGGCATCCTGCCCCCTGGGTGAGGGTGGTAGTAGTGGTGGGCATCCTGCCCCCCGTGGGTGAGGGTGGTAGTAGTGGTAGGCATCCTGCCCCCTGGCTAAGGGTGGTAGTAGTGGTGGGCATCCTGCCCCCCTGGGTGAGGGTGGTAGTAGTGGTAGGCATCCTGCCCCCTGGCTAAGGGTGGTAGTAGTGGTGGGCATCCTGCCCCCCTGGGTGAGGGTGGTAGTAGTGGTGGGCATCCTGCCCCCTGGCTAAGGGTGGTAGTAGTGGTGGGCATCCTGCCCCCCCTGGGTGAGGGTGGTAGTAGTGGTGGGCATCCTGCCCCCCTGGGTGGGGGTGGTAGTAGTGGTGGGCATCCTGCCCCCCTGGCTAAGGGTGGTAGTAGTGGTGGGCATCCTGCCCCCCCTGGGTGAGGGTGGAGGTAGTGGTAGGCATCCTGCCCCCCCTGGTTGAGGGTGGTAGTAGTGGTAGGCATCCAGCCCCCCCTGGCTAAGGGTGGTGGTAGGCATCCAGCCCCCCCTGGCTAAGGGTGGTAGTAGTGGTGGGCATCCTGCCCCCCTGGCTAAGGGTGGTAGTAGTGGTGGGCATCCTGCCCCCCCTGGGTGAGGGTGGTAGTAGTGGTGGGCATCCTGCCCCCCCTGGGTGAGGGTGGTAGTAGTGGTAGGCATCCTGCCCCCCCTGGGTGGGGGTGGAAGTAGTGGTGGGCATCCTGCCCCCCTGGGTGAGGGTGGTAGTAGTGGTAGGCATCCTGCCCCCCTGGGTGGGGGTGGTAGTAGTGGTAGGCATCCAGCCCCCCCTGGCTAAGGGTGGTGGTAGGCATCCAGCCCCCCCTGGGTGAGGGTGGTAGTAGTGGTAGGCATCCAGCCCCCCTGGCTAAGGGTGGTAGTGGTGGTGGGCATCTGGCACCCCCTGGCTAAGGGTGGTAGTAGTGGTGGGCATCCTGCCCCCCTGGGTGAGGGTGGTAGTAGTGGTAGGCATCCAGCCCCCCTGGCTAAGGGTGGTGGTAGGCATCCAGCCCCCCTGGCTAAGGGTGGTAGTAGTGGTGGGCATCCTGCCCCCCTGGCTAAGGGTGGTAGTAGTGGTGGGCATCCTGCCCCCCTGGGTGAGGGTGGTAGTAGTGGTGGGCATCCTGCCCCCCTGGGTGAGGGTGGTAGTAGTGGTAGGCATCCTGCCCCCCTGGGTGGGGGTGGTAGTAGTGGTAGGCATCCAGCCCCCCTGGCTAAGGGTGGTGGTAGGCATCCAGCCCCCCTGGCTAAGGGTGGTAGTAGTGGTGGGCATCCTGCCCCCCTGGGTGAGGGTGGTAGTAGTGGTAGGCATCCTGCCCCCTGGGTGGGGGTGGTAGTAGTGGTGGGCATCCTACCCCCCTGGGTGAGGGTGGTAGTAGTGGTAGGCATCCAGCCCCCCCTGGTTGAGGGTGGTAGTAGTGGTAGGCATCCAGCCCCCCTGGGTGGGGGTGGTAGTAGTGGTGGGCATCCTGCCCCCCCTGGCTAAGGGTGGTAGTAGTGGTAGGCATCCAGCCCCCCCTGGCTAAGGGTGGTGGTAGGCATCCAGCCTGCCCTGGGTGAGGGTGGTAGTAGTGGTAGGCATCCAGCCCCCCTGGCTAAGGGTGGTAGTGGTGGTGGGCATCTGGCACCCCCTGGCTAAGGGTGGTTGTGGTGGTTGGCATCCAGCCCCCCTGGGTTGGGGTGGTGGCGCGCATTCAGGCCCCTGTGTGCATATGTGGCATTGGTGATGGGCATCCCGCCCCTATGGTGCTGCTGTTGCTGGTGTAAGTATATTCAGATTCCCAGTGTATGTGTGTGATGTGTCGTGTACGTGTTGTATGTGTTTTGTGGTTGGTGTCTGACTTACCTTCTGCGCCGTATGCGTCCGTGCCTGTTCCGGTAGTAGATGTAGAATATTGGTATGATCGGGACGAAGGGATTCATGGTTGGTTCGTGTCGTTCGTCCTTCTCGTTGCTTCGCGTCGTCCTCGTCGCTTGGCTTCGTCCTCGTCGCTTCGCGTCGTCCTCGTCGGTGCTGTGTTCGTCTCGTAGCCGTGGATCGTGTTGTGGCGCGATTCGGAGCTTATGTGCGCCTCTCCCGGATGCTTTGACGTGCCGTGCGTAGCGACGGGTTCGGGCGCGTACGGAAAGCGCATCGTACTTGTCCGGCCGGACGGGGCTGCATTTTCCCTTCCGTGCGACTCGATTCGGCGTTTCCGGATTCGCCTCGGTCGGAGAACAGGACCTGGTTTGGGTGAGTACGGCTCGGCCGGGATTTTTGCTGTTGTGCGCATCGTACTTGCTCGTTCGGTGTGCTGTACGGATCGGTCGGGAAACAGGCTTTCGCATGGCTTTTTTCCCGACCGAATGGTATTGGGTGCGCCTCCGACCGAGATCGGAATCGGCCCCTTAGTCTCTTTTTCAGAAGTCGAAAATCTCCAGCGGGATGAGGAAGAGAGCTGTAGCAGAAGACAGTTTCAGTGTCCTGATACCCCTTTGGTGAAGGATCGCTGAACAGAATTTGAAGCTGCAGAAAAAAATGTAGCTGGAGAAGCCGCATAATCAACCAGTTCGATTATGTACCTTGGGCAAGTAGGAGAGCAGATTGGTCCTCGTCTCCTCCCGGTTCTGAGAGAAATTATTGTCCAAAAATGTTTTAAGTCCTGAGTTCTGAGGTTTGGCCATCTTGATAATTTTACCACCACACCCAAGAGTCCTGGACTGGTGGGACAACACTTCAGAGTTCAGGAACTCACTCCAGGTACAGGTTAAAGATGGTGGAGCCTTTTGTGCCCCTGTGACTCTGAACAAAAGGCCAGAAAACTAGCCCTTGGAGTTACTCTGGTAGTCCTGGGTTCTGGAAAAGATGCATGGATAAACAGCAGGGCTGGCCTCTTAGGGTTTGAGGAAGGCTCCAGACAGAAAAACAGTCCTTCTAGTTACAGCAAAGCAGTCTTTCAGACTGCACAGCAAGTCACAGCAGCAGGCAGCCCTCTGATAGTCTTTACGCAGGACCAGGAGTGAACTGAAGAATTTGTGTCTGAGGTCCTATTTTCATACTCTAGGGCCCTCCTTCTGGAAGGTGGAAGAAACCTCTAGACAGTGTCTTTGAAGTGCATGCAATTTCCTGACACCCCTGCCCTGGTTCCAAGCTGACTACAGTGAAAATGTGGAGGTGATCGGTCCTTTGTGTAAAAGCATTGCACACCCTATTCAGTGCAAGTTGGGCTTTGCTCAGCTTCTCCCCCATCCTGCCAGCAAATGGCCCAATTACATATACCCAATCCCTCTATTGTCTGACTGTCTGGGAGGCATTCACAAAGTCTGTCAGTTGCACCCAGTTATGTAACCCAAGCAGTCTGCATGCAGAACAGAGCTAAAGGCAGGAAAATGCCAACTTTTCTAAAAGTGGCATTTTCAAAGTTGTAATCAAAAACCGACTTTACCATTAAATAGTTTTTTTTTTTACAATTCCAAAGACACCAAGCATGGAATAGCTACCTGCTCCCAGTTGGACATCACAGCTTATTAAATGTAATAAGGAATCCCCAATCTTATCCTATGGGAGGGTTAGGCCACACAGTAGTGAAAAATTAATTTAGGAATTTTTCACTACCACGACATGTAGAACATAAAAGTATATGTCAAACCTTTCAATTACACAGCACCCTGCCCCATGGGCCACCTAGGGCCTACCTTAGGGGTGATTTATGTAATAAAATGGAGTTTAAAACTGCGTTCAGACTGCAGTGGCAGGCCTGGGACATGTTTTAAGCAGCTACCTAAGTTGTTGGCACAATAAGTGCTGCAGGCACACTAGCAGCATTTCATTTACAGGCCCTGGGCATATGAAGTACCTTATACTGGGACCAATTTGATGTAAACCAATTTAACCATGTTTAGGGGAGCAAACACACACAATTTAGCACTGGTTAGCAGTCGTAAGGCCAACAAAAATAATTTCAGCAAAATGGAGGAGGAGAAGCAAACAGTTTGGGGGGAAATCACCCTAAGGCTGACAGGTCTAACAGGCGGCAAAAGTATCTGACCTGTGAAAATAATTCCCTGGGTGCGAAATGTGGTATTTTGTGATTTTTGGCACAATTTATACTAAATCTTTTTAAAAATCATATCTCTGGTTCCCCTAATTGGATTTTTGTTGTCTTGGTGTCATTTTGTTCATTAACTTATTTTCTATGTTTATAAACTGAAGTGGGATTTTTTTGTTATGTTGTGTTTATAACTTTTTAACTGTATTGATCCTTCGTAATCCTTTACACGTTTTCTTAGCTTAGCCTACCTGCTCTCTGCCTTAGCATGTAATAAAACCTTTAACTAGACCTAATAAAATAGTGACTCTATTACTTTTGATGGACTACCATGCATCCCAACTAATAGTCCACTTTCTCACATACATTAAATGGGAAAGTTGAATTTCTTTTGAGTGTATAAAAATTAATTCCTCCTCAGAAATAGTTTGATGGACTGATAATAGCCCTTTTTGTCTCTACGTAGGCCAATAAATAGACAAGCTTATTACATCAAATATAGGATTCTATTGGCGTATGACATTTTAGATTGATTGTGTTCTTTATACAGTTTATAAAGCATAATCCTAGGTATTTTAATTTATTACAGTTCCATGCAAACCCTGAGTTGTCAAATGTTTGTGTAAATGAAATGCATTTAATTGTGAAACTTCCGATTTCTCAGAGTTTAATTTGTAACCTGAAAAAGTTGCAAAGGAAGTTACTTCTTAAGAAAGGGAAGAAGTGAACACTACAGATTTGACATAGATAGAAGTATATCATTTGCATTTACAGACAGTTTTAATTGTTTATCTTTTTTTTTTTTTTTAGTTCAAATCTTTTATTGAATTTTCTGCAACATAGGATAAACAGTACATGTGCATAGGAGTACAGTGGTAAAATAAAGAAATATACAGATAGAGCGAGGAGTAGGGATACAGAGGGGGAGAGAAAAGTCACTGTAGGATTTGGATTGGGAGGATAGCTGGTCTAATGACCTTTGGTAGTTACCAACAACAATCGACTGCTATAAATTGTGCATATCACTAGACTCATGTTGCATTAGATCGTAACAACAGTACATCACAAACATCATGAATACAAATTGACCACATTATGGTATCCACTGTCTATATATTGACAATGATGAGGCGGTAATTGAAGCAGCAATAACTGAGGTGATGTGTAAGTTCTAAATTGGTCATAAATTGGATATAAATCCTACATGTTAGAATAAAAAGGTGCAAGGGCCCTGTGTGGGTGGAGAGGATATCGGGATAGAGGATGTGTTATAATGTAAATTGGCTGTGAAGGATAATGTCTTTAAGAGAGTATAGCACTCTCCTGAGTTAATTGTTTACGGTGGCTTGTAGCTAAGAAGCTTGGTATCCAATGAGTCCCAAATTGGTCTATGAGAGGAGCGCCAGGGGGAGAGTTGTAGTGTCACGTTATCAGCACCTCTAAGGAAGGTGATCCACTCTTGCCACATTCGGAAGGAAATCGCCTTGAAGTTCTTCCAATTATGTAGAATCAGTTTACATGCTAGGGTAAGCATTAGGTCTATTAAATGGCGATCACCATCGGTTTTCAGCTGATTATCTAGTGGGCTGAAGGATATATGAGAACTCCCTTGAGGGAATAATATTGAAAGTGTGTTTAATGCATTCCATTATTTTACTCCAGAAAGTCTCTAAGATTAGGCAATCGAAAAGCATATGTGCTAGGTTGCCTTCACTTTCCTCGCAGTTCCAACAGTTTGGATTAGGAGTGAGCCCTATTTTAAAAAGTCTGGAAGGTGTCCAGTATGTTCTTTTGATAATCATATATTTAGTTTGTGATAGTGTTGGTGATATCTTATTAGAAAAAGGAAATTTGTTAATGTGTTCCCAGTCGAACACCACATTTCTAGAGTTTAATTCCGATTCCCATTTTACTTGGTTGCGTGAGAAAGATTTGTTTATGTTTGGTGACAGCATTTTATATATGCCCGAGACCATATGGCCGGCTCTAGTTAAGCGGCCTAGTAAGTTAGGTAGGGATGGAGCTATCGCCTTTAGGGATTTTTTAGAGATCTGAACTTTGAGTTGCAGAAGTTTGTAGAAATCCAAGTTTGTCAAATTGAATTGGATCTGTAGGACTGAGAACGGTAATGGTGATGAGTCTAGGTATAAATCTTCCAGTAGATTAATTCCACTATTCGACCAATGTGGCCAGAAGATTGCGGCGCCATCAATCTTAATACTGGGGTTGTTCCACAAGGAAGTAAGATTGGAGTTTTGTAATTTCACATCTGATTGCGAATCTAAGCGGAGGAGGGCATTTTTTGTGTTTTGTATAATGTTCTTTGAGTGTGGTAGGTGTGTTGTATGCATAGATGCCATAGCTGCGAGAGGAGCATTCTTAATGAGAGATCTTTCTATGGCTAGCCAAGATGGTTCGTACACTGAATTATTGATAAACCAATTGGATCCCTGTTTGCATAGGTAAGCAGTTTGATAATTCCTGAAGTTAGGCAAGCCGATTCCACCTTTGTTTTTTAATAATTTAAGTTTCTTCAGTGAGATTCGTGGTTTCTTCCCTTGCCACAGGAAATTATTAAAGGATTTATCCAATTTGTTTAGAAAGTCATCAGATAACATCATTGGTAGCATACTACTGAGATAGTTGACTAATGGGGCGACCATCATTTTTAGTGTTTCTGCTCTACCCCACCAAGAGAGAAATTTAGGTGACCATGAGTCAAGGACCGAGCTAATTTTTTTATGTAATGTTTTCTCGTTGGTGTGTAGAGTGGTAATCAGGTCGTTTGTGAATTCTATCCCTAAATATTTGATGCAACCCTGTTGCCATGCTAGACCAGATGAGCCTAGGATGTCCCTATTGCCACAATGATTGAGAAGCTTAACTTCTGATTTATCTTTATTGAGAGAGTATCCCGACACATCCGAGAATAGATGGATTGACCTCATTAGAGCTGAGATAGAGGAGGAGGCATTATCTGTGACAATAAGCACATCGTCAGCGTACGCCGCCAGTTTGATCGTAGTTTTGTCAAAGGTGATCCCTGTGATGTCCTGATTTTCTCTAATATGCTGGAGAAAGGGCTCTAGTGCAAGGAGAAAGAGTGGAGGAGAAAGAGGGCAGCTATGCCTGGTACCTTGCTTTAAATTGAAGGAGGAGGAAAGTATACCACCCGCTCTGACTCTTGCACTTGGTTTGTAATACAAAGCCATAATCATTCTAATAAGGTTGTCCCCTAGATTAAATTTCTCTAACGTTGCACGTAGATATCTCCAATCTACCTTATCGAAAGCTTTTTCAGCGTCTAGTGTGATCGCTACGGTGGGTGTATTTATTAATTTAGCTTTTTCGATAGTGTGGCACAGTAATCTTGTGTTGTCACTGGATAGTCTATGCTTTAAGAAGCCGACTTGTGAAGTGTGGATCAGTTTTGAGATGTATTGTTGGATGCGTTTGGAAAGGATTGAGGCATAGTTCTTGCAGTCCAAATTTATCAGCGAGATCGGCCTTTAATTCTTCGGTAGAAGAGGATCTTTCCCTTCCTTGGGTAGTACTGTTATAATGGCTTCAGCTGGGGTGCCTGTGACCTGGCCAGATTCGGAGAAGTGGTTATATAATTTAGTAAGCGGTGGAACCAGGGACATGGAGAATGTTTTTAAAAATTTGGCATTGAACCCATCTGGGCCTGGAGCTTTGCCAGTTTTGAGATCTTTAATGACCTCCAGGATTTCTTTGTCTGTGATCGGTCCATTAATGGAGGCTTTTTCTTCCTCTGTGAGAGACGGTAGTTTGACGCAATTTAAAAAATGTTTGCAACTTGAATGGTTAACTTCAGAGTTTTCTTCATATAGTTCCTGGTAGAATACTCTAAAGATTCCAGATATGCTATCAGGATTGGTAGTAATTTTACCATCCTTATCTTTCATGGAGTTAATGGTATGTCTTTGGAGTTTAAACTTTAAGTATGATGCTAGTGATTTGCCCGCCTTATTTGACTCACAAAGTTTAATGCTTTTCTGCTTATTAATCCAGATTCCAGCAGGCGTGCTAATGATTGTGTTGTACTCGTATTTCTTATTTATGATTATGCCAAGAGTGTTGTTATCTTTGCTAGTAGTATGAATTTTTTCTAGTGCTGCGATTTCTTTCTCCAATTGAGTTAGTTTGGAATTGGCTTCCTTATTCATGTTGGATCTTATCTTAATGATGTCACCTCTTATTGTAGCCTTTAGAGCTTCCCATCGTGTGAGCTCTGAAGTTTCACCTTCTTTATTATCTATGAGAAAGTTATGAATAGATTCTTTAATGATTTTAATGTTATTTTGAGAGGAAACAATTTCATCATTAAACCTCCACACTGATTGTTTTTTGCTTGATGTGTGGTCCGTGATGGAAAGAGTGATGCAGGAGTGATCCGATATTACTCTAGGCTCTATAGTGGATTGGTCAACTTTACTCAACGCATTACCCGTGATCAAGATGTAGTCTATACGGGAGTAAGATTTATGGGGAAAAGAGTAAAATGTATAATCTCTTTCCGAGGGGTTCTGAATTCTCCATGCGTCTATGAGGTTGAATTTTGCACAGATTTTTTAAAGTATTTTATGTGATTTGTTCGGGTGGAATGGGAACTGTTAGTTTTTATCTAGGTGGGGATCTAGGGGTATGTTGAAGTCGCCTGCTAGTATGGTAGTGGCTGTATCTGGGATTTTCCCTAGTTGGACGTATATATCTTCCCAAAAGGCACGTTCGTCTTTGGTAGGTGCGTATACGTTAACAACATAGAACTCTCTGTTATTCTTAACTAAATTTGTGATGCACCATCTTCCCTGTGAGTCCGAGATGGACCAACTTAAAGTGATTCCAGACTTTTTGCTTATTAAGGTTATGACTCCACTCTTTTTGCCTCTCGCTGCTGAGCAAGCAAGATCTGGAAACTGGTAACTTTTGAGTTTTAGGGATTGTGTTTCGTCAAGTTTAGATTCTTGCAAGAGGATGACGTCCCCCCTTTGTTTATTGAGGTAGTCAACAATTTTCCTTCTCTTAACCGGATGATTGATCCTTTCACATTCAGGGATACTATTTTAATGGATTTGTTTGTGCCAGTCATTGGGGAGTATAGTGAAGTTGTTGGTGAGTGATCCTTTTGACTTCATCTGTTTGATGAACAGTCTCGCAAAACGACCACCCAGGATCAATATTGTTATGAGTGTGTTAAGCCGTAACATGGATTTCTTTCCTCTGGATAAGGCAACCAGAAATAATAAATAGAGTGTAAAGAGTAAAGTGCAAGAGAGCATAAGAAGGATGTACTGCAATCCCAATGAACCCCACCCCCAACCCTTACAAAACCCCTCTCCCTCCCCCCTCCCCTAAAACAGCTTACGGACATGGCGATTAGAGGAATGCCTACTCCTTCGGGGTACAGCTTCTAAAACTATTAGAACGTTAACACTGTGAGAAGAGCCACATTGGATAGCGTAGTACTAGCGTGCGACTACTATATAGCTTGAGGTTATATAACTGGAATGTATCTTCCGATAAGAATTGAGCTTATAGCTATTTGTTAATGGCTATTAGATATTCTATCGTGTACGACAAGCCTATAATTAGTAATTAGTGTATAACTAGGTTGATTCTGGCTAAACAGATTACACAGATTACAAGTTAGTCGTATCCAGCATTGAATGAGCATATGGATATTGTCTACATTTTCTTTTATAACCATCATTTATCATTTAACATTTATCATTTTACGCTTATCATAATAACAAGTACTTATCATGTCTAATAAAAATTATGGTTTACGAGGACCCTTGGCAGATCATCAGACCACTTTCCTCGGATCATTGTAGAAACGGTCGGATGTAATCATTTAAAGACACTTGCAGTCACTTGAAGTCACTTGAAGCCATAGGTAGCACTAGGAAGGTACCTGTATTCAGATTAAGATCTAGGTAGGATAGAACACAGAGAATATCACACAAGGATTTACATTTGATGAAATAGAAGGTCGGTTTCCCGTGGGTTTCCGTGGAATCTCCGTAGATTCTCTGGTCTATGTTCGTTGGTATCTAGTCTAGTTGGTATCTAGTCTTGTTGTGCTGGAGGAATACGTATCCATCTGAGAGTCTTCTTTATCCTCCAGAAACTTTTTGAGAGTGTTGGGATCATTGAAGACATGTGTACTGCCATGAGCAGAGATTCGGTATTTTGCTGGGCCAGAGAATGATCCTTGAATGTTCATGCTTTTCATCTTTGTGCGGAGGGAAAGAAAGCCTTAGCGAGTTTCCACCATTGTCTTAGAATAGTCCTGGGAGATATAGATTTTATTGTCCTTCCATACGATATGGTTATGCTTTCTCATGTGGGCAAGTATTTGCTCAACATGCCGGTACCTTAAAGGTTTACACACGATGGGTCTTGGCGTCTTTTGATGTTGGATTATCCTTGTGGGGACTCTATGAGCCCTGTCGAATTCAAGCGGTTTCTCGAATTTTATGTTAGTTGCTTGTGAGAACCATTGTTCTAAGAAGAGGATACAGGATTCAGACGATGCTTATTCTCCTTCGGGTATTCCAAAAATACGTAAGTTCCCCTGTCTGTTTCTGTCCTCCAATTCGAGAGTTCTTTAGAGAATGACCTGGAGGAAATAGTGAATGATTGGATGGATTTTTTAACAATGCTTTAGTTGTCTTCTAGACTACTGATCCTGTTCTCAGCCTCAGCGAGTCTACTATTGGCTTCTCTTAGCTCGTGGCGGATGGCTGAGACATCGCTCTGCATGATGTCTGTGTTGGCCTTGGTTGACTTAGCTAAGTCGTGGACCTCAGCCAATTTTTTAAGGATCGTTTCCATTGTAGTGTTTATGTCTTGTTTAGATTTTGTTGGAGAGTCTGGAATTGGGTGATCTCCTTTCACTCTCTTAAGTGACTGTTTACTTTCTTTTTCTGCCATTTTCGGTATTGTTAGGTAAGCGGCAGGTAGATGGCAGTAGAGAATTATACTGTGGTCGGTAGCGTAAAGGCGTAGGTCGCTCCCCCACCACACAGCTCCGTCTGTGTGCCCTGCTGCTGCCCCTGATTGTGCTCGTTTTTCCTTTCTGTGCCCCCTTGCTGCCCCTGATTGTGCTCGTTTTTCCTTTCTGTGCCCCCTTGCTGCCCCTGATTGTGCTTGTTTTTCCTTTCTGTGCCCCCCCTTGCTGCCCCTGATTGTGCTCGTTTTTTCCTTTCTGTGCCCCCCTTGCTGCCCCTGATTGTGCTCGTATTTCCTTTCTGTGCCCCCCTTGCTGCCCCTGATTGTGCTCGTTTTTCCTTTCTGTGCCCCCCTTGCTGCCCCTGATTGTGCTCGTTTTTCCTTTCTGTGCCCCCCTTGCTGCCCCTGATTGTGCTCATTTTTTCCTTTCTGTGCCCCCCTTGCTGCCCCTGATTGTGCTCGTTTTTCCTTTCTGTGCCCCCTTGCTGCCCCTGATTGTGCTCATTTCTTTTTCCTTTCTGTGCCCCCTTGCTGCCCCTGATTGTGCTAATTTCTTTTTCCTTTCTGTGCCCCCTTGATGCCCTGATTGTGCTCATTTCTTTTTCCTTTCTGTGCCCCCTTGATGCCCTGATTGTGCTCGTTTTCCCTTCTGTGCCTGTTTCCCGCCGCTGCGCCCCTGCGGCCCCGCCCCCTCACTGCCCATTCGCTGCCCCATTCCCTGCTCCACCCTCCCACCTCCCCATTTATGGCGGCCGCTGCGCGGCCGCGCAGCAGACGTGCGCAGCGGGCGCGCGCCGCTGGCGCGCCTAAGGCAAGCCCGTCTGCTCCCGTCCGCGCCGGGACCACGCCCAGCGCCAGACCCCCTGGTCCGGGCATCCCCCGTGCCCGCCACATCAACAGACGCCGATACGACGCCAGCACCCTCCACGCACTCAACCCCGGAAAAGATCACACCTGCTACCAGGCCACCCCGAAGCGCACCCAAGGGCCCTTCACCTGCCGGAACTGCAGCTTCGCCAGCACCCGCCCCGCCAAACCACCGCCCAGGAAAGAACCCAACTACCTCAGATGCATCCTCCTCAACACCCGCTCCGCCCGCAAACACGCCATCGAACTCTGGGACCTTCTCGACTCAACCTCCCCAGACGTCGCATTCCTGACGGAGACCTGGCTGAATCCCGCTTCAGCCCCCGACATCGCCATTGCCATCCCGGACGGATACAAGATCACCCGCAGGGACCGCACCAACGGAGTCGGAGGAGGCATCGCCATCGTCCACAGGAACATCCTCAGAGTCTCAACCAACACCGACGACACCCTCAGCACCGCCGAACACATGCACTTCCAGATCCACACCGATCCCAACACCACCCTCAGAGGAACCCTCATCTACAGACCCCCGGACCCCGACCACAGTTCAGCGATTCCATCGCTGACTTTGTCAGCACACACGCCATCGCCTCCACGGACTACATCCTCCTCGGGGACCTGAACTTCCACCTCGAGAACAAGAAGGACACCAACTCCACCACCCTGATCGACAACCTCGCCACCCTCGGACTCAGACAGCTCGTGACTACACCCACCCACGCCGCCGGCCACACGCTAGACTCCATCTTTTCCGCAAGCCCACACGTCTCCTTCAACCACACCTCCGAACCCCACTGGACTGACCACCACTGCATCCACTTCACCTACAGGAAGCCCACCACGCACCACCGCACCGAACAAATGCCTCGCCGCTGCTGGAGCAGAGTCACGGAAGACCAGCTAACCACAACCCTCGCCCTGAGCCCACCCGCCGAACCCTCCGACCCCGACACCGCCGCCCGCAACCTCAGACAGTGGATCGACGACTGCGCCAACACCCTCGCCCCGCTCAAGAATCCGCCCAACAGCCACACCAGCAGGAAAGCCACCTGGTTCACCGAAGACCTCCAGGCCTCCAAACGAACATGCCGAAAACTGGAGAAGATCTGGCTCCACGAACGGACAGCGGACAGCTACGCCGCCCACAAGAGCGCCACCCGCAGTCACCATCACCTCATCAGATCCGCCAAAAGGGCCTCACTCAAAGACCGCCTAGACAACAACGCACACAACAGCAAAGAGCTCTTCAACATCGTGAAGGAACTCTCCAACCCCAGCTCCAACACCAACGACATCCAGCCGTCGCGAGACCTGTGCGACTCACTGGCCACCTTCTTCCACCGCAAAATCGCCGACATCCATGACAGCTTCAACACCACGACCGCCCCGGCAACCACCGAGACCACTGCCCCCACAACCACCAACCGCCTGCTCTCCTGGACCAACATCAACGACGAGGACACCAGCGAGATAATGAACACCATCCACTCCGGTTCACCGCTAGACCCGTGCCCTCACCACATCTTCAACAAAGCCAGTACAGCCATCGCGCCCCATCTCCGGAAAATAATCAACATCTCCTTCAAGACAGCTACCTTCCCGGAAAGCTGGAAGCACGCCGAGATCACCGCCTTACTCAAGAAACCCAAGGCAGACCCCAAGGACCTCAAGAACTTCCGACCCATCTCTCTGCTCCCGTTCCCCGCGAAGGTCACCGAGAAAATCGTCAACAAACAACTGACCCGCTACCTCGAGGAGAACAACATCCTGGACCCTTCCCAGTCCGGCTTCCGCAGCAACCACAGCACCGAAACCGCCCTCATCGCCGCCACCGATGACATCAGGACCCTGCTAGACAACGGAGAAACAGCAGCCCTCATCCTCCTGGACCTATCAGCCGCTTTCGACACGGTCTGCCACCACACACTACGAACACGCCTTCACGACGCCGGGATCCAAGAGAAGGCCCTGGACTGGACCACATCCTTCCTTTCCGGCAGAACACAAAGCGTCCGCCTCGCCCCCTTCCGATCCAAGGCCACCAAGATCATCTGCGGCGTACCCCAAGGCTCCTCCTCAGCCCAATGCTGTTCAACATCTACATGGCACCCCTCGCCCACGTTGCCCGACAGCACAACCTCAACATCATCTCCTACGCCGACGACACCCAGCTGATCCTCTCCTCACCAAAGACCCTCACACCGCCAAAGCCCACCTCCACGAAGGAATGAAGGCCGTCGCCGAATAGATGAGGACCAGCCGCCTAAAGCTGAACTCAGACAAGACGGAGGTCCTCATCCTTGGTTCCAACCCTTCAGCCTGGGATGACTCCTGGTGGCCAACATCACTGGGAACAGCCCCGCCACCCACCGACCACGTACGCAACCTAGGGGTCATCCTCGACCCCACCCTCTCCATGACTAAGCAGGTCAACGCCGTTTCCTCATCCTGCTTCAACATCCTCCGAATGCTCCGCAGGATCTTCAAGTGGATCCCCACCGAAACAAGAAAAACAGTCACCCAGGCCCTCGTCACCAGCAGGCTGGACTACGGAAACGCCCTCTACGCAGGAACGACGGCTAAGCTCCTGAGACGGCTGCAACGCATCCAGAACGCCTCTGCACGTCTTATCCTCGACATCCCCCGATGCAGCCACATCACACCCCACCTGAGAGACCTGCACTGGCTCCCTGTCAACAAGAGGATAACCTTCAAGCTCCTCACCCATGCACACAAAGCACTCCACAACTCCGGACCAGCCTACCTCAACAGACGACTCAGCTTCTACACCCCCACCCGCCAGCTCCGCTCGACCAGCCTCGCCCTCGCCACAGTCCCCGCATCCGGAAAACAACCGCCGGCGGCAGATCCTTCTCCCACCTCGCCGCCAAGACCTGGAACACCCTCCCCACCAACCTCCGACAGACCCAAGACCTACTGGCCTTCAGAAGACTCCTCAAGACCTGGCTCTTCGATCAGTAGCAGCACCACCCCCCTCTTCCCCCAGCGCCTTGAGACCCTCGCGGGTATGTAGTGCGCTTTATAAGTGACATGATTGATTGATTGACTGTAGGGCACTGTATGATACACTATGGAACACTAAATACACTGTTGGTCTGTGTATAATGAAATATACTGGTGTATATATTGATGTTATGCTTGCTTTGCTTGCTTGCTTGCTTTGCTTTGCTTGCTGTACTTGCTTCGCTTTGCTTGCTTGCTTTGCTTTGCTTGCTGAACTTGCTTCGCTTTATACCTCGCTTTATACTTTATGCTTTATGCTTTATACTTGCTTCGCTTTATACTGTATACTTTGTAATTGCTTTGTATTTGCTTTTGCTTTTGCTTTTGCTTTGTAATTGCTTTGTATTTCCCTTGTATTTGCCTTGTACTATATGTCCGCTACAGAGACGATGTGTCAGGTTTGCTGTGATTGCAGCGAGGTTGCTCGTTGGCCGTAGATCGTAGTTATCAGATTGCTTTGTCTTTGCTTTGCTTTGTCTTTGCTATGTGCCGGATAGTGGGACGATGAGCACGTTGCAATGAGCTTGCAATGAGATAGCTCATTCGTCGCTGGACGTAGATCGTGAACACCAAAGTGCACAAGATTGTAATATAGCAGGAAGGTTTGACGTATGATTAGCTCACGTTTTCTTGTTCCTCTAGAGCCTGGTTCGATCACTGATTTATTTTGCTCAGAGCAATACCTGCATATCCATGCGATCAGGTCTTAGGTGATTTGCTTTATAACGCAAACTGGTATTGGTATTGGGATTGGCGTTATTTAGGATGCGCTGGGAGCACACGTTTATTTAAGACCAGCCTCTTTTTGTGTAGTTATAGCAGTTGTAGCGGTTGCCCTTAGAGTAATTCGTTGAACAGTATGTATAGTACTTCTTCTATGGCATCGCCATTTTAGTTAGGTCAGGCAAGTCAGGCAGGACGACCCGATCACCTTGATCTAGATCCCTAGTATAATACCTCTTCTTGTTGACAACCGTGTTGACCCTTGAGTTGGTATTAGTATTCACATTAGCTAATGTGCCTTATGCATTGCTGGCACACCTTTATTTACATCCGACATGCCCATAATACTCGTAGATGCATTAGTGTATTATATGCTCTGCGGTGCCGCCATTTTAGATGGGGACAGCAGAGTCAGGCAAGTTGGTTTGTTTGAGCATATGGGTATTACACGGGGCAACCACAGGTGAATGTCTACTTTATTTCTGTTTATTTCTTGATTTCTGTTTGTCTTTATTTACAATTCCGACATACGCTACTGGTCACGCTGCTAGGAATCAAATCTTCATCTTCAACAGATTCACTTCTTGTGCTCCATACACACCTGCGCTCACTCGGTTCAGTCGCAATCTCATTAGCTGACATGCATTAGCTGACATGCATCGTGAGCTCCCGTTTTATTACTTCAGGTATGCTCATGGCTCTCAAAGTACTCAAAGTCGCATTTGTGAAAGGCAAAACGTATATTACATGCTCCGCGGTGCCGCCATTTTAGATAAGTACCTCATGGTCAGGCAAGTCAGGCAGACTGTCTTGTTCAATCATATGGATTTTGCACGGTGCACACCACAGATGAATAACAGATGGCAGGCAGGCAGGCAGTCTGTCTTGTTCGATCGTATTAATATTGCACGGTGCACGGTGCACACCACAGATGAGCAACAGATGAATGATATTACATGCTCCGCGATGCCGCCATTTTAGATAAGCACCTCATGGTCAGGCAAGTCAGGCAGGTATGGATATTGCACGGTGCACACCACAGATGGATAACAGATGAATAGCAGTTTTTTCTACCTTATCTCTCTGTGAAGGTTATATCGAGATCGCTCTGTTGTGAAGTCAGCTCGTAGGCATTTGATTCCGGCACCCACTATCGACCACGCTGCTCGGACAAAATTCGGCCTCATTTTACCATCCTGTTCTCTCGCCCCAACTTGTGCCCCAACCACAACAGCGCTCGGATCAATTAGAGCCCTCGGCATTCACAGGTCGGGAATTATTATTCTCGTTCCGCATTTCTCGGCTCATGCACAGTTATTAATGAAAAACTGTACCGCCAGAACGGAGCTGTGGGCTTACGCCGCCATCTTCCTCTCTCTCCAAGCCACGCCCCAATTAATTGTTTATCTTTACAAATAAAGTCATGTACGTCATTATTTTGCTTTTATAGTCAAAAAGTGTTTGAAAGCTAAGAAAAATAAACGAGGTGACAGTGGACGTCTTTGTTTTACTATCCTTCATAAAGGAATATGCATAGGTGTTTCTCCATTAATGAAAATAACATCTGTGGTTGAGTATCCAATAATTAAATTAAATGTATGATCTTGGTGCCAAAACCAGACTAATTTAGCAATTGAAATTTAAAATCTCAGCACATCCTATAAAGTGGTTTTTAGATTACAAGTTTATAGGAGCCAAGAGATGATTATAGTGGGAGGATTTACTGAATACATGAAAAAATAATCTAGTTTATAATATATCATATGTAGCATTAAAAGTATAAATAATCCTCAGCAAAAACTTCAAATGACTGTATAAAAGATCAACCAGACATAAAAGTATTTTTAAATCGCCATCTTTGAGCTTGTATGGAGTAGCAACAAGATCTAAGTCAATAATATTCGCAGGTGATCTGAAATTAGAATTGCTCCATTTTCAGCATAAATCAGCTGTCTCATTGGATTATTATTACATTTTGGGTTGTGCCATACACTTTAATTGTAACAGCATTGTGTCTTTTATTACTTTTAGAGATAACCATCTCCATTCATTTTCATTTGCTTCCGCAATATATTTGACATTTACATTTTGGCAACACACAATGATCACATCATTTTTTATGTTTCATACAGGTGAAGAGAAAACATCGTCAATCCAACTTCTTTTTTGTTTCAATGCTTCATCTGTATTCAGATGTGTTTCTTGCAACCAAGCAATATTGCTTTTAAGTTAGGCAGATGATCTAACAAAACTATTAGAAAAACTAATAGTCAAGGATGGAGGAATAACAATTTGAAGATGACACTCCAGTGAATTAATGGACAGGACAAATAATATACACAACAAGGAAACCATCAGAACATTAGAATAGTACCTATAAAGAGAAAAGGGTAAGAATTTAGAGTGGAACAAATATGAACAATAATAAAGAAACAGTTAGTAGTTAGGATTCTACTGAAAAACAAAGAGTTAAGTAATTAAAACATTAAGGCTCATTATGAAGGAGGGCAGACTACCATCAACAGGCCATCGGTGGCAGTTTGTCTGCCATCCAGGGCATTGTTCCAACCGCTGCATTGCAATGCAGCCGGTCAAACCACGGAGGTCGGGTGGGTAGGACCTCCGCCTCCAACAAGATCAAAGATCCCATTGGGACAGCTTTGGGATTCCTAACCCTACATAGGAGGCGTGCAGGCACCCTGTAGGGATTAGGATATCCCTTTCTGACTGCCTGTTCATGGCAGACCCTCTGCCATGAACAGGCAGACAGAAAGGGGCTTTGGGTGCCCCAAGAAGGGCCCTGTCCCCCGTGGGCCACTGCTAAGTGACCTGGGAGGCACATGTAGTGCCCCCCTCACCTTCATGCACCGTGTTCCAGGCACCATATGGTGCCTGGCACACGGTTCATGGAGGTGCACAAAGTGCCATTTAATACTGCGGGTTGTCTTGCGGCCCTTTCCCTCAGAAGCAGCACACATCGCAGCAGAAAAGAGCATTTTATGACCAACTGCATGGCGGTCCTACTCTAACTGGGCAGGTGAGATCACCAACACATCGTTGGATGGTCACTTGTCTGAAACGATAGCGGTCAGTGGTCCAACCGATTGCCATCGTAAAAAGGGCCTATGTGTCCAAGATAAAGCTAAATGTTGAAAGGCAGTTATGTTTCCATATCATCTCCTTGACTGCCATCCAAAAATTGTTTCACAGGATATTCATATGTTGTAGTTTAATTGATGTAAGTAACTTTAAACAAATATGCATGAAATTGTCCAAATCTTACATTGAGTTATTTGACAGCAGGTCTCATGTCTAGGAATCTCTTTCATTGATCATCAGTAGTTTTCGCTACATCTTGTGAGAAGAATAGTTTGTTGCCTGGCCAAGAAGATGTGCATCTTAAAAAGGCAATGATGATGATTTGTATTTTTGACCCTGTTTGCATTCTATTTTTATGTTTAAAGAAGTCGACTGTGGAATATGCAATATTGTAGAGATGAAAGACTGGAAAATACAATTGCACTCTCTGGTAAATCACAAACCCTAAGGTTATTTCTACTATTTCTGTTCTTCAAATATTTGGTTTGATTCTTATGAAGGCAGCTTTCATGATTCATGGATTCAGTTTTCTGCTTCGAAAACTGTAGATCTTTCCCACATTCTACTTTAGATACTCTCTTATCTGTATGGTACCCTTTATCTTGAAGTCCTCTGGTTGTTTTCTCAATATAGGGCCTAAGGGCCCTGGTTTCCTTGAATAATAATTCCTTAGAGACAGTAGGATTGTATTGGATGGGAGAAAAAGGCTCTTTCCTAGGTCTCTTGGAAGTGGGATTGGTAGAACCTAAAGCAATTTTAATTCTTTAGAAATAGATCAAAATGTTAGAGGTGCATTAGTTAATTTAAATTTCCTAGTTTTGTCCATATAAAGAGATGTAAAAATATTACTTAGAAATGTTGCATATGGAATGAGCAATTGCTGGTACATCAAAGATGGCAAAAACAGCATTCCGGTCTCAAAATCTAGACTATGTTAAAAAGAAACACATTTTACAAGAATTACTCATGAAATGCTGTGGAGATAGTATCCTGGAAATGACCTTCATTTTATATATCTCTAAGTCTAGAGAACCATATAGTCAATGGTGAGGAAATGCGTTTAACAGAGCAGGCTCCTACTTATTTGGCAAGCTCTATTAATGTATGCAACACTGTTTTAGATTAAATATGAACATCCAATTTGCACCATAACCTTATATTTGCAAAGAAGTTCATAGTTTTGTTCATATTTGTGTTATGTGCAATGCACAAAATGGCGGCACTTCTGATGAGATTACGCTTGACATCAAATCCATTGCCAGTAATGAGCAACCGGTATTAAGTATTAGTAAATGCTCAACTTCTTGCAGTTCATTGCTTCTAGTATAACAAAAGCCCCCAGAGGACAGCAAATCTTCAAGAAGACAGCCATCTACCACAGTGCCTAGCCTCTCCCCTCTGCACTTTTGATTTTAATATGAATTGATTCACTCTTGACATTCAAAGGTTATTTTTCAATTAAATATAAAGCACACTGATATAATCTTACAGCTTACCTGTTTGATATACTAAATTATTGGAGCATTATTTAGAACTGAGCATATAAAAAAGGAATGCATTAAAAGAAAGACTTTGCCATTTCTGTGGGGGCTGAGCCATTACCATCATGCTTCAAGCCAAAAAAGAGACCCACACCAGGGGACAACAGTAGATACTCACCTGTTGTGATTTGACTGCATTTCTAGTCAAGATATTGTCCAGTGACGCTGCTCATTCCACTTTGTACTATCATGGCAGATTTCAAAATGACACCTGCCTGCAGATCATTGAGAGCAAGCCCCTTAACACAATCAGACTCTATTGCTAGATGATAAGGGTGAATACTGAAAGAATGCAATGATCGTTCAACCAACATTCAGTTTTTCATTGAATCTTGCGAACACAGTAATATGGCATATATAAGATCTATTTTTAAGGCAAACAAACCACTCACTTTGCCATCATACAGTGGCTGTGATACAAAATCAAAGAGACACATGAATCCTTCTAAGGCTCAGAACAAAGTATCTTTCTGTTGTGCTTACTTCAGAGCACATCGGATCTGTCATACTCATTTCTGACATACTATTTCTGTTCATTGTAAATAGCAGTTTGAACATAAGAGAAGCCATATTTAACTATTGATCATTCTTTCTGCACTCAAGATCATTTAATGCCTATCTTCCAAATGACCAGCAACAGTGGAAGGATTAATGATGCCACAAGCAAAAATTCATTCTTTAGTTTGGCACTCCATTCCTCTGCAAAAGTAGGGCCATACTTTTTGTTCCCTGCTAGTGGTGCCATAATGTGGCTGCCTTATCTCCCAACTAGCATTCAATAACCCTCAAATGATCAAGCAAACAGGAAACGTTTGCATGAAATACAAATGGACAAGTAGGTGTTAATGTAATCCTTGTATTTCCAGATGTTCTGTAAAAGATTTATAATAAACCATAGAGATGGCCTCTGAACAAGGCTGGAGAGACATCACAACATTATTTGGAGAGTAACAGAAAGTGAAAAAGCAGGTCAAAGAATGGAAATGTCTCAGATCAGACACTGACAATTATATTGTCACTGATAAACTGTGTCTGAATACTGATCAGAAACAGGCAATATTTGTTTTTATCATCCTTTGAGGTATAAAGTACTAATATCATGAAATATATGTAGACAGTGGTGGCTCACCTTTATGGGCACTGGGGCTCCACCCTCCTTTTTTATGCACTTTTGTATTATGTAAGGAGTCCTGACAAAGGCATCCTAGGTTAAGTTAAAAAAGACTGTTAAATGTGTGCATGCATGCAGGTGTAGGCATGTGCATGTGAGAGCATGCATGTGTGTGTATAGTTTAGTATGTGTATGAAAGTAATTGAGTGACAGGAGGAATTAGCTAGTATAAGTGAGAGTGAGTGTAACTGTGCATATCAAGTGAGTAAAATGAGAGTGATGAACTGAGAATGAATGTTAATGAGTGTGTGAATGTATGTGAGCATCAATGAGTGAGAGTGTGTGTGTGATTATGTGGTGCTTGTTTCTACAGGTGGAACTGGCATACTGAAGTTATTTTTTGGCATGCGGGCTACTCATAGCAAAATACTTGCACTGGCATATTGGAAATAATTATGCATATAAGGGGCAAGTGTGGCACAATACTGTCATGCTAGAGGTAATTCTTGGAATGTGGGACACTTTTGGCAACATTCTGCTTTTGGTACATTAGAGGAAATAGGGAGGACAACTGTAGCATATTGGAGGGGGCATTCAAAAGTAACAAAATGGTGGCTCTGACTTTTTATAGATAATGTTTGACATATAGGTCACCTTTGGTCCTTGATATAAGGGACACCAATTGCATATGTTGGGTTGTCATGAGAAAATGTTGGCCCTTGTACAATGGAGATAAATATTGCCACACAGGCTCACCCATTGCACATTTTTGTTTTAAAAATGAGGTCAACTTTTGGGAAGCATTGGGAGTCTTTGGCTTGGCATGCCAATGGCTGTTGACAAAAATGTATGTGAAAATTGTGTTTTTAAAAACACTATTTACCTCCATTTTTTCAAAATGTTTCACAGGTAGGACCCCCTTGCCAAAGCCTACAAGTAGTTGGGCTCACTCACTCATTTTGCTTGTGTGCTGGAATTTGGGGCAAGCATGATGTTCCGTTACTTACAAAGATCATCAAGAACCACTGCATGTAGGATTGATGTCAAATATATTTTATGATTGCAGAGACATACAAAGGACAAGCCCCACATGGGATATTCACACTTATGGCACCCAGGATTGCCATCAAGAAAATATATATTGTACACCAGAAAGGCAGCTATGAAGTACTGACTATCACTGAATTAAAAAAGTTCTAACATCAAATGCAGGATACACATATATATTAAACGTAGTGCTTGTCCAACATGTATTTTTTTTAAATCATTTGAAAATGCATCTTTCTTTTTCGATGTGCCAAAAGTTTGATTCTTTCTCTGTAGATAAAACCGAAAGACTGCACTTTTAACAACTCAGAGACTGGATGTAGTCTATGGATAATAAAATCAGAAAGTACAAGAGACATGACACAATTTGAAAAACTGTTTCAATGAAGGGTCCTATCTCTTACACCTACAAGACAATAGACACATTGAAATTGCTCTCATAATGGCCCTATATTGAGAAATGGTATAAACCCTAAATAGACCAATAGACCCGAAGGAGTGGCAGACGCTTTAGGAAGCTGTGCCAAAAGTGACATGTTGTGTTTCAAATAGAGAAACTATGTATAAAAATGGTCCACCCAGTATATAAGCCACAGACTACTATGAGCAATTTATTCAAATTTAGACTGAAAGTTCCGGAAGGGTGTGGGGGATGCAGATATAACAGATATTAAATGCAAATATGGTTGGCATGTTCAAAACTGCAGGTGTTCAAGAAAGACATTTAAAAAAGGTGTTAGGCTATTCAATTTTTAGCTGATTCACTTGGTACAATATTGTGACTAGGAGCAATAGATGAAAAAAATATTACCAATCGGATTTTTCTCAGTCATATGCAATTGGTTGCCAAGCAGGTAACTGCCGGAAGTTGTAAAGAAAGTGACACGTCATTTAACCAGTGATTCAGGTTTATTGTTATGGGACTTACCATGGAGTTGCTCAAATATTATGTTAAGGGTGAATGTGAAAAAATCCATGTAAAATGGAAGTCCCTTAAATGAAGAATGAAGAATGATAGGAGGAGCCTTTCTTGTATGTTGAGGGCATGTTAAGGTCCTTAGCCAGCTTAATTATATCTTTTGGCTTCTGTATTAGATTCTGTGAAGTGCAATTATCAAATAGGTCCTATGTATTAGAAAACTGTATGACTGTTCTTGTGAATCGTTCTAGATCACGCTTTCCTAGCCACTTAGAGGAAGGAGAGGGGGACATGAACACGAGGGCACTCCAATTCTGTAAATTGGTAATATGTGTTTCTAGTGAAACGTTTTCTATTCCTCTGCTCATAAATATTTGAAAAAGCTTAAAATATTGTCAGAAAATAAGACTACAGTGATCCTCAATGGCTAAAATAGATCAAATTGACCATTGGGTCTCCATGATTGGGTTAATTGCTTGATTGTTTGGCATTACTGATAAACAAATGTTTAGAGAATTATATAGTGTAAACCCAGCTGTAGAGCAACTGAATGTTGCACATTAATTGGGTGTTGGGAGGCAATGCAAGATTGTATCCATCAAGCTGGGAATTAGATAGTTTTTAATTATACAATTAAATTATATTTATTTTAGATCGCAAGTAACATAGGGTACATTTTTGTCACAGAACAATTACGTAATTTGACTAGAATTAAGCAATTTTTTGTCAAATGCCAAAGCTAGGAATAGAACCTAGGTGCGATGTCTTCTTCGTACCCAAAGGACTATTCATACATGTTGAGAGAATCATCAAATGGGAACAGGAGTCAAGTGTCATATTTATTGCCATGTAAACTGCCTGTAACACTATTAGCAAATGACTTTGAGCCGTATTTCCTATCTACAAGATGACTTCATCAAAAATTCCTTTAATCTCTACTCACATTTATTTATTCTTAATCCTTCAGCATCTCAAAAAATGTTCTTTCCTTCCAATGTGTTTCGGAAAGTGCTCCGAGTGGGTCAATCTTTGCATTATCTTTGTGTCCTATATTATCACACTGAAAGCACTCTTCTTTAAATCCACTACCACTAACTCCAATCTCTACTTTCTACTGCACGACACACACATTGCCCTTCACATCCAGTTCTGTCACAGCTCTCACCATCTTCACTACACTCAATTCCCCTTAACATAACTATGTATTCCAGTTTTTTCATTACCAAAATCAGCTTTTCCCAATGGTGGCTCAACTTTCATCCATACCTCTTCCCTGAGTGTATCACTTTTACACTTCAACAGAAATTGATTCTGAATGCTTTCTTCCAATGGACACCCATATTTACCACCCCCAGCCAATTTCCTCAAGCTTGCCACATAGACTTCTTTGGACTTATCTCACCTTTGTGCCTTTTGCCCAAAACGATTCCCTCCTAATACAGTGCTTGGCCAAGGCAAATAGTGATGGTCTAGCTTCTTCATGGTGATCTAAAACATATTTAGCACCCTTTACTACACCATACTCAAATCCGCCAATGTATCTATATCGTCTTGCCCATCTGCCCCCAGAAAATCAAGTAGCAGAACATGTTTTCTCTCTGCTCTGAGATTTGTTCCATCAAACCCTGGCAAAGATCATAAAATCATTTTCCACTTGTTGCAATGGATTATAGGTGCCCTGGGTGATGGAAGGCAAAAGGTTAATGGAGTGGCATTTGGCATTTTACTGTCAGTTCCCACCTCAGAACTGACTATAAGAGCAACCACCGACTATAGCATTCAGCATTGTTTCTTTTTCCCTTTATAGTTTAAATTATTTTTTATCTTCTCCCTTCACTGAGGCATAACCTCTAGAGGTGTGTCTGTCACTGTGTGGTAACAAGCTGTGCCTGTCACAATGAAAATGCTTTACTTTTTATATTAAAGTTATTCTCTGACTAACAATACCTTAAAAGAGCAGAGACGGCCCTGTCACTGGTTGGAAACAGGCCTTAGGAGTTCTAGACTGAGGCTGCCTGTCACTGAACACCGTTTGGGCAAACACTTGTGTCCAAAGCGTTTACTCAGCAGAGTAAATACCTTAATTGGCTGCACGCTACACTTTCACCAGCACATTCACCAGCATGGAGCCTTCCAGATGAAAGTCATGCGCTGCCCCTATATAGAACCATCCTTTGCCCTATCTTCTATTAAGGCTGTCAGGTACATTGTCAGTGTCCTAAAGCTGACACAACTTTCTCCAAACTCCTCCTCCAAATGTTTGTTAGGGAGTAGAGAAGAATTCTCTCTGTTCTGGGTCATAAACTGTGGACTCAGTATGCTGTCAGGGCTTTATTATCCAGAAGGATATTTCCATACAGGGTTACTGCTCACTGGAGCATTTCCATAATTGTTAAAATAAAGCTAGCAGCAGATAGATTTTATCTTTGGCAAAGTTTTTTTCTTCATATGGTTTGGAGCAGAATGAGTGAGTGCCTTTGAAATTACTTGTTCTGGTGACATCATTGGGACAGGTGGTGTAAGATTTGAAAGATCAACATGATTGTCTGTTTTGTGTTGGAAAGTGGCATTTGGAAGGGTAATCTGTATGAGTTGGAGGGGTCTACAGCCATATCAGTTATTCTCAGAGGATCCAAAAGCTGAAAACATCTCAGGGCTGCCTGCCTAAAGATTTAGGGGCTCATTCCGATGTCGGTGAGACCGTCAACGACAAGCAGTTGGTGGCGGTCCCACTGACATCTATGCCATCGGTATGACTGCTGGATTATGATTCCAGTAGTCACGGCGAATTAGGCGGGGAAAAGGAGTCTGTCGGGATGGCACTCGGACTCCTAATCCCTACAATGGGACGTGCCTGCGTAGGGATTCGGATATCCCTTTCTGACTGCCTGTTCATGGCAGCCCTGAACAGGCCGCCAGAAAGGAACTTTGGGGGCTCCTAGAAGGGCACCTGTCCCCCGTGGGCCTCCACTATGGGGCCAGGGGGGCACATGTAGTGCCTCCCACACATCCATGCACCGTGCCCCAGACATGGTGCATGGATGTTTAAAAACTGCTCTTTTGTATTGTGGCTTGTGCTGCAGCCCTTTTTCTAGGTCCGTAGCACAAGCCACAATGCAAAAGAGCAGTTTTCTGACCGTCTGCATGGCAGGTGCATTGTAATTGGGCAGGTGTAACCACTGACATGTTGTCATAATAAGGACGTTTGTTATGGTTCTAATATAGCTCTTAGAAAGAGAGATTGAATTCATGGCTTAAAATGGTTGAGGCTTCCATTCTTCTAGAAGAACAAGTGAAGGAGTCTGCTCAGACAAATCACTCCGTCCCAGTTGGGCTATCCAATCTCCATCTGTTAGTGGTGAAAGACTGCTCTCTCTAGAGTGGTAAAAGGCTTATGGAATATGGGAATGTGCCGGGTGACTGAGTGGAAGCCAATGGCTAGTACTTTTGAGGACAGGCTATGGCATATCCCCACCAACCAGCATTCACAAATCCAATTAGTCCCAGTAAAATCTACCCTCAATATAGCAGCAAGAGTAAGCTAGAGCACCAAACGTTTTGATTGTATGACTCAAATCCTGATCACTCTAAAATTGCTTCATATTAAGGCAATATGTTTGTTCATATCTGCATATAAAATACACAACATTATACAAAAAGAAGCAGTTAAGTATCTTGTACAGTAAGATAACAAATTCAGGAGACCGCAGACAACTCATATTTTCTCCATCTGGAATTCCTTTGCTTCAATAAAGCAGTCACGCTAAAACAAGCCTTCTCACTGAATGGCCTGAAAATCTGGAACTCTAGCTCGATGACAATAAGCATCAACCCTTCTGATTACTTTTTAAATAGAACAGAAAGATCTACTCTTTGAATAGCTCTTTCATTCATAACAGACTACATGAGGATTTGATTAACCAGAAATAGTCTTGGAAGACCTGAAGGTACTTAAAACTGTAAATACTGCAGAAAACTACAAACTACCTATATTGATATATTGTTATCGAGCGAGATTCAAAACTTTTGACTACACTCTATCCCTCTTCATGGTGGACACTAGTGTCCACTCATGACAACTCCTTCCACCCTGGAGTTTTCCTTATAATGCTCTTTGCTTAACGATTTTAAATGCTTGTGAGATTATTATAATCTGCAAATATGTCCATGTTCCCAAAAATATACAAATAGACCAAAAAATGAGAATTGCATAATGCATGAACACACAGGGTTAGTGAATGCTGCCAAGGTTCCAGGGAATAGACACACTCAGGTTTAAGAAGACATAGATATACATACTTAAACTCCTCACTGCAAAGAAGTCTGTGAGACATTTTCACTGCCTTTATCAGTCTCAGGACCAGGACATACACGTTTGTAGAGTACCTATAGAAATAATAAATACTTCATCACCCTCTAGATTGTAAACAATTCTATGATTTAGTCATTACTGCATCACTGACTTATTTTTCTTGCGTATAGTGAATAAAGCAGGAAATTGAGTTGATACAGAACAACAATCTAGGTTCATGGGTGCAGCCAATAAAATCTACTGGAAATTAACCCCTTTCTTCAATTTACAAAGGCCATGAATATAAGTCAAGGAAGACAAATCTATGGCACTCAGTCCCACCGACAGGAGTTTGTGCAAGTATCCAAATTCTGATATTTTGGTAACCTATCCACATCACGTCCAAAATTTGTCAAACTTTACCAGGAGAAAATATGCAGGAAAGCACTAATGCATGTAGTATTCAGTGCAGTAAAGACTGATTCAAGATATCATTCCACATTATACAATGTAAAACTCAGAATATGTATGATCTAGTGCAGCTTATAAATACTCATATTTATAGTTATTGTTTGCAGTCAAAACCTCATCCCTTACTGGCCCACTTATAATCTTGATCTTTGTATTTGACTAGTGAGTTTATGTGACACAAACTTTTTAATGTTGGTTTTTACACTGTTGTAACATATATAATCCATTGTTAGTCTAACTATGTTGGTAAATATTACCACTCAAATTGAACTACTATTTTTTATCTCATTTCACTCCAACATTTTCATCATATTCATCATATTTACTAACAAATGTAACTTCAATGATACATATTTTCTTTGGTATATTTATGTTCCTGTATCATAAACTATGCCATTATTTGTGTTGCTTCATCCACGTACTAGCAAAACGATTCCTCAGAGAAAATATTAACCCTCTTCCCATGTTGATGAAAGATAAGCTTAAGGGAACTTTAGAGAAGTTATTGGTCTGTCTCTGTAGGGTCATCCTACCAAATTGCAACGGGAGTTGGACATGAGCCAAAAAAGTTTTTTGTCTTTTTCAATCTCAGCCATCTAGGCAGAGTTCTATAAACTATAATAGGTTGATCAAAATGTACTTCCCAAAAACGAGAGTAGTAAATTTCCTAAAAACATTTGAGCGTTTTCAATAAAATAGTAAGTAAGATTCAACAATAAAAAAAAAAAAAATATTTAAATAGGAAGACCGTGGTCTGCCAAATGTGCTCCCGTTGGGTGCTGGTAATAGGCTGAAGTCACTTACCATGGTAGGCATATGCTGGTTCTCTATGGCGGTGTTTGTGTGACCAAATTATCAACCAGGGTGCTATTGTCAAGTGGTCCTGTTCACAGAGGCCAGAAGTACTGAAGGAAACTAAGTTAACTTTGGGGTGCACACTAGTTGCTTGAAAGGCTACAGTTGGCATTATGTAGATGTACGTTCTTACACGTAAGGCAAGGATTGTAAGGTAAGATTTTTTGTTTATTCAGTTAAGTAGAAGTATGATGACAAACAGGCTCTCAGGCTCATAGTGGTTTTCCCAAGAGTTGCCTTTTATTACATCTGATTATTCATAAAGTCTCGCCATAACATTTTGACACACTAGGCTTTAGGCATGCTTTGTATCCTCATATAGGTATGATTCATGCAAATAGCAGATATCAGAGGAACTGGATATAAATAAATATTTCTCTATAGGTGCTGACATGGTTTGAGAGATAGGGTTGTTCTATGTCAAATAATCTTGGACTTCAATATCTTAGATGTTACATAATCTGTGCTATGAATCTGCTCACTAGAAATGTGTTAGACCTGTCAGCCTTAGGGTGGTCTTACAACAAACGTTTTGCCTTTGCACTCCACATTTTGCTGAAATTCATTGTTGTTGGCCTAACTACTTTGTGCACTTTACCACTGCTAACTAATGCTAAAGTGCTTACACCTGGTTGGCTTGTTTAAATCACTTATACATCCCTTGTAGGGTGGTATACCACATATCCAGGGCTTGTAAATAAATACTACTAGTGGGCCTGAACTGAGAAATCTTCACTGCAACTTCATCCAGCAGCTCCCCAACAATGAAGCTTCCTCCTCGGACACTGCCTGCAGGCTTGCCCTGCTGAACTTTAACTTCTAAAAAAAAAAAGAATTCTGAAATTCTTCTAAGTTCAAAGGTAAGTGCTGACTGGGACCAATCCATTCTTTGTATCTGACCCGCGCTCCATCACATTCGGCCACATTTTTCAACGTTGACCAGGGCTCACATGACTAGATGTCCGCGGTTGGCACTTTGATCTTTTAGACACAAGTTTTTACCTTAAACTTAAAAAAATTAATAACTTCGGTTTTACTGATTGGATTTTTATTGTTTTGGTGTCAATTTATTAAAATGTACTCTATTTTTCTAAATTGGTTTGGAATTTTTCATGTTTTGCACTTTCACTATGTTACTGTTTGTGTGCTGCATACATACTTTACATATTCCCTCTAAGTTAAGCCTGACTGCTTTTGTGGCAAGCTACAAGAGGGTTAAGCACAGGTTATTTTAGTGACTTTTGTGGTTCACTCTGACAGGGATTGTGGCTGTTGCTTGACTAGGGTTAACACAGCGGTCAGCCAACAACCCAATTTCTAACAACATGTACATTGTAATTGTAGTTTTAATGTAATGTAATTTATGAGTTAGTGCTCTCTGTCCAGTTCCCAAAAATATCAATTTCATGTATTTAGGTATATAGAAAATCCTCATTGAAATTAACCTGGGCAAGTGGATGCAAGTATATGTATATGTCATTTATGGAAAATGTCCACTTGGATCAAATTAGCATCAATGAGTAGTTTTATATATACACATTCATGTTGGTAAAAGCAAAGGGACCCATAGTGTTGGAACATGGCCCTCTCTGAAGGGTTACCCCATACTTTTTACCTTCTACCTCCTCTTTCTCTGACCTACTTTTTGTTGGCTTTATGACTCTGAGCACTTTACCACTGCTAACCGGTGCTAAAGTACATGTACTATCTCCTCTAAACATGCTACAATTGAGTTACACCTCTTTGGCATATTTAATTTACTTGTAAGTCCCTTGTAAAGTGGTATACCTTATACCCAGGGCCTGTAAATGAAATGCTACTAGTGGGCCTACAGCACTGATTGTGCCACCCACACAAGAAGCCTTTCAAACCTGTCTCAGACCTGCCATTGCAAGGTCTGTGTGTGCAGGTTTACTGCCACTTCGACGTGGCATTGGAAACCACTTGCCAAGCCTTAAACTCCCCTTTATTTACACAAAAGTCCCCACTACGTTAGGCCCTAGGTAGCCCTAAGGGCAGGGTGCTGTGTAAGTAAAAGGTAGAACATGCATGTTTACCTTTTTCATGTACTGGTAGTGACAAACAGCTACATTCATGTTCCACTACTGTGATGCCTACTCCTCTCACAGGCTAGCATAGGGAATTCTTTAATACACGTTGAAGCTGTAGTTCCTGACTAGAAAGGAGTAGATGCTTCATGTTTCACATCTCTGAAATGGTAATGATGAACCCTCCTTACTGGTAAAGTTGGATTTAACACTACAATTTTAGAATGCCACTTTTAGAAAGTGGACATTTCTTGCAGCCTGTCTCCAATACATGTCTGGGCTGGGTGATAGCTACGCTTTGTGCATTACCTCTAGAGAGCCACAAACACAGGAAAAGTGGGTGTGACATAGAACTCATCTGCATTCTGATAACTCTTCCTGAGCAAGAAGAGAGGGAGGGAGCTGACACTTACACCTGAATAGCCAGTGCCCTGTTTTCCCACACAAAGGATTTATTACCACATACTGATATTCTGGAGCCAGGACTGGGAGGAAAGGTGGACCTGTGCACTTCAAGGGCCTGTTTTGAAGTTATCCGCACTTCAAAGGCACAACTGGGTATAAGTGCAGGGCCTCCAACCCTACCAAGACAGTACACTACTGGACCTGTGAAGACGTCTGCCAGGAGTATAGAAACTGCTGTGCTACAAGGATTGCCACTCTGCTTGACTGGTGCTGTGGAAGAACTGATTTTCCACTTGGTTGAGCTGTCCTGCTGCCTGCTGATCTCTGCCCTGCTGAGGAAAAGGACTGGACCCATCTCACTTGAACCCAGACTGACACCAAGTGCTTGTTGGCTGACCCTGTTCTGAAGTCTCAGGGCCATCAAAAACAAACCCTGCAACAGCACATTGACTCTGCCCTGCCAAGTGGTGCCAATCCTTTCCTGGGCCCGTGAAAGGTGACGTTTGCTGTACAGAACCATCAAAATCAACGCAGTGACGACTTTGCACCAATCAGAGCCGATGCATTGCCCTTTGACGCCGACGCAGGAGCTGGACTGCATGGCTCGATGATGACAGACAGCGCAGCTCGATACCGATCCATTGCCTGCATCATAAAGCAGTTTATCGACAAAGCCTTCATTGTCTTCATGGATCGGAACCAATGCATTGAGTTTTCGACGTCAACACTTCCTCCATCCAATGTACTTTTTCAGCTGAACCTTTGTGAGCGCTGTAGCCAGTCTGCCCTCTATCGTGGTTGGCCTGAACTTTGGGTTTACCTCAGTCCAGTGCGACCTCAAGTAACCCCTAAGCGCTATTTGCTTCTGAGCACTACATTTTGATTTCATCTTTAAAAATTCATAACTCTGGTTCTACTAATTGGATTTTTGTTGTTTTGGTCTTGTTTTACTCGTGAAATTACCATCTATTTTCCTAACGATGCGTGGAGTATTTTTGTGGTGTTTTCATTGTGTTACTTTGTGTGTGTGTTGCACAAATACTTTGCACGTTGCCTCTTTAGGTAGGCCTGACTGCTCTGTGCCAAGCTACCAGAGGGTGAGCACAGGTTATCAATTATTGTGTATCTAGGTTACCCTGACTAGAGTGGTGGCTCCTGCTTGTACTGGGGACATACTCTGACAACCAGAAATCCCATTTCTAACACATAGATATGCGTATATGCTATGAACTCATATGAACGCGCATATGAATAATGCCCATCCCCGATAGTAGGCATTCAAATGGAGAAGTGGTAAATTGCATCAAGCCTATGTGACGCTTACTTTGGTCAAAATTGAAGATAATAGATCTGCAATCTTATTATGCATCACTGTTGGACCCGTCATCCTTACGGTGGTCTTCCCCCCACTCTTTGCCTGCTTACCTCCACTTTTTTTGCTGTATCTTTTCGTTGGCAGTAGGACTCTGAGCGCTTTACCACTGCTAACCAGTGCTAACCAGTGCTAAATTGCATGTGATTCTCCCCTGAACATGGTGAAATTTGTTTGTACTTCATTTGCATATTTAGGTTACCTGTAAGTCACTTGTAAAGTGGTACACCATATATACAGGGCCTGTAATCTAAATGCTAGTAGCGGGCCTGCACCCCACACAAGTAGCTTTTCAATACTGGCTCAGGCCTGCCATTGCAGGGCCTGTGTGTTTAGTTTACTGCCACTTCGACTTGGCATTTAAAACCACTCTCCAAGCCTCAAACTCCTCTTTTATTACACATAGGTCGCCCTAAGGAAGGCCCTAGGTAGCCCTAAGGGCAGGGTGCTATGTAAGTATAAGGTAGGACATGTACTTTTAAGTTTTCAATGTCCTGGTAATGAGTAAGAGCTAAATTCATTTTTCACTACTGTGAGGCCTACTCCTCTCATAGGCTAGCATTGGGAATTCCTTAAAACACTTAAACTGTAATTCTTGATTAGAAAAGAGTAGCTAAATCATGTTTCATATCTTTGGCATGGTAATCATAAATCCTGTTTAGTGATAAAGGTGGATTTAACATTACTATTTTAGATATGCCACTTTTAGAAAGTGGGCACTTCTTTGCTCTTAACTTAGCTCTGTGTGCCTGCAGCCTGCCTCCAATACAAGTCTGGGGTGACTGACAGCTACATCTTGTGCATTCCCTCTAGACAGCCACAAACACAGGAAGGGTGGGTGTGACAGTGGACTCATCTGCATTCATCTGCATTCTGATAGCCTTCCTGGGCAGCAAGGGGGAGAGGGAGCTGACACTTACATCCGAAAAGGCTGTGTCTTGTCCCCACACAAAGGACTGATGACCCCACAGAGATAGCCTGGCAGACAGGGCTGGGATGAAAGGGGACCTGTGTACTTCAAGGAGCCATGTTGAAGTCACCCTCACTTCAAAGGCACATTTGGGTATAAGTACTGAACCTACCAAATCAGAACACTACTGGACCTGTGGAGAACTCTGCCAGGAGTAAGGACTGCTGTGCTACAGGGATTGCCACTCTGATTGACTGACTGTTCCAAGGAACTGATTCACTGCTGTGCTGAGCTGCCCCTGCTGCCTGCTGTTCTCTGCCCTGCTGAGGACAAGGACTGTAACCCGTCTCACTTGAACCCAGAGTAACTGCAAGGGCTTGCTGGCTTGCCTCCTGTTTTCTCAAATCTCAGGTTCATGTGTGATCTCTGCCATCTGTGTGTGCTACCTTTGCGTAAGGTGTCCCTCCAGTCCTGGTCCTCCAAACTGGGTTCTTGCAGCTTTCCCCACATTGGCATTGATGCACCAGGGATCCTTTGCCCTGATCTGAACATACGCATCGCCTTCAATGTCAAAGCAGGGGACGCTCAAAGACAGCAATTTTACAGCCGATGTGGCTTGACACCAACAGACAGCATGGCTTGAGATTGACATAGTGCCTGCATTGCAAAGGGGCTAAACACCGAAACTTTAATCGACGGTGCGGATCGGCACTGACATACTCCTCCCTCCATGGATCGACGGTGATGCGGCACAACCTCGAATCCTCACCTCGAGTCTTTGATGTCAATGATTTGCTCCATCCATGATACTTTGCTAGCGGGACCTGCCTGGTTCCTGTAGCCGTCCTGTCCTCCATCGCGGTTTTCCTCAACTTTGGATTTACCCAGGTCTACCACGACCTAAGTGACCTTATAGCGCTATTAACTTCTAAGCACTATTTTTGCATTTAATCTTTAAAAATCCATATCTCAACTTCTACTTATTGGATTTTTGTCATTTTAGTCTCGTTTTATTCAGATACATATTCTCTATTTTCCTAAACCTCTGTGAAGTCTTTTTGTGGTGTTTTCATTGTGTTACAGTGTGTGTGTGGGGGAGGTGTTGCATACATATTTTACACATTGAGGGGGATATTAGCAACAAATGACGATATTTATCGCTAACTGCGTTTAGCGTGAGTTTTTTTATCGCCGCCGAACGCCGGAATACATCGCCGCATTAGCGGCGTATTAGCAACACGCCGCTAACAGGCGATAGCTACCTTTTCCGGCGGAAATGGATGGCGATAGATTTAGCGTGACGGCGATAAAAATCCTCACGCTAACGTAAAAAAAGTGGCAATGGGCCAATCAGCGACAGAATCCTATCGCTAATTAGCACCAGGCCTGCATTTTAAGCATTTAGCGGGAAAATGCACCATAAAAGGCCCGCCAAGCAGAAAAAAATAAATAAAAAATGGAAAATACCAGAGGAGCAATGGATGAAGCTGGGACCAGTGCAGAGGCCACCAACAACCCCACAAATACCTTGGAGGACCAGCCAGAGACCCATGTGAAGGCCAAGAGGAAGAGGAATCCTAAGTTCAGCAAGCAGGAAAATCAGGTCCTGATTGCGGAGGTGACTGAACACCAACAAGAACTGTTTGTCACCTCCACAGTGACATTGGCAAGAAAAAAAGAAATATGGCAGGACATTGGGCCTGATTCACAGAACTAACTTACGTCAAAAACGTAAACGTAAACGTAAAGTTAGTACTTTTTATGTATTCACAGAATACACTTACTCATTTAACTTCTGTGAATACCGAAATGAGTAAGTTCATTCTGTGAATACCAAAATGAATAAGTGTATTCTGTGAATACCTAAAAAGTACTAACTTTACGTTTACGTTTACGTTTTTGACGTAAGTTAGTTCTGTGAATCAGGCCCATTGTGTCCAAGGTGAATGCTGTCGGAGAGAGGAGGAGGACAGTGGATGACTGCAAGAAACGCTGGCATGATACCAAGCGCCAAACCAAGTAGAAACTAGCAGCCAACCTGAGAGCAGCGAAGCAAAATGGAGGTGGGAGTCCAGCGCCACAGGAGGAGCTGGATGAGTTGGAGGAGCAGGTGTACCGAGTCATCCGTGAGGAGACAGTGGTTGGAGTTGCGGGCCAGGATACTGCTGAACGTGACCAGACACAACAACACCAGGGTGAGCATCAACCAGGGACGGGGAGACGGGGGTGGATGGGCCAAGTGGCACCCATGTACAATTAAATAAATTGAAGTAAATACCCACAATTACTGTGGATCATGTCCCGGATACCCCTGTCCATGGTGGCACAGGGACATATCACCCTTCTCAAACAACACATTGCACGACACACATTGGTGGGCACACAGACTTCTAAATGTGCACAGAAAAGCAAGCCCAACATATTCCAAGATCAACGTCAGACCACTCCTTAAGTGCTACATCAAATTACAACAAGCAAGGATAGCAAATTTGAAACAAACAATGACAAACGCCCAAATGCCACCCTCAACCCTTAGGTAAAACTGCACTCCTCCAGCCCCAAGTGTACACATCTGCCATACAGAAAACAGCATTCCACATCAGTCCTGACGTGAGTTGCGCCTCACACCAGCATGTGCAAGTCAACGTAACTGTTTGGTAAGTCAACTGTGTCAGTGAACAAATATGCAGTCAGGTAGTCATCACCCACACGATAAGCCAGGCATTGAATACCAGAACCAGGATAGCAGGTATCATCCATGTCAGCAGCTGCGTGGCACATACACAAACACACATCACCCGCACATTTGCATCTCTTGTGAGGGTGGCGGTGCAAGGGTGCCTGCGCTGGCGCTAAGCTGTGTAAATTAGTGAAATCGCAGGGGGAAACGCCAGGCTGCACCATATCCTTGTTAACATGGTGCAACCTGGCGTCACCAAAGTGGTGGCGAGAGCCGTGAAGACAAGATGGCTAACGCCTCTCCCTACCACTTTCTTGGTAACATGCCCCTGTCTGTTCAGACAGCAACAACAATCGAAACTCACGCCGAACCATACTCACAACGGGTAAGCCAAACGGAGGGCAGTAAGCAATGCATGCAAGAAAAAACATGAAGGACGACATGCACACAAGACAAATCACAATAGACAAAGCAACATGGATGTCCATGTGTACTACATAGTGCAGCACATGTTGATACAGCAAGTAAGCTCTCATTGCTAAGGTGCCGAAAGGGTGCCCTACTCACACATAACTATACTTGCACAAAACACATGCACATGTGCAGTACCCTGCAATGCTGCGTGTCCGTGAGCCAGAGTGACAAGGCAAGTGACAGTGCATGATGAATAGCATGCCTGCAGGCCCAACATATTAACATGGTGCAGGCCACCTCACTGAGGTGGCTGAGTGTGGACAACATCCTTAAACAAGCAAGTCACACTCTGACACATCCTCGTGTACATACAACCCCTGACGTAAACAAGACATTTGATGTCAAACAATGCCCAACTCTCCCAACTCTGACCAAGACCCATATTCCACCCAGTTTGCCTCATCCCAGCATTGTAAATGCACAGAACTGAAAGGCTCACTGCCTGAAAGGTATAACGGGCAGCTAAACCAAAGCTGCAGGTGCCACCATCACACAATGCAGTGCACACACAGACAAATCTGGGCTCATCAACATTGACTACTATGTGGGCCAAATTGCATTACTCACACAAATGAACAGAGGACACAACTTGTGACGCTTGTGTGTAGATATTGTACAATCACATTTGTCATAGCTGGAAACTGTGAGATGACAATATACAACTCCAACATCAAATCCGCAATGTCCTCAAAATCATCACTATCCTGCAACAAATAGGCATCTCCTCCAAAACATTATGAATGGACACTGTCCTGCAGTCTGCTTGTAAACTCATCCAATGCATGATTGTACATGACAAACACTGTTAAACTGTATCTCCCCTATCACATTGCAGAGGGAGAGACATCACCTCCTGGACAGCAGACTGGCCCAATCTTCATTGATGAAGAGGAGGATTACCCTACCATCAATCAGGAAGAACTCCAACATCTGCTAGACTCCTTCAGCACCACACCTCCAGGAGCAGGGCAACCCAGCAGCATTGCGGCAACCCCACCCCCTGCACAAACCAACCTGCAGCAAGCACCTCCCACCACAGCTGCCTCCCAGGACCTCGGGACCCACACCTGGCCTTCCAACGCCGTGTGCTAGAGGTCCAGCGGGAGATGGCGGAACAGGTGCGGGTGGGGTTTGAGAGACTGGTGGACAAACTTGAGGCCATACGTGGGTGTCTGAGTCCCATCCGGAACCACATGCAGAAGATCACGGACACCCACAGCCCGTTCAATGCTCTCCAACGGTCCATGGCTGACATTGCTGGAGTCACGCTCCAGAGACAACAACAACTGTCTGGTCAGAGTGGCACCAGCAATGTCAGCCAGGATTTGGCCAACATCTGTCGGATAATGGAGAGCATGGAGCAGATGCAGGCACAAGATATGGCTGCCAGGGCCGGACACCAGCGCAATGTTGCAGGGATCTATCATGCCCTGCACCTGCTCATAACTTCATTGCTGCCACAAGGTCTGGCGCCGATGAATGCTGCTGCTGCTTCCACATCCTCAGCTCCGCCACCTGATGTGTCAGTGCCTCACAGTGCTGCACCCACTATACCACCACCCACATGTGAGTCACATGACACATCAGAGGACGAAGCGGAGGATGATAGTGCATTTGTGCTAAGGAGAAAGCGGTAGCATCCATCGGTGCAAAAAGGCCAGTTTTCTCCTTGATGCCGGGTTTAGTATCATGCCACGGAAGATCTTCTTGCACTGTCTTCCACTGTCCCCTGACAACCACCTTGGACCTCCACATGGACTGCCATATCACTATTTTCTTGCCAATGCCACTGCTATCAGCCTGCAGACTGAACTATGCCTCTTCCCTTGGACCTGTTACCACCAAATGACTCTGTCAGGCCCTCCAATGGGCATCCATGCAATGTGGGCATGTATGGCCAAGCACTGGTCCAGTCTTCATCCTCTGAATGTACATAAAATTGTTTAACTCACACAGATGTGTCTGGTTCTTGACCAATCAAGTATATAAGTATGTAAAAAGTGTCAGGACACTGATTCACCCAGAAGGTACACCAAGGGAAATACAAGCAATATACCTGTTTTACCTGATGCAGATAGGCAGTGAGATGGCGATGTATGTGTGAACTAGCTGTGCCCCCATTGCTCCAAAACAACCATCTAGCAACATACCAACCTAGCCCCACGTCCTTTAAGGAAAAGGCATGTGTGCTAAATTGTCCTAGTCTGTTGCAGGCCACAAGTTGTGTCCTCCTTAACACCTGTAAACAAATATCCCTTGGCATATCTACTCACACACTACGTGGTGGACCAAGCCTGTTGTGATGGTGCACATTGCATGTCACATCCCAAAACTTTGCACAGCATATTCACATTGATGAAGACACGGAAGGGCACATGTCCACCATACACATACGGAACCACAATGTCTGCCTCAGTTAAGTAGATTAGCAAATAGGGGCTCACCCCAAATTGCAAGGCGTCAGTCAGCCCCTCCCTGTCGACAAACGATGCAACCTAAAATAGGACCCCACTCATGCTGTGACCACTGTGAGCGTATCGGGCAATGTGTGTAGGGATGTGTGTGGCACTGCACTCAGCATATAGTCAGATGTACGGCCAACATTTCAAAGGCGGCATCACCATGAGCCAATGGCAGAAGTAACAGCTGGGACAAGTCTCCATGACACTGTCACCACAGGGAGCAATGCAACATTTCCCCCCTTGTGTGCAGTAGAATAGTGTGCCACCACCCAAACGTCAGCTGGGGCAAAATCAAAACTTGACAAGTCCAGTGAGTCACGAAAGGCATTTAGGAGATGTGAACTCTGTAAACCAAAATGCACTACTCCTAAAAGCCATTTGTGAGTAACGTAAGATGTTAAGTCATCACTTACTCTCAGATTACTTTTGTGAATTAGGAACACTGTTGTTCCATGTCCTGTACACAATGCACACTGAATCCTAAAAAATCATGCCTGGTCCGGAGAGTGAGCGTACATGCACAGGAACATATCTGGCAAAGGAAGCGGACACACTGGCACTACGAAGCAAGTGTGGCTAGGTCTGTGCAATGTAGATGGGCTCTGCGGCAGGAGCATCTGACATGCAGGTGTGTGATGGAACTGTGGAACCTGGCGCATACATCCATCTCCATGATGGATAACAGTAGCTAACTGTATTCACTTGCCATGCCATCTTACTAGGTTGTGTGCAAAATGGGCAACAATGTGCTGTCCAAATCCGTGAGTCACACTGAAGATGTAGAACGTCACAGACGACTGTCCCTAGACTAGGACGTAAATCCAAATTGACACCCTGTCATCCATGCAAGTTCAGTGTGCTCACATCTAAGGTATCCTGACACAATACATCCTGCAAACTTACATGTCATGAGCAGACTTAGCGATTCCAATGGATAGTCCAGTGATGGCAAGAGTTGCATACAATGGAATGAGCCACACTCCACAACATCATCCCTGACATAAGTGCAAGCAGAAATCCAAAGTATCAAACTTTTATTTGAACAGTAAAAATATTGACGTAACCTAAACTAACACTTATCACTATAACTACTACTAAAATCTAAACTAACTATAAAAATCTTACTTACCTAAACTATCTACCCTAACTGATCCTAAACACGCAACAACATATCTTAGACATCAACCCCCCTCCCACCCTTAAGGCACACCATGAGACAGGACAAAGACATCTAAGCTATACATGAACTAACTACACATGTAACCTACACAAATATATATATATATATTTTTTTATTTTTTTATTTTTATGAACAAAAAACACATCAAACCCCACCCAAAGGAAAAGGAAACTTATCCCCAAATACGGATTAATAATTAAAATTTAAAATCTACCTAAGAAGCTAACTCTACCTATATCCTACACTAAAACTACACTACCTAACAATTAAATTACTAACCTAACACTACATAATAATATAGTTTAAAACATTGGGGGAAGGGAGAAGAGGGGGATGGGGTCCAACAGGTCCAGCCATCATGGCAGTCCAAAGTGTTGTTTAATGTCTGTAACTTGTCTGTTCACATCAGACAATTCATGCCTGATCTCAGCCAGGGACAGAACAATGTCCTGAAGGAGCCTCCTGTCACGCAATGTATATGGGACCACTTGATCCCCAGTTGCAGGTGGGACTGTGCCTTGGGGGGCTGTGGCCATAGGGGGATGTGCCACCTGTCCCGGCTGGGACCCACCACTGACCTCTGAGGGGCCTGGGATGGACTGTGTGACAGTCTGGGCATGCTCGTGCACCACCTTCCATGTACCCTTCTTCCGTTCCTCCTGGTACCTCTTGCCCATGTTGCGGTACCCCTTTGCAACCTTCTTAACATGTTTGAAACTATCCTTCCGCACCTGGAAGGCATGTAGTTGGCCTGGCATCATGTTGTCTATAAAATGTACACAAAGGCAAATTTTAATCCCTTAGACAATTTCAATTTCCTCCATACACATCTGTAATACAAGATCACTTAAACATGTGAGCCTACACTCCAGCGAAACTATGTGAAGTCAGCAAGTGACCTGGACAACGACATGTTGAAGCATGGATCAGTGAATACATGCTGGGGAGACTGACATGACAGTGCATGGCATGGTACATGTACTGTCAATACCACATTAGACTGACAGTGCCAAACGATTGTGCCATTACATACCTGGGCTGAGGGTGACATGTACAAGCAATTGGAGGAGGGAAGCATTAGCCACCGTGTGTAGCCCCACCCTCATCCTCTCCAGTGACATAGTCCTGCATGATAGGTACAATGCCCATGTGCAGGCATGTGTGTCCCCAGCACATGTGTGCGGTTCACCAAGTCTGCACAAACACAGGCAATCTTGCACCAGAGTGCAAGGGTGTCTGCGAGCAGAGATGTTTGTTCATGTGTAGGGAGGAGTTCCTTCCAGCACAGAAACAAACCTAAAATGCCATTTTGTAACCTTCATGTCTGCTGTTTTGTGCAGCACACAGGAAAGATACATTGGGGAATAATGAAGTATGTCTATGTATGTACTGGAAGGGCAACCTAGCTGTACTTATACACACCATGTCAATTTTCTATTCCCATGTGTGCTGCACAAAGCAGCTCACATGTAAAAAGCAAACATGATGAGCAAAAAGCATTCCTGCTCATTTGCCCAGATTACAATCGGGATGTCATTGTTGGTAAATTGTGCGCTGCCAACTATGAATGCCGCACTTGGACATAGGGGGCACGCTCAAAAACAATGGGTGTTGCTGTGGAACGCCAACCACCACCCCCAATGCACGCCCGTTTCACACTCAACACAGCGTGACAGTGTACTTCATTGACAAGTAAGCCTTAACACACGTGGAATGTACTGATGCTGCTCCGATCATGATGCTAGGCCCCTATTGACAACACAACTTCGATGACAGTTACGTTGACTTTGCGATATGGGCTCGATGATATACACCTTACTTTCAATGTGTGTCACTGACTGGGTATGGGCCAAGTCACAACTGTGAGCCAATGCATTTATCCAAAGTCACTTACCGATTAGTGCACACTGCTGACTTCCACAATACATCATCACACTGTAGGCAAGGTAGTGTGATACACACCCATACTTCATACTGCAACATTGATCATTTGACCCAGACATCCATGCCACCGCAACAGGTGTTTCATGTTGACTACATGATTGGGTCAACTTTGACTGCCATTCACACCAGACCTGTGACTGCTGATTTGGGACAGACAAGACTGTAATGCTAGCTAACATGCCCATGCTCGTAGTGTGAGTCATCCACAAGGCACCATTACTACATGCATCATGATGTTCTACATGCACTTTGTACGTTTGAGTTGCTGCAGATTGCACAAAGCAGTTACACAGAGGTTGTTGGTGTATGACAATCTGGAGATGTCCACTTTCCTCAGACCATTTGTCCCTATGCAATACTTTGTCACACAGCAACTATGTTCACAGGGCAGCGTAGCTAACGTAACACAAATAATGAGGCCAGCATTTTGACACTACCTTTTGGCCAGCACACAGCTCACATGGACAATTCCATGGATAGTTCATGTACCGTCACCCATGCCGTACCCAATCAATCTTCTGCCTGCACGGACATTTTGCGCAGGTGTGCCAGCTATGGCAGTACAGTGCTAAGTGTTGGTCCAGTGCAGTGGGTGACATAGACTTGCAACATATGCTTGTCAATGTGATGCTGCGTTGTGTCTCGGATGTGCCAACATGATGCGCAAACGCATTGCATCTCCCACCTCAATCAGCAACCATTTCTCACTTTGACACCAGTGTCACACAAGTCGTAATTTTCATTCCTTACAGTCTACACAATAAAATGTGGAGTTTGTACTTACCACCCTGTAGGCCTGTCATGACTCCCACGTAGTCCAAGAGGTCAGCTTCATGTGCAAGCATGTTCTGCCAGCGGTGCTTCCACTGGCGCACGTTACGGTCCACTCCAAAGAACCTGAGCATATGCACCCGCACACGCTCCCACCTAATCTTCTGCACAGTCACATTGTATCCTTGCAGGATACGGCCTCCCCTCTCCAACATCAGGGGCCGGTAGAATTTAATCAGCCACAGGAAGCCCCCCACTGCCCCCTCGGACATCCTGCCCTCCCTGCCCACACCCGGCATCTCCCTGCACACCTGTGAGCCCACAGCCAGAAGAAAATAATACCCTCTAAAATATCCCCAACAACAATGCAAGTGTACTATCCCAAGACAGACACCCGACAAAATTGAGGACAGAAGACAGTACAACACAATAAATCAGTACACAACACTTCACAGACACTATCAACAGGACACAGGACACAGCAACACTCTCAAAATCTCCAAACTGCAGCACACACCACCAAAAACCTCCAACACTCTCCACAATCACCAGCAATGTGCTCAAAAGAGAAACTGAAAGTGCAGAACACTACTCCAGCAGACAGGAAGCATGCAGACATCACTTCCTGTCTCTTTGTGGTCCGTTTTTGAGTAAGCGTTGAAAATCTGCACGCAAAAGGTCACATGAGTAATCTTTAGAATTGCACAAAGTGTCGCGCGATGTATTTTAACATCGGGCGGATGGAAAATAGATCGCTTTTTCGTGTTTGCGGCCAGATCTGCACGCTAAGAGCAAATCAATACACTGATGTGCAGTCTTAGTGCAAAATTCATGTCAGAGCCCTGTGACAATATGATAGGGTTGGTTAGCACTCAAATGACACCATGAAAATTATGTTTCACAACACATGACACCCTAACTTGCAACATTCAACACAGGTCACACCATGATTGCATATCTAACAAGAGAATCATCAATCAATCAGTGAGATTTCAAGTGTGCTACTCACCCGTGGGGGTCACGAGGTATAGGGTCATGACTTTCGGCACGCTTCCAGTTGTCTGTGAATGTGCATGTGTTGAAGGTGATGTTGATGTTGCGTAGTGGTTCATGTGTGATGGAAGATGCGGCTCTGTGGTAGATGTGAGGGGGCCAGGGGTCTGTGTGGGCCCCCGAGTGGTTGCCTTTCATAGCGTAGGCGGTGTCTTCATCCGTGTCTGGTGTCCATATGGAGATGGCGGTCTGGTTGGTGTCTCAGGGGTGCTGGTAGTCTGTCTGCTGCGTCCAGTTTGTGGTCCACATACTTGTCGTAGAGGTTGTTGATCAGGAGGTGGAAGTGGCTTCCAAGCAAATTGCTTCTGACACACAGAAAAGCATATTTTACCCCATTGCACGCCCTATTTTCAACTTTTACCCCATTGCACGCCCTATTTTAATCTTTTACCCCATTGCACACCCAATTTTCATCTTTTACTCCATTGCACGCCCTATTTTCATCTTTTACCCCATTGCACCACCTATTTTCAACTTTTACCCCATTGCACCCCCTATTTTCATCTTTTGCCCCATTGCACTCCCGAAGTTTCATTATTTTACACAACGTACACACTCCAATAAATTATTGACCACTGACAACAGACTACAATTGTGCATCTATTCACAGATGACAACCTATATTTAATGATTTACACAAAAGACACCCAACAAATTTGAATTGGGTAGCCCAATTTGCACCATGAAGACTCTAGTCTTACACATTTGACACACTGAAAAGCATCTCTGTACTGAGGAGACATTCACAGCATGAATGGAGTTTTGTGATTTTCTTTGCACTTATTGTGCTACGTACACTTTTCAGAGTGTGGACTCATGCTGGAGAGTAACATCCCCTTTGGTATCGCTTTGTTCGCCCTAAGTTGGCAGGGTATGCCCAGGCGTGGGTCCCTTGCTCACTTTGCCACTGGATTCAAGATAGCCTGGCTGATGAAGGTTATGAACCCGAAACCGGTCCCAGGATGCTTGTTTCCGGTCCAGGGAAGACATGGCTTGGCAGTTCGGGCTGGACTGTTCCCATGAGGCACGGGGTCAGACTGATTTGCAAATGGCCATGTCTGAACTGGGGTGGTGGAGTGAGCTAAAGAATAATGATGGATTAAACCCAGATCAGTTGACTGGGGGTGAGTGTTTGATTTGCTCTAACGCTCCGTCCATCATCCCCTTTGGTATCGCTTTGTTCGCCCTAAGTTGGCCGGGTATGCCCAGACGTGGGTCCCTTGCTCACTTTGCCACTGGATTCAAGATAGCCTGGCTGATGAGGGTTATGAACCCGAAACCGGTCCCAGGATGCTTGTTTCCGGTCCAGGAAGACATGGCTTGGCAGTTCGGGCTGGACTGTTCCCATGAGGCACAGGGTCAGACTGATTTGCATATGGCCATGTCTGAACTGGGGTGGTGGAGTGAGCTAAAGAATGATGATGGATTAAACCCAGATCAGTTGACTGGGGGTGAGTGTTTGATTTGCTCTAACGCTCCGTCCATCAACCCCTTTGGTATCGCTTTGTTCGCCCTAAGTTGGCAGGGTATGCCCAGACGTGGGTCCCTTGCTCACTTTGCCACTGGATTCAAGATAGCCTGGCTGATGAGGGTTATGAACCCGAAACCGGTCCCAGGATGCTTGTTTCTGGTCCAGGGAAGACATGGCTTGGCAGTTCGGGCTGGACTGTTCCCATGAGGCACAGGGTCAGACTGATTTGCATATGGCCATGTTTGAACTGGGGTGGTGGAGTGAGCTAAAGAATGATGATGGATTAAACCCAGATCAGTTGACTGGGGGTGAGTGTTTGATTTGCTCTAACGCTCCATCCATCATCCCCTTTGGTATCAGAGAGTAACATGCAGACAGGGTATGTGTGTATTGTTTTTTATTGGCACAAACCGTGATTGGGGTCATTTTGCACTGAGATACATTGCAGGGGGACTGTCACAATGTGACGTGCTCAGTTGAAGAAATTGTTTATTGTTCGGTTCCTTTGGGCAGTTCCTGCTGCATTTACTGTGGGGTGTGCGCCACCTGACTCATCTTCATCATCATCCTGGTCATCGTCCGGTGCAGCAGGCACTTGAATCCATGGAGCATTGGTGCGCACACATATATTGTGCAATACACAACATGCAAGGATGATTTTGTTGACCATTTTAGGGCTGTACAGCAGTCTGCCACCTGTGATGTCCAGGCAACGGAAACGTGACTTTAGCACGTCAAATGTGCGCTCCACAATGGACCAGGTGCGTCTGTGGGCCGCATTATACTGCCTCTGGGCCTGGGTGGTTTGGTTTCGGAGGGGTGTCATCATCCACGGGCATAGTGCATATCCTTGGTCACCTGTAACATGTGAAAGCAAGATGTGTACATCATTGGTTGTGCCGGCTGTGTTGTTGGTGTTGATGGTTTTGTGGTGTGTCATTTGTGCTATGTTGGATTTCATGTTAGCCATGTGTTGCTTCTGACTGATTCCCAGCATCACTGCAAATTACATTGCCTCACTGTTGATACTCCCTCCCCCAAGCCAATTAGATTGTGTGCGCTGCGCGGTTGCATGACTGGCTCTTCTACCGTCTATCGATGGCACTCATCCACTCTCCTCACAGTCAATGCCATGTTAACGTTTAAATGGCAATAGGCCACACCAGACACGGTTCACGTTCAGTTCGGCTGCTGCTGCCAGATCTGCCCCACCGCACAACACATGCTGTTTCCTGTCCCGAGCTGCCACAAATCAACAGTCAGCAGCCCCCTCGCATGCAGGGCCCATTGAGGGCAGGAACGCTTCAGCCACACTATCAGCATCATCAGACGCAACACTGTCCACTCCCTGGACTACGTACTCATTCGTGTGTGTAGCCTCCAACTCACATGCCACTCCTCAAGATCCATTTGACTCTGGGAAATGTTTGCTGACATCACACTGTCCCAGATCTTCACTACACTGAGCCACAAGGCAGGGCACACTTTGACGGCTTCTTTGCATGTGTAGACTTCGTCCAGTTCATCAACCCCACTAAACGCACATGTATTGACCACTTACGCATGCACCACCTTGTTGATGTACCCCAAGACACCGTTGACCACATGCAGGCCCCCACAAAGTTGGTGTAGCTCAGTTACCGAGGAGATGCTACACACCACCATCAACAGCAACACCCACAACGCTGCAGTCATCACCAATGGCGCTAGGCTGCATTTTACAGACATGTATCTCCAACTGCGCATACACCCATGTCCCACTATGCAACTGCAACATACAGCAGGCAATGAATGCCACCTTGGTCACCAACAACCTCAAAGTTGGCTGATGCATCTGCTGACACATGGAGAGGAGCTGGTGCAAGCTTGGGGATACCAGTAAACAGCACCACCGACACGGACAGGATGCTCATATTCACCATCAACAATACACCCACACACCAAACTGGGCTTCCAGGTAGGATTGCTGTGAGTTGCAACATGGATGATCAACAGCTGGGGCGTGCTATACGCAGGGGAAACATGAGTCCTCATCCTCGTAAAAGAACAATAAGCATGTGGCATCACCTGGTGGGCCAACGGCTTCGGAAGCCCCCACCCCAACTCTGGGTACCTAGGCCCCATATTTGACTCCTCCCTCTCCATGTACCTACAGGTGTACGCAGTGGCCTGCAGCTGCTTCGCCTGCCTCTGCATCCTCCATGCAACCTTCCAATGGATCCCCCCATTGTCGGGTGGGACAGTGACCCACACAGTCATTGCCATCAGGCTGGGCTATGGAAACACACTATATGCCCACATGGGCACGTCTGCGGTCAGCTTAGTCCCGACTGTCCAGCACAACACCTACATACTGGGCCTTGTGTTCATACTTTATTTATGGATCGGGTGCCTCCATCGCACATACATGACTCACACCTCTCCCCACATTTGCTAATGAGTGGCAGAGGGGCTAAGCATTTGAGGATGGTTTGTCTACATAGTTAGCCACAGTTCACACAGTTCCTGGTGTTGTTGTGTCTGGTATGTGGGCATGTTGATTACCATGTTGTAAGTGTGATTGTGACATGTACATTCTCACACTCATGATTTGCATCTCTGTGAATTTGAGGCATGTGGTGGGTCACGTTAGTATTTACTGACTAGCACTGCATTTCCATATGTGTCATCCTGGAAGCGCTGGTTTATGATGGACTGTCGGAAGATGTAGGAATCTTGCACACTCCCTGGGAACTTGGCTATGACATTGGTGATTAGTCCCCGGTGGTCCACTATTGCCTGCACATTCATTGAATGGGTGCGTTTTCTGTTGCGGTATATGTGTGCACTGTCCGCATGGGGCACAAATAGGACATGTGTGCAGTCAATTGCCCCCAACACCTGTGGGAGTCCGGCTATGGCGTAGAATCCTTGCTTGGTCTCAATCTGTTCCTGCACAGTGTTGGGGAAGTGAAGGTGCTGGGGTATCAGGCTGAGTATGCCATCCAAGACAGTCGGGAGGAAGATTGAAAGGGCTGCCTGTGAGACTCCTCCGACTCTGGCCGTTGTTGGTTGAAAGTTCCCAGAGGCCAACATGTGCAGCACGGCCAGCAGCTTTGTCTGCGGAGGGATGTTGGTTCTCCGCTGTGTTTGTTGCGTCAACCTGTGGCCTATCAGGTTAAGGATGTGTTGGATGGATGTCCTTTTGAGCCTGTAGTGGGTAATGACATCCTCTGGCGTCAGGTCTGCGAGGCTGAGACGTCTGCGCAGGGCCCGCTCTCTTCTTTGGTGCTGCCTCGGTGCTGGTCCTGGGGGAGGTGGCAGTGGTGGTTGTTGCCTTCGTGGGACTCCAAGCTGAATGATTAGTACCTCCATGGCGTCTGTGGGTCTTCAGATGTGGGTCTGGGCTAGTCTCCCTTATATGCCTCCCTTTATCACCATTTTTACCATTTTACACCTGTTTTTTTCAGGTCTTATTTTCCAGCAGCTGAGGGGCCTTAGCGAGACTTTTTTTATCGCTTCGCGGGTCCGGGACATCATTGGTAATAGTGCGGTGGTGTGTTAGCGACTTTTTTTGTGAAATTTTCAGAGGGAACGCCTACTTTGCATCTCATTAGCGGAAACTATCGCTGCCATGCACGGCGATAGTAAAACCGGCAGCTATCGCCGGAAAGCTGTCGCTAATGCTTGTTAGCGACAGCTTGGTAATAGGGCGATAAAAAAAAACGCGTTAGTGGCACAAAAGTGCCGCTAACGCGGCGATAACTTCCTTGATAATATGCCCCTACGTCTTAAGTTAAGCCTGCCTGCTCTGTGCAAAGTTTCCCCAGGGTGAGCACAGGTTAATTTAAATTGTGAGCTATCCTACCCTGACTGGGATTGTGGTCCCTACTTGGACAGGGTGCAAACCTCTGCCAACTAGAGATCCAATTTCTAGCAATTATCATGTATCCTAATACCTTTTACAACTTTTGGCAACGTTACAGTTTTAATACTCTGTGAAACATCATCACTGCAAGTCGAAAACATGGCAACAGAACAGCCTTTCTTCTGTCACGTGCAAGATATGTAATTTTTGCATTATGGTTTTTAGAAGAGAATCTGGATTTTTTTCTGTTTCTATGGCCCAATGTCCTGGGAAACTCTGGTCTGACAAAGGTCTATCCAGACTGCGTTTCACTGCTGCTGTTCTAAATGGATGGACGCAATAAACTTTACATAAACTTCTTTATGGTCTCTCAAGTGCTGGTGACATATGTCACCACAAACCAGTTTCCGTTTATGGAAAATATATATCCACATCAATTGTAATGAATACATTAACATTCTTTGGAATTTGCCTCTTAATGAGTGTGCGTACAGCTCATGCACGCTGCGGCAAACCAGTTGTTAATTTAATATAGGATAGAAATCTCTTTCATGACTCAACCACATCTCTATGCATTGATTTTTCAAAAAGCGAAATGAGCACACGTTACTGTTTTGGTCTTATATCAATATTAAAGTCAGGCGTAAGGAGAAAAAAACAAATTTGACCTATGAATAGCCAATGCCCGTGAGGCTGTCATCCGCTGGCAATATTTACACAATAAAGCTGGACCTGTCAAGTTAGTTTATCCTGATAAGGTCAGACGTTTTGTTTTTAAGAAGTTCAGACTCATAAAGATCTCACATTTTGTATGTGAAGCAGTGGGAAAAATTAGTTTACCAGATAAGCTTCTTTTCAATGCTCTTTAAAAAACGTACAATAGTAGGAAGGAAAGATGTCATTGCTGTCAATATGATATGATAGAATCAATTTCCGAATTACTTTTCCTCCATGTTTTAAAAAAAATGTTCTTTTCAGTGTCACTGCCTGCCAGGGTCGAAGACACTGATGAAGAAAACGAAATATAGGTTTCTAATAAATTATTTAACTATACTACAAATACTGTTCAATTCCAAGACAAGTTCTACTTTGTGATATGCTCCATTTGCTTAATGTATTTATTTATTGTGTATTTTGTAACGAGCAAATCTGTAACAAAATGACACTATTTTGTGTGTAAAGTTAAAGATACTTATGCCAAGGAATAGTGATGAAGTTCATGCAATAAATTAAGACTCTTTTGGAAACTGTGTTCTCTGTGGCTAAATCAGAAGCATTCTGTTTGTATACACACAGATGAATGAAGCGGGTGATGTTAGTTGCGAAGGCCTTAAATGTATGTAAAGGCTGTTTCATAGTGCAAAGATGTAGCTGAGCTCCAAGGGAGCATTCTAAATCAATTTAAAATACAGGCATCTGCTGTTGACAGTAACATTACATTTCAAGCCTTTACAATTGCATTAGATTTCACAAATATGTTTGCAATTTTATGTGGCCCTATTCACAAAGGTAAATTTACACATGTAGATTTACTCAGGGTAAAGTTACTCTTGCACCTAGGAATAACTTTGCACTTTATTCACCTTTTCCGAATGGTAAGTTACTCTAAGATGTCTTCACCCCCATATAACCTCATACAACATGATTTCAGAGTATAAATGTACTACTTGTAAACTATCACATGTAGTTGGAGGTCTCTGCCAATGGGGGGGCTGAGATCTCTTTATCGAAAAATAGGAGAATGGGTTGAAAGTTTACAAAACTTAAAAACAAATTAGGCATATGTTGTTCTAAAGTATGAATGTATTTAACCAAAAGCGGCACTCACAGTCCACCCATGCGGCAGCACAGACGAGCAGAGGGAATCCGAGATTCTTCAGGATGCTTGATTATTCATCTTTTATTTTCTTTTTGTATCTTTTAAACGAACGTTTCAAATTCATGTTGCATACAACAATTGCTTCAAACGACCAGGACCGACGCGTTTGGGCAACCGCTTTCAACTGGGTCTTACGGTCATCATCGCAAACAACATACTTAAAGGAATCCTGTTTTCCTTTCAATGGCACTCCAAACATTAGAACGTCAACCTTACAAAGGCTCAATTGGCACATACTGGTCTCCATTAATACAGATACCGGCATATTAGTCAAATAAGTAAAGTTTGTTCAGGCAAAAACAACATATGAGTACATAAAATACATTTCATAACGCACTCCTAATTTAGTATGTCCATTAAATCTTTTATCTATCACCCCATATAGTAAAGTGCTCAGTGCAAATAAGAGGTCCCACTGGTCTACACTAAGGTGCGTTCCTCATTGATAAAGTCCAAGTATCATATATAATATTTACCTATGCTATCACATGGTGCATACTACATGTCTTTTCTTCATGTTCTCTATGAATGAGTATGCACATTTACAGTTAGCCCTCTTTTTACATGGCTAATTAAAGTGCAATCTGCTGATAAAGTGCATTAAGTGCATTCCTCTAATTTCTATTTAAATTATCCTTAATATCATCTTTGCATGACATATGGTCTCTTCATCCCAACATAACCTGACCTCTAAAGTAAGTTCTGAACATATTTTCTTTAAGTTCTAAGGGGTCATACATGCCATTAGAGGCTTTCATTTCACTGATGGTTGTTAATCACATTAAAGTGCGTACTGCTTATAAAGTCCATACTATTTATAAAGTGCAACAAGTACAATATATCATGTATAACACGATTTAGTAGATGTGTTCAACTAGAGCAAATAACACATTTGTAAGGTGCATGTCAATCTGAAACAATCGTATTCTCAGAGGGCTTTGGATGCAAGGCTTCTTCAGATCTGTACTAATTTCCAAGACATATATAGGACAGCTACTGTAATCTCAAAGTGCCTGTTGCTTTTAAAGTGTATGTGTGCGAGTCATGAAGACCCCTTTACTGCAATGTTCCTGTGTATTACTTGGAACGCTTCCCCTCTACCACACAATCAAAAACATCATGATATGCATTAATGTGTACCCAGGAAATCCTACATCGCAAAATTCAGATGTAAATGTGCCGTTAAATTTTTTTAAATTACAGTAATGTCTTATTCAATATTCAAATCACAGATGTACATATAGTTCGGCATCAGCATTGTGACCGCAAGGTATCTCCGTTCCTATTGACAATATCAGTCGAGATTCCTGTTTCCTTAGTTCTTTTACTCGATCTCCTCCCCTTGTGTGGGCTGTAACATGCTTAATTCCACAATAACTGAAAGTGGATAGTGATCGATTGTGGAATTGTTTGAAATGACAATCCATTGGATAACTTTTATCACCATTTTTTATGGCTCGTATATTCTGCAATATTCTTAACTTCACAATGTATTTATGGTGCTACCCACATATAGTTTATCGCAGCCACATTTGAGGGCGTAGATCACATGAACTGTATTGCACGTGATACAATCACCAGTTTTCACTTCACATCCTTCAAAACTCCAGTAACTCCTACAATTTAATCCATATTTGCATGCCTTACAAGAGTTACATTTCACGAAGCCTCCCATATTGGCTGATAACCAGTTCTTTGATTCCTTCTTTGGATAGTAGTAACTCGAGGTCAGAATGTCTCCCAAAGATGTCACTTTTTTAGATGTTATCTGTGAACCCATTTCCATAATGTCTACTAGATGTTCATCTTTTTTCAGAAAACGCCAATTTTTTGGGAGAATCTTCTTAATGTTAATTTGTGCAGAATTATGTTCCAAAAATATTCTTTTGGTTTTGTCACTTTGATCTTTTAAATTATCATTCAGTGGATATAAAAATTGATCTCTTGTCCTTTCACTGACTCTTCTCATAGCATCATCCAGGACACTCTTTGGGCATCCCCTTTTCCGGAAGCGTTGAACCATGTTACTCTTTCTTGAATAACTCCTCTGTTGAACACACCCGCTTAGCCTTAATCATTTGGCTACAGAGAATGCTCCACTTCAAAGCTTTAGGGTGCCCACTATTGGCATGTAACATGGAGTTAGTTGCTGTTGGTTTTCTATGAATCCTTGTGGTAAGTATGTCATTCTTCACTTCCAGAGCCACATCTAGAAAATCACAGTAGACACAACTTTGGATACTTGTAAACTGTAGATTCAATTCATTGTTGTTCAATATTTGAAGGTAGGTGTCAAATTCACTCTTGCTACCCTCCCGCAGGATGAACACATCATCTATGAATCAAGTCCACATAACGATCTTCCCAGTGAAGATGTCATTCTCTTGGGCCCAGGACACCTCCTTCTCCCACCACCCCATAAGCAAATTAGCATATGTGGGGGCAAAGGAGGTGCCCATCGCTGTACCCTGTTGCTGCAAGTAGTACTTGCCATCAAAGATAAAAACATTATGAGTGAGACAAAAGTTCAACATTTCCATTAGCATATGTGTATGGTCATACCATTCTACGGGATGATCTCTCAAAAAATATTCACATGCCAAGATGCCTTTCTCATGCTCAATCGATGTGTTTAAGGAGAGTACAGCCTATGTGACCATTAAATAACCCTGTTTCCAAGGGATTTGATCTAATCTCCTCAAAAAGTCAGTGCTGTCCTTTAAGTAAGAAGGTAAATGTATTACATATTCCTGCAAAAACAGATCCAGATATCTAGAGCTGATCTCTAATAGGAAGCCGACAGAGCTGACTATGGGCCTCCCTGGTGGATTTATGATGCACTTACGTATTTTTGGTAAGAGAGATATGGATGCGATCTTTGAATTTACCACTTTTAAGTACTGAAATTCATCCCAATCCAGGAGATTTGAGTCATATGAAACCTTTAACTTTAAATGGTATTCTTCCTCCATTGCCTTCATAGGATTTCCAGTGAGAAAAGTGTAGTATGCCCTATTGTTCAGTTGTCTCCTGAAATCCGAAACATAAGTATGATGATCCATTAAGATGATGTTTCCTCCTTTATCAGAGGGCTTTATAATCAATGAAGTGTTGTTTCACAACTCATTGATGACCTGCCAATCCTAGAGGTATGTTTGCAGTTTTAGGATGATTCTGCCATTTTCTTCGGAGCTCAGTTAGATCTTCTGTTACTTACTCCTGGAACAGGTCAATATGGTTACTAGATGGCAACTGGGGGCAAACTCTGCTGTGTTTCACACTACTTCCAACTTGGTGGTCTGTTTCGAAAGCCATGTCTCTTAAGGTGCTACCACATGACATTTCTCTTGTGACCCCACTAGTATTTAATCCACCATTCTCATTTGTTTGTTGTGGGCTTATTGTCCCTCAAATGTCTAATCCATGTATGTCAAGAAGATTGGGGACATCTGCAATTTTAAAAGAAGAGAGTTGTCTCTGTGTTTTATCATCATTACAGATATTCTTCTATTTCATCTGATGATATTTATGGAGTTTCAGTTTCTTAATGTATTTATGCAATTCTATCCTCGAGTCGGTAAAGTCAGGTCCTGTCGTTGGACAGAAAGTCAAGCCCAAATTCAGTAACCTTTTCTTTTATCCTGGAACTAATAACTTTGTAAATGGGCTCAGGATAGGAGTATTGTATTCTGATGCATGCTGGGTGATGTATTTCTTTTGGACTACAATGGCATAAGGCAGCCTGCATTTAAGCCAGGTGGGTATCTGATATGGTAACCTGCCTCACATGTGATCAAGGCTAGCAATAGAGTTGAAACGCTTTAGGACTAAGGATTTGGAAATGCATGCTGCCACTTTCAATTTTGAAAATAAAACAGTGGTAATCCTGAAATGAGGCTTCAGAGCCTTTTTTTCTTGATACACACACACACACATATATATATAAACTGGGACCATCTGGCTCCAGTGCAGGTACGTGAGAGGCGCCCGTAAAATAACCAGACACACTTCAAAGAAATGAAGACCCCCACTCCAGAAAGACTAGCAGGCAATCAGTAGAATTGCAAAAGATTTATTCCAATGTGGACACCGAACACAAAACAACCCAACGCGTTTCTCTGTCTCACGCGCCTTGGTCACGGATTGAGGATACAAGTTAAACATGTGATTAAAATAAACAAAAGTGCAGACATAAATGACGGGCAGGGGCATCAACCAAAGCGCTATCTTCAGTAAAGGTTGCAGCATTTATTGAGAGAGGTTTACAACGTAAGACATAACACATTGGAATACGAACATATTCCTGGTGCAATCAGATACCATCAAAGAGGCCCACATTTATAAACAATGTTATCCATAATTAAACATCCACCTCTTGCTTGTAAACTCAAGATAAATAGTGATGTGTGCATATGCCCTCCAGATTAAACAATATAAACCTCCTAACGTTAAACTCAGAATGCACTACTGCGGTGAAAGCAGCGGCCATTCGAAGGTGAGGTTACCATGTACGAACTTGCATTAAAAAGTATGTTGCATAAGTCTTGTGCGGTTGAGTGTCCTCACAGAGGCAAACCAATGAACATTGTTCAAAATATTATACTTATTTAACATTCAACCACATTGTTACAGGCACAAAACGTTACACAGACACACGAGCATATGCCTAGCAGTTACACACAGCAGATACAGAACGACCATGGTCCGTCTTATAGCTAAGTTGCCCTATTCTCCATCACACAACCCAAAAATGTTTATACACAAAACCCAGAGGAAAATGTGCAGAGCAAAAGAACTACCTGAGCCCAGCAAGTTGCACATTGGGGGGACAACTGCTCAGATAGACTTCTTCACAGTTCTGAAACAAAACCCCACTCGTGGTGGCTGCTGCTACAAAGCTGAAGCAAGAGTAAATGGTGCACAAAGTAGGCTATTTAACCTTTAACATGAAAAGAGTTCCCTTGAGTGTTTTCTCAGTGCAGAGAACTTTGGCTTAACCATGATGTAGAACACATTGGTGAGCCATGTTTTCCGGAAAGAATGATTATTTAGGCTATTGCCAATTCAGTATGATGACTCCAGAATGACAACCTTTGAGTCAATGAGATATTTAGATCATTGGACACTTAGTGCCAGATATAAATTTTGGTGAATGGAGTATTCTCTGTTTGACTGGTGGAGGACCTAATGTCTGCTAGCCAGAGACAACGCCCACCAAGTGAAGAATTAACTGCCAAGCTGTCGGTCATTGCAAAAGCATTGGCAGTAACCACCATCTCGGAAGTTCCTGGCAATGCTTCATTATGTTTGACGCACAGCTCTGTCAACTCGACTAAGGCGTCTGTCAAACGTATGTTATTTTTGTTTTCAAAAAGAAAATCCAGAAACTGTATTTTCTTTTTGAATATAAAAAGTAAATTCTCCTCCTTGTCTTAAGAGTTATCTCACTTAGCGAGGGGGGCATTAGGCAGTCTTTATTGCCCCTTGCTGCAAGGGTTTCCTGATGGTGATGGGTAGTAAAACTGACCTGCACGCCCACTCATCTAAATTAGTTGGGTAGACATAGAGGTCATCCCCTGATGGCCCTTACTCCGTATATAAATTGTGGGGGTAGACAATTGCGATTGCAATGGAGTATTCTTACTGCCAAGATATAAATGTGGCCCTAAGACATTCTTCTAGGTAACACTGTCATATTAGCGTTTGTAAGTCTGGCCACTAGGTACCATAAGATGATGCCTTTCAGGATGGTCACTCACCTCCAGCATTCCCTTAGCAACTGCCATGAAGAGGATGTGATGAGTATGGCGAAACCTATATGTCCTCCATCTGTGCCACCCTAAAAGCAATTGACTTGTCAAGTGATTCAACAAGACCTGCAGAGCATGATTGGAGGGCTTCAGAAACACCACAAGAGGAAATTATATCTATTTTTATTATAACTGGTGGAAATTGCCTTTTCTGCATGGTTCATACCAATGTTTTTGTCTTTTTCTGGACCCTACTGTTGCTGGCTTTAGCACCCTGTGGTCTTTACACCTGCTAACCAGGAGTAAAGTGCCTGTACTCCCCCCGTTAAACATGTCAAAAGTGGCTAAAAACATTAATGGTTAAGTCAGAGTTTAATCAAATATGTGGGAAATGTAACTGTTAGAAAGTTACCTTCACACTTCCTAGGGGTTCTAGAGGCATATTTGCATTAGCTCTCTAGCCACTGCCTAGTCTGTATTTGGCTTGAAGGAGGTGTGGAAGAGGTGCGAGAACTGCTCACAGAGATGGGATAAAGGCCTTGGAATGGGGAGGTGTTTTCTTCCCCTGCCATGATGACCAGTTGGGGTAGGCTCAGGTACTTCATAACTTTCCAAGGGATATGCTCTGTCACAAGTAAATGTTAAATGACACATGGAAAGGCCTCATCCCTTTTCCCCTACTTAGACTGGCACCAAACATAGTGGGAGGAAAGCTACCCCCAGAACTCGTAATGAGTGACCACAGAGGTGAGGGCTGCTCGGTACACTGGCCACACCTCTGGGTGGGCACACAGGCTCTGCACAAGGGGAGAAGGGTTTCCTCATTTTGGATTTTGAGACTGAAGGCCATTGTGAGATTATTTGGAGTAGGGCAAGAAGAAACTTCTGAAACATTTGATAGGGTTGTGCCTGGTAAATTTTACACAATTGGTTGGGGAGTGCCCAAGAGTCAGCCCCACCCATGAGCTGGTACCAGGCATTAAGATGGCACTACAAGGAACCGTCCTCAGAAAACTATCTGGACATGAAGCAGATCAGAAGAGGGCTGGAACAATTGTCTTTGAACTGAGAGAAGCCCTGAAAGACTGGACCAGCTCCCTCATATACCCAGGACAAAGAAGTAGACTGCATGGGTCAGTTGGCTGAACAAATAAGCTGCAAGAGACATTTTCCATGAGGAAGTCAAAAATTGGACATTGCTGTAGGCCTCAGCCTGACACCTTGAGAGTCTCCAAGTGTCTTCCAATGAGGTCCTGGGGTCCTTATAGGTGTACTCCGGTGGTCGTTTGAGCAGCAGTAGAAAGTTTGGAAATTTTGGAAAACCTTTCCTCCAGAGCTTCAGTGGGACCAACCAGAAAAAATATCCAAACAGAAGTTCCACAGTGTTGAATTTAATTTCAGCTTCATCCCACTCAAAGGTCCCCACAGGTCCAGCAAAATTACCACAGCCCATTCAGTGTTTTGGGGATTTTCAGCAAGAAGTCCCAAAAGCTCCAGAGCTCCATCAGGGCCAACCTGCTTCAGGTACCTATCATTTGGTTACATTGCGGCGGCTATAATTTCAGTGGTAGCCCATGCAGAGAGGATTTTTCTTCCCAAAAGTGCCAGAGACCCTTTCAGCGTTGGTACTTGGGAAAATATTTCAACTCTTTTCTTCAATAAAAGGACGAAGTCCCTTTCTGAAGAGGGACTGAGAAACATTTTGGAACTTTTTGACTTCCAGAGTTTTTACCAGGACCAATTCACTAGGTGTATCTGTCCATCACCCCATCGCAGTCAGCCTCAAATTGCACCTAGGTCCTGTTCTGTGGCTTAAATAGACTATTATTGGTGCTTAGTTCTTTTTGGCACTATTTCTACTTAAAACTTTCAAAAGAATTATCGCTGATTCCCCTTATTGGATTTTGTCATTTTAGTGTTGTTGTTTTACAAATTTTTGTCTACTTTTCTAATTCAGTTTTAGATTGTTATTGCTTGGTGTTTTGACTTTCTTAGTGTTTATCTGCACAACTCTTTTATCCATTGCTCTAAGTTAGGTCTGTCTGCTCTGGGACATATATACTCCGGGAGTTACATTTGGGTTAATTTAGTGACTTTGAGGGTTCAACCAACAAGGAGCGTTATAATTCCCTGAGGTGAGCACTCGTCCACCCCAAATAATATTCCAGTTTCTTATAATAACCTTTTTTCTTTGTTTGTTTATTTGACATTTCAAGCAGAAATTCATAAAAGAAATTCCATAAAAGGACATAATTGGCACATTGTATGAAACACAGTTAGGGTGGAAAACAAAACCAGAACATATTTGTTGTGTTTACATCTTTTTATACAGTTATTTGACAAATGTTACCATAGAAAGAGCTGAAGAGCATCTTAGTAATCAAAGACTGTTAAGAAAACAAGTTAGATGTAGCAATTTCAATCACAGTGCTCATAAAGATTTTTCTCATGTAGTTAGGTATAGAAGTGAAAAAAAGAGCGGTCAGTTGCCCAAGCTCACCAAATCAGAACAAGACAGGTCTGGGAAAAGGTGGTTTTGCTTCGAAGTGTAGAGGCAATATAGCCTACAGAGTGAGGTTCTAAGGGTGGGTTTTGGAGATCCTATAGTAAGGGCCCCAAATTTCATCATACCTTTGTAGATGATCATTCGGTTTGTAGACTGTATAATCAAAAAGAGCCATTGGCCTCATGGAGTCTGACCATTTCTCTATTACATGGACCACCAGTGTCCTAAAATACAGAGTGTACCTATAACAAGATTAATGTTTGTGGTTGTTCAATCCCCTCAGTCTATCATGAAGTAATGCCATTTCCTTAGAAGGTGCTAGAAAAGAAATGCTAGGGCTTGATAATTGGTTCTAGATTTGAGTCCAGAAGACCACGATTATTGGGCATTTTCTATAAGATGTGTGTGATATCTCTGCCTTAATCTTTAAATCTCCAGCAGTTTGAAGTCACTGCCAGATGAACTTTGAAAATTTCATATGGCGACTAATGCCAACTGTGAAGCATCTTGAAGAAGCTGTACGTCAGTCTAGCTTCTCTCAGGCCTTTGTCATGAGTGGCAAGAAGATAAAACCATTCCTTGTTGGTGTAGGTTTTTTGGATCGGGGGTTGCCATTTATTCTGTAGTTAGTGGGCTTTGAAAGATTAGGGGTGGGTGTAACTCACTTAATTTGCTGTAGCATACATAAGCAAAATTATGCCACAATTATGCAAGATTGCGCAGAATTATGCGAGAAGTGAAACCCAGCATTTAGCACTATTTTCTTAGTGCAAAATGCATCCTTGCATCCAAAATGGACCAGAGGATGCACTTTGCACTAAGAAAATAACACTATATTGCAACATAACAAGAACAGCTGCAGCCAGCAGCCGCTCATGCTCGCTAAGTTTCATGTTCCTGTGCTCCTGCAGTAGGATTTGTGTGCCACATTACTCATAAATATGCACACAGGAGCATTTGCATATTTTGTGGTAATTTTGCATTAAAAGAGTAATGCAAAATTACTAAAATTACTCTGATTACGCCAGTGTTAATAAAATGTCACCCAGGTCTATAACAGATGTGAATACCCCATCAGAAAAACTTGTTTCACAAACTTTATTCCTTTGTGTATCCATATAGGCCATGGAAGCACTCTTTCAGCTGAATGTATGGCAGCGTTATTCCATAATGAAGCGTGGATATTTTCAAAGCTGTTCCGCGTAACGGACCCATGGGCCACAGTCAATACCTCTCTCAATCCCAATAGAATGGGGTGAACTCTCCCTTCTGGTGAGGGATGATATGAACAGCTGTTAACCCCCCTTGGCTTCCCTCTGTGACAGGCGGGAAGATATCGTCTGACACAGTAGGCCACTAGCAGCAGGACCATTGGTGCTCACTCCTCATTACTTTATATTACTCACTACTGATTGTCACCAGTCCCCGCAGTCAAGAGCAGCCCTGGCATGTAGTGAGAAGCCCCCAAAAGCGAAAAGGATATTGCAGCACACCAAGAGTCTGAGCTCTCCTAAGGCCAGTCATGTCATTGCTTGGCCTCCCTTGAGCACTTTTTCGAAGCATATGTAGGGCAGAAAGGCATAATGTCATCAAAATAGTGTTAAGAAATACCATGAACCATTTTCCTATTTTCAACAGCTTTACCATGGCCCAGTTTTCATCTGAGAGCCAGGTTTCCTAGTAAAGGAGAATGGTGAGAGTTTGTCTGAGTAAGATAAATGGAAACCTGCTGGCAAAGGTAAGAACTTTGAGCACAAGGCGGGGGATATTTGGTGAGGTCGAAAAGCAGGCTGTTGAAATAATCTAATTTGTTAAGTATTAGAGTCGGAATTAGCGCATTAGTGGTGTGAAGTTTTATTAGAATTGATTATATTATCACAACCATTACTAAACTGGTTTAATCTTTAAAACACAATCTTGAGTTACTGCACGGAGATAAAGGAATAAAAGAAGAACAAAAACATTGCAACTTTTCTCCACAAGAACATCCTGACTCCAAGCCAGTTTCTTGAACACAGCTCTTTACAGCTCTGTCTTAATCTTTTGCCTATCATACATCTCAAAAAAGATACTACCAGTCTCCTGCCTTGATGTCCCCTTGGATATTTTGATCCATCTCAATAAACGACATTTCCTGTGGAAAGACCTTTTCCTAACAGCCCGTGAGAAGATGAACTGAAATGAGCCAATTTCAAGTTGAAGATGATCAGCCAGACTGTGAGGGGATGTTTGATTCAATGGAACTATGCCGGAAGGAACAGAAACCTGTAAATGTTCTCGAATGTTTATCCGCATATACCCACATTTTGAATCATTATGCGATCAAGACCTTCTGCATTCAGCCAGTATTTAGGTCAAACAAAGTCTTCAGAACCATCATTATGCCACAGTCACAAGAGGTGCATGTAATCGATCAGAGCCTTCCATGCAGTACGATCTAGAGCCCTTGACCATAAGCTTCTTTTTAAGCGGCAACGCAAAGTCATTTTTGTCATTTACTAATTGATGCAAAGACACTTTGAGTGGCTTTACGTGGTTTAGTAAATACATAGGGCTTCCTTGCTTTACTTTGTATTGTGCAGGCAGTACAGTGGTGTTGCATGGGTGTTCCCATGCATTCACCCATGTATTTTGGTGCAAACCCAGATTTACAAAACCTTGTAAACCTGGGTTTGCACCAAAAGGGTGCACCTACCCAACCAAGGCGTAACAAGGAGAAATGTATTTTTTCTCCTTGTTACTTCCTCTTTCCAAGTGTGCTGCATTGTGAAGCACACATAGAAAGAGGAATTTGCCTTTTAGGATTGTTTTTATGCAGGAAGGGGTATCCCTTCCTGCACAAACACTATCCTTCCCGTAACACATACAACCTTGCACTAAGGTGCAAAGGTGCTTGCATTTGTGCTAGGCAGCAAACAGTGCGCTAGCACTAGGAGTCAGCAGACGTGTGTGGTATATCTTTAAGTATGTTAGAATATGATGGGATTCTCTATGTTTTATTTTATTTTATTTGCAGAGTTTTATATAGCGCTGGCTAGACCCGGAGGTATCAGAGCGCTTTACATGAGGATCAGCGAGTTACAAGTTACAAAATTACATCAGTTACAGGAGCCAAGTATAACATAGGAGAAAAACAGTGAATACACAATAACATGGGTTATTAGCGCATAGCATAGCCAAGACACACATCAAATGGGGCATGGAAGGTAGGGGGGAATGGTAAAAAGGGGTAAGGAATGCATAATCGGGTCAGGCAGACCGGCAAGAGGGAAAGTACTTACAAAACAGTCACAGTAACAGACATAGAAACCGGCTGGGGACCAACAAGTTGCCATGGAGGAGTGTGTTGTAGGGATCTAGAATGTGAATCCTGTGAAAGGAGCAGTTGAAAGGTGGCAAAAGAGGTGGATGGGACATTTCTCTATGCTGCATTACACTTAAAGCAAATAAAGCAATTTCACTGCATCTCAACGTGAGTGGATCATCTTTTCCACATTGGTGACGCGCTGAAACTACCTGTGTGGCTGTGAATAACATGAATTTAAGGAATCAAATGGAAACAGGCAGAAAAAGAAACTAGAGGTATGTCTCAAAGCCACAGTAGAAAGAGGAGAAGTATACTGTGAGAACGACGTGTAGGCTGGTATTTGGGGCTACTGTCAACAAGTAACTGTGAGTGAGGCAAGTAGTGTGTTTGTCTGTTACTCACTGCGTGAGCTGACCAGCACTTAGCAAGCTCTTGCACGAGTCACGCTGCCATTGTTACGGCGCATGTCTTTGAATGCGCCTGCAATGGAGCAAGCTGACTGCAACTTCTGTTTCTAGGACGTCAGTGCGGCTTCACATCAGCCCCTTGTGACTTCGATGGCTTCACCAGCTGACATGCTTCTTGCGCATGGACTACGTGTCCCTGCGAGTCACGCATGTGCAGCTTGCTTTGTTCTTCGATGATCAGCTAAGCAGCAAGCGACGTGTCGCTATGCACGCTTTGAGTGATGTTGATCACATCGTAGGGTAATCACGGGACCTCATAAGAATGCTTGCTTGCACGTTGGAGGGTTTCTGAGTTTTGATCAGGTGGGAAGTGGCAATTTGTCAGCACACACAGCAATAAAAATACTCGGGTGTTGAATCGAGCACCAGAGGGACGTGAGACAGCTCCTTTTGATGTGAGGGAGAAAAAAGGGCAAACTCGGGGATTGTATCAAATACCGGTGTTACAGTTTGTGTTGTTATTTCAATTTGTTATTTTAGTGGCCTTGTCAGCATTTACAACAATAAGAGTACTCTGGTGTTGAATCGAGCACTGGAGGGAATACCTGAGTTACAGTTTGTGTTGTTATTTTTTATTTGCTATTTTAGTGCCTCCTATTTTAGCACTGACTTTAAGGACGGCCAAATTGCAAAAAGTAAAAAAAACTAAGGGGCATATTATTAAGGGCTCTATCGCCGCTTTAGCAGGACTTTTTCCCCGCTAAAGCGGCGATAATTCTAACGCCCTATTAGCAAGCTGTCGCTAACTGCTGTTAGCGACAGCTTCTAGGCGATAGCGACCGGGTTGGGTGCCGCTTTGCATGCCAGCGATATTTATCGCTAATGGCATGCAAAGTAGGCGTTCCCAACCTAAAAGCGACTGGAAACAGTCGCTAACCTCGCTATCGCCTATTAGCGAGGCAGGGGAGGTGATTAACGAACCAGCGGTAAACACGTTTAGCGCTGGTTTGTTAACGCCTGGTCCAGACCTGACTTAGCCATGTAATCCAATGGGAGGTGGATTACATGGCTAAATCCCCCTCGCCCTTTCACCTAGCTAACACTGGTCACAGTGTGAATATCGCTTGTTTTTAAGCGATATTCACACTGTTCTCCAGGGTTTCTATCGCTTAGGAGATAAGCGTTGCTGATAGCACGCTATCTCCGCGATAGAATCCTGCGATAGCCGGCGATAATTATCCATGCGCTAACTGCGCCGGTTATTGCTAATAGGCCCCTAAAACTTTTGTGTAGGCTTGGATAAGTGGTTTCAAGCAGGCGGGGGTTAGGTGGTTGACAGGTTGTGAAGCAGAACATTACTCCTCTGCCATTTATCTTATCTTCCCCAGGTGTACCAGTAATCAAATGGGCAAAATCGAATAGCAATAGGCAGATAATGAAGAACTTGACATGCCAACGGGACGCTGTTTCTTTAAATTGAATTTCTATAACTTAAAAAGAGCCCCCTAATATGGGAAAAATTCCTACTTTGCCTTACATCCATTAGGAGCCTCCTCCTGATATCTATGCACTATTTGCACTTCGCCATGTGGCTGTCAGGCTCTATTGGCGTATACTAATGATGTATACTGTAGGCTACATTAACTATTATCATTACAGCCATGTAGTACTGTATTGCATATTTCTAGGGCTCTTGATTTTACTGTCATATTTCAATGGCACTCATCGAATGGTTTTATCAGCTTTTTTTTATATTTCTATGTAAGCACTGCACCGCATTTTTATCATGTGTATCAATGATTTTACTGGTGAACTACAACGACTTTTTATCTTGATAGTTCACAGCAGTGCAATGGTTTTTTAGTAACTATGCATAATAAAAAATAAACTTGAAATGGGCAAAATGGAAAAAAGTATTCCTACATTATGCATGGGTATGTGGGGCCACATTGAGTGCGGAGAGGAAAACTTTTTTACTATTAATTACATTGTCTGGGTCCTGAGGGCCAAGAGGTTTTCGAACATGTGCCTAACATTGTAGATAATGAAACAGAAAGCTCAAATGAATTTGAGGTGTGTGTTAAGAAATTAGACAATCTTTATCTACCCAAAGTTAGCATGATAATAGAGTGGTATCATTTTGGCAGGATGATACAGTGATCTCAGGAATCAGTTGAAAGCTACATTACTGAACTACGTGAACTGGATGCTTCATGTACATTTGAAGGTTCTATTGATGAACGCATCCATGATCAGTTCATGCTAGGGTGCAACATCGATATGATGAAGGACTAATATGGCAGAAGGATGATCCTAAATTCGATGAGGTTTTATTGATTGCAAAAATACTGAGCATTTGTTAGCATGTATGGAGGTTATAAAAAAGTATAGTGGTAAGAGAGGAGAGTCTTCAGAAAAAATGCAGAGTGTAACTAAAGAAAAGAAAAGAAGTGTAGCACCCAATAGAAGTGTAGCACCTCAAAATGGTAATGAAAATGATCCAACTTTCCCTGCTGTGAACAAGTATCAAAAATGTGGATAATCAAAATAAAAAATTCAGTGGGTATTTTTTTCATTGTGGTGCACAAGGGCACTAAGCAAATGACAAAAACTGTCTTTCCTGCACTGTCAAGTACAGGGTTTGTGGAAAGGTGGGACATTTTGGAAAATGTTGTAGGTCTCAAGATAATTTGAAGAAAGTGAAAGAGGTGGATGTGGAAGACGAGTGTAAGTATGATGAATTGTTTTGTGGAGAGGTTGTTTACAAGTAGGACATCAGAACAAGAATAGTCCCATTGATTGGGTGAATATTAATGAATCTGCAGTAGGAATGCTGTTCAACTCAGGTGTCAAGATCCCACTGATTTCAAGGAAGTTCTAGTTAGATAAACTGTTGAACAAACGTATATATGGCCTGTAGCTTATGGGGGGCAACACATTAAACTGGATGGGTATTTTATTAGCGAAATTGGATACAAGGGTTTGGGTTGCAGCGGGACAAAAATTATATTTCCACTAAAGGAGACAGCATAATCAGTTGGTGTTGCCAGACTGATTTAATCATGATGTTGGATCCCTATAGTAATCTGCCAATTGTACTGAAGAATGTTGGATCGCAAACTGTGGATTCTGCAAGAAGCACACATTGCATTGTTGAATCAGTCTTGCATAAGGGTGCATGTGATGATGATTTGGTCAAATCTGTGTGTTCTGAGTGTTCCTATGTTTTTAAGGAGAAACTCGGTTGTTTGACAAATTATTTGCGTAGGATTGTATTAAAAGAGAATATCACTCCCAGTGTGAGCAAGGTGAGAGAGGTCCCATTAGCCATGAGCCAAGTCATGGTGGATCAAACTGACAATCTCAAGAAGGAGGGAATCATAGAGGAGTTGGAAATGACTGAGTGGGTAGCTCCTGTGGTATTAGAGCATAAGGCATTGGGAGATGTGAGATTATATGTGAAGTTGACGAGGTTGAATAAGGTCATTGATAGGTATCCCCTTCCCAATATAATAGAAATGTTGACGCAACTTGTAGGTGCAGTCATTTTTTCCACCCTAGATTTACGATCTGCCTATCACCAGAATAATTTGGAGGAAGACTCCACGAACTTGAAATCCTTCATCACACCTTTTGGTCTGTATATTCTTACAAGGATGCCCTTTGGCTTAATATTGGCAAACACTGTTTTTCAAAGGATAATGGAGGATGTGTTGAGAGGCACAGCAAGTGTCAAAGTATATCAGGATGATGTATTCATTTATGGATGGATGCAGGAAGAACATAATCAGTGTGTGAGAGTGGTATTGGAAAGATTTGGGGGAGGGGTCTTACTTTAAAGGAAGAAAAGTGCAAAACTGGATGTAAGGAGATGGTCAATCTGGGACATAAGTTGTCTGGAGAAGGAGTGAGACCCAATGAACACCTGTTAAAGACCATTCAAAATTTACCAATTCTTGAAAACAAAGATGAGTTGGTTAAATTTTTAGGGATGACTGAGTACTATAATAAATGTAACCCCACATTTTCTAGTCGTACAAATATTTTGAGGCTGTTATTGAAAAAAGGAGTACAATATGTATGGACAACAGAGTGCACCAGTGAATTTGAAGACATAAAAAATGCATTGTCTGTGGCTCCATCATTGCAGAGTTTTGACACATCACAAAGTTCTGTTTTGGTAACGGATGCTAGCTCAAAAGGATTAGGAGGAGTGTTGAAGCAAGGGCAAGGTGATAAAGAAAGAACTATCATGTTCATCTCAAGGCGGTTTGATAGGACCAGAATACAGATACTCTGTCATAGAAAGAGAAGCCGTGTGCATTTATTGGGCTATAAAGAAATGTAAAACATTTCTGTGGGGTACAAGTTTTGCGGTGAAAACTAACCACAAACTGCTCAAGTGTGTTTTGGGAAAAAACAGGTGAAATGCAATATCCAGCAGAATTTTTAGATCGGTAAAAATCCTCCAAGAGTTCAATTTCAAGGTTGATTGCATTCCCGGAGCTGAAAATAGAGTGGCGGATTGCCTTTCGCGCTTAGTCACAGATTCTCAGGATGAAAGGGAAGAAGAGGAGGAATGGGATCTTGATGATTTCAATGTATGTGAGGTCACTGAAGGAACCATAAATGAAGAGGATTGGAAGGTATTTGTTAATGCTGTTGTGGGGCTAAAATAAATTATGGCTTTAATTGAGAATGGGTGAAGTTCCAAACAAGGGGTGAGCGCTGATGGTTTGAAGGTTTGGAATGTAAGAGACATATTGACGGTATAGCAGGGGCTTTTGTGGAGAGGTACAAGGCTCATTCCTCTGACGTGTATCAAAGACAGTCTGATACAACTGGCACATCAAGGTCATCAAGGCATATGTAAGACAAAAGAAAGAATTTGGTTACAATTTTGGTGGCCTGGTTGTGACATTCAGGTGGAGAGAACGATTCAGCAATCTCAAGAATGTATGTCAAGTGCCAAAATATTGAAAACGAGAATACAACCAATGGTAGTGAGAGACTATCCAGGGAAAGCATGACAATAAATTGTAGTGGACATATTAGGGAGGGTGCATTGCTGAGTTGGTCAGACGTACGTGATGGTGTTAATTATGTATTTTTACTGTGGCCAGAAATATATATATCTCAAAGTATAGAAACAAGTAATGTGTTGAATTTCTTAAAAGATCTATTTGCCAGAGAAGAGATTCCCGAATGCATCCTTACTGACAATGGGGTGCAACTGGTCTCCAATTCCTAACAAGAAAAGGAATAAAACATAAAGTGTTCACTTTATCATCCCCAATCAAATGGTATTGTAGAAAGGTTTAACAGGAATGGATATGAAGAAAGTAATACAGGAAAGGGTTGAGTTATATCGATTGATGCCACATTCAGTCACTGAGAGAGTGATTTTCGAGTTATTCAGAGGCAGGAAGCAGAATTCCCTGATATGTCCATACTGGATGAATAATAAAGATGTGGGAATCACAGTTTAAAATGATGAGTGGAAAGAAAACAAAAAAGAGAAGGTGGAAAGAAGGAAGGAACTTTATGATTTAAAACACTTGGTGCTTTTAACCACAGAAAGAGTGGGTGATCTAGTGAGAGTCAACTAACCTCATGTAGGTGGCAGTTTGAGTTTTTATAATCCCTTAAGGGTGGTCAAATTGTTCTGAAATGCGGCAACATCAGAGGATAATCGAATTTGGAATTTAAGTAGGATTATGGTACTTCAACGTAGATTGGGGAATGAGTGCAATTCTTGGAAGAGGATGCCTGAAAGTGTGCAAAAGGAAAAACTTAATGAAGATAAGAAGTGTAGGGAGAGTTGAAGGACAAAACGGAAACATAGTTTAATGAGAGATTATGTGTGATTATGTACAGAATTAGTTTTTACTGTATTTTCATGTAGTGCATTTATACATTTATTGTATCTTTATTTTGTACACTTATATTTATATCCAATTATTTTACATTTTATTTCACATATTGCTGTGTTTAGTTGATAATGGGAGAGATGTGTGGTATAGCTTTATGTATGTTAAAATATGATGGTATTCTCTATGTTGCCATGGAGCAATGTGTTGTAGGGATCTAGATTCAGCATCCTATGAAAGAAGCAGTTGGAAGGTGGCCTCGGAGGTGGATGTGGCATTTCTCTATGCTGTATTACACTTAAAGCAAATAAAGCAATTTTATTGCAACTCAATGTGAATGGATCAGCATTTATGCTTTCTCACTTTCACCGTACGCAGAACATCAATTTCCCTTGCTGCACCACATTGTGTTAAATATTGTAAATATGCCCCGTAGTGTACAGGTATGCACACTAAAACACTTCAAATTCCTCCAAATAATTTAAAATCAAAACCTGCACTATGATCGAGAATGGTGTAAAGAACATTTGTACGAAACATCTCCAACCCATTGACAAAGCCCATGGGCATATACAACCAGAACAAGGGCAATCAATTCCAAGCTGTATGCAGCCTTCATGCTGTGTTCCTTCTGGCGACCGTTATTTCACTGGCTGCACTCTGTAAAAAAATGACAGAGCTGGTGCAGGTGCCAAATAGCCATGGCAGTGTGGTAAGAGGGAGCAGGGCCATGCAGGGTCACTCCCATAAGAAAAACAGAGGTACAAGGGGGTAATCCATAAATATGAAACAAGCAAGAGTGAGATGGGCACTCCTGAAATAAAAACAAAAACATGAAGGCAGAACGCAGAAGACCACATCCGAATCCATGCCACAGTCCCCCCCAAAAAAACAGAAAAAAAGAACCATTGCACAACGTTGCTCTGCCGTACCATGGCAGCTGCAAAAAACAAAAAATAAGTACGCAGGAAAAAAGGGGTAAGCGACAGGAACAAAATAGCAGCATTATGACTTCACCTAGAGTGCATAATGTATGTCCTGCTATAAAATATACGCAGATTGTGCCAAGTTAGCATTATTTTAAAATAGCACAAACCCACTAATCCAAGCACATAAAACTCCAAAGGATTTCTGTATGATGGGAACACAAGTGCAAACAGCAAACAGTAATCAAGACTCAACAATTTAATATAATAAATGAGGTAGACATTGACAGAGAGAATGAACCTCTATCCATGACACATGTGTAGGAAGAAGTACAGCATTCCCTTTACAAATTCTCTCAAGATTGTGATACATACTGTCATCTGCCTATCATTCCACTGATCTCTCACCAGATGTGAGTGTGTTTTGGTTACATCAATAGCAATGCAAATGGTCCACAAAGGTCACAGATCCCCATGGGAAAGAGGAAGTTCAATCACACTGCAACACTAATGCAAAAAGTATTCACAGGTACGGGCACAGTGCCTAAAGCATCTCCTACCACAGTCATTATTGAACCCAAACACCAGTCCTGTACAGAAGAGACAAGTCACTATTTACCTTAACTATTCATCATAAATGCATATTATTAGGGTAGGTATATGTTCTTGAAATACCCAACTCAGCCTTGAAACAATGGGCCCAACCAAACAGGGTGCTAGGTTCTTAAAGAAAGAGAGCTTTATTTTCAAGCTGTGAGTGGCATGATCTGCAGCATCCCAGGGTTACATTTCAAGTATTGTAACCTTGGGATCTTGAGGCTTAGCATTTAACTGGCAGTGCAAGCCAGTCCTTGTTGCACAGAGGCCACATAATGATAGCTGGCAATCTCAGTCTCAGCCTGTATTAGGCAGGGTCTGGCTGTTCTATGTCACTATCAGTTGATATATAGACTGCAAGGCCCTCCAGGTCACAAGTGGCTACACACAAGCCTTAACCTAAGGACCCTCTCCAGTAAGGGGATGTAACAACTGGCACACTGGTCTCAATACTGCAGGAGGACTGCCTTCTACTCCCTTCGTTCCTCTAGGGTAATTGATGGGAATTGAAGAGCAATCTCAAAACCGTACCTTTAGAGTTAATGTGAGTACCAGCTTGAATTCTCTAAACCAGGTTACAATATTGCTGTACACCGGGACACGTCTTTGAGCAGATGTGCATTTTACGAGTGGTTTATTATTATTATTATTGTTATTTTTATCACTATTATTATAATTATCAGGAGGTTTAGGGAGCAAAATATGTGGCTCCCCACAGATTCCAGATGTTTTCCACACATAAATGTGTGCAAAATGTGTTTTTTATAGAAGTTTGAGGTTTGCGAAGGCTTCTCTGTGTAATGACCTCATAAGAGCCATGCAACTCATGAATGTACGAACTCCCCTGATTGTCTAGTTTCAAAAAATGTGCAGGTTTACTAGGTTTGCCTAGATGCTGGCTCAGCTAGGGCCCAAAATCTACAGCTACCGAAGTTGCAAGAAAAGGATCAGTTTTCAGTGTAAAACGTTGATGTGCCTATGTTGTGTTTTGGGCCCTTTTCTGTTGCGGGCACTAGGCCTACTCACACAAGTGATGTAGCATTTTTTGGGAGACACGGGGAAATGCTGGGTGGTGGGACATTTGTGGCTTTAACACATGTGGAGGAGTAGCTTTGGTTTTAAGAAGGTGGCACGTGTTATGTGAAAAAATACTGCCCTCACTCACAATATTGTGATATGCTTCATCATAGGGCTTGCTTTAATACTCCCCCGCGCAAACCAATGCCTGGGATGGAGCAGGTTGTCACTGTTGGTGTTGACAGCTCTCTTCTTGGTTTTCTTTACTACTCTTTTAGGGTATCCTCTATTCTGTAGTTTTTCTGTCCGTCCCCCAGAGTTTGACTACAGGGGGTATCTCCCATTTACTCTCCAGTTTTAGCATGATCACAAATAAACTCGATGAGTTGGGCTTTTCGTTGCGCTGGATGTGTGGGTGCTACGAGAGCGTTATGGACTGCTGTTTAACTAAGTACGATTTCCCTGAAAGTATTCAGAGGGGAAGATCCCCAGGTTGGATAGCTTGTTCTACTAGGGACATTTGTTAAAACTGCAAAACCAATTGGGTCTGCATAGCTATAGAGGTGGAACATACGTGCCGCATGGTGTCTGAGAGTTATGTATGGATACTTGGAGTGTTCTTGGTTATACACTAACCCTGGGCAAAGCACTACGCTACGCTCGCGTAGTTTGTGAAGTTTGCGCTACTTCGCACAACGCGAATTGCACGTAGCACAGTGCAAACACGCGTAGCGTAGTGCAGCGGTCATTTTTTGCTTGCTCGCGGTCCTCAACGTCAAGTTGGCGACCGCGAGCAAGCAAAATGACATCCCGGCGATACTTTTTCTCGTTCGCGATCAGCAACATCAAGTTGCCGATCGCGAGCGTGGAAAATAAACCTCCCGGCGAGATTTTCAACGCGGGGAGGTCAGGTTTCTCATTGCGAGTGGTCGCGTATGCTCGCGACCGCTCGCGATGAGAAACTACCAGTCCGCGTTGAGAAGCTGCCGCTCGAGTAAAAATCTACTCGAGCGGCAGTAAAGACAGCTCGCACTGTGCAAGATGCCGTTTTCAATGATTGCACAGTGCGGACAAGCATCCGGCACTGTGCAATCATTGCGAACAGTGCACTACGCAGTTCGCGTAGTGCTACGCGTAGCTCGCGTAGTGCGAACTGCACTTTGCGTAGCTTCGCGTAGCGCTACTTCGCGAACTACGCCCAGGCTTATTATACACGGCCGGTATCCCATGCATAAATAATCTGATTTTACTCTCTTTTGTGTCTTCCCCACAGATTAACGGATGTGAGTTACTTAGGGTGACCCTCGCTCTGGAAACTACTGGTTCCAAGGATACCTAATTCCGGGAACAGAGGGAAATAAGTTACTGGGATCAGAAAGGTCCTGAGGAATGCCGGTGTGACCCAACACTGTGGGCACTTGATACACGGCAGAAACATGTCGACACTTTGGCAGTAACGGGGGGTGAAGGAACTCCTAATTCTTTCCTATCACCACCATCCTTCACATTTTTAGCTCTAGCCGGTGGGTCCAGGAATAAATTGTTGAGCGGAGACACCACCGTAATAGTTTTAACCTTCACTGCACTTTTCTTTCGGTGATCCCAGAAATATATCTGTATGTTACTCTTTTCATGTTTGTATTGTCTTCCCCTCCCTTTGCTCCACCCCAGGCGTTGGTCTGCATGGGGGTGTATTGAAGCAAGCCCTATGATGAAGCATGTCACAATATTGTGAGTGAGGGCACTATTTTTTCACTGAGCACGTGCCACCTTCTGAAAACCACTCGCTACTCCTCCACATGTGCTACAGTTGTAAGTGGGGAGGCCGGAGTAGTGAGATTTTGCCTTTCACCCCCTTCCATTTGTGTGATAAGCTGTTTGAGCGGCAGCTTAGCCGCAGGGGTACCTTTTTGTGCCATTGAGCATAGTATACCACAGGTCACGATCGTACTTTTTTATCACCACAATTCCCATTCATCACAAGTGGGGTACCACCCAGACAGACTCATGGCTGAGGACCAGGTCTGTAATTTGGAGAAGCAGCAATAGCGGAGATACTGGCAGGCTATTCACTACTAGGGGACACCACGATTAATCAAGTCCTCACTCAGGGTGAGGGCTGGGACACACTACTAGAACTCAAAAAGACGCATGTGAAAACCATATTGCATGGGGCAATTCTTACAGAATATCTCAGGGGAAATGCAGCCCCACGGGGACTGTTGGTGACTAATGATCCCCTAATTTTCTTAGAGGACGCGGCCTTCCGATGCGACTGGGCCTTAATAGCCTAGAAGTGTACCCGGGATCAGTTAGTCCTTATCATTAGCACAGTTAAAAGACTGGCAGACACCCTTGTGATTCAAATACAGGCAAACAAACAGGGGATCAAAACCAATGTGATCATAGCCACATACAAACGGAAACTAGAGGAAGTAAACAATGAGCTAGGGGAATATAAGGAGTACCTGATGCAATCCAAGATAAACAAACTGCAAAAAGACCTTAAATATTTATCAAAAGAGAAGGTCTACCCCTATACAAACGACAAGTACATTCAGCAAAAACAAGCAGAGATGAAGAGTGGTTCACAGTCAGGCAGGAGAGACCTGGACTCTCAGAGCAGCAGTAGTGATGGGAGCGATTATGAGTTCCCACAACGGAGGAGAGGGAGAGGCCGAGGAACACAAAGAGGCCCCGCCTGTTTGTTGCAGCTCCTTTCCAGGGCTACCCAAACCAGGGCTTTGGCTGACCAGGCATGTGGTATCCTCAACAACAGGGATATCAGAATCCCCAGTTCACACAACCACAATTCCAACAGCCACACCCTCCTTTTTTAGGCAGAGGCAAGAGAAAGGGCAGAGGAAGACAAAGAGCACAATAGAGGGTCACATGGGAGGACCTGGACCAACACATAACGAGGAGCATGGCACAGCATCTAACACCAGGGACAAGCAGGGAGACTCTTTAGTAGTGAACCTTTCTAAAATCCCATTGTCACCCTCACAGGAAAAACTCTTGAATACAGGGCTGCGTTTTGTCCCCACAAATATGCTGAATCACTTCCAAATCCGACTGGAACTAGTCGCCTTCTTTAGGAACATTAGACTGAGGGTCTTCTTTGAAGGCAAGGAAGAGAGAAATTACCAATCAGGTGACACATCTCTACGCCCAAAGTCGTCTTTTACACCTCCAATTGCAGCACTACCGCTCAAAGTGGCGACCTTTGAACAGGTGGTCATCCGCGATTTTGAAACCTTGCAGGGACTGGAAGCACGACCTTTCATGAACCTTAACAACACTGAAAAAGAAGCACTACAACAACTAACAGAAAACAATTCTGTGGTCATCAAACCAGCGGACAAAGGGGGCACCATTGTCCTCTTGGACAAGGAAACATACACAAATGAATGTCTACGAATCCTTTCTGACCAAAGGAATTACAGAATCTTGAACAGCGACCCCACCATGGAAATTGCCAAGGACATAGCATCCCATGTGGAAGAGGGCATAGCCAACAACTGGATCTCTAAACAGGAAGATGACTTTCTAATCAAAGACCTACCCATCACACGTACTTCTACATACTTCAGAAAATTCATAAACCTACACGTCCTCCCCCAGGCAGGCCTATTGTATCAGGGATCGATTCCATTTTGGAACCCTTATCACAATTTTGTGATTTCTATTTTAAACCCCTTGTACAAAAGTTACAGGCTTATCTACAGGACACACTTGGGGGTCGATTCCGATTCGGGCCGGAAAAAGCACCGACCGACTCGGATCCGGAAAAAATACCGACCGACACGTACCCGTGGCGCCCGACACGCCAAGTACGATGCAAGGCGCGAAAAATCCGACCGACACGTAACGAAACCAAGTCGACCGACCGAGCCGCACGGAAAATAGCAATCCGGCCGGAAAAACACGCGAATCCAACCGACCGACACGCACCCGGAATAAATCCGACCGAAACGTACACGCCAACTCCAAACCGCAAAGTACGATGCAAGGCGCGAAAACCACGACCGAGTCGGACGGAGGACAAGCCGTACGACCGACACGCATTCAAAACCGAGCCGAAGCAACACAAAACACCGCGACCGACGCGTACGCAGCATAGAAAACTGCACAAACACAGCGTGAACGAAACGGAAAACACCGTACAAGACCAATGCAGTGTCCGACTCGGTCACAAGAACGTTTCCAACATACACAAACAACACAAAGGAAAAATCACCCAAAAAAAGGCCAAACAAGCAATTACCAAGCCAATAAATACTGGGGGGGGGTGGGGACAGAGAACAAAGACACACCCACAACTCCACCTATATAAAGGACACAAATCACTACCATGAGCCTTTGCAAATGCCATTCCACTGCCAGCACCCAAGAGAAAGCAACCACACACCCACAGCTCATCCCTCACACAAGCCACACACCAGTAGCACACCAACAAATACCTACCTCACATACACCCAGCAAAACACACACTCACACACCCTCACCTGCACACCAACACACACATCACTCACCATCACCACCCATCACCATGCCCCCCAAGAAGAATCACAAGTTCCTAGATTGTGAATTGGAAGTCCTGGTAGACGAGATCCTCAGGGTAGAGCCACAGCTGTTTGGCACATTGGTCCAACAGACCCCCATGTCGCAGAAAACCAAGATGTGGGAGAGGATCATCAACAGGGTGAACGCCCAATCACCATGTCTGCGCACAAAGACCGACATCCAGAACAGGTGGTATGACGTGCGCAGGAGGGTCCGGGAGCTGCTCAAGAAAGACTACCTCATCAGCCAATACACCGGCAGTGGCCCTCCTGCCAAGCCAGTATACCTCAGGCCCTGGGAGGAGAAGGTGCGGGCCATCCTTCCGCCAGTGAGCGTATATGGACTAGAGAACATCCCAGAGCCTGGTGAGTACACAACAAATGTACACAATATACTGCCACAAAACACACACACATCACTGTCAAGGGGAGAGTCAAACCATGCACTCATAGCAATCACACAGCAACCAGAACAGAATCATCCCAAAATGTGTATGTCAGTCAGAGAAACACAACACATGCCATCAAAAAAGTCACATCCAACTGTGCCAACACATGTACAAACACAACCACAACTACAGCTAGGCAGTGGCACAAATAGAACTAACAAACACATCCACACATGTAGCCACCACAACAACACCAACACACAGTGAAGACCACTCAAAGGAAGGAATTCTGTGTATGCTGGCCAAGTCAGTGTAGCCAATAGCATCATGGGAGTCGCAGTCACACATATTGCCCGCCCCAAAACTGTCCCATCAACACCACCATGAACCATGCGCACATCACAGAGAGTGGAGAAGGACTCACAAGATGGCTGACACTGGCTACTGCTGTGGGGAGCACAAGGCCCTGCTGCCAACTGTGCACCAACAAACAGCAGGACACCACTGACTGACATCCTGAGAGACAACTTCCACTCCCTGCAATGCAAGCACGTTCCATGGTGGGATATCTGGCTGGCTGGGTGGGAAGGGGGACTTGCAGCACTGACTATAGTCACCAGCACCTCCCCTCACACCCTCCCCAACACAAACTCCACAGTACCCACCTGGTAGAATGCAATGCCCTCCATCCTAACACAAGATCCCACAAAGCACCACCACCCTGGGTTATGTTGTGTGAAGCACAGGGACACTCTTGGGACTCTTAGCCAAACAACTGCCAGGACAACACTCCCAGCCATACTGTCAGCACAGCCAGCCCACCCCACAGGGAAGCAGAGTCAAAAGGAAGGAAGCACGGGCATGCTGGGAAGGGGGTGGAGGCAATAGCATGATGGGAGTCGTAGTCACAGACATTGCTCAGCCTCACAACTGGCCCATCAACACCACCCTGAACCATGCTCACATCACAGGGAGTGGAGAAGGACTCACAAGATGGCTGACACTGGCTACTGCTGTGGGGAGCACAAGGCCCTGCTGCCAACTGTGCACCAACAAACAGCAGGACACCACTGACTGACATCCTGAGAGACAACTTCCACTCCCTGCAATGCAAGCACGTTCCATGGTGGGATATCTGGCTGGCTGGGTGGGAAGGGTGACTTGCAGCACTGACTATAGTCACCAGCACCTCCCCTCACACCCTCCCCAACACAAACTCCACAGTACCCACCTGGTAGAATGCAATGCCCTCCATCCTAACACAAGATCCCACAAAGCACCACCACCCTGGGTTATGTTGTGTGAAGCACAGGGACACTCTTGGGACTCTTAGCCAAACAACTGCCAGGACAACACTCCCAGCCATCCTGTCAGCACAGCCAGCCCACCCCACAGGGAAGCAGAGTCAAAAGGAAGGAAGCATGGGCATGCTGGGAAGGGGGTGGAGGCAATAGCATGATGGGAGTCGTAGTCACAGACATTGCTCAGCCTCACAACTGGCCCATCAACACCACCCTGAACCATGCTCACATCACAGGGAGTGGAGAAGGACTCACAAGATGGCTGACACTGGCTACTGCTGTGGGGAGCACAAGGCCCTGCTGCCAACTGTGCACCAACAAACAGCAGGACACCACTGACTGACATCCTGAGAGACAACTTCCACTCCCTGCAATGCAAGCACGTTCCATGGTGGGATATCTGGCTGGCTGGGTGGGAAGGGGGACTTGCAGCACTGACTATAGTCACCAGCACCTCCCCTCACACCCTCCCCAACACAAACTCCACAGTACCCACCTGGTAGAATGCAATGCCCTCCATCCTAACACAAGATCCCACAAAGCACCACCACCCTGGGTTATGTTGTGTGAAGCACAGGGACACTCTTGGGACTCTTAGCCAAACAACTGCCAGGACAACACTCCCAGCCATCCTGTCAGCACAGCCAGCCCAACCCACAGGGAAGCAGAGTCAAAAGGAAGGAAGCATGGGCATGCTGGGAAGGGGGAGGAGGCAATAGCATGATGGGAGTCGTACTCACAGCCCTACATCCCCCACCACATGGCCCAGCAAGCTCACACTCACGCATGCACATCCCACAGAGAGTGGAAAGGCCCATAAAAGATGTCTGACACTGTTGCTGTGTCGTGGGGAGCACAAGGGCATGCTGGGTACTGCACACCAACCAACAGCAGGACACCACTGTCAGCCATCTTGCCATTGCCCTCACACCCACACCCACTGAACTCCACACAAAAGCAAGTAAGTATGGGAATGCTGGCAAGTGGGGTGGAGGCAATGGCATGATGGGAGTCGTAGTCACAGACATAGCTCACCCCCACAACTGTCCCATCAACACCACCCTGAACCATGCTCACATCACAGGGAGTGGAGAAGGACTCACAAGATGGCTGACACTGGCTACTGCTGTGGGGAGCACAAGGCCCTGCTGCCAACTGTGCACCAACAAACAGCAGGACACCACTGACTGACATCCTGAGAGACAACTTCCACTCCCTGCAACGCAAGCACGTTCCATGGTGGGATAACTGACTGGCTGGCTGGGTGGGAAGGAGGTCTGGCTGTCAACCAAACACAAGCAATGCAGACCATGTTCACACCCCAGAAAATACATAGAAATGCCCAAATAATGCAGGACAATGTGCCACACCAATATCAACCCCTGACTGTGACGACTTAGGACAATGCAATGTACAGGCCCGCACCCAGAGGCACAGTCACAACTGTCATGTGTGTCAACCACTGATGCCTGCAGAAACATGACATACATTGTTTGTGTCTCCCAAAAACAGGTGATGATGGGGACACAGCAGCAGACGCTGAGCAGTCCCAGTCCCAGGCTCAAGAGGATGCCGAGCTCACTGGCGTCGTACAGCCTCTGTCCTCCTCGGACGATGAACAACCTGGCACATCCGGTGCAAGTCAACATGCAGCACCAGCAGGACCACCAGCTGCAGCACCAGCAGGACCACCAGCTGCACTCCCTGCACCCACCCCTACAACGACTGTCACCACGAATACCATCCCTGCCGACATGGACAGAATAAGGAGCAACACCAGCGCAGTGACCCTGGACCAACCTGGGGCCATGGACACCACCACCACCACCAACCCCCAAGGTGGACCAGGGTTATCTGTGCGTGCAACTGCACACACTGCACATGTCAGCAGGGGTGGTGGGAGGGGTGGGAGACAGAGGTCGCTGCTTGCAGACGTTGCTGGTGTGCATGACGACCCACAACTGGTACGCATAGCTGATGCGTACCAGTCCAGCACCGGAGAGCTCAGCCAGGTAGTGGGGCTCCTCAGAGACATCAAACAGCAGCAGGCTGCCCATCATGCCCGCTTGGACTCCCACATGTCCCACGTGGAGTCACACATGTCCCGTGTGGACTCACACATGTCCCGCGTGGAGTCCAAGTGGGATGTACTGCATGAGATGACGGCGGTGCACAGGGACATTTTACAATGCCTCCGCCAGATGAACAGCAACCAGTCCACACCTCCCTGTGTGCCAACAACATCTGGTACCGAACAAACTGCAACTGCCACAGGGAGGGAGGAGGACTCTGGCGGAGAGTCCCCTGCACCGCAGCAGCCTGCACTTGAGGGCCCCCCCCCAAGAAGAGGGGTCGTCCGAGGAGGGGAAAGTGAGAGGCCGATGGCCAAGCGCAACTCCCAGGAAGCCTGAACCTGTTCTGGATGTTCGCCTTTGTGCACAGACTGTTCACCCTGTTGACGGCAACACTACTCCCACACATTGCATGGGGAGTACAAGTTGGACCAATGTGTCAGACAACTGTGGCCCCGAAACTGGGGATCCTGTCTACCCGGACTTTCAATTCACCTAGGAACTTGGGATTGCAAGATTCATGTACAGCACAACACATCCTATGCACTATTTACACAAATGTATCACAATAAACACACTAATACACCATACTTGCCTCTGTCGTGATTCCAACGTGGGTGCTGTTATGGGGATGATGAACTGCAAAATTACACTGTGTATGCGAACTGCAACAGCAAGGACAACACAGGCATGTGAGTAAAGGCAACGTGACACATATGAGGGAGACACACCACCAGGGCTACACAACACATACACACCTAGGCCATCTGACTCATTGCCTACACTGATGTTGCCAGGGAAGACGGTGCAATGCACAGACACCACACCCATTCCCAGTTGTAGTCAAGTAGCCCACAGGTGCAGTAAGCAAATGGCAGTCAAATGTGTGACCACAGACAACGCACATCACTAAGTGAAGCACAGGTTTATTACACAGTAGCAACATGCCGTAACCACTACAGATGCAAGGTAACCCCACCTGGTAGCGGGCACGCAGTCAACAACTGTAGACGGAAGGAAGTCCATGGGTGTGGCGCACATCACCTGTAGGGACACAACAGCTACCAGCCTGGATGTGCAATCACGTCGTCGGTGGACACAGTTGACCAAACGAATCTGAAAGTACCCTGTGAAGGACAGAAATGACACACAGTCAAAAGCAATGCAGTACAGGACAGAACAGCAAAACTCATGCACAATACATGTTACAACATACCCACCCAGAACCAAGTTAGCATGTCAACACTGTTGGGGAGTACAGCCCACCTGTAACCACACATCGCAACACACATCCAGTCAAGTAGCCCATGGACACACTCCAACAGCGCCAGAGCCCCACCCACACATCATGCCAACTCACATCATTCACATGACACCTCAGGATACTCACATTCAGCTAAAGAAGTTGGTGATGAGCTGTGTGCGGACATCACCATCACCATCATCATCATCATCGTCACTGGCATCTTGGTCCAGGCCAGGATCCTCCACAGGTGGCGGATGTTGGTCATCGTCATCCTGGATGAGAGGCAACTCCTTCCGCACTGCCAGGTTGTGTAGCATGCAGCAGACGATGATAATCTTGCACACTTTCGCAGGGGCATATGGGAGGGACCCTCCGGTCTTGTCCAGGCAGCGGAAGCGGCTCTTCAGGAGACCAAAGGTCCGCTCAATCACTCTCCTGGTCCGACCATGTGCCTCATTGTAGCGCATCTGGGCAGGTGTCACAGGGTTCCTGAGGGGTGTCAGCAACCACGGCATGTTGGGGTATCCCGAGTCACCTACGGACAGACAAGTGCACATCAGCTGACTTGGAAAAGTGGGCGGAATACTACAGATCAGATCACACACAATGGCACAAAGTCAGTACACACCGACAAGCCAGGCACGCTGGTTCTGCATCTGTGCCATCATCCTGGGGATGCGACTACTCCTCATCACAAAGGCATCGTGTGCTGAACCAGGGAAACGGGCACACACGTGTGTGATGGTCATGTCTGCAAGACACACCACCAGTGCATTGACCGAGTGGTAGTGCTTGCGGTTCCTGTAGGCCTGCTCCTGGGCCTGTGGTGGTACCAAAGCCACATGTGTCCCATCAATGGAGCCAATGACATGCAGCATCCTCCCCAGGGCATAAAAGTCACTCTTCACGTCAGTGAGTCGTCGCAGTCTAGGGAAATAGATGTACCGGTTCAGGAAGAGCAACATTGCCGCCAAAACATCGCGGAGCACACGGCTGAACATGGTCTGTGACATCCCACCAGCAGACGCCACAGTATGTTGGAAGGTACCGGTGGCAAAGAAGTGTAGGGCTGCCATCACCTTCACCTTAGGGGTCAGCGCTGTAGGATACGGCCGGCCAGGCTGCAAATGTGGGGACAACTGCACTGCCAAATCCTCAATCAGCTGCCTGGTGAAGCGGTACCGTCGGATGCTGTCCCGTTCCACCATCGTTGCCAGGTCTGGGAATGGCCGATGGACAGCAGGAGCCCTGCAGTGCAGAGGAGAAGTAAGCAAGATCGTCAGTCACCCCACATATGCGGCATTGAACACACTCAAGATCCCAACATACATCATCATGAGGCACAACTACATGAAGTGGGCAGTACCGGAAGGACATGTATGGTACATACATGGCCAACATCTGTCAACACGGTCCTACAGGTGGCATTAATTTGTCCCAGGTTGGCCCATTGGATATCATGATGCCGTGTCACAGTCACCCCCCACAGTGACATGTGAGGACAGATGTGCCCCAGGCACCACAGCTCAACGACAGGTACATTCCCAGGGACCCTGTAATGCCACATGGACACTGGCATCACCTGGAGTATCATGTGTACACCACAGCAAAACAAACATGACCCCCACAGGTAGTGGCCACACTTGCCATGGCAGGACAGACATGGACGTCTGTGACACACACGCACAACATCAGAGTCCATGCACACACAACGTGGATGTGGAGACTGTCTCCCATTGTGCACATGAAATCAGAGACATTGTAAACACTACATGCACAAAGACTGTGGAGGGCCATCACTATTGTGCCACTGGGACACCCTGGCTCAAACATACCGTCCCACATGGGACTCACGGGGTATGTGACATGACATACACAAACACCACTGTGAAATGTGACCATGACACATGCACAGATATGAACAGTTGCACATCACAGTGGTCACGTACACATAACACCCAGGATCCTGTCCCCATGAACACGTGCACAGCCTGGGGGTGGCTGCCCACAGGTGACACCCACAGGACAACATGTACACCAACATACACACAATAGGAAATGCAGCCTTACATGCCTTATGATAAGGTTTGGACAGGCTGTCGTGATGTAGGTGTGCCCCTCACTCCCTGGGAGCTATCTGTGGCTGGCATATGTCCATCTGAGACAGGCATGCTGACCTATGCCAGTCACATGTACAGTGATGCGTTGTACCGCAATGGACCGATCGGTGCCTCCGGCCGGCCCATTGCCTTCAATGTGTGCGGGTACGCGTTGTACCCCTGTGCGCGTTGAACCGCAATGGACCGATCGGTGCCTCCGGCCGGCCCATTGCCTTCAATGTGTGCGGGTACGCGTTGCACCCCTGTGCGCGTTGTACCGCAATGGACCGATCGGTGCCTCCGGCCGGCCCATTTCCTTCAATGTGTGCGGGTACGCGTTGTACCCCTGTGCGCGTTGTACCGCAATGGACCGATCGGTGCCTCCGGCCGGCCCATTGCCTTCAATGTGTGCGGGTATGCGTTGTACCCCTGTGCGCGTTGAACCGCAATGGACCGATCGGTGCCTCCGGCCGGCCCATTGCCTTCAATGTGTGCGGGTACGCGTTGTACCCCTGTGCGCGTTGTACCGCAATAGACCGATCGGTGCCTCCGGCCGGCCCATTGCCTTCAATGTGTGCGGGTACGCGTTGTACCCCTGTGCGCGTTGAACCGCAATGGACCGATCGGTGCCTCCGGCCGGCCCATTGCCTTCAATGTGTGCGGGTACGCGTTGTACCCCTGTGCGCGTTGTACCGCAATGGACCGATCGGTGCGCACCCATTGACAATGGGCTTGCCTGGCAACGGACGCGTTTTCGAATTTCGAACGAGTCGGTTGCTGGGAATTCAGTTGGTCACCCACAACAATGTTGCAAAATCATGTATGTCATGAAGTTGAAGATTTGAAGGATGCTGTGGGCGTGTTTTGGTGCTGCTATTCCATGGATTGGCCAGATTCAGAAGATGCAAACGACTTGGACCTATCACTTTGGACACAAGGGACAGGATCTGCCTCTCCAGCACATATATATTGCTGGCTGTTCCCCTGAGAGCCCACTTGCCTGCACTACATGCTCCAGGACGACATCTGCCACTGCACTGCTGCTGTCTCTGCCCCTCTGGACCCTGCAATGGCACGTACTGTGGAGAGAGCCCCAGGTTCAGCCTTGAGGAGAACCAGGCCCTGCTGGACAGCCTACTTCCACAGTACAGCAAGCTGTATGGGACACCAGGGGAGCAGGTGAGTGTCCTGTGCACTGCCTTTCTGAATGTGCATTTTGTCTGACTAGCAAGGCTGAGAGTCTCCACGCCACTGGCTAGCAGGCTCACTGAGTAGTTGTCACCCCCCATAGTGTGTAGTGACTTGCACTGGACAGGTACGGTGCAGTGACAGTGCTTCTGAACAGGGTTTTACTCCCCATGCAATGATACCATGTAGTGACTTATGGAAAACTGTCCATGGGCAGCCGTGCACTGCCTGTGTACACCATGTGCCCCTGTGATTGCGACATGTATATGCAACTGTGTCATGCACGGATATGTTGCATGTGTAGTAATGGCCTTATCACTTTGTCATCCTGACAGGCTTCTGCCCATCGGAAGCAGGAGATATGGAAGGACATCGCCGGGCTGTCCGGTCCGTGGGGGTCTACAAGCGCCGGATCCGCAACTGCCAAAAGAGGTGGCAGGACCTTCGGGGCTGGACCCGGAGGATTGCACGGGTCCAGCTGAAGCTGTCGCCTCCTCGCAGGAGGGGCGGAACACGGACCCTGACCCCCCACATGCTCAGGATCCTGGCGGTGGTCTTTCCAGACCTGGATGGGCAGCTGAAGGCCAGAGAGCAGCAAGGAGGGGGTGAGTCAAAGACTGCACTGTGTACTCTGTCTAACATGCTATGTGCCCTCCTCGGGCCTGGTTAAACTGCCACAGTACAGCAGTCATGTTGTCCAGGAGCCATGTCCCTCTATTGTGCACTGCCCACTCCTCATCTGATACCCAGGTGTGGCCCTTACATGCAGGGAATTCTGTCACTTAGGACTGTGTCCTTGCAGTTTGCTTGACTCAAGGTGGGAGACAGCATCTGTTTCCCTGACTCTGTGGTGGGCATCATGGGTGGGTCCATTGCTTACACAATGCCTGTATTCTGACATGTATTCAGCGTGTTACTTTGATCTGTGGTCCAATTGCTGAGCTGATCCACCACATGTGGCTGGGGTATCTGGCACACACCCATGCTGCGGGTGGGAACAATGTTTGGGCCCCAGGAGTATGTATATGACGTGTGTCACACATACTTAGCCAGCTGCCTACAGTCCAGGGCTCATCCCTCATTCATGTGGGGCTGGACAGTCATGCCTACTCCAGGCCATACAATACACTCTGTACTCCCACTCCCGTGTATCAGCTGACACATTGTGCGCAGTGATTTGACCCCTCAGGTGTCTGCCTCTGTGTCAGTGTGCTGTGGATTAGTCGCCAAGACTGCTGTGGAGTTTCTTGGTAGGGGCTCAGCATGCCACTGGAGATGTGACCATAGGAGACGATACTTGTGTGACACATAGGTGTCTGATCAGCTGCCCATGCAGACTGGGGCATGTGAATGTGAAGTTCAGGCAGCTGTTCCCCATGCACAGCAGAGTGTGAGGGGCTCAGGTTCAGAGGGTAGTGTCACAGGTCTACCATATGTCCAATAGGTATGACGTGGACAGATGAGGGTTAAGAGGATGTGTTGTGGGGGATGTACATGTGCACTTGTGCAGCTCCAGGACTTGCATTCCCCATGACCTACTATTGTGACACAGTGCAGAGTGTTGTTGTCTGGCTGCAAAGTCATACATCACTGAGACAGTGATGTATGACTTTGCAGTCATGCCTCCGCCATGGCATGTGTCTACTGATTGGTGAGCCTGCAGGGGAGTGACATGTGCTACATGCACACCATAGTGGCGCTGGCTATCAGGACATGGGTGCATCATGGTGTCTGTCGCTGGTATGCATCACATGCATTTCCTATTTGACTCTGGGCATCCCTTTCATCCGGAAACCTGTACTGACTCAGTGGCAAGAGCTGTGATGTGTGCATGTCCACATGCCACACCGTGTCCTCTGCACTGTCCAACTACTGTGTACTTGGTGCATGTGTCAACACTGGGGTGTTGCAATCCAACAGACACCAGACAGATGGGTGCAAGGCCATGTGGGATGTGAGTGCCATGCTTGGCATCAGACTGACAATTGACTTCTCCTGTTCAATTAGGGCACTTTTAGCAATGTACAACTGATGATGCCAGGGCTTGCTCTGTGATGTGCTGTGCTCACAGTGGTGTGTGCGTTATGTGCAGGTGACTGATGTCTGTCTGTATCCCCATTGTTTGCAGATACATCCACGGCCACGGAAGGGGACAGCTCCACGGACCAGGAGGAGCCAGAGAGCCAGACTGGGTCAGCAGCCGAGGAGTGGTCGGAGGGACCCAGTGGCACGGAGGGCGAGGGGAGCCACACCGAGGAGTCCTCAGCAGCATCCACCTCAGCTGAGGACCAGAGCAACTCGGAGGATGACTCCCTTGTGGAGGCGGGTGTCAGCAGCCACCACACCCCAGCTAGTGTTGCTGTCCCCGCCACCACCAGCACCACCACCGCCCTCCCATCGGCTCCCATTCCCCAGGTCCGTGGAGGCTCCCATGTCCGGGAGCGTGTTTCCTTTGGGCCAGGCACCGCACCCCCTGCCCCTGTGTCCCCTGCTGCCCTGAGTGAGGAGTCTGTGTACCTCCTTCGCCAGCTCCATGTAGGGCAGACAGCCATGCTGAGTGTCCTCCATGCGCACACCGCGCTGTTGACTCAGCTGGTGTCGTTCATGGAGGGCATCTCATCGGGCATGTCTGACCTACAGAGGGGCAATAGGTCCATGGACTCCTCCCTGACGGCAGCAGTGTCCCTCCTCAAACGGTCCCTCACCCCTCCTGCCTCTGCTCCATCCACACTCCCCAGCACCTTACCCGTCCCAAGCACACACACACCGGCACAGGCACACACCAGCACACACACATCCAGCACACTGACACACACGCCAATGACAAAACACACACGCACGCACATTCAGGGGACTGAAGCCAGACTCACAGGGGATGGGGCCCTGGAACACACACACGCATCCACATGCACTGCGCAGTTCTCAGTTCCCTCTCCCTCCAAAGCACCCTCCCTTGCCTCACCTGCAACCCCAAAGTCACAGCAGCTCTTCCTCTGTGACCTCGGCCTCTTCCCCACCGATGAAGCTGCTCCAGCATCCCGGGGGAAGAGGAAGCCCACCCACACGGAGCAGAGTGCCCCTCGCCCCCGGACAACCTCCCCCAGGCGCAGACGGACTGAGGCCCCCACCCGCAAGTCCCCCCGGAGTCCTAAGAGCAAGACCCCGCCACCGCCCTGCAGCTCAGGCACAAGGTCTCCGTCCTCCATCCCTCAGGCCCCCACTGCACAGGTGCCCCCACCACACCCTGCCCCAGGTTCCCCCACCCACAGATATACCATCCCCAAGAGGATCAGGCCTTCTCCCCTGCCACTTGCTCTCCCAGCACCACACCCCCCGCTGCGCTTGTCTGTGCCACTGATGTGGTGAGGGTGTCCTCCCCTCTGTCCAACCCACCTTGCCTGTTCCCCATTCTCCTCCCCTGGAGGTAGGCACTGCAGTGGAGTCCACTACCGCCCTGTCTGACTTGGGCACTGCAGTGGCGGACCTGTCCACTCCATCTGCAGGGTCCACTGCAGTTGTGCCGGCACCCACGACATCTGAGTCATGCCCCCCAGTTGTGCCGGCACACACCATGTCAGACACCTCCACTGCAGTTGTCAGTGGCTCTCCAGCACCCACCACCCCTTCCCTGACTCCCCTGGTGAGCCCTGATCCTGTCCCTGCGGTGCCTGGCCTGCCCCCCGGTTGCCCCTCCTAGTGGATTGTCCCTGGTTTTGTGCAGGCATGCGTAGGGTGACATCTGCCAGTGTCACCCTGTTTGAACTTTGACAATGGACTGGCCATTGGCCTTTGCTCTATTTTTTCTGGACGTCGTTTTCAATCAACACATATGCTGAATAAAGCAACTTTCTTTTCTCTAGTGCTCATGCTTCAGATGTACATGTTGTTGGTGCTGCTAACCATGCCCTTGCTGCAGTGATGGTGATATCTGGTCTCATGATTATGAAGTGTTACTGTGCAGGAACCCATGTGGTCCAGGGGGAATGTGTCCTATCATGTGGTGTATCCATGTCATCAATAGCAGCATCTGAGGGTGTCATGTGTTCAGTATTTGGCAATGGGTTTCCTACTTACATTAGCAATTTCATATCTGTGGCTTCCACCCCTGCACATCTGTTGTGCCTGCCATCGTTGCATTTGTCTACTTCCCTGACCGTGTTGCCATCTCCAGTGGACATGCAGGTTTGGGCATCAATGGGGAAGGACTCATCCGTGTAGTCAGTGCAACATTGCTATACAAGTGTGTTGGATCTGTGCTGATGATTCCGTTGGCACATCCATGACCAGGCTGATGTGATGGGAGCCCTCATTTGGTGCTAATTGTTGATTGTGTGACCAAGTGCTCAGCTGACATGATGGGGCCCTACTGAGGCAACATATGGCACAGCTTTCCTCACACAGGAGTGGAGTCCCCTCATGGCAGTGTGTACACGTGTGACATTGCCTGCGCCCAAGGTGTGTGTTGTATGTGCATGTCTGTGTGTTCACTTCCATTTATCTGCGCATGCTGTGATCCCTAGTGTTGTACCTGTTTGTGATGCTTGCTGACTTGAGCTATGTTCCCCCAAAGTCTTCTCCCTGTGTTCTCTGTGATGTGGGTGCATGGCACATTACTGGTCATCAGGGTGTCACCCATAGGTGTGTTTGCTGTCAGGGCTGAGTTTGTGTGCAGACGCAGATGGGTCACAGTCAGGTTTCCCTTGGCACTTGTTGTTTGCCCCTGTCATGTGATTTCCAGTTTGTGTTATCTTTCAGTGATTGTGACACGTTGTGTGTGTGACTGCTGGCACTCCTCAGGGTCCGGGCTGCAATGTTGGTTGTTGTCTATGTGTGTTCTTTGTGGGTGACCTTGGCTTCTTCATTGGTGTGTGACTGTGGCTGGGATCCCATTGGTTGGTGTGGTATCGCCGTCATGTCCATGTACAGCGTAGTGTGCAGTGTGTCAGACATTCAGGAGTCTTGTTGAGTGGCCATGTGTGATGTGTTTCTGCACCTTGGTTCCCACCCACCACCCTGGAATAGTCATGGGTGCATGTGCAATGTCACCAGTGTATGTGTACTTCACTGCTGCACATTGTTAGAGGTCGAGGGGTGTGGTCTTGAGTGTGTGCAGATGGGAGTTGTTGCCCAGCTAGTCCCCTGCCTCCATGTTGGCCTTGGCTTACTGGCCATGCTGATTGATTTGTGCTTGTGTAGGTGTGATGGTAGTTTGTTGCTCAGGACACCTGACTGTGGTTCACAGTGTGAACGACATTTAGCTTTGTCATCACAGTGGGATTTTTATTCAGCCCAGGGTCACCACATTGTGGGGGCCCTGGGGGTGGTGCTGTGGTGTGTCTGTGTCTTGCTGTGTCAGTTGTTGTTCCTACGTGCCTGTGTGACATGTGTGTTTTGTGCTCCCTCTCATCTGACAATGCCTGCTTGCCCACATAGGGGATTTGGATCCATGAGTTACCTTAGTGTGGCAGTGTATGCACATCTGTATGATTGGTATTCAGCTCTCCTCATGTGTTGTGTGGTTGCCTGGGGACACTGGCACCCCCACCCCTCACCTGCTGTGTATGATGACAGTGTTGGTCTGCCTGTTTGTGTTTGTGCATCTGCACCACTGCATTGGCATATCTTGGGTGTGCCATTGGCTGTATGTTGTTTGGTGTGTTTCCCCTGCTGTCCCTGGGACTCCTAGGTCATCGGTCAGCACAGTGATCATGGTTTGTGTGTCCCATTGCTGCCATGGTATGGTATCTGTTCACCTCACATCTGCTGTCTCCACAGGATATCTGCATTTGTGTGCCCATTGGTGCAAATATGTGGTTCTGCATTCTGATGGTCACTTCTGTCATTGTGTCATTGATGACTGTTGACGGTCTCAGCCCCCATGGGTGTTGTTTGTCTGCACATGGCCAAAGGAATGTTTCATTTGCACTGCAGTATTTGGCTCCCCCAATTTATGTTGGAATGGGACACATACCCTACTTTGCCACAGATGAGTTTTTGGTTCTGTGACCAGGAATGATCCATGCAGTTTGGCAGTTGCAGCTCTTTCTTTGTCAACAATTACATTTTGGTCACTGTGATGATGAGGGTGTAGACCCCATTGCCACAATGGTCAAAATGTGCTTCAGCTATGGACCCCACACTTGCCTTTTGGTCACTGTGATGATGGGGGTTTAGACCCCATTGCCACAATGGTCAAAATGTGCTTCAGCTATGGACCCCACACTTGCCTTTTGGTCACTGTGATGATGGGGGTTTAGACCCCATTGCCACAATGGTCAGAATGTGCTTCGGCTATGGACCCCACACTTGCCTTTTGGTCACTGTGATGATGGGGGTTTAGACCCCATTGCCACAATGGTCAAAATGTGCTTCAGCTATGGACCCCACACTTGCCTTTTGGTCACTGTGATGATGGGGTTTAGACCCCATTGCCACAATGGTCAGAATGTGCTTCAGCTATGGACCCCACACTTGCCTTTTGGTCACTGTGATGATGGGGGTTTAGACCCCATTGCCACAATGGTCAAAATGTGCTTCAGCTATGGACCCCACACTTGCCTTTTGGTCACTGTGATGATGGGGGTTTAGACCCCATTGCCACAATGGTCAAAATGTGCTTCGACTATGGACCCCACACTTACCTTTTGGTCACTGTGATGATGGGGGTTTAGGCCCCATTGCCACAATGGTCATGGGCTGCTTGCATTGTGGGTGCCACACACATATATGTGTGGCACATGTGCTAGGGGTCACATTGTATGTTCAAAGTCATGTTCGGTGTTGTAGGCATTTGACACAGCCTACACACGCTTGTCATGGTGGTGGGGGGATGTCTTTATCTTGCATTCCCTAGGTTGTGGTATGCTTGTTGTGTCATGCATTGTCCATCCTATGAGTGGGGGTGGTAGTAGTGGTAGGCATCCAGCCCCCCCTGGGTGTGGGTGGTAGTAGTGGTAGGCATCCAGCCCCCCCTGGGTGTGGGTGGTAGTAGTGGTAGGCATCCTGCCCCCCCTGGCTAAGGGTGGTAGTAGTGGTAGGCATCCAGCCCCCCCTGGGTGTGGGTGGTAGTAGTGGTGGGCATCCTGCCCCCCCTGGGTGAGGGTGGTAGTAGTGGTAGGCATCCTGCCCCCCCTGGCTAAGGGTGGTAGTAGTGGTAGGCATCCAGCCCCCCTGGGTGTGGGTGGTAGTAGTGGTAGGCATCCTGCCCCCTGGCTAAGGGTGGTAGTAGTGGTAGGCATCCAGCCCCCTGGCTAAGGGTGGTAGTAGTGGTAGGCATCCAGCCCCCCTGGGTGAGGGTGGTAGTAGTGGTAGGCATCCAGCCCCCCTGGCTAAGGGTGGTAGTAGTGGTAGGCATCCAGCCCCCCTGGCTAAGGGTGGTAGTAGTGGTAGGCATCCAGCCCCCCTGGGTGTGGGTGGTAGTATTGGTAGGCATCCAGCCCCCCTGGGTGTGGGTGGTAGTAGTGGTAGGCATCCAGCCCCCCTGGCTAAGGGTGGTAGTAGTGGTAGGCATCCAGCCCCCTGGCTAAGGGTGGTAGTAGTGGTAGGCATCCAGCCCCCTGGGTGAGGGTGGTAGTAGTGGTAGGCATCCAGCCCCCTGGGTGTGGGTGGTAGTAGTGGTAGGCATCCTGCCCCCCGGCTAAGGGTGGTAGTAGTGGTAGGCATCCAGCCCCCTGGCTAAGGGTGGTAGTAGTGGTAGGCATCCTGCCCCCCTGGCTAAGGGTGGTAGTAGTGGTAGGCATCCAGCCCCCCTGGCTAAGGGTGGTAGTAGTGGTAGGCATCCAGCCCCCCTGGCTAAGGGTGGTAGTAGTGGTAGGCATCCAGCCCCCTGGCTAAGGGTGGTAGTAGTGGTAGGCATCCAGCCCCCCTGGGTGAGGGTGGTAGTAGTGGTAGGCATCCAGCCCCCTGGCTAAGGGTGGTAGTAGTGGTAGGCATCCAGCCCCCCTGGCTAAGGGTGGTAGTAGTGGTAGGCATCCAGCCCCCTGGCTAAGGGTGGTAGTAGTGGTAGGCATCCAGCCCCCTGGGTGAGGGTGGTAGTAGTGGTAGGCATCCAGCCCCCTGGCTAAGGGTGGTAGTAGTGGTAGGCATCCAGCCCCCTGGGTAGGGGTGGTGGTGCGCATTCAGGCCCCTGTGTGCATATGTGGCATTGGTGATGGGCATCCCGCCCCTATGGTGCTGCTGTTGCTGGTGTAAGTATATTCAGCATCCCCGTGTATGTGTGTGATGTGTCGTGTACGTGTTGTATGTGTTTTGTGGTTGGTGTCTGGCTTACCTTCTGCGCCGTACGCGTCCGTGCCTGTTCCGGTAGTAGATGTAGAATATTGGTATGATCGGGACGAAGGGATTCATGGTTGGTTCGTGTCGTTCGTCCTTCTCGTTGCTTCGCGTCGTCCTCGTCGCTTCGCCTCGTCCTCGTCGCTCGCGTCGTCCTCGTCGGTGCCGTGTTCGTCTCGTAGCCGTGGATCGTGTTGTGGCGCGATTCGGAGCTTATGTGCGCCTCTCCCGGATGCTTTAACGTGCCGTGCGTAGCGACGGGTTCGGCGCGTACGGGAAGCGCATCGTACTTGTCCGGCCGGACGGGGCTGCATTTTTCCTTCCGTGCGACTCGATTCGGCGTTTCCGGATTCGCCTCGGTCGGAGAACAGGACCTGGTTTGGGTGAGTACGGCTCGGCCGGATTTTTTGCTGTTGTGCGCATCGTACTTGCTCGTTCGGTGTGCTGTACGGATCGGTCGGGAAACAGGCTTTCGCATGGCTTTTTTCCCGACCGAATGGTATTGGGTGCGCCTCCGACCGAGATCGGAATCGGCCCCTTGATGTTTTGAACCTCATCAAAGATGTCAATTTTGACCCCAACAATGAGTTCTTGCTGGGACTGGACATCGAGGCTCTTTATACAAATATCCCTCAATGCGAGAGACTGAGGGTACTGGAAGACATCTTGTTTGAAGAAGAATGGCCATATCAAACCCCAAGAGCCTTCATCCTCAGCTTGGCAGAGATCGCCCTTACCAGAAATTTCTTTGAATTTGAGGGCACCCTGTACCTACAGACCCATGGTACATCAATGGGGAGTACTTTCACCCTTAGTCTGGCGGGTCTGTACGTAGGAGCATTTGAGAACACCAACATCTACAACGAAGGGAACCCATGGTCCAACAACATCAAACTGTGGCGTAGATTTATCGATGACCTCTTAGTGATTTGGAGAGGTGATGACGATTCGGTCCAGAGGTTCTTAGAGTGGTTAAACAGTAGGAACCCTCTACCACATTTCACATCTACCGCAACTAGAACAGAACTTCCATTCCTGGATCTGGTAATAGAACCAAAAGATGCAAAACTCTCCACTAGGGTCTACCATAAACCGACAGATAAAAATTCCCTCCACTCTTTTGAGAGTTTCCACCCAAAATCTCCTAGGGAAAACCTACCAGTGGGGCAATTCTTCTGTTTCCGGCAGAATTGCACAGACATAACCACCTTCAATCAAGAAGCTGACCTCCTGACAGAAAAACTACAGAATAGAGGATACCCTAAAAGAGTAGTAATGAAAGCCAAGAAGAGAGCTGTCAACACCAACAGGGACAACCTATTAGAAAAGGTGGAAAAACCGACCATGAACAAGCCAGTATTTGTAACCACCTTCAATACAGCCTCACACCATATAAAACGGCTTATACAAAAAAACTGGCGCATTTTGAACTCAAACGGACTGAATATTGAGAAACGTCTTTTCTTGTTCAAAAGAAGCACGAATCTACGAGATATCCTTGTCCACACTAGACCCAAGGTCATAAAATCGAGAAATACACAGCATCCAGGTGCACTACCCCCAGTCACAGGACATACAAGATGTGGCTCATGTGATGTTTGTGACCTAACTAGGAACACAAAAAGTGTAGATGTGGGGTTAAATTCTCCTTGGGAACAGAGGACACATACTAACTGTAACTCAGACCATGCCATTTACCTCATCACATGCCCCTGCAGAAAACAATATATAGGGATGACCACGCGGAAGGTAAAAACACGCATTATGGAGCATAGAAGTACCATCAGGTGTCAAAAAACAAACACCAAACTAACAAAACACTACTTGGAAACAAACCATACAGAAAATTACATAGCTTGGACCGTATTGGCCCACCTGAGATTTTATACAAACTCGGGCGATAAAAAGAGATCACTCCTGTTAAGAGAACAGAAATCGGTGTACAGACTCAAGAGTCACGTTAATGGGTTAAATGATGACATCCCATGGAACACCATCAACAGTTAGAACTATACCACACTCCCATTACTACTCCTCATACACCTTAACCTCGGAGCAGTGGACTACGTAATTACCACTCTGGTGAACTATAAAATATTAGATGTCGGGGTATAATATTAAAAGTGAGGGTCTTCCCCAATAGACTTTGGATACCCTACTGGGTTATAAACCAGTTTGCCTTCCCAGACACCCCATAGCTCCTGTACACTAAGAGACATCTCGTATACATGAAATGCGCTGTATTTGGGCAACCACGGCTATCAAAATCTCCACAGAACACCCCTGGTCTACACATCATCATTTAGTACGTTTCGGACATATCATTTTCGAATAACAACATTGTACGTGGCAATAGATTGTCTCCAAAAATCCCTTTTGTCAGCGTGCATACAAATGCCATGGTAGAGGATAAAGTTTTACCTTCTCCGCTACCTGAAAGAAAAAATGTGCAGTGTCTCCGGTTGCTTAGCAACGCGGGGATGCAGGCAAGAGGCGTGGTCACGTGACACGGCCAAGCTACGCCGCGTACATCACATGACCGGCAGTCCGATCGCTAAGAAAGACCCCTCAGACTGGCATCTGGCTACCTGCACAGCGGTAACTGGACAAAGGATCCGGCAGAGCACCACCCTTGACGAAGCAAGGAGTCGTTGAGGTGGGCACTCGGTGGGATGGCATAACGACTTGGGCATACGCGCTCCATAAGCTAGACGGGCCCCGCAGGGATCAGTCGCACAACCATGTGCGGGGGGCTCGACCGCATTTTGCACTAATTGCTCCTACTTACAACATGTAGGCAACCAGATACACCGCAGTATACGTATACTAACGTGGGGGCATGATAAAAAGGTGATTAGAAAAAGGTGATTTTAATAATTAGCAGCTCTTGCTGCTACAAAACACGATCTTGAGACTGCTGTTTAACACGGAGGACCCAGGCCCGAAACACAAAAAAGCCCATAAAGGTCTAGGAACCTTTCACCAACATAGGCCTCTTGGGTATCGTGCTACTGCTTAACCATTCTTCTCCATGTTTTTCTTCTCCCCCAGAGTTTGACTACAGGGGGCCTCTCCCATTTACTCGCCAGTTTTAGCATGATCACAAACAAACTCGTGAGTTGGGCTTTTCGCTGCGCTAGATGTGTGGGCGCTACGAGAGCGTTATAGACTGCTGTTTTACTAAGTACGATTTGCATGAAAGTATTCCGAGGGGAAGTTGCCCAGGTTGGATAACTTGTTCTACTAGGGACATTTGTTAAAATTGCAAAACGAATTGGGTCTGCATAGCTATAGAGGTGGAATATACGTGCCGCATGGTGTCTGAGAGTTATGTATGGATACTTGGAGATTTCTAGGTTGTTCACGGCCGGTATCCCACGCATAAGCAAACTGATCTTACTCTCTTTTGTGTCTTCCCCCACAGATTAACGGATGTGAGTTACTTATGGTGACCCTCACTCTGGAAACTACTGGCTCCAGGAATACCTAATTCCGGGTACAGAGGGAAATAGGTTACTGGGATCAGAAAGGTCCTCAGGAATGCCTGTGTGACCCAACACTGTGGGCACTTGACACATGGCAGAAACATGTCAACACTTTGGCAGTAAGGAGGGGTGAAGGAACTCCTAATTCTTTCCTATCACCACCATCCTTCATGCTTTTAGCTCTAGCCGGTGGGTCCAGGAAAACATTGTTGAGCGGAGACACCATCGTACTAGTTTTAACCTTCACTGCACTTTTCTTTCGGTGATCCCAGAAATATATCTGTATATTACTCTTTTCATGTTTGTATTGTCTTCTCCTCCCTTTGCTCCACCCCAGGCGTTGGTCTGCACGTGGGTGTTTTGAAGCAAGCCCTATGGTGATGCATGTCACAATATTGTGAGAGAGGGCAGTATTTTTTCATTGAGCACGTGCCACCTTCTTAAAACCACTCACTACTACTCCACGTGTGTTACAGTTGTAAGTGAGGAGGCCAGAGTAGTGAGATTTTGCCTTTCCCCCCTTCCATTTGTGTGATAAGACATTTGTGGCATCCCAAAGTTTCCAGAGGTTTCCTATACAGAAATTTGTGGACCATGTCTGTCTTTAGTACAATTCTGAAGTTTGCAAAGGTTTCTGGGCAAAATTACTTGGTAAGAAATATGCACGTCATGCACCAATGGACTACCCCGATTATCTAGGTTTAAAAAATGTGCAGGCTTGCTAAGCTTGCCTAGGTGCCAGCTGAGTTAGGGCCCAAAATCAACAGCTACCCATATTGCAAAAAAGGGCCTGCTTTGAGTGCAAAAATGTGATGTGTCTATATTGCGCTTAGTGCCCTTTCCTGTCACGGGCAGTAGGCCTACCCACACAAGAGAGGTAGTATTTATATCAGGAGACTTAGGGAATACTTGGTGGCAATACATTTGTGGCTTCCCACAGATTGCAGAAGTTTCCATCACAGAAATGTGAGGAAAATATGTTTTTTCATTCAAAGTTTGAGGTTTGCAAGAGATTTTGGGTGATAAAACTTGGTGAGAGCTATGCAAGTCAGCCCACTCTGGATTACACGATGTGTCTAATATAAAACAAATTGCGAATGTGCTAGGTTTCTCTGGGTGTCAGTTGAGCTAGGGTCCAAATTCCACAACTACTCACCATGCAAAAAGGGGATCGGTTTTCTGTAGAAAAATGTGATGTGTCCATGTTGCGTTTTTGACCATTTCTGCCTGCAGGCACAAGGCCTACCCACAGAAGTGAGGTACCATTTTTATAGGGAGACTTGGGGGAATGCTAGGTGGAAAGAAGTTTGTGGCTCCCTGAAAATTCCAGAACTTTGCATCATCGAAATGTGAGGAAAATGTATTTTTCTTTAGTCAAAGTTTGAGGTTTACAAGGGATTCTGGGTAAGAAATACTATTCAGAGCCATGCAAGTCACCCCACCATAGATTCCCCAGGTGTCTTGTTTTAAAAATATAAAGGTTTGCTAGGTTTCACTAGGGCCCAAAATGCACAGCTACCCACATTGGAAATAATTATCAGTTTTCAATGGACAAAAGTGATGCGTCCATGTTATGTTTTGGCCCATTTCATGTCGCGGTCACTTGGCCTAGCCACACAAGTGAAGTAAAATTTTAATCAGAAGACATGTGGGAGCATAGAATAGAAGAACATTTGTTATTACTAATTGGATTTGACTGCATTTGTCCATTCCAAATGTGAGCCAGTGTGTAAGAAATAATACATTTTGAAAATACTCTCTAAATAGTGTTGTTTTAAATTTAAAGACCAATATATGTTGTTTGTATGCTGATCTATGGTTGTTGTTCGATAATTGTATCTTTGTCTTTATCTGCTAACTAGTGCCATGCTGCTATTTGTTGAAATATCAATTTAATTATCACTGTTACATTGCTGATTATGAATTTCTAGTACTATGAAGTCTATTATATATTGTTTGTATTATATTTTAAATGTTTTTAAATCTTGGATGTACTTTTTTATGGCTGCAAGCTAACCGAATAAAGATTATTTGACTGACTACCTTCTAAATCATATACTACTGCGTGTACCCACAAATTCAGAGATGTACAAATAACCATTGCTCCTAAATTCCATATCTTGTGCCCATTTCAGAAATACATGGGTCTCCTTGATAACCACTGTTCACTTTACATATTTTGCCATATAAATTGGTATAAACTCAGTATACTATGAAAACCATTGTACAGTGCAGCTCAGTCGCTGGCTCTGGGTACCTTGGGTTGTTGGTGAACCTGCAAACCCTATATAGCCCCACAACCAGAAGAGTATAACAGATATCCTGGTATATTGCTTTTGTAAATAAAAGTAGGCCATCGTGACAAAAAGTTACAGATGAAAACCCTGTCACAAATAGACGTTTTTTCCTACTCAATTTCTATATTTCTTTAAATCAACAGTTAGTTTGTTTAGGAAAACCTTCAGGGATCTACACCTATGACCTCCTTGCTGAAGTTGGAATTTTGTTTATAGTTTTTCTGGCTAACCCATGGGTTCCACCACAAACTGAAAGTAGGTGCGATCGCAAAAATAAGAAAATGGGATACCTCTTTGAAAAATGCCAAAACTGTGGTAGACAAATATTTACTCAGCTCTGCATGTTCCTAAAAGCTGGGAAGATTGTGACTTTGGCACAGCAAACTGTTTGTTGATGCCATTTTTAGGAAAAAAGACTCTTTTATTCAGAGCATTTTGTTCCTATTTTACCCCACAAACTAACAAACTTTGCTACATTCTGCCTATTTTCTTTGTCCCCTCCAGGGGAGTCCACACACCCTGGCTACCTTTACATTCCCCAGGATTGTGGAAAAAAGGACGCAAATTTGGCATGGCTACCTTATGTGGAAATAAAGTTATGGACCCCTAAGCCTGAACTACCCCCAAATAGTCAGCAATGGCGTGGGGGGAAGGCCCAGCAGTTAATGGGTAAATCTCTAGCAATAAATGAACTTTGGCTTTGGAAATGAAAAGTAATCAACTGGTGATTCAGATGGCATACCTATTAGTATAAACATTGTTAGACATATCAGCCTAAGGGTGGTCTTCACCCAAATGTTTTCCTACTCCCTCCTGTTTGCTGAAATTAATTATGTTTTGCTTTAGTGATGTGCACTTTACAGCTGCTAACCAGTGCTAAAGTGTTTGTGTACACTTCGTAAAACATGGTAAAATTGGCCTACACCTGATTGCAACCTTTAGTTTACTTATATGTCCTTTGTAAAGTGGTACTATATGTACCCAGGGCCTGTAAATTAAATGCTAATAGGGATCTGCATCACTTGCTGGGCCACCCACTTTAGTAGACCTTTAAAACATTGTCTCAGTCCTTCCGTTGCAGCCTATGTGCAGTTTTAAACTGCAAGCTTGACCTGGCAAAATGAACATTTTGCCAGGCTTAAAACTCCCTTTTTAATACATATAAGTAACTTTTAAGGTAGGCCCTAAACAGCCTATAGGGTAGTGTGCAGTGTATTTAAAAAGTTAGACATGTACTTTTAAGTTTTTTACATGTTCTAGTAGGGAAACACTCCAAAATGAGTGTTACACCTGCTGTGAGGTCTACCTCTCCCATAGGATAACATTGGGTTACCTTATTATATTTATTCAGTGATATTATTTGTTTGGGAACTGATAGAAATATCATGCTTGGTCTCTAAAGAAGTTAAATTCCTCTTTCAATAGTAAAGTCACAGTTCAGAAAATACCACTTGTAAAAAGCTGGCATTTTCTTGTCCTAACCATTTGGTGCCTGCCGCCTGTGATTAGAGTGGCAGTGGGCCTTTGTGTACACCACCCATACAGTGAGACAAAGGAGGACTAGGTATTGGCAGGATGGGTCATCATTGCCAGGATGGGAGGAGAAAAGCTTTCCCCTGTCCTACTTACATTTCAAAGTTGCTGCCTCAGCACATTCACAAAGAACTCCACACCAGTCTTTTGTCACATATGACCACTTGGAGGCAGGGCAGGGAGGAAGGAAATTGCGGAGCCATCTGTGGGGAGGAAGAAACTCTAGAAAAATGGGATAGTCAGATGCTCAGACCCACTCTTCAGTTCACTCTTGAACCTGCGGAGACTAACTTTGTAATTCAGAGGATTACCCTGCTGATTGAGGACTGCTTTGTACTTCACAGAACTGCCCTGCTGCTCTCAGAGGACAGCACTATTGCTTGAAGCCTTCCTTGAATTCTCAGAGGACTACCCTGCTGCTTGTAAACTGTCTTGCTGCTCGAACCCGAGACTACTAGAGTGACTCCAAGCTCTAGTTGTCTGGCTTCTATTTCTGAGCTACATGGACACAAAAAACTCCCAACAACTTAAGTCCTGCACCTGGATCCTGTATGAAGTGAGTCTGTTGTGTAATTCCTATAAATCTATATAGGATCTGCTCGTTTATACAACATAAACTGAGGGATTGGTGTCCAGACTGATTCCAGACACCCTCACCGGATATGTTCACCTGTATACCAGCTAGCTCACAGTACCACTATGAACTCCTCTTACCAAGGAGCAAATAGTTTCTGGCAACTATCGAACATGACAACCCTATCCCCTCAGGGATCGTGGAAACAGTACAGTATATTTCGCTCAGTCACTCGTGCTCACGTTGTCTCAGAGGAATACACAGAATAAACAATGGGGACGTTTTCAATAAGCATTTATTGAACCAGCGTCATTCTAGTGTAAAATACGTGTGCTGCAACAGCCATAAGACAGAAACAGATATATACGGTTATGAGCACCAACAGAGTAAATAGGTGGTAGAATTCTACCATAGTGCTAAAACAATGAATATATGCAGGCATATAAATACTAAGCCCGGGCGTAGTTCACGTAGCTGTGTTACGCAAAACTCTGCGAAGCAGTAAAAAAACTCTGCAACGCTACGCGGAGTTCCATGAGCATGCGGAGTTGCTTGTTCCGCATGCTCCTGCATGCTCGCGAGCCGTTTCTGATGTTCGGCAACGCGGATTGCGTGTGCAGGGGAAATATCGCGCAAACTTCACCACACGGTCGCCAATGGGTGCAGCCATCTTGTTTTTCCACTCTTTGTATGGTTCTGGGGCCTGTTTTTCATCCCTCTCCAATCTTTTCAATCCTTTGATTCTTACACTTTTTTCTGATCTTTTTTATTTATTATCTATCCCTCTCTCTCCCTAAGTGTATATTTTGCGTTTTATTTCTTTTTTTACTGTGTTTTTTGTACTGTTTTTCTATTACTTGTTTTTTTTGTACAGCGCTACCTCCCCTTAACCTTGGCAGCTGGCGGCAGGCCTGGCTCCGGCTATGGGATCCAGGAGCGCCACCGCCGGTGGGATAGGGTGCGCCGGGCAGTGTTTAGCTGCTCTGAGGTCCGGCGCACCCACAACCAGCTGACTTACCGGTGGTCCGACATCTTGGACCGGGAGCAGGACCTGCTGGACCTGCTAGGTGTTGAGGTCGTGGGGCTTGGTAAGTAGCTAATTATATTACTATTGTGTGTTCTGTTCTGTGTTCTTGTGAATATTATTTTTCCCAAATAGCAAGAATGCTGCTGCTGCTTACATGCAGGTAAGTTAAGTTTAAAAATCTCATATTATGTGACTGTTATTCTTCTAGACAGGTGCTCGGCGCCTCTAATCTTACTTGTTTGCAACTTTGCGCTCGCTTGGGCTGATTATGTAAGAGAGGTCAGAGAACTTAAGTTAGGTAATACTAGAGAGACTCCTTTCCTTTGTCCTGTCACTAAGATAGTGGTGGTAGGTAGGTAGTTATTATAGTTCGTTATTTAGTATTAGTTGGTAATGTTTTAGCGGTCTGCGTGACGCATCCTGCGTCACGTACTGCTGACTCTAGTCCTTAGTAGAAGCTGTTGTAGTATGTTAGTAAGTGAGTAATATAGCAACTCATCAGCACATCAGCAGCAACGAACCAACAATCTGGTTATTCAATATGCATGTGTCCATCTATGCATTTTTGAGGACTAAAATAAATGGAAATGCAGACTTAGTGAACAATTGGCCCGTCAAAGGGGGTTGATTCATTGATGATTGCGAATGAGATCGGAACTTAGAAGAAGCAAATATAATTTTTGGCAATTCATTGCAATGTCTTTGGAAAAGGCGGGCTAGATGGTACTTGGGTTTAGGATTCTGTAATCTGAATGGAACACTGGATTAATAAATTAAATAACTAGATGGTCCGTGATCGCAATACTACTAGTCGATCAGATTAGATAGGTCAATTTTATTGCAATTGTCGTTTCCTGTCAAAAAATCTTTTTAGAGCGTTTTTTAACATATTTTATTTGTTTCACACCAATCTATTTTTGTCTCTTTATTATATCTTACTTGATCAGCTTCCAGGGGCAAAAATACAACAGGGTCTGAGGCGAGACCTGGAGATGCCTCCCAGGGCCAGGATCGCTCCTCTACAGAGGGTTCTGCTGCTGGCCCCAGTAAGTCCTCCTGTTGTTAATATTAATAAATATATTTCCCTAACTTTTACTGCACCTTATTTTTTTGAACTATTATTCCTAATTCCATTTTTTACCAAATCTTCTGCGTTCTATCTGTTTCAAAATTCTTGTTGCCCCTGCATTACCTACCTACTTAGTTATTATATTTCTAGTGTCTGTTTTTTTTTTACATCAATCTAACTGCCTCTGTACTACTATTAGTCTGTCTGTAGCTTGCCCAGTTGGCCACTCTTTATCTTTTTAAAACGTTTTAAAACTCTGATTCACCAATAGCTCTAGCCACTGAGTCCAGTCCTTAGGGTTGTCCTCTTCTTGAGAGGCTTTTCAAAAATTGCCACCAACAAAATGCCCAGCCAGATATTTTACTATTTTTGATAGGATAGGACATACTACTGTCTACTCTACTCTATTTGTACTAGTGATGTGTGTGGTGCATGTATGTATTGTATTTTCAATGTTGCTAGAGAAAAAAAAAAATAGGGTGAGGCGTATATGGCATCTCAAAAATGTGTAATGTTTTTTCTAGGTGTACCGACCACCAGTGCCGCGGCCAGCGGTGGGGCAGGCGACGCCAGCCAGGAGGGAGCAGATGCGGCAGCTGCTGCAGGGGTGGGTGAGCCAGCAGCAGTGGTGGGCGGTGGTAAGTTATATTCCTTACTTATTGACAATACACACTCGCTGCAAGGGTGTACAATGTATTGTTGAGAGAGACTAGGTTGTTGTGAACAACGGTTGACGAAGACACCCTTTACTTCGCATTAGCAATAGCATTAGCGGCAGAAGTTGAGTAACTAATGGCTTCTTCTATCTGACTTCAACTCAGCTGGGAAAGTTTTATGAAGAAGACTTAGGGCCCGATTCTGATGCGGGTTGGAAAAGCTTCCCGACCGAGGGCCTGATTCTGATGCGGTTAGGAAGGCCTCCTAACGGCATTTGCTCCTTCCAAATCGGATCGGGAACGTGTCTTCCCGACCGAGGGCCCAATTCTGATGCGGTTAGGAACAAATGTTCCCATTGAAGTCAATGGGAGTTCAACCAAATCGTATCTGGAAGCATCCGGATGCATCCTACTCCGCCGGTCGGACTTTCCCGATCCGAGTGGGTCGGACACCATTTCCCAACCGATTCGGTCGGGAAGCTTTTCCAACCCGCATCAGAATCGGCCCCTAAGAGTCAGACGACCTTGATGTATGGGTTGAACGAAAAGGGAAAGAAGGATGGAAGGAGGAAGGACGGGTGACATGTAATATATGACTGGCAGAGAAATATGCGTAGGATGCATAGGTGCCTAATAGGAATCAGATGCATGGGTGGTTGAAGGATGGGTGAAAGGTGAAAGAATGGCTGCCTGCCTGGGTGGGTGAAACTGTATGGGTGATAGGAATCCTCCGGTGTGTTTGATGGGTCAAACTCAAAGGCAAACAAGGAAGGACGCATAGGTGGTGATTTAAAATAAAATTACAAATGTATGTTGTTGGTGAAAGGTTTGTTGAGAGATTAAGAAGATTGACAGCCATGTTTACTTGGAATGGATGGATGCCTGGATGGAATTCAATCATAGCATAGGTTGAGACTGTCACTGGATGAAGACAATGTAAAAGAAAAATAAACTAGGGGTGGGCGGAATTTGCGTAGTCGCGCTACGCAAAGCTCCGCAAAATGGTAAGAAATCTCCACGAGCACGCAAAAGTTCAGCGAACACGCGGAATTGCTTGTTCCGCCCATTCGCGATGCTTTTTTCTGTTCGCGAACGCTGTTTGCGTGCTCGGGGAGAAATATCTCGCGAACACGCATTTTGAAAGCGCGAACAAGCAAAAAATTCCGCGAAGCGCGGAATTTTTGGTAATTCCATGTTCTCCGCGGAACGCAAAATTACCCAAATTCTGCAAATTCCGCGAGCGGAACGAAATTTACCGCCCAGGCCTAAAATAAACCGTGCCAGAGTAGTAAAGCCAAGGGTGAAGAATAGAATAAGATTAGAAATAAAAATAAAAAAAAGATTAGAATTAAAATAATATAATGCTAGAAGAGCAATGCAACGATAAATGGAAAAATTGCTGGGAAGAGAAACAAGGACTGTTTTTTTTCAACGTTTTTGATTTAAGGTTGTATTTCAGAATACTCCCCTGACTCACAGTAGTTTGCAAGCACAGCATATATATTGTGTGTACCCATACCCACCCATTATCAATCGCCTCCCTCCGACTCCGAGGCCCACCCCCTACCTATGTCATTTTCGACCGTGTCAGCCTGCCATGGGTGGCCTATCGACTGCACGGTTGGTCACACAATCAATCAATAGTACCTCTAGTCGTCCCATATATAATCAATGATCATTCGGATCAGATATCATCTGCCTTGTTGTAGTAGTCAGGGTGAAAGTGAAATTGAGCAGTTGCCATTGATGTAACAAACAGAGTATGGTCATAATACAAAAATAAGATAATTCTGTAGTTGTAAACTACAGCTGCCCCACCCGCAGACAGTAGCAAATAAAAATAACGTGAGTGTGCGACACAAGTATGTCAAGGTTAATTTAGCTAAACAAGAGAGAGAGAAGAAGAAGACTTGTCTACTCATAGTGCATAGTAGTAATGCCTGAAACTCCCACAAATGTTAGAGGCCGAGGAAGGTGGAGGATACCACGAATGTTATGTACTGTGCTTGCTAGTGCTACTGTGCCACAACAATTTTATGTGTATAATTAATTTTGTTTTACTGTTTTGCTAAGAGAATTGGTTGCGAGAAGTTGGCCTGGTATATGCTGTCCACTAATTATAGTGGGCACCTTGCACCAGTCCAAACAACCCCTTATTGGAGATAGGTTAAAGACAACCTTTATTGAAAGCTATCCTAGTGGTAGCTATGGAGAGCAGCCTTCAGGCTAAGTCTTGAAGGAATGTAAAGCAGGCTGTTTTACCAGTCTATAATCTCTTGAGTGACCAAATGAAAGAGGACCACACCAGGTATATATTCAAAATATATGTATTTATTGCTAAACACACCCCTCTAGTCTCTTTATGAGGCTAGAGTTCGAAGTACATAAGTTATAAGTTAGTTATCAACAGTAATAGCACAAATACACGTTTGAGCCCTAGGGGTGTATCAAACCATATACCAATAAAGTGGTATAAGAACCACGACTGAGCTAGACACAAGGCCTAGAGCCTGTAGAAGTGCTTGGCCCTCAAGGAACCACCCAAGGTAGTGACACAGGGGACCCACGGGGGACGCGTGCAGTGTGAGAACACAGCCGCGAGCCGCCGTTGACTTCTATGGGGAATGTCGCGGTTGGAGTTTTAAAGAAAAGGGACACTTAGAGGAGGACTTGGAGCAAACCCCTTTAGAACTAGGTTGTTCTAGAGTCTATACCCACGGGAGCACCGGAGTACTCGAGTTACCTCACCCAGGGAAGCCAGGTGCATAGGTGTCTTTCAGGGTCGGGTTTCGTCGTCGTTTTCAATGGCGATCTGCTGTAAAGTGCTGCTGGCGGCCAAGTCGAAAGTGTTCGGGTGGATCCAAAGGTGGATCAAAGATCTGAAGAACCTGAAAGCAGAGGGGACAGAGTCTGGGTCACTAGCCAGTGACCAGGAAGGCGATGAGCGGATGCCCACCGATGTCGGGTGCTTCAGGTAGGTTGATGGTCGTCTTGACTCTTCAGCCACGAGGTCCAGGAGGCGTCGATGATGACCAGGAGCTGGATTCGAGCTGTCCCACAACGTTTGTCGATTACAGGGGTGTCGGCGACCAGATTGGACCCAACAAGCCTTGGCAACGGCAAGTCTCGTGGAAATAGAAGAAGGACGGTGGTGCAGACCAGCAAGGTCTGAGGGACTCACCCAGCGAGGATAAGTCAGGGCACGTCTGGAACAACCAGAGAAGCCCAAGCAAAAGAAGAGTTGCCTTCGGAAGGGCCCACTAGCCAACAGACTAGCGACCACAAAGGAGCCTCGAGTGGACGCACTTAGAGCTGGCTCGCAGGACACTCGTGGAGTGGAGGCCAGTGATCTTCGGTGCAGTCGGTGCTGGAGGCAGGGGCTACTTCGAGCCCAAAGCACAACTTCGTGGGACACCAGGAAGAGGGTGCACTTGCAAATGTGCTCAGTGTCCAGGGGTCACGGTTCCACGTTAACCACAACAGCTACGGGCCTCAGCTTTGCTGGGGACTCAGGGCAGCCTCGGGGAAGTCAGGAAATTCACTTCTGGTGTTGCAAAGACTTCGGCGTCCAGCGGGAGCTTCAGCGATGCAGACTGGACAATTGCTTCTTAGGTGCCTGCCAAGCAGGGGAGTCACTCCTTGACCCCAAGGGAGATTCTTCAGTCCTCTAATCTTGAAGTAGAGCGTCGAAGGTCCAGGATTCTGTATCAGAGTTTCATCCAGGTAAATCTAAAGTCCTAAGGACTGGGGTCCCATACTTATACCAAGTTAGGGGGTTGGACATACTCTGGGGACCCACCTATGGGAGGGTCAGGGCAGAGGGGTGGTTACACCCCTTTCCCTTTGTCCAGTTTCATGCCAGAGCAGGGGCTGGAAGCCCCTGAGCCGGTTTGAACTGGGGTATGCACAGGGACACCAAATGTGCCCCCAGTGCAGGACTTCAAAGCACCAGAGAGTGCTCCCGCCCAGCCCCAATACACACTATCCTGTCTGGGGAGGTGGTTACACCTCCCTTCGACAGGAAACCTATTGTCCAGGCCTCCCCTGCCGGAGTTTCAGTCAGCAGCAGGAGGCCAGACCCGTGTCTGTGGCAGCGGCATCCATTTTGTGATGCCAGGGCTCTGGAAAGAAGTCACCGGGTAGCCCGGTGTGTACATGTCTCTCCCTCTAGAAGGGTGGAATGCTACCCCTGCCGCCAGGACTGGTGGGGGGGTAGTATTCCAAGATGTTTGACACCAAACACAACATGTTTTGGTGCAGCCAGTCCAAAGTTAGCATTGTACCGCAAGGATATAATGCACTTAAGAGTATATGGTCAGGCTGTACCACAAACAGCATCAGAGGAGGGACTCCGAACGCTGTAGAGGGGCTCTGCTCATGCAGGGGCACCCTCTCACATAAAAACAAAGCACTCTGCCTTCAGGATTGGTAAGGCCTGCCATAGGAGTGACTTATAGGTTTATATGTGTGTGTAATGGTAGTGATATAGGTAGCCTATACCACTGTAAGGGGTGCATGCACCACCTTACCCAGGCTGCAGTAGCAGACCTGTGGTGTCATTTTGGATGGCCTTCCAGGGGTGGCACAATACATGCTGCAGCCCCTGGTAGGCCTCTGAGGTACCTATGCCCTGGGTACATAGTATACAATATACTAGGGACTTATAAGGGCACTCCAGATTCCAATCAGAGATGTGCCTAAGGCACATGGAAACCATTTTAGAGAGGAAGCAGCTAGGCTGGGGTTCTGATTAGCAGGGCCCCAGCCAGACTAAAGTCGAAAAACAGTGAAGCATCAGCAAAAAGTGGGGGTACCCATGTGAAGTAGATCCTACCCTCCTACATTGGTTACAATTGTCTTTTTTCTTTCTTGATATAGCTACTCCTTCCCAACCGAAACCACCACCAAACAGGAAGGAGTTAGGAGCCATGGCCCGGCAACGGAAGCTGGAGGCCAGCCATACCGAATATCGGCGGCTGGTGGTTCTGGCAGGGGAGGAGGAGGCGGTAGCAGCTGCAGCCTCCTCCAATGCCCTGGGCCCCAGCTAGGCCCCCCAAGTGCCTCCAGTGGTACGACACGGTGGTCTGGCAGCTGCCCGCCGCACTTCTTCTCTGAACACTGCTGCCCATCCCTGTGCATGCAACTTTAAGGCATTTAAGCACCGTATGCTCCCCCAGATGGCGCGCCTAGAGGAGCGGATAAAGGCCCTGGAGAGTAACCGGTGAGTCCACCGCTAGAACTCCGTCACCTTGCCCCTTTTTTAATCTTTTTATTGGTGGGTGGGAATTGGGCGTTGGGGAAAAGTTGGGGTTTATTTATGGACAATGGAATGGACATTGGACTCTTATGGACATTGGTTGGGGTTAGGGAGAGGGGAGGGTCAGGTGTTGTGGTGTTTTTTCATTAGTTTATTTGTTAGGGGAATAAATTATTTATAGTTTACATATGATGTAAATGTTTTGTGGGGGGTCACTCTTTTACTTCACATGGTTTCGTTTGCTGCTGCAGGGCCGCAGTCAGTTTTTGATTGAAATAATCTGTTGATAGTGTAACACAACAACAGATAGATGCGGTATCCTCACTTGTGTCACTTGTGACTTGTCCTACTAGTACTGTCAGTCTCTCCTCCTACTCTATGCAGTCTGCAACTAAAACCCCTATGGACTTGGAAGGGTGTGGGTGTGGGTGTGTGAATTAATGAATTAATTTCCATATTATTAATTATGCTTCCCCCAAACTACTTCTCTTACCTGTGATTGATGGTTATTTATACTTAGGGGAAGCGATGGCTGCATGGTGATGATGGTTTGGTTTCCCAAGGTGCCATGGTGGTGGTAGTAGTAGTAGTAGTAGACACTGACAGTAGCATTTTCAAAAAATGAAAATGAGACAGTCAGTCACCTGAGGGAGACTCTGGAATGAGTAGTAGAAGTACAGTACCCAAGAAGACTGCCAAACAAGAAACCATGATGATGATAAGCAATGCTAAAGTAAAATAAACCAGAATGCCTGGAGGGCTAGCCTAGTACAAGTTACAAACTGAAGTCAACTCTAGCTATGATGATGAAGCAGACAAGCGCCTTCGTAACCTTTAGTGCTGGAACTAGGATGATGATTGATGACTTAATGCTGGCAACCAATTATATTATTATGATGGATTCTTTATGTTCCTCTGGAAAAGAAATTTGAATATTGAATACTGTGCACGGGTGGGCAATCTAATATTGCCAGTGTGGGCTAAAGTGAAGTATATATACTTAGAGCAGAAGAAGATCTTCTCCCTGCCTCGAGTTAGTGTTGCTTTCACCACATCCGCCCTAGCAAGTGTGTGATCAATATTGGTGTAAATTTAATTTAGTCACACCTGAATATAAATCACACAGCCTGGGGGAAGAGGGTTAGGGTTGGATGAATGGTTAGGAAAGGGGGTTTGGGGAAAGGTTTGACGAAAACAAACACTACACATGGACAACACACAATCTTGGCAGCCAACCATCATAAATTTGTTAAGGGAGAAAAAGGAAATGCATGCATGATGATGACTTACTTGATGAGTAGTACTAGGCTAGTAGTACAGGGCAGCAGCATATTATATATTATTATTATTATACAATTGCCCCAGAGAGACCCAACTTACATACATTTTATGTTCTGTTGTACAGGGCTTCCGTCTAAAGCTAGCAAAGAAAATAAAAAAATATCTGTAGGAGTCAAATATAAGCAAACATAATAAACAACAACACACAGTCGTAATGATTGAAGAGAAAAAATGAATCAAATGAAATGATGATACTATAATTATGGTCAAATTTGAAGTTGCATCTCGGCATTCCTCTTGGTCCTTCCTTGGACTCTCCGTCCGTCAATCTTGGGTGCCTGCCTGGCAGATGCGGTTTGGTAAGGTGAGTGTGAGTTGTTTTTCCCAGTATAGCACAGGGTAAAGGCTGACCTGTAAGTGTAGATGGAGAAACAAAAAGGATATTGAACAATCAAGGAGAAAAGTAAAGTTAAACTGCATAAATTAAGGAGGAGTGCAACAAGAAAACTTTCAGAGGTGGCATGGCTAAATCATGTCTGCTCTGTTTCCAGCAGTATCCTACAACAACAGGAGCAGGCCCGCCCACCCAACCTCCACTTAGCTTAGATTTTGAGCGGGACAGCACTGAGCACACATACATAGCAACGTAGCATTTTCCAAATGAAGTAACCAAATCAATGCACCCCGTGTCAGGCATACCACCACACTCGCCTCCACCACTACACAGACATATAGGTCTGGTATTGTTGTTGTTCACCTTTTAGGCCACTTCATGAAATGCCCAAGTTATTCCATCAATCATCTCCGATCCTACTGACTGACTGCGATTATGGTATGGTCATCATGGTGTCCAACTCTGTAGTGTCCCGAGTGAGTCCAGAATCAAAAAAGCAATGGATCGGACTGCAGTAGTACAATTTTGTTATTGATCAACAAGAAGGGAAACATTGATTTGAGTCACTGTTATGTGGGTAGATTAAATACTAGTAGACACCATGCACAACAACACAAACACCAATCACTCAGAGTCAGCGTGCAATGCATGCCGTCATCATTTACCTGTTCTTCCGGGGCAGTCCTTCAAAGCTCGGAAAGGAAGATAGATATATAGTCAGGATTTTTGGAGGGACTCGACGGAGCAGGCACACATCTCACATTTGTTGTACTATTCTCCATCCAATGTCTGGCTTGAGGGAAATGTATTTAGGGCGAGTCAGGACTCGGAGAAGTGGACTTACTTCTTCACTGACTGCACACAGTTGCAACTCCAATCCGGCAATAAAAGAGTAAGACGGTGGTGATGGATTTGTTGTGATTCGAACTGGAAAGACAGTGAGACACACAAATAATAAAAGTAAATAATATTCCTTAGCTATATCTTTTTGGAGGGCTTTTTTTGTGGTGTCAAAGCAAGAAAGAAAGTAACTCGAAAGCCTAGTTGTCAGGGAAGTAGAGCTCGTCCTCAAACTCTGCTGGTTCACCAAGAAGTAACTGAACACAGAGGAACCTCAATGTTGGTTCCCCTCCAAGCTGCACAGCCAAGTAACTGAATGAATCCAATCAATCAAATCCTTTCTTAATCTTCAACTTATTCATTTTCTTATTCAATTTTCCTTTTCACCTTTTTTTTAATTTCTTCAATTCATTTTATTCATTCGAATCCAATGTAAAGGTATTTATATAAACACAGGAGAGGAGATGGTTTCCACATGTCACGTCTTTTATTTAAAAGTTACCCATTGCATTTCGGGATTAACCCTTCTTCAGGGGTATCTACAATACAAAAAATAATACAATTCATGTATAAGACTATCAACACAATTACTACGCTACTCATTCAGTGAAAAATTGACACAATTGCTATTTACACAAAATATTTTCTGTTTACCCATTTGGCCATGCTACAATTATTACCGTTTGTATCATAACGTTAGTCATGCGTAACATGTAAACAACGATCCCCTCTGTGAAGCGCGTTCATCATTGTACACTGCCACATCGCTCACATTTAACCTTCTGTGCTGACTTGTATCACTCCCCTAACTATTCAAAACGCCTCTTAAATCCCTCTAACTACTACGCCTCTAATACGCTTACCGTGACATGTTTTTTTATCCATTATTGCACAACCCGGACTCTCAACGTGCCGACTCGTTTTTCTCAAGCATCAAAAATTTCTATCATCACGTCAGTGTTTCTACATAGCCGCAGCTCAAGTATCTTTCTCATCAGTACTTCACTGAACTGCTACGACCTATTTAACCTTTATATTGCTCCTCCCCCCCTATATCCAGGTGGTATATCACGTGTGTTTATTGCAAAAGCTCCACTGAACGACGGACTTCCAGTGCTCAAAACCCACCCTACATAGCGTAATCTAAATACATACTAAGTTTCCCAGAATCCCTCATACTGCGCTTATAATGGTATTATGGACTCCTCCACACCCCTTGTGCCATTGAGATCGTCCCGCAAACTCAACATTAATACTAATCACCCAACATAACATCGACCCTCAGAAGTGCACATATCTTATTTCTTCATTAAATCCTTCCAAACAGTTCATTTCCATGGATGTAATATATACTGTGCTCTCCTCTGAATGTATATAGCTTTAGCTGGTGATACTCATCTGTGACCGAAAAACCAACTCCTGTGTAAGTAGTCATTAAATCCATATTTGTTTTTGTTCAATTTTAATTCTGCTTGCTTTATTGTTATTTATCCGTGGGTGCAATCTCACCGGAGGACGGTAAATCATACTATGAACATCAAAGAGAGGTAAGATGCACACCTCTCTTTGATGTTCACCCAGAAGTAAGTCATCTAACACACTACTTCCATGACCTGAGTTGCCGTCATCATCTTCCTGCTGTGCTACTTCAGGTATGGTGTAATCTGGTGGTATAAAGTGCTAATTCATTTTGATCATGGTTAACCTCTCCACGTTTTGGGGTGAGAGACTGGTCCTTCTCAATGTCAGAACGGCACCAGCAGCTCTGAAAACACGCTCAGAAGAGACACTTGTGACAAGGCAAGCCAGATAGTTTATCACCCGCCTGCTGAGCACTGGCAATTGGTGCCTTTTGCCATACCAATACTGCAATGGGTTTTGATTAAAGTAGACCTATGTTGGGTCATCCAGACAGGCCTGGACCATCTGTTCAATACTCATGGGTGCTCCGCTTTGCTCGGCCTCTTTTGCCTTTGCCTCAGCACTGGACTTAAGCCCTTGCTGTAGAAACCATTCCTGTGCCGATTTTGGGGCTGATGCTCCTGTTCTTGTTGTTGTTGTTGATGTTGTTCTTGGTGTTGTTGGTGGTTTTGGCTGCTGTGAGCCAACTGCACTGCCCTCAGACTCTGAAGTTGAACTTGAAGCTGGCTGTCCTGCAGTACTTGTTGTGCCCTGGAGTAGCAGGCCTCTAATTCCCTGCCGTTCTTTTTCTAAGAGACTGGCTTCCACAGCTATCCAAGTTTTGTAGTTGGCAACACCCCCGTCTGAAAAAGGAATGATAGTGTGCAGTAATGGTTTGTACCGTGGATCCAGAATTGTGGCACAAATCTAATGGTTGGATGACAAAATGCCTCTTTGCACCCTTGTATTTTCAGATAAGTGAAGAGTTAAGCTCTCCACCAACTCATATGCTTCTTTTTTTCCCTCCACACCTGCATACATTGCAGACACCCCCTTCAGCTGTTCCTGTAGCATGTGCAACAATGGGATAGCTTGGCCCATAATACAGTCCTCCTTGCTGACTTCATGTGTGAAGACCTCGAAAGGAAGTAACATCTCTGTCAGGCATTTAACTAGGCCCCATTGGTCCATCTCAATGATCATGCCTTTCACAGTAGCATCCCCTCTTTGCATGACATATTCATTGATTGGTCTATACTGCTCAAACAGACGTTCAAGCATGTAATAAGTTGAGTTCCAACGTGTTGGCACCTCCTGGTGAGTGCTTTAACAGGCATTCTGTTATCACATTGAATGATCCTCAGCTGCTTCCCGGCTTTAAAAGAATGGCTGAAATGTGTGCAGATTCTTATGCAGGTGGTCAGTAAGTTGCTGACTCAGTCTTCTTTTTTCAGAAAGTCTTGAACAATGATGTTAATGCAGTGCACCAAACACAGGACCCTGAAATAGCCACCATCGGCCATGGCCTTAACTATATTACTGCCATTGCCCGTGGCAACAACACCAATGTTAAGCCTTCTAGGTCGCAGTCCTTCAAAGACCTTGCTGTCAAAGTCTTCCAAAATGTTTGCAGCAGTATGAGATTTCTCCATGGCAAACATGTCTACAGTTACATGTTTCTGAGCGGCATTAAAAATCTCAGCAGTGTCAACAACACCTGCTGCAGATATCTTTTCTTTAAGCTCCACAAAAGAGATCCAGTGTGCAGTGATGCACATGTAATCAGTGGCTTTGCAACTGGTCCACATGTTGGTTGTCAGGTGGATAGTGTGAACAGCACTCTGCTGCAAAGCTTGTCCAAGCAATTCCAGCATGTCGTGATGTAGTGCTGGAACAGCAACTCTGGCGAAATAGGACTGGCTGGGAACCTTCCATTTCCGGCAGATGGCTGCCACAATTTCAAGAAAACCCACACCTTCTACAAAAGAAAAAGGGAGGAGGTCCAGCGCTAACATTTTAGCCAGCTTCGCGTTGTACAAACGTGCTGTTGGGTGATTGCGTTCGTACTGCCCCTCCGACCTAAACATGCTGAGAATGGAAGCCTTTCTGGTGCCACTGATGCAGGTGACTTCTCGATGCCAGATGTTAGGCTCAACACACATTTTTTCGTTGCAGTACTCTCTTGCCTGGGACCCATTGGTGTCTCAGCCTGACTCTTGTGCCATTGCGATGTTACTGATGATGATGTGGGCGGTACCACTGCACTGCTGGGGACAGGGCTGCTTTGTGAAACAGAGAAAAAGTCTCCCTCTTGTTCACCTTCCACCGTGATCGGATCTTCTTCTTCATCCCCTCCACCAACAACACATGCGTTTTTTTGGCCGTTAAGGTGCGCCTCCCACTGGATCAAGTGGTGTTTTCTCAGATGTGTTGTTTGGCCTCCGGTACCATAGTTTGTACCAAGCTTACACCGACTAACACCTTGTCCACAAATGGAGCATATAGCAATGTTCACCTCCTTCCTGCTAACCGAAAAGTTGTCTCAAACTGGGGAGGTTAACTTTCTGGCGCTGCTGGTGCCACTTGCATTGTCGGATGAACTGGTAGGTGGGGATGAAGTTTTACTCTCTGCAGTCCCTACTTCTACTGAAGTGGTTGTGGTGGATGTATGTCACTGCCGGCGAAATATGGAAGCTGGAGGTGGTGTTGGTGGTATCATCTGTGTTGGTGGTATCCGTGCCACATCCCTCACAGCAATTTGGGATGGGGTAATGTTGGTCTCCACTGGGGCGGGACTAATGTCCATGATGACTGGCTCATCATCATCCTCCTCTTCTACATCTACCTCGATAACTCTAAGGCTTTCTGGAACCTTACTTTTAACTAGCCTTGTCTCGTGGGGGTGGCGTGTCTCTAAATCAGGCTGAGGCGGGATCCAAGTGATGTCTAGATCATCAGAAGGGGGGCTTGGAGAAGAAGTTGATGCCATCCATACCCTAAACAGTTGTTTCATGCACCAATGATTAGCTCTGGGCCTATTGGTTGGAAAACCGATTGGCAGACTAGGCCACTTAGTGAATCAATTCAAATCAATAACATAGCACATTTATTAGAAAATGTAGTGAACTGTGCTACATTTTTTGCTGGATAAAAGAAGAAAAAATTGCATGCAAAACAACAACCAGTAAGAAGGCCTGGCCACCACAAAGAAGGCTTGCAGGCCTAATACAGAAGCACACTGGCTGCCCCTTCACAAAATGGCCGTCAGCCACATGGTCAGGCCACAACAACAAGAAAGGGAAGACAGACAATGCAGGCCTATGGCAAAAGCACACTGGCTGCCTTCACAAAATGGCCACCAGCCAAATGGCCAGGCCACAACAACAAGAAAAGGAAGACAGACAATGCATGCCTTGGCAAAAGCACACTGGCTGCCTTCACAAAATGGCCACCAGCCACATGGCCAGGCTACCACAACAAGAAGCAATAAGCCAAAAGGAACAAAGGAAAGAAGACATGCAGGCCTATGGCAAAAGCAAGCACACTAACTACCACCACCACAAGATGGCCACCAGCCACATGGTCACTCACAACAATAACAAGCAGGAGGCCTGGAAAACAATGAACTCAAGCAGGCCTATATGGACACAGACTTTACAAAATGGCCCCTGGCCACACGGGGAGGCTCAGCCAAGGCAAATGCTGACCCACTATTACAAACACACTCACACAATGGCCAGACAAAGGAGGCATGCTAAACAACACAGCTTTAATGCAACAATGCCAACAATGAAAATCCACAGGGCTAAAAAAGGTTTGAAAGTTACAACAACCACACACATCCAACAAAGGCATTTATTTAACACATGAAAAAAGTGAAATACCAAAAAAAACACATTTTGCATTTCAATCCAATGTCATCCATGCCCTAAATGATGTTTAAATTCAACAGACGCCACAGAAACAGTTGTTTCATGCACCCATGAGTAGCTCTGGGCCTATTGGTTGGAAAACCCACTGGCAGACTAGGCAACATGGTGAATCAATTCAAATCCATAATATTGCAAATTTGTTAGAAAATGTAGTGCACTGTGCTACATTTTTTGCTGGATAAAAGAAGAACAAATTGCATGCAAAACAACAACCAGCAAGAAAGCATGGCCACCACAAAGAAGGCTTGCAGGTCTAATGCAGAAGCACACTGGCTGCCCCTTCACATAATGACCACCAGCCACATGGCCAAGCCACAACAACAAGAAAGGGAAGACAGGCAATGCAGGCCTATGGCAAAAGCACACTGGCTGCCTTCACAAAAAATGGCCGCCAGCCACATGGCCAGGCCACAACAACAAGAAAGAGAAGCCTGACAATGTAGGGCTATGGCAAAAGCACACTGGCTGCCTTCACAAAATGGCTGCCAGCCACATGGCCAGGCAGGCCACAACAACAAGAAAGGGAAGACAGACAATGCAGGCCTATGACAAAAGCACACTGGCTGCCTTCACAAAATGGCCACCAGCCACATGGCCAGGCCACAACAAAAAGAAAGGGAAGACAGACAATGCAGGCTTATGGCAAAATCACTCTGGCTGCCTTCACAAAATGGCCACCAGCCACATGGCCAGGCTACCACAACAAGAAGCAATAAGCCAAGAGGAACAAAGGAAAGAAGGCATGCAGGTATATGGCAAAAGCACACTAACTACTACCACCACAAACTGGCCACCAGCCACATGGTCACTCACAACAACAACAAGCAGAAGGCCTGGATAACAATGAACTCAAGCAGGCCTATATGGACACAGACTTTACAAAATGGCCCCTGGCCACACGGGGAGGCTCGGCCAAGGCAAATTCTGGCCCACTATTACAAACACACTCACACACTGGCCAGAAATAGAAGGCATGCTGAACAACACAGCTTTAATGCAACAATGCCAAACATGAAAATCCACAGGGCTAAAAAAAGGTTTGCAAGTTACACAACAACCACACACATTCAACAAAGGCATTTATTTAACACACATGAAAAATAGTGAAATACCAAAAAAAAAACATTTTGCATTTCAGACACCACAGACATAGTTGTTTCATGCACCCAGGAGTAGCTCTTGGCCTACTGGCTGAAAGGCCTATTGTCAGACTACTGGGCTAGTGAATTTAATAAATATTGCAAATTGATTTCAAAAGTTGGAGAACATGTAGTGAACTGTGCAACGTGTTTCCTTTATAAAAGAAGAAAAATTACTTAAAAAAGAAACAACTAGGCCCCTAGTGAAACTACAAGTCACCCACCACAATAAATTTAAAAAAGAAATGATGAAAAGTACAAAAAAATGTAGGTGCAATGCCCCAATCAAACAAACAACACCAATTTTCAAACTTACTTGTGAAATCTCAAATTCAAAAGTCCTCAAATCCAATGATATATGATGCAGCAGCCACAAAGAGGTATCCTTCCAGCTCCAAATCCAAATGAAAATTGAACAGGAGATGGACAAAGCACTGGGAGGAGCCTGCTGGACAGGAACAGGTAGTTGGAGACTCTGGGGCACTTCCTTCCTCTTCAAAATAAAAAGAAAAAAAGAAAAAGGACTCCTTGCACAAAAAAGTACAGCAAAATGTCAATCTGAGATTTTTTTTTAATCCAAATCATCATTTTGAGAAGGTTTTGATGTTGCTCGGGAGAGAACCTTCTCCAGATTGCAAATTCTGTGTGTTCAGGATTGCGATCTTCACAAAACTTCCACCGGAAGTCTGATGGCGCACCCGAATGACGTGTTCGCGATCGCAAACTCTTGCAGGACCATGTGGCCACCTAGCAAATCTTGTGGCGCTCGCGAACGGATGGGAAATCTCGTCGGCGATTGCAGGCACCCAGTAAGTCACTCCTGCACGAGCAAAAACGCATTTTGGGTGCGCGGACACAAAAAAAACTCTGCTCCATTGCGGAGTGCAGAGTTTTCCAGCACCCCCGCATTCTACGCGGAACGCAGAGTTGCCAATAAGCCGCAAACTCTGCGAGCGGAGCAGAGTTTTACACCCAGGGTTAATAAATACATGACAGTAATAATGCATACTCCTACGATGCTTACCCTAACTAGATGTACCTAAATGTACCTAGCATGTATGTAGGTGTATAGCCAAGTATCCCCCTAGGATAAAGCTAACCCCATTACCTGAAGTGAGAGAATGAAGGACCCCGTCTTGGTCTCAAGTTGGACACCCCGCGAGGGATGCCAGACCACTGCGTGTTGGAGTGTCTGCGTGCAGGAACCTCAGCGTCTCGTGCCAGCATGTCTGCATGGAAGTCTTTCTCCTCTGCCTGCCCCAGCAAAGATATGGTGCTTATGTACCCAAAAGGTACCCTCAGGGGTTCAACCTTGCTGTGTCATGTCGGCCAAGGATGACGATAGGGATGACCCTTATACATAGTTATTATGCAGAAGATGCAGAAGATGGTAATCCTGCTGTGATTCTTAGAATCCTCAGGCAATATAAATGAGGCTAGTTTTGGGAGTAAACCACACAACATTTATGCAGCACCTAACTGGGTAAAAGGTCAGCACCAAACCCGTTATGTAGTACAATGGCAGGGTAAATGTAGGTGAAATGTTAGGTGACTACCCAGGCCTATATTGGGGTACATTGTGAATCATAACACCCACTCCTCATTGGACAGGACGATATACTACTAAATTAAAAAGGAATGTCCTTATAATCAATCAAAAAACAATGTTAATAAACTGTTTTAAAAGTTATAAAAATACTTAAAAACCTAATAAGTCCTTGATGTATGTTAAAAAGCTATATAAGTCATTTAAAATATGTACATATATAGTTTGAGCAACTGAGTACATCTGAAAGCCATGGTGCTCAGTAAGAGTGAGAAAAGAAAAAATTGTTTAAAATTCCAATTTTGGGTGTTTTTTGGAAAAAGGCTGAATTCTTCCCAGCACACAGAGTGCCAAAAGTTTATGTGTCCTGTGTGGGAGAGGCAACATCACTGCTGCTTGCCTTTGCACATGACATTCCCTGTTTTACCTCAAAGATCAGGTAAATCGAGCAAAGGTGATCTTCTTCAGTTCCCACAGCCGATGCTGAGGAAGCATTTGAACACAAGAATTCTCAAAGACCCCAAACAGCCATAAATCAACATTAATTCAAGGAACACTACGTAAACATCAATCTCTTGTGTTTAGGAGTGTTTATCTAATTTCACATATATTCTTTTTTAATATTCGTCATTTTTATGATAATCATATCCATGTGGTACAATCAAAACACTACTATAGACAAACTTCCCCAAAACTGATCAAAACAAATCACAACACAATATGACACAAAACATTAAAATGATTCAAAGATACATTACCTGCTGAACAGACAGGAGTTGTTGCCAATAAATCCAAAGTAACTCACTCCAATGATTGTGTATACCATTGGATTATATAGCCAGTATTGTGTTCCCATACTCAATGGTGTCCAAATTTAAAGTTTATGTTTCTTTTTAAAGTGAATAGATTCTTGTTAGAATCCGAGACAATAATTTTATTCTTGAGGTGGCACTTCCAATAAATCTCCAGGGAGAGGTGCCAACGCGTTTCGACCTCAAAAAGTGTAGGAATATGTAACATTCGTTTGGGAGGTCCTCATCAGGGCAAAGAAAAAAACTAGTTCAGTCTAGATATAAAGAAAAAAATGTATATTAAAAAGCAAAAAATTCCGCATTGTATTAATGCTCAGTCTACTATTCACCAAGTGTGCCCCAAGAACAAAATTGTGCGCATAGTGAATTAGGTCAAAAATAAGTATACACAGATTTACAGCCCGCTACCGTAATGTCATTGTGGTAAAAAAAAAAACTAGGTTGAAAGTGTCAACTCAATAACGTGTTTGGTGTGACACCTTACATGCATTCAAGAAGTGTAAAGAATAGTAGAAATCACCCCCTTCATAATGTCATTTATGGCGGTAGGGCGAAAAGAACTCACTGAAGCTAAACGGTGCGAATGCACACATTGTGTGTTCAACCGCCTCACGGCCGTCTCAGTGTCAGCAATAGCCCGAGGGAATACCATTTTTTTTGTTGAGAATAATGTCATTTATCTCCTGAATTTAACCTGAGAAAAAAGGGGGTTTGGAAGAGCACTTACTTCTGTTGTCAGCCGCCTTTTTGAATTATAGCCTGGAACCGCTTCAATCAATGGTCCCCGTCCTACTTCAAATCAATTGCGTGAATGAACTGACTATGTAGTTTTTCAGGTAAACGCTGGCCAAGCACTTTCAGTTCCAGCCAGAGAATCATGGAAAATGTCATTTTTATTTAAAAAAAAGTCGATTACAGTGTGGCAAAAGAACTAGATGTGCATCGCCATATCAAGAAGATGTCATCAATGAAGTGTTTCCAGGTCAGGATGTTATTCTGGAAGGGGTTATTGTTGTATACTCATCTATCTTCATATTGGGCCATAAACGTCACTGCTAGCTCTGGAGCAAAGCAACATCCCATTGCAGTCCCTTTGAACTGCAAATAGAATGTTCTGTTGAAACGGAAGAAATTACGTTGTAAAAAAATCTGAGCTAGTTGAAGAATGAACCACGTAGGCACACAATGGGGTCTTTGTCTCTTTTCTAAAAAGTATTCTATAGCTTTGAGTCCTGCTTCCTGAGGGATATTAGTATACAAGCTTGTTATGTGACAAGTAGATAATATATCCATTTCTGGGTCAAGTGTTGTCTGATCCAGTTTGTTAATTACATCAGTGGTGTCTTTTAAATAACTTGGTAAATCTGGGATCAAAGGTTTAAAAAATGTCTACGTATTTAGCCAAAGGTTCCTAGATGGAATTAACTCCAGAAATTATAAGGCGTCCTGGGGGGGGTTCAATGGATTTTTATGTATTTTTGGGAGAATGTACATTACCAGAATGCGCGGATTCCTGTTTATAAAACATTTTTTTTTCCTTTTCTGTGATCCATTCACCTTTCAACCCCTTTTCGATGGATCTACTTATTTTAACTTTGATCGATAATGAGGGGTCTCCCTCAAGTACCCTATAGATGTCATGATCTGATAGTTGTCGAAGTACTTCACTCTCATAGTTTTTTCTATCCATTAACACAATGGCCCCACCCTTGTCCGCAAGTTCGATAATTATTTCTGGGTCGTTCTTTAGTCCATTCAACGCTTCCCTTTCTTCTTTGAGGATGTTATGTTTAACATATCTCATCTTTGATTCTATAATATCTAGTTACCTTAAAACCATCTTCTCAAAAGTATTTTTATATAGACTTAACACAAGACCCAAAACGACAAAAATCCACAATACACTATGAAAAATATGACTGTCAATGGTAGAAAATAGTTCAGTTCAAATGCAGGCGATAAATACGACACTCTACGTTCAATGTACCTTTGGATGCGTAACGCGATACAAACAAAAGAGTTGCAGGGAAGGTGAGGCGTCGGTTCCTTACACGCAAGAACGGTGATGCGTCGGTTCCTTGCTCCGGGGGAGATGATGCGTCGGTTCCCTACTGCTGCGTAGGGGACGGTGATGCGTCGGTTCCTTACCGGAGAGGAGGTGATGCGTCGGTTCTCCACCGCGTGGGAAGGTGATGCGCCGGTTTCTTACAGCGCTTCTGTGGCGATGCGACCAGCAGCGCCTCGATGCGATGACGACCCGGTGCAATGAAACAAAATGGCGTCTTCTTCTCGATGCAACAACGAAGGGGGCGATGCGTGCACGCCCAACTGCCGTGCTGCGACTCAGTGAATCTTCTGAGCCGCGACAGGCCCTGCGACACGCTTCTCGGATGATGCGACGGTGTCTGCTGCGACGGCGACACTCTTCTCCGGGGATGCGAGGCGCTTCGGTGTTGCGATGGTGACAGTGGCGGCACACTTTCTCGGCGATGTGACGACAACTGCTGCGGCGGCGACACGCTTCTTCTTCGTGAGTCGCGCTTCCACCTCCCAGCGACACGAAGTCTCTCAGAAGGCCCAACACAACAGTAGGCACTTCAAATTCCCAGCAAGGGAATTCAGGGGAGCTGGTTGGTGAAGTCTTGTATCCCTGAGACTTCAGCAGGAGGCAAGCTCAATCTTCAAGCCCTTGGAAATTTTCTGCAAGATGATGAAAGTAGGCACAAAGTTCCTTTCTCCTTTCTTTGGCAATCAGGCAACCACTGCAGGCCAATCTCTCAAACAGCACACAGCAAAGGGATAGTCTCCTCCTTCAGTTTCTCTGGTTCCTCTCCTCAGCAAAGGTTCTTCTTGTTTCCCAGAAGTGATCTAAAATCTTGGGGTCTGGGCCCCAGTATTTATACTAGCAAATCATTTGTCCTCTGAAGGCAGAGGGTCCTGTACCTAGTCCAAACCAGTTCTGGGTGCATTCTGCCAGTGCACAACTTCTTCCTTTGTCAGTGTGGGCCAGGGTCATCAGACACACCACAGGAGGTGGAGCCAGCATTGTGGAAGGTAGGCACAGCCCTATTCAGGCCCAGGTGCTACTCCTCCCACCACTCCTCATGCAGATAGGTCTATTCAGCCTAGTGCTGACTCACCCTGTCTCCTGGAGTCCCCTAGCCCCTGTCACTCACAAACCCAGACATACAATAAACAAGCTAGCAGAGGCAGGCTGGATGGTTTAGGCAAGAAAAAACCTACTTTCTAAAAGTGGTATTTTCAAACACAGAGTGTTGAAACCAACTTCACTAAAAGATGTATTTTATCATTCTGAGTTCAGGCATACTAAATTTGCTTTTCTACCATGTTCCCTGGGTCAGTTAGGATTATAATATGTTATAATCAAACTGCCCATTCTGGCCTATGGGGACAGGTAGCCTTGCAATAGTGAAAAACGAAATTGGCTGTAATTCACTATCAGGACATGCCACACACATCAGGGCATGTCCTACCTTTTACATACAATGCACCCTACCCGCAGGCCTACTTTAGGGGTGACTAACATGCAGAAAAGGGAAGGTTTGGGGACTGGTAAGTGGGTGCACTTACCAAGTCGACATGGCAGTACCAGACTGCACAGAGGCTCTGCAATGGCAGGCCTGAGACACACTTTCCAAGCTGCTCCAGTGGGTGGCACAACCAGTGCTGCAAGCCCACCAGCAGCATTTGATTTACGGGCCCTGGGCACACGCGGTGCACTATACTAGGGGCTGACAGTAAGTCAAATAGGCCAATCATGGAGTCACTAATCCATACATCAATTTATCATAGGGAGCACTTGCACTTTGGTACTGATTAGCAGTGGCAAAGTGCCCAAAGCATCTCAACCAGCAAAAATAGGTCAACAACAGAGGAGGCATAGCGAAAAAATGGAAGGGAGACCCACGCCAATGGTACCAGGTCTAACAACACAAAACATGAAAATGATTCAAAGATAGATTGTCTGCTGAACAAACAGGAGTTGTTGCCAATAAATCCAAAGTAACTCACTCCTGCGTTTCCAGGTTGTGATATTATTCTGGAAGGGGTTATTGTTGAATATGCATCTTTCTTCGTATTGGGCCATAAACATCACTGCTAGCTCTGGAGCAAAGGAACATCCCATTGCGGTCCCTTTGAACTGCAAATAGAATGTTCTGTTTAAATGGAAGAAATTACGTCGTAAACAAATCTGAGCCAGTTCAAGAATGAACCACGTACACACACAATGGGGTCTTTGTCTCTTTTTCAACAAGTATTCTATAGCATTTGAAACATCCAAAGCCTGTGTGCCTGTAGTAGAGCCAGTGTCCAATGCAACAGGAGCTGAAGCATTCCGTGGTCACTTTAAGAATGCCAACATCAACATGGCAATATGTTGAGGACACTGCACCACGTGGGCCTTTAACTGGTCCAGCAATAGATTCATGTCCGGAGGCGCAACCGATGGAAGTGTTAGAAAGAGGTGCAACACACATTCTTGTGTGCATAATAAGCAGTGGAGAACAGGCAAAACACAGTCAATTCAGACTGGTCAGAATGATAGGAACCAAGACTCGCTTAGCTCCCGAAGTCGAGGTGTGCCCAAATGGAGTACCATGCGGTCACAGCAACGTCTCTCCAAGAGCAATTTTTCCATCTCTTTGGTGATTGGGATGCCCATTGCGTAGCAGAAAAATTAAAATCAGGATACCCACTTCTAATAGCAGGATTAGCGGAAGCCCTCCAAAAACGCTTCCTAATTCAGAGTGTGTAAAAGCTGAAATCACTCTGAAGACTATCTGAAAGGTGCTTTACAGTCAAGAACCTATGGTCTTAAATAGGTGTACTATACCCTTCGTATCGGACATGTTAAAGATACCCTGTACTGTTTCTCCAAAATGGAAAGGGCAATTTGTTCGTACTAGTGCCTGTATCTCAGCTGAGGACCTTGCAACCTGAAGATCAAAAGTCTCTCGGGCTGAGGTTAAGGGCACATCCTTCTGTAAAAGCATGGCTTTCAGTCGGCTCAGAGAACCAAACAGTATAAAGGAAACATTCAACGAAGGCCATAATGGCGCCTGCCTGACTGTGTGGGTCAGTGGAAACAATACTTGCAGACAACAAGTAACCCTGGAACTTACTGTGACTAGATACACGATGCCTAGAAGCATCCAACAACAACCTTGATCATTCAGCATTAAGTAACTCCCATTTGAGAGCAGCCTGAACACTGGATTAACCGCAGCAGCTGGGGACCCCTTTAAATAACAGGATACGTTTGCAACTGAACCATTACAGGCCCTGTGAAGCATAATATCCTGGCAAATTAGAGATCCACTTAATGAAGTCTCGAAGTGTGTATTGCTGAGAAACACTTCAGTGTCTCCATTCCAGCATCTATATCTATATGGTAATTCCCAAGATTCATGGATGAAGTCCCTTCTCATTGCTTCATATCTGCCTACCTAGTGGTATTCTAGGCAATATTGAAATTGGAATGTTGCTACTTGCAATTTTATATGGCCATGAATTAACCATTCTGTGGACGGTGGCTCTGCCACAGTAAAAGGTAATTGGTCTAATTTTTCAATGTGCAGCATTGTATATTTTGCATCTCTTTGTGCCATTCTTGTGTGCCTTTCTAATAGATTATATGCAGAGAATAGAGACTACTGTTAATATATCGCCAAGGCACATAACCAGAGCACAATGATTGTAGCATCCAGCTTAATAATAGAATGGATCTCAACTGTGATTGCCCATGTTGTAGGATGGACAGATCCTGTTCCATTATATCTATAGCAGAAGACACAATGTTGCCCAGTGAATAAATCCTGGATGTTAGTGTGGTCATTCCATTGTCATCCACAGCCAAAGCCTTTTCTAAGTTAACTCTGTCAATTTCACGCAATCTCTCTGCAGCTTCCTGTTGAGAGATTTTCCAAACTTCGTTGTAAATAGTGTACAGAAAGCGTTTACAAAGTGGTTTCAAGGGGACCTAGAAAAAAATCCCTTAAATCCATGTCATCTGAGAGTAAGGACAAGTGTCGTTTCACCTGTGACTGTGTTGAGGCTCTTAGCCAATCTAAGCATATCTTCCCAACACTGTATGATGTCACCACCCCCGGATGTTCTTGTTGTACATAGCATTGGTCCGGCCTATGGATACTAAACCCTTCGGTGGTACCCTTGAATGTTGGCTGACACCTATGTGTGTCAATAGGCAAAACTAACCATCCCTTCCAATTGGGGTCAGATGAATTGTATGAAACGTCATGCATGATGTCATCTAGCGTACCCTCACTGTGTTCTGTATAATATTGCCATCCCTCAAAGTGTGAAAGCGAGGGAATACAAGGTGTGTTCAAGACCTTAATCTTGGCTAACCCAAGGCAGGAAGTCTGTTGCATAGTGTTTTTCAGGAAAATAATCTGCTGTAGTATGAGGTATGCCCTAAATAGTGCTTTAGTTCCCTGAACCTGCCATTCTTTAGTCCCCCAGACTGATTTTATGTCTATAATGTCTTTCCATAAGTAGAAACCCTGTTCAGACAGTTGGGAGATAAAAGAAGCAGAGTATATCTGTTTCGTGTTGGTGAGCATATTTTTCTTCACAGGTGTAGGTGCAAGCTTATAATAATATGAGCGCGGATCTGATGTGTTAAACCCAGAAAAATAAGCAAACTTTTGTGCAAATGTTTGTGAAGTACCTTTTGATGGTGTTGGGCAATGTTCCCATTGGTGGTATGTGAAAACATTACGTGAGGTACTTGCTTTATGCAAAAAAAAATGATGACCATAATGTTGGTAACAATACATGGTGTCAAAATCTGATGTATCATTATACATTTCATTTTTCGAGAATGTTCTAAATCAGACAGCATACTTTTTACAGTTTCAAAATCCCAATCGTCAGAGAATGTACTGGAGGTGATGGTATCATTCAAAGAAATTTTAAATACATGCAGTATTTTTAAAAGTTCAGTGGGACCAAATACATAATATGAATCCCTATCCCAAACTATTCCTTCAGGAACAGGAACTGCTGTAATGTTCACAAAGGACAGGTCTCTCTGTTCACGATGAGATGACGTATGTGGTTTCAGGACCAAGTTCACATGTGATACTGCGGAGCGTTCTGGAATATAATGTCCATTCAGTAGTAAGAAAAATACAGTCACTAAACCTATCCAGGGGACTAGGAACAGTAGACCAATTACTATCCAGGGCAGTAGCCAGGGTGAAACAAGGAAAGTCTTTTTCAGTCAAAGGTAGAAATCCTGAAGTTGTTTTTTGTGGGAAACTGGAGCTGACGGTGACTCAGGTTCACTTGGATCCAGAGAGAAGGTATCAAAATCGATGAAATAGCCAGATGCAGTTCGATCTATCTTTGGTTGCTCAACAGGCATTGTTGAACTGGCAGATGTCTCCTGTAGAGGCATATAGATGTAGATGTTGGTGTTAGGCCGAATTGAAATCTGTGTTTCACTTTCGTTTCATTGCTGTTCAATAATGAGTTCCATTTCATTGTTGGTAACTCCATTATTACGTATAGAAGACTCTTCAAATGTTATTAGTCTTTCTGTCTGAACCTCCTGTATGGTAGCGAGAGGAGATCGGCGGATACCCAGGAGCCCACGCGGCCTGCTATTTAGTATCGGCCACATAGTGTGGTTTGATCAGATCAATGGAGATGAATCTCTTTTATTTTTTTCTGGCAAGAGGCGGAAGAAGTACTATTCATGTACGTTCAACAGCCAGGACAGGTACAGGCGTTCTGTAAGATGGCCCAAATTCTTTCTTGTCCACAATCTTTTCTCTGACCAGATCCCTGACTTTTGGGACCCAAGCAGGTCTTGCTGTAACTGATTTTACTTCCCCAGTGGTGATGCGTTTTACTTGGACGTTGCTTTTTGGTACCCGGAATTCATTGAGTTCCTGTAAAACAGCCAAACGGTTATGGATGTCAAATGTTATTTTATCCGCCACTGTGCTGCCACAATCGAGGTCGGGTACCCATATATTCTCATCCCAATAGGACCTCGTATGGAGTAGGGCCTCCCAGGGATCTTCTTGGCATGTTATTGAGTGCCCACTGGACCCATATAGGTGATTGAGCCAAGTACCACCCAAGCCTAATACCCTTGCTGTTAAGGATTGCTTTATGTCCTGGTTTTTCTTCTCCACTATCGCATTTCCCTCTGGATGATATGGAGATGAGTACCACAATGCAACACCCAAACTTCCCATGGCTTCCTTGTAAGCCCGAGAGCTAAACGCGGGGCCACGGTCAGAATGTAATGTGCCAATTGCGCATGTCCCTATAAAGACTTGCAAATCCTTTATAACAGTTCAGGCGTCAGCCGAGCTCTGAGGTCAAACCCACAGGAATCTAGAGCATGAATCCACTGTCACCAAGATGTACTTGTAAGCCCGTCAGATTGTAGGGGCCGCAGTGGTCCACATAGACACAATCAAGAGGTCTGTCTGATAGCAGTAGTGATGTTTGCGGTGGACGTGCTACAGTGGAACCCTTCATCTGCTGACAAATGTCACACTTAAGGACAAATGCTTTTCTCTGTTTCATTAAACCTGGCCACCAATAGCGTTGCTTCAGCAGTGAAACTGTCGCAGTAATCCCTGCATGTGCTGAACCCAGAACCTTGTGTGCAGCTAGAATTAAACCTAATCTGCGATCCATGTTTGCTATTAGTCTATCCCCCACTCCTAGAATTTGAGCATATGGAATATTTTGTGCATCTAACTTGTAGGAGTACTTGAGTGGAAAGTCTTTTGGCACGGCTGAGCTGTTTTTGCATGAAGCAATGACAGCTACCATTATGTCTCCGTCTACTCTTGTGCGAGAACGAGTGAGTGCAGCTATGGCAGCAGTTTGCACTGTTGCCTTGGCGGCTTCATCAGCCAATGATTTCCCTTCAACGTGCACGCCAACACGTTGATGACTCAGCGTATGAATTACGTGAGCCCACAGCAAATCTTTTTTCAGCTCTGCCACTTGTTCCAAAAGCAATGTGTGCTTTATTGTGCAACCTTTTGAATCTTTAAAACCATTCTGACCCCAGTAGTAAAGATATTCATTGTATGACTGGACACAATAAAATGAATCGCACAAAATAAGTGTGGAGATTTCTCGATCCGTATTTTTTAGTGCCAGTACTAGGGCTTTTGGTTCTGCCAGCTGAGCTGTGCAATCTCCTAGAGACTCTGTCTGCGTATTGCTAGATGGAACTTGCCGTCTCGGATACATCCCGTTACAATCGCACAAGCTGCGCTGTTTTGCTTTTTCATTCCTACGGCAGGCTGAGCAGATCCGTCATTGTAAATGATGTATTCATACTGATCTAGAGGCATTATTTCATTAGGGAGAGGATATTCTTGTTCGTACTGTAGAAATGCTTGGGTTTTTAATGTAGAATCAAATTTGTAGTCTACATCTGTTGCAGTGAGAGAATGAGCCCATTTTATCCATCGTGGATGCGGTGCTTTTGCGTTTGGACTGCTAGCTTTTGTAATAGCCTCCAATGCCGGTACTGGAGTCACGACAATTATTTGTTTCCCCTGTGCCAGTGTTCTTTCTCTCACCACAGCAGTCTGTAATGCTGTTAGGATCTTTTCAGTGGATGCAAAGCGCATCTCAGCATCTGTGTATAGATGAAATTTGAATGCAATTGGTACTGTTTCGCCTTCATTGAAGGTCAGGTATGTATACCCTGATTGACCCGCGACTACACTGATCACCAAATTCGTAGTGTTTACATGTGTGTGTAAGTGTTTAGAAGCTATCATGTCAGCTTGTTGGGAACATAGGATTTCTGTGTGTTCCTGTATCCAATGGTGAACTGAAAGATCAGGTCTGATTCAGTCGTAGAAAGGTTTTACTTTTTCTGCGTAATCTAAAATGTATGTTCTGCCAAAATGTATGAATCCTAAACTGGATTGTAAATTTTTCATAGTCTTTGGAGGTTGGAGCGGTGCATACTTTTCAAAAAAGTTGGCTGCTAGGCTTTTTCCTTCACTTGACATCTCATATCCCAAAAATAGGACATTGAGATGGGCATTTTTAATTTTTTTAAGTTAAATTTATAGCCCTCAGAGGTGAACCCCAAAATGATGCTGTTCGCCCTGGTCGTCAGATAAATATCATTGACATAGGACAATGCCTCTTCATCAAAAATTTGAAGCAGCTCTGTTACCCTTGCTGAGAACAACCCGCGGCTATTCTTATAACCTTAGGGCAGCCTACAAAATTGACGCTGAGAGCCTAGGGCTGAAGATGCTGTCAAATATCTGCTATCAGGTGCTATGTTTTGGCAAAAAGAATCATTTTGAGATATCTAGTGTTGTGTTGTATTTTCTCCGCACAATGTTATTCATCAATGCAGCACTATGTGCATTCTGTACTGCAAATGACTTTGTGCATGTGTTCAAATGCCTGTAGTCTAAAACTAGACGATATGAATTATCGGGTTTCATTACAGGAAACAAAGGATTATTGATTAAAGAGGTGCAATTCTCTATTAAACCTTGGTATTCAAGTTGATCTAAGATCTCCCTGACTTGTTTTTTCACATCTTGTTTCTTTGGGTATTGTCTCTGTGGAGTTGGAGTAGTTTTTACTGGGATTACATGGTGAGGTGACTCAGCATCCCACCCTACGTGATTGTGGTATAGTGCAGGAGAAAGTGCTACCGCCTACTCCTGAGAGTATGAATATTTTAGTGATTTTGGAACGAGGTCGGAGAAGGCTGGTAAAATTACCGTTTCTCCTTTTGGGTAATCCATAATGAACTCAGGTGGCCAATCTTTTTCAGCCAAAAGGATGTCGTGTCCAGAAGTCAGGTTCTTCTAAAAGATACCTTTAACCTTCCTAGGTATGTCTCCCTCCATTTGGAGTGTTATTTCATATATCCAGGTGTGGGACACTTACCCTAGTATCAGGTGTCTCCACTGTGATATGTTCATTCAAAGCCGCTGTCACCAGAAATTCCATCAGGTTCTGGCAAGCTATTGTTACTTCTGCTGCGCTGTCTAGCATTGTCAGAGCGCATACCCCATTCAGAACTTGAGTCCTCAGCAGCATGGGCATTACTTATTTTAAGGCCAGCTACTTTCTTCTTTTTAAATTAAGGTTTTGATTTTGGTTTATCTTCTTTTTTGATATTATAGTCGGAAGTATGATGTGTATCTCTGGACTTTCATTCTTCAGATCTGTGTTCTGACTGTCCTTCCCTCTCTCAGTTTTTTGATGAACCCTGAAAGGAACGAGAGGTTTCTTAATGTTATCACGATTTCTAAGGTTCTAACTCCTTTCGGAGGGCTCCTGTTGAGAAGACCCACCCCTAGATCGTGATCTATTTTTCCTATTTTTCTGTTGTGTATTATCGCATTTCTTTTTAGAAGAATCAGGTGCTTGCTTGGAGTTATCTTTTTCAGGACTACCCATTACTTGTGGTTTTGTAGCTCTGGCTCCCAAATTATCTCTACCTAATTTGGCATATGTATCTTTGATAGTTTTAGGAAATTCTTGCTCCTGTTGTGCAGGAGTGCATTCCCTTAGGCATATAGCCTTAGGCGTATAGCCACCGCTGTTGCCTCACCTTTTATGTTTGCTAACATAATTGTTGATACCTGGGAAAAATTGCCTAATAATTTCATCCCCAAGTTTAGAGCAGGTTCTGCTCCATACTCATTCTGTATTTGTCTCAATACTTCTCGTATCACAGCTATTGAAGGGATACCATGAGTTCTAGTGTAGATGGCAGCAAAAACTGTACCCCAGGAGGTACAATCCTCTACCGGGGGAGCTATCCCCATTGGCAAGCAAATTGTCAGTATTCTGTGTTTTTCTTGTGGGCCTGTGTGTGGAAACACTGCCTCTAACTGTGTAATTTTCTGTGCTATCCAGAATTGCATTAGCTCACGTTTAGTGGGCATTCTTCCCATAACTGCGTTCAGCGTTTGTGGGGTGATCTTAGTTGCAGTCCCTTGAAGTTGACCTGGTGGTGTAACCGTTGTAGGTTGAAGTGTGAGTATTCTCATAACAACCTGTGTCAAGTTTCTATAAAGTTTTAATATTTCTTTGTGAAGTGGACGTAAGTCTGCTATTGGCAATGTGTCAATTTCTGAATGTGGTGTGTATGCAGCTAGAATCGGCCAAGTCGCTCCATCTCTGCTGTGCAGACCGAGTCTTACTTTATCTGTGGTGTGTGGGAGGGCACCTTTAAACCAGTTCATATGTTCCTGGTAACTGAGCGGAACTTCAATGTCCTCGTACGGACAATATTCTTGCGGTGTTTCATCCGGGGTGTAAGAATGAAATGTCTTTGTGCGTGCATCAGCAGGTGGGAATTTGACCCATGAATAGAATACCTCTGTCCTGAATGACTCGTGTGCCTCAACACGAATGTTACAGTCCCACCCAATGCTGTGACTCCATAGTCTGCTCGTTGTAAAGCAAATGCATTTCTTACATTTTCTGAAATGTTTATAGCACCTTCCTGCTCCCAATCCCCCACTGCATTCACATGTAATGCTGGCACAGCGTTCTCTTCAACAGACATTGTTGAAAGAGTTTCAAGGAAAATGAGATCATGTTTTATGCACAATAGAGAACTATAATCCTTCATCTTGAATAAACCTACAGCCAATACATAGGATATGCCTTCTCAGCTAAAGCAGATTTTTCCCTTCCCACTCCAGACATCTCTGGGTAGATGCGAGTAGGGGTCTCTGAGAAAAGCACAACTGAACTACTCAGATTTGACCATTAAGTAAGAACCAAACCAACGTTGGCGGCACCATGTTGTGTAGTTCCTATAAATCTATACAGGATCTGTGCATTTAGACAACATAAAATGTGTGATTGGTGTCCAGACTGATTCCAGACACCCCCACCGTATATGTTCGCCTGTATACCAACTAGCTCACAGTACCACCATGAGCCCCTCTTACCAAGGAGCAAATAGTTCCTGGCAACTATCGAGCATGACAACCCTGTCCCCTCCGGGATCGTGGAAACAGTACAGTACTTTTCGCTCAGTCACTCATGCTCACTTTGTCTCAGAGGGATACACAGAATAAACGATAGGGACGTTTTCAATAAGCATTTATTGAACCAGCGTCATTCTAGTGTAAAATCCATGTGCTGCAACAGCCGTAAGACAGAAACAAATATATATGGGGTTATGAGCACCAACAGAGTAAATAGGTGGTAGAATTCTACCATAGTGCTAAAACATTGAATATATGCAGGCATATAAATACAGTAATAATGCGTACTCCTATGATGCTTACCCTAACTATATGTACCTAGTGTGTATGTAGGTGTATAGCCAAGAATCCCCCTAGGATAAAGCCAGCCCCATTACCTGAAGTGAGAGAATGAAGGACCCCGTCTTGGTCTCGAGCCCAACTGAGAATATGATGGTGATTTTAGGCTCCCACTAGTTTGTGGTGAGTATTAACTGGATTTTCTGTGCTCCTCAGAAAATCACAAGTCTCAAATGTATATCTAGATCTCTCTGGAAACTCAGCCACCTTACATGGAGCAAGTATACAAACTGCATATGGTATACTCCATCTGCTTGCCTTAGAACACTTCTTGTGAAGGAGGATATGTTCCTCCTGGCTCCTGCTGCCTTACCTCCTGCGGTCTTGGCTCGTGCATATTTCACATCCTTTTCTTTTGTGTCTCATTCATCACTCCTCGCCATAGAACAGTTCATATGTACTCCCCTTCCTGAATGAAAGCACTTTAATTTTTTATGCTAGCATTTTATCTGATCTCGTAAAATAGTCTAAAATTTGTTCCCAGATCCTTATAAAAAATTACCTCTGTTGATTCGAAGGCAAATTGTATTTCTCTAGTGCTAGTACCTTCACCAGAGAATTGTGCCAAGGTGGCTACTTCTTGAATTCTAATGCAATCTGTAGCACACACAAATGGTACCAATAACAAACTATCACGTTTCAACATTTGCATGATTGTCTTGATATCTTCAAGATCAAGCTACCAACAGCTCGGATGTAGCAAGGTAGACCTGGTATCTCATTGACCATACTAAGCAATAAGGGCCAGATTTACTAATCTTTCATACAGTGCAGTACAGCAAGGAAACTGTGCTGGGAGAGAGCAGAAATGTACCATGTCTACTTAGATAGAGCACACTTCTGTTCTCTCATCGCACTGATGCTTTTCAGGCAGTCTAGCTCCACTGTAGGCACTCTTGCACCACGGTATAAGGGTGCCTGTGTTACAAGCAGAATTGTTTTTTGTGCAGGAAGGGATACCTTCCTGCACACAATCAATCTCTTTTGATGTGTGCTACAGAATGTAGTACACATAGAAAGAGGAAGTAACAAGGAGAAAAATAGTTTTCCTCCTTGTTGCGCCTTTCATCAATCAATCATCTCTGTGGGCTCCGGGGCCTCAAGAAAACCCGGCCATATCTCTTGTGTGGGTGCTATTTTAGGATTATGGAGAAATTTACCCCTGCTGAACAGGATCGTCTCAATAGCATCTTGCAAATTAATGAAGCAGACCAATCAGCATAGGTCATGTAAGATAGTGCAGTCTCCCACCAGCCATTGGTCAACAGTCATCATTTGTGCCGTCTGTGTGAATGGTTTAATATTCCAGAGTTCCAGTGTCTGTGCTTATGGTGCTCTACCCCTCTCACTGCATGCTCACAGAGCCTACAGACCAGGTGCATCAAGTGTGGGAGGTCCACAGCTGTCCTGCTGCCCTGTAATAGCAGGGACCCTGGACCACGTCTCCATGTGTGCCCGATAGGAGGGACTTCTCCAAAATTGGTTCCTCATTGAACCAATGTACAGCATGCTGTAGGTGGGATGCCAGATAATAAAGTTCAAGATCAGGTACCTCCATTCTGCCCCTATCCTATTCCAGCTTAAGAGTGGTCAAACCCACCCTACACCTCTTTCCAACCCATAAGAGGTTTACAAGGAGTCTGTCTATGTCTCAAGAAACACTGCAGGGTATTTCGTACATAGTGCAGTCTAGTATATACAGGCAGCGGGGGCATACCACCCTTTTGATTAGGGCAATCTTTCCTATGAGAGAGAATTTCAGAGTGTTCCAAAATTGTATGGATGAGCGGAGGGTCATGAGCACTCTGTCTAGATTAAAGACATAGCATTGGTATGCATTGTGCGCTATGAGCATGCCTACCTACCGAACATCATTAGTTGTCCATGGTATACCCATAATGGAAAGCTGCGTAGGAGACACTTCTTTTAATTGTCCCAGTGGGAATAGAGCAGATTTGGAGTGATTTACATAGAGCCCCGAGAGCCCGCAAGAATCCCTCATCACCTCTAATAGGTTTGAAGACAAGATGTCAGATCAACATAAGTATACCAAAGTGTCATCTGCGTAGAGTGACACTACGTTGGTTGTCCGTCCCACCTTTATGCCCCAATTCCGCAGTACCTGCCAGGGTCTTCAGGCTACCAGCTCCATCACTAGGGCAAAGAACAAGGGGGATAAGGGACATCCTTGTTGGGTGCCACACTGTAACTGGTTCACCTCTGATACCAGGCCACACGTACGTATTCTTGCCAATGGTGTCACATACAGCACTTTAAACCAGACAATTAATTTGGAGCCCAGGCCTAGTTTCTCAAGAACTAGCCACATATAGTCCCATCCTACCGACTCAAAGGCCTTTTCTATGTTTCGAAAGGCTAAGGTAAACTGATCTTCGGTTAAGGTGGGTGAATACATGAGATAAACAGCAGAGACTGCAAAGGGTATTCCTCCTGGAGATGAAACCCGACTGATCAGTATGGATCAGTTGTGGAAGGTAGCTGTATAGATGTTCTGCATCTCTTTTGGTCAATATTCAGCAGGGAGAGTGGGCGATAGAAGGAACTTTCTGCCTGATCATTCCCCGGCTTAGGGATTATTACTACGAAGGCCTATCACATTGAATCAGGGAGCATGCCACATACCAAGGCCTCCTGGAAAACCGGTAGCAATTGATCTGTCATGGTCTCTGGAAATGCTCAATAGAGCTCAGCTTGAAGGCTGTCACTTCCCGGTGCTTTAACCATCTTAAAGGAATCTATAGCCAAAAGTATTTCTCGCTTGGTTAGAGGCCTTTCCAGCCCTCTCGCTCAGTGATAACTGAGCATCTCAGGATTGGTCCCAGAGATGTGTATGCCTGAACAGGTGTGTGGTCAGTGGGCGGTTTATGGCTTGTTGTGTGTGTACCATCTATCCCGCCTCGTCCCGTCGTTCCAGAATAGGGTCAGTACAGTGCTCTTGTTTAATCATTTGAGCTAATAAGTGTCCTGCCCTATCACCCTCCATTTGGAGCCTGCATCTATAGGTGAAATGAACATGTTTTTCCAGCCGTTCACATGACTCATGTAGCTGTTTCTTTACTACCCTCCATTCCATGCGATTTGTCTGGTCTTGCGGTAGCCCTCCCCAAGACGGGCCATCCTCTGTTCTTGCTCCAATAGATCCGGCTCCAACGTATGATGGATGCCAGTGGTAGTGGCCATCCCAACTCCACTCAGCACAACCTCCATTTCGCCCCACTCCATAGCTCTGTGTCATATGCCATAACTGGACTTGAGGTAGTTGTTGGAGCAGACAGTAAGTCAGAAGGAGGAGCGAGTGGTCAGAGATGTATCCAGCCAAGAATGTTGTGCCCGACAATCGTGGGTCTAATTCTGTCTGTATGAGAAAGTAGTTCAGTCTGCTGTGTGTCTGTGTGACTGGTGTGTGGCAAGAGTAGACACAGTCACTTGGGTGCTGGGCCCTTCAGACTTCTATGAGGCCACCCCTGCATAATTTATCTCAGAGCATCCGTTAGTCTGGGCTTGGTGCCCTGTCGCTAGGTGAGAGAGTTCATCTCTCCGTCAAGGACAGAGTTGCAGTCTCCTGCTACAATCAGGTCAGTGCAGAGGAATTGGCGTGTCAGTGTAAGGATGTCACCAAAGTTGGACTCATCATTGTTGTTGGGGGCATAGATTTTAACCAGACAGATCTCAAATGCATCTAGCGTCCCATGAAGGATAACACAACTTCCTTCTTAATCAGTATGCACCTGCAGTTTTTGAAAGGAGACCTCAGTGGCCAACTAAATGCACATCCAACGTGCAAACCCTAAATTTGAGGTAGAATAAATATGGCCTCTCTACTTACTGTGCAAATCGGGCATACAATCACCCCAGAGATGCGTCTCCCGGAGGGGCGCAAGCGAGATGTGGTACCGTTTAAGGAAGGTGTACACTCTATGACATTTCTCATGTTTGTTTAAATCTCAGATGTTCCACGTTAGGAACTTGTATGTCTGGCCAACGTGGCATAACCTCATCTGTAAAATGGTACGGCTCTCCCATTGGGCCATGAGTTGTATGGCATTGTGGCATGTAAAGTATAAGCATCTAGAGAATATCCCTTCAACTATAAAACAATTTAGATACAAACAAAAACATAATGTCAGAACTCCCTCCAGCCTCAGGCAAAATGGGCAGAACACCTTCCAGCATAACCAGTGGCTAGAAGGGTACCAGTCACCTCCTCAAATCCCTCCCTCCTCCCTTCCCTCACAATCTACTAATACAAACCCAAAGTGTAAAACAGGCAGTGGTACCGTGTTCTCCTCAAAATGCAAGACCAAGTATATGTACTTAGCGTGTCGTAAGCAGACTGTCCCCCTGCCAGCTCCTGCTGCAGTGCATTATAAATCATGCAATTCAACTTGCCCAATACATGTGTGTAAATAACCTGGTTAGCTCTCGCCTGTGAAGCGGAGAGTCCCAAGGGGTTTTAAGTCAACCAGCAAACAATACCCACATAGACATATATATGATAATACAGTTGTGCTGCATTACAGGTTGGTCGCTTCAGTCTCTCCCCGAGATCAGATGGCATTTCACAGTTAAGTGTTGGTGAGGAAAGTCAGTGGTTGTAATCCCCACGCCTCAGGGCAGAACTGCCAGTGTCCATGCCACTGCTGCTTGAGGATGAATAATGTTCACTCCAGTCTCTATAGGTTTATACAAAGGGGTCTCCATGAACCAAGCATAGTCATTCAGCATCTGTACTATCAGTTAGCGTGTCTGCCACCAGTCGTATTTGGGAGAAGGCCTCTCCCTATGTCGAGCCCAGGATCTCTGATCGTTGTATGCCATCTGGGAAAATAAGGATGCGGACTCTGGCGGAGGGTCCCAGATGGTAAAAGTTCTTCATGTCTGTTCTTTTGTTCTGGCCAGACCGTTGCACCAGACCCGGGTGGGATCCTCACCCCATAGAGGTGTCTGGCAACCTTCTCGGAGCAATAGTGTCCACCCAGTCCTGCACCACCTGTGGAGATTCATAAAAGTGTCCAGTAGCTTTTTATCTAGGAATTCCATCTTGATCTGAGTCCAACAGTAGGTCGAGTCCACCCTGGTGATACTGTCCTACCAGAGTGGGGAGAGGTTCCTGATGATGAAGCATGACACCATTATGTGTGTTAGGCTTCCTCTTCCATAAGAATGATCTTCCCTTCCCTTGGCACTTGGACAGAAATTCTGTGATGTCCAAGTTGGACTTGCATCTGTTTTTCCTAGAGAGGAATACAGTCAATCACATTCTGCCTATAGCTACCATACTTATTTGTGGTTGATGTGTGACTTAGGAGGACATGAAGTAGTTTGACCTCCCCCCTCTGAATTTGTGTTTTATGAATTCGTAGAAGTGGAGACCTGGCCTTCACATTGTGCACGTAGTTTGATGGGAAATTGTAAGCTATATCTAATGTTCTGTTTTTGCATTTTACGGACAGGAAGTTGTTGCAGAGGTTTTGTATTCTGCAAGTATAATCAGGGTAGATTGCCATCTGTTTATCCTCATATCTAGGGGAGCTGCAGACATGTTGGAGGATAGCATGTTGATCTCGGTGGTGAACAGGTCAGCTATCATGGCCCGTGGGGGCACCGCTGGGCGTGGTGTCGCCGACAATGCCCTGTGTACTCGTTCAATTGTGAAGATATTGGACAGTCATGGAGGATTGAGCAATTTAGTGATCTGATCTTTGAGGAAGACCTCTGCGGAATGACCCTCCACGCAGTCCTGGAAGCCCACTAACCATTTGTTATTGCACCGGGAGTGTCCCTCACCATCTTCCATCTGTTCTTCTGTATGTGTTGCATTGCATTTCAGCCCTTCAATTGTGACTTTCAACATTTTAACCTGCTGTTTTAGGGCAACCAAGTCATCCTCCATTGCTGTGGTTCGGTCTGCGACTTTGCAGAGGTCCAGATGCAGGTGATTGATCTCAATGGCCATCGTGTTCATCTTCCCCTGAGAAGTGACCAGAGAGCCCTGATACACTGCAAGAAGTTCTGCCTTGGTGGGATACTGACCAGCACCATCGGCAGGGTGCTCCTGTTCGTGGCCTGGCAAGAGCGCCTCCGGCTGTGAAATCATGTATTGATAAATTTTGTTGGATTGGGCCTAGGCCAGTTTCATTCCTTTGTCTTTTCCCCTATTCATCATCTCGGGCCCACCTCCAGTATTCTGGGCAAGGCGTATTAGGTGGTGGTTAGGGGGCACCCCATGTTGAGTATAGGTCTCAGTGCCCCCCAGGAAGCATGGTCAATGTATCATCACCACAGGTGGCACCACTCTAATCATCCCTGGCACTCAAGCACTACGTCACTGCAAGGAACAAGTGCAGTCACCTGGCCCCCCCTGGACTCAGGGTCACCAGGAGTAAGCCAGCCCTCCCCAATGTTTCCCCATGTAGCATCCTTGAGAACAGGGCCCTCCACCAGTAGTCACGACTGCACAGGCGGATGCAGCAGAGCCTCGGTGACGCTATCCTGCACTTCAGGCACACAGGCCTACATCATCATCGACGGATGGTGCACCCAGATTTCTTAATTAAATTTCCCCCTAGAGTTCAGTGTCATTTCCCCGGCGCGTACGGCATCGCTGTTCACTCCCAATGCCAGCGTGGGACTGTTGGACTAGTGTTCCTCTCAGCCCCATACAGTCAAAGCATCAATTGAGTTACACCTCTTGCAGGCTAGTTATAAATCCCTTAAAACAATGTTGGATCAGCTTGTGCTGTCCGCAGTGCTCAAGAGAGTGGACCATCCCTTGTAACCTGTGCTTCAGTTGGAGTGCGGTTGTCGGCAGTGCAAATGGTTTGTCGGGGCCTGCATCACATGCAGGCCAATCCATCTTCCAGGGCCCAGCCCTAGGTGCACCCAGGCATAGTTTCCCATGGGGGGCTGATGGTTTTCAGGAGCGTAAGGGGGCAGGCACTCACCAGCACGCAGGTCGCCTGAAGGGGCAGCTGACGGTTCAACTGCGGACAGCACAGATGCGTGTCCTGCACAGATCAGGCCATCCCCCAGGGCCCAAACACCAGACCCATCTATCCGGTATCTCCCTGCAGGGGACAACTCTCCTCAGAATCGTTGAGGGGCCCAGGCCAATGTCTGCTGCCCCTGTAGCCCAATCTCAAGCTGGTGAGATCCAGGAAAGGAGAGCTGTTGACGTTTTCTCAGACTGCTGCACGGCCATCACAGCCCCAATGTAGGCTTGTCCCCCCTGCAGTAGGAGTCCCCCATGGGAGTAGCTACAATACCAGGTGGTATTTACAAGGCAGCACACTGTGACAGGAGTGGGCTCTTCTGCCCGGGCAGCGCGCCCCTCTTCCACAAGCCCTAAGGGTCAGTCCAGCCAGCATCTGTTCCAGGGGGGGCACACACCAATCCAGAGTTGCAATGGGGACACTAGGATGCTTCCTATGATCCCCCGAGACTCTGGTCACCTCCTCCAAGGTACTCAATGAGCGAGTAAGGAAGGACTAGGCAGGATGGAGAGCTCTGCGGCAGGAGAGTACGGATTTTGAGGCTATGCGGCCATCTTGCCTGCTTGCAACCCCAAGCCGCTGTGTTGCGTTACATTTCTTTACAAAGCCATGCAAGAGGGCTAAAATCACCCCTTGCTTGGCTTTGTAATTGCATTTTGCTTCATTGCTGTGCCATAAAAGGGGTGCAACCACAACGCAAAATGTTACTAAATATGACCCCAATGTTCTGTAATGTGGTAAAGCATTTGAAAACATTTCACCATCTAATTTTAATTTCTAGAATGCTTGTCCTGTTTTGTTTTGCTTCATATATAATCCAGTACCTAGAAGTCATTTAGCCTTATTACAATTTTTTGCAACATGTTTGCATTAATCTGAGTAGAGGTATTTTAGCTCCATTCAAGTTTAAAATGTCTATTTGAATTTTGAGTCTAAAGAATGGCCTTATCCTCCCAGCTATGCACTTTAGTTTATTCAGATGCGCTAAGAAGGTTAGCTATGTACTTCATTTTTCCAGAGCTGATATTTATTACTTCTTGGTTTCATCCACTAGACCAATACACATCCACCTAGGCAGACCTTGGGAGCATCGCATTTTGTTACAGCTGCAGTATCATTTTTGGCATTTAATCCCTTCTATGCTCATGACGGAGCAGTTCCGTCATGAGCCACGGTGGGCGTGTGCTCATGACAGAACCGCTCCGTCATGGCACCCACCCATGGGGGAAGCGATGGCGTTCCCCCAATGGGCAGCCCATCCAGCCCCCACAAACAGGGATGGCGCTGCCACCCCCGCCCCCCCACGGGAATCCCATGATATCAGCGCACACATCGCACGCCGACGTCATCAGGAAGCCCCGGACACCCCGGACACCCTGGAAGCCATTTGCTTACGGGCCTTCGACTGGAGAAGGTAGGTTTCCTTGCTCCTGGGGGGTTCCTCTGTGCATTGAGGCATCGGGGGAGAGAAAAGGGTTTTTCCTCTCCCCGATGTCTCTTTGCAGGGCATTTCTGCTTCACGATCGCGCACAGCGTTGCAATCGTGCAGCAGAAATGACCCCACCAGGGACTAATTATTTTAAATGGAAGCGACCCCTTGGGCAAGGGTTGCTGCCAAAGGGGCTCATATTTTGTGCATGTTTTTTCTGCCCCTGGCCGTTTTATGGGCCTCTCTGCCCGGGGCAGAAAACCCCACTAGTCACCAGGGATGGTATTTTTTTAAATGGAAGCGACCCCTTGGGCAAAGGTCGCTTCCAAAGGGGGTCATATTTTGTGCATCTTTTTTCTGCCCCCCCCCCCCCCCGGGGGCAGATCGGCCCGTTTTTTTAACCCCACCAGGCACCAGGGATTGTATTTTTTTTAAATGGAAGCGACCCCTTGGGCAAGGGTCGCGTCCAAAGGGGGTCATAATTTGTGGATGTTTATTCTGCCCCCCCTGGGGGCAGATCAGCCAGTTCTTGTGGCTTTTCGGCCCTCAGGGTGTGGCAGAAAACCCCACTAGGCACCAGGGATTGTGTTTTTTAGTGTATGGAAGCGACCCCTTGGGCAAGGGTCGCTTCCAAGGGGGATACATTTACTGGATGTTTTTTCTTGCCCCCCCCTTCGGGGGCAGATTGGCCCTTTTCTTGGCCTAAACCCCACTAGACACCAGGGATTTTATTTTATATGTAATGGAAGTCACCCCTTGGCCAAGGGTCGCTTTCAAGGGGGTTAAATTATGTTTATGTATTTTCTGCCCCCCTGGGGACAGATCTGCCCCTTTTTTTGCCCTTTCAGCCCTAGGCGGGAGGGGGAGGCAGAAAACCATACTAGGCACCAAGGATCTATTTCTTTTGCAAGGGGGCAAATTTCTGTCTGCTGTTTTCTGCCACACCTCGGGGACAGATCAGCCAGGCAGAAAACCCCACCAGATCACTTGGGCAAGATCGCCCCCCATTTTTCTCGGCCCTATTTGAAGGCCCATGTGGCAGATTGACCATTTGGGTAGTGACATAGCGTGTTATAATGTTAATTGTTTTATTTCTTGTGAATTGCAATTGTAATGTTTTATTTCTCCTTTTAATTCTAGTTCAAGGCTTTTGCTTTTAGACTGTTGCAGGTTGCGGTTTTGTTACTGGTGGTTCTGCAGTTTGTGTAGTTGCATGTGTTTGGTAAAATAATTTTTTTGTACTATTTACTCTATATGAGTTTCATTTCCCTGCATGAATTATGTGTTTTGCAAATGGTGTAATAATAGCTTCTGTTTTCTGAGTGTCAAATTCTTTCTGCATTAGTGCTCGATGTGCATTTTGTTGTCTTGTGAGAAATTGGTTTTGCTTTTTCTTTCTAGTGGGATATCATTGCTTTTTGCTGTGTCCCTGCAGAGTATGTGCTGGTGAGTTTAGCTATCTTTGCCAAGTGAGCCATGTTGTTTTTGAGTATATAGATCTTTGTGCTAAAGCCACACTTTGTTTATTACTTATTTTGCACAGTGTTTGTTGTTGTTGACTTGTTTGTGAAGTCTCCTTTCTTTGTAAGTACTATGGCTAGCCGCAGGATTACTGCTCAGCAGGTTGTTGGTATGCTTTTTGAGTCTTCCTCTGACCATGGTTCAGAGGCTGACTCTGCATCTGAGGCAGAGGAGGCAGTAGGAGATTCTGGCAGTGAGTTTTCTGTCAACGAGGAATCATTGGATGATGAAGCCACTTTTATTGCAGATGAAGTTCCTGTCTTAGAGGAGGACATTGGTGCGCCGATAGTGCAGCAAGAGGCATCTGGGTTGTAGCCTGGGGCTGCAAGGTCCCCCATTGGAAGTGCTGACCTCTGGGTTGCCCCAGGCATGGTGCAGAAGACATTGCCAGACTTTACTGGTGTTCCAGGGTGTGGAGTGGATACTGAAAACTTTTTGCCTATACATTTTTTTCAGTTGTTTATGGACGATGTATTTTTGGCAGAGATTGTTGAGCAGACTAATTTGTGTGCTGAACAGTTTTTGAGGGACAACAGTGCCAGCCTTAGGCCCCACTCTAGAGCTACCCGGTAGACTCCCACAAATCTGGAAGAGATGAAGAAGTTCTTGGGTTTAACTTTTTTGATGGGCTTGTTAAGGAAGCCATCAATGTCTTCATATTGGTCTACTAGGCCCTTGATGGCAACAGCTATATTTCTGGCAGTCATGAGTCGTGATAGGTATTTGCTTCTGCTTTGGATGCTACATTTTGCCGATAATGGTTTAGCGTTGCCACGAGATCACCCTGATTATGACTGTCTTTTTAAGATTCAGCCTGTCATTGATCACTTTGTAGATCGATTCTCTGAGATCTATGCTCCAGGGAAACAAATAGCTGTAGATGAGTCTTTGGTCTTGTTCAAGGGCCACTCGGTTTTTAGGCAATACATTCCTAGCAAGAGGGCATGCTATGGAATTAAGATGTATATGCTGTGTGACAGTAGGACTGGCTATGTCTCTAATTTCAGGGTGTACACCGGTAGGGATTCCAGGATTGACCCCCCCTGGTTGTCCGTCCACTTTTGGAGTGACTGAGAAAATTGTGTGGGAACTTGGTAGAGGACTTTTTAACAAAGGTCGCCATTTATATGTAGATAACTTCTACACTGGTGTGCAGTTGTTCAGGGAATTGGCTAAAGTGGACACTGTTGCTTGTGGCACAATCCGCTCTAACCGTAAAGGTTTCCCAAAAGAACTTGTTTGTCAAAAGCTTGTGCGTGGACAGTGCAGTGCGTTGCGTAACGAGGAACTTCTAGCTGTGAAGTTTGCAGACAGGAGAGATGTCTACATGCTGACTACCATCCATGATAAAAGCACTTCACCTGTGACTGTTTGGGGTAAGGTTGCTGAAGTGCGCAAACCTGTGTGCATTTTGGACTATAACAGACACATGGGTGGTGTTGATAGAGTAGATCAGAGGTTGGAACCTTACACATCTCTTCCTGAGCCTTACATTTGGTATAAGAAGTTGGCTATCCATCTTTTCCACTTGGCAACCTTTAATGCTTTTGTTGAATTTAAGGATTGTTGTCCTGAGTCAAAGATGACTTTTGCTAAGTTTCAGGAGTCTGTAATAGGCACCCTTGTTGTAGTGGAACAGGCAAGTGTTCCTAGAGTTGGAGTGGTGGAGGATGTGGCTAGATTGAAAGATCGCCACTTTCCTGATCACATTCCTCCTACGCCCTCAAAATACTTTCCCAGTAGGAGATGTAGAGTGTGTTGGCAAAGAGGTACGTGAAGGAGACTTGTATGTACTGCCCCGAGTGTCCGTCTAACCCTGCCCTGTGTGTGCCTTCTTGTTTTAGAATGTACCACATGCAAAAGAATTTTTGGGAGCATCCATGAGTGGTAAAGTGAACTGCCTGGTCTGTATTGTTTAAACATTTTTGTTCAGTTTCAAGGTTGGCATTAGTGAAATGTATTTAGTTTCAGATTTTGTGTTAGTAGATTTGTATCTATTTACAATTTGTTTGTGTTCTCTTTTTTGTATAAAAAAACCCTAAATGTGATGGCGGTGTGTGTAGGCAGGTGCTTGGCTGGCAGTGTGCGTAGGCTGGCACTTGGCTGGCGGTGTGCGTGGACTAGCCCTTGGCTGGCGGTGTGCGTGGATTGGTGCTTGGCTGGGTGTGTGCATGGACCAGCTTTTGGCTGGCGGTGTGCGTGGACTGGCGCTTGGCAGGCGTTGTGCATAGACTGGCGCTTGGCTGGCAGTGTGCGTGGACTGGCACTTGGCTGGGTGTATGCGTGGACTGGCGCCTGGCATGTGGTGTGCATGGACTGGCGCTTGGCAGGAGGTGTGTGTGGACTGGCGTTTGGCTGGCGGTGTGCATGGACTGGCGCTTGGCAGGCGGTGTGCGTGGACTGGCGCTTGGCTGGCGGTGTGTGAGTAGTGACTTGCTGCTGGTCACTACACACACAGGTAGCCAAATGCCAGTCCACGCAATCCGTCAGCTGGTGTGTTTGCTGTGTCAGGCATGTGGGCGTGTGAAAGTGATAGACCTTAAATGGCGCTGTATGCTGATGTGAGTGTTGTGATGGGCCCGTTGCTGGCGGTGTGAATGGTTTTGTATGTGTCACACGAATGAAAGGCGTATGAATGGCCTGTAAAGAGGTTGGTGCCCTGTCCTGGCTTTACAGCTCACAAGCTGTGAGTCACTGGTTCAGTTTTTTGTCCTTTTAATTATTGACAGCGCATTTCATTTTTGTGAAATCTCTAGTTAATAAAATGTATTACACTGAACCATCACTCACCCTTTTACCAAATCCATCCAGTACGTGTATGTGCTTGAGGAATAGATGGTTGTGCAGTAATATTTGTGTTTTCTGTCTTTCTCTGCCTAGGTGTACATTCCATCTAAGATAAACCTACCAACTCTAGATGTTCTCGGAAACTAAACACCGAGGGGTGTACATGGTGATGTCTCTCTTGTGGATCCCAACAGGTTATCATACCCACAATGTCCTGCAAACCTCAAAATGTGACTGTCTCATTTTCCTTGCATTACTGTGCCATAATTTTCACACTTCAGAAAGAAACAACAAATTTCCTACCACCCAGCAATTGCCCAAGTCTCTCGATAAAAATTGTACCTCACTTGTGTCGGTGGGTCAAGTACCCGCGGCAGGGAAGGGCCCAAAACATATTGTGGAGACATCAAAAAGTCCTATTTTGAAACAACCTGGTTTTGAAAGGGGTGTCACCTGAGTTTTTGGCCCCGGGCTCAGCGTCCATCTGGGGAAACCTACCAAACCCACACATTTCTGAAAACTAGACACCCTGGGGAGTCCAGTGAGGTATGGCTTGCATGGATGTCCCAACGTTTCCCTACCCAGAATCCCGTGCAAACCTCAAATTTTGCTGAAAAAATCAAATTTTTCTCAAATTTTTGTGTGGGAAAGTTGTAGGATCACCAGACTGACACAAATGTCCTACCACCCAGCGTTCCGCCAGGTCTCCCGATAAAATGGTACCTCACTTGTGTGGGTGGGTCAAGTACCCGCAACAGGCAAGGGCCCTAAACGTATTGTTGGATGGACATTTGTGCCGGCACGGTGATCCCACACAAACATTTGTGAAAAATGTGATTTTTTCAGCAGAATTTGAGGTTTGCAGGGTATTCTGGGTAGGGAAACATTGGGGGAGCCACTCAAGCTATACCTCACTGGATTCCCAGTATTAAGTTAAAAAAAAAACGCTAAGAAGCGTAACGCGCTAGAATGGGATATCTGGTCATGCCGGACTGGGACAAAGTCAAATGTGCAGATTGACCGCCATGGAGCGCAGGCCCGGTACTGAGACCCAGTCAGGCCCGCTGAACAAAAATACCTTAATCCGAGGTTTTAGAGCAATGCTTGGATTTGGGTCGAAGATGTGTCGCGCAACAGAGGTGGTGTGCCAGTTCCGAGATGAGTGCTCATCATCCTAAGCAATACAAACATGGTTCCCAGGATACAAAACTAAAGGTCCTTAACTTTAAAGGCCAATTCTTAGGTAATGAAAGATACTCAGAATGTATAGGTTACACCTACTGGAAATGTGTCTTACTTGTGTGACCTAACCTTAGAATGAAAATGTTTGAATAAGACTGAATGTACTAAATGTGATTAATTAAGGCTATCTCTCTAAAGTATCCCATCAACTGCCGGAACATGCCCAATATTAAATAAGTAGAAAATGTCACCAGCATCAAAATGCTGATGTTCAGAATATGGCTTATAATTTGGAGGCAGGGCATTTTGTAGATACATGTCATCAAGGCTTAATATATTTTGGTGTAATCAAATTATGACCTCACCTCCTTGGGAACACACCCCTTAGGGTGTAACAAACTAAGCTTCCTTTATATTCTGTCCTCCTGATGTTATTTCATCTGCACCTGTTTTGCATGTCTTCACATTTGCCTATCACTATCCTAATCATAAATTCTAGAATAGAGATCTTTTTCAATTCATGTACATCCTTACCCACAACTAAGGGGAGCTGATATAGAACTTCATAGACAAAGTTATTTCCAGGTCCTCCTTTCTCAAGATCTAGGAGATCTGAATGCCTGATCACAACCTCACTCTTCTCAGTAGTCTCATATTATGTTAAATATATATACACATCTATACTTAATGTCATGGAAATATTTTTGCACAAAGATATGACCGGCCCAAAGAATTACAAGTGTATGGAGCAAAATGCATTGACTGGCTTAATGAAAGGACTTTCATGTTATAAATAATAGACTGGAGCTCTATGTTAGTTCAGAAATATCATGAACTTTGCAAATATCTATGACATGCTGTGCTTAGAGTGCAATTCATTGTCATGTGTTAACTCTTAAATAAGTAAAGATCCAAATTAGAAAAAGGTATCAGTAGCACAACAAAATAAATGGTTTCAAGTCACACCTCTCCAGAAAACATTTCCTCATCAGGCATGTGGACATTCCACAGTAACAAGCATCTATAAAACTTAACTTAATGATTATGTAAAATGAATAATCAGGTAATGCATAAACAAATGTTTTGTCCTGGTAAGTGCATAATGGTTAATATCACCACTCAGAAATATGACAACCTATTTAGAAGGAAAGAAACCTTACTTTTGAATAAGTATTTTAAAGGGAACAACAAGAAATACAAATTGATTAAACAAGACATGAAAGTTGAGACCTTTCTAGTAGGTAAACATACCAATTCAATAGCAATAATGCAAAACATCATGTGATCATATACTTAGCTACAAACTGGCAACTGAAAAGGAGCTACTCAGTGTTTAGGTAGGTAGGTGGCATGAAGAACTAGAATAGGGCCCAGGTGACAGCTGTTGAAATAAGACAACAAAAAGTAAATTGAACAGTCTGAAAAATCAAAAGTTTCACATGACCATATGAGAACTGATCCTTTGGAGCAGTAGGTTACATCCATATAAGGGCACATATGTGTAAAAACCCTGAATCGCCCCTAAAACAGTTTACAAGAAAAATCTTGATAGTGAAAGGAATTCTAATCAGTTGTATTACTGAATATTGACCCCTCAGAACATTGGCCTACAAGAATATTGTGGACGGAATAGCGAGAGGCAAAGTAATGAAAGGTAAATACATACAAGAAATTATATATTTACTATACTCACCTCCACATCTACGTACCTTTAGGATATATACATCACCAAGGTACACATATGTGAAGTTAAGTATAGAAAATCAATATTCTGTCCTTGATATATGCATCCCTTGATATTCTGGATTCGATGTTCAGGGTGCACATCATTCTAAGCAATACAAACATGGTTCCCAGGATACAAAACTGAAGGTCCGTAACTTTGAAGGCCAATTCTTAGGTAATGCAATGTAATCAAAATGTGTAGGTTACACCTACTGGAAATGTGTCTTACCTAACCTTATTATAAAAATGTTTGAACAAAACTGAATGTAACACATGAAATTAATTAAGCCTATCTCTCCAAGGTATCCCATCAAGTGCCTGAACATGCCCAATATTAAATGAGTAAAAAATGTCATCAACATCAAGATGCTGACTTCCAGAATACGGCTTAGAATATGGAGGCAGGGCTTTTTGTATATACACGTCGTTAAGATTGACTATGTTTTGGTGTAAACACACAATAAGAGTGGCACATATACAGAGACATCTGAACACAATCCTTGGATTTAGTCCATAGGCCAGCAAAAATCACGATGTCAGAGGCAAATTGTTCTTAGTGTTGTCGTAAATCCTTTAATTCATCGTTTGAATTATAAATGCGAATTGTGCAACACAGCCAATCACATTTGGCATAGCATGAAACTGTGAGATGAAAATGTACAAGTACAACCCCACATCCCTGATGGTGTAGAAATGTCCACTGACCCGCATCAAATAGGCATCTCCTCCCAAACAGTCACAATGTACATTGTCATGCAGTCTGTTTGTAAACCTGTCCAATGCGTGAACACACATGGAACACACTGTTAAACTGCATCTCCCCTTCACATTGCAGAGGGAGAATCAACACCTCCTGCAGAGCAGACTGTACATCTCTTCACTGATGATGAAGAGGACCTCCACACCATCGACACCGACGCCCTCCAACAGCTTATGGACACCCTCAGCACCCCACCCCCAGGAACAGGGCTGCCCAGCTGCATTGAGGAGACCCCACGCCCTGCACAGACCACACAGCAGGAAGCACCCACCCCCATGGCTGTCTCCCAGGACCCCCACGACCAACACATGGCATTCCAATGCCGTGTGTTAGAGGGCCAGAAGGAGATGGCTGATCAGGTGTGGGTGGGGTTCGACCTCATGGCAGCCAAACTAGTTGCCATACGTGGGTGTCTAAATCCCATCAGGGACCACTTACAGTCCCTAACGGACACCCACAGTCCGCTCCATGCCCTCCAACAAGCCATGGCTGACATCGCTGGAGTCATGACTCTGAGACAAGAACAACTGTCTAGTCAGAGAGGCTCCAGCGATGTCAGCCGGGAGTTGGGACATATGCGGAGGCTCATGGAGAACATGGAGCGGATGCAGGCGGAAAGAATGGCTGCCACGGCTGCACACCAGCGAGATGTAGCTGGGATCTTCCATGCCCTGCAGATCCTCATCATGGCATTGCTGCCACAAGGCTTGGCGCAGATGAATGCTCCTGCTACTACTCCATCCACACCTCCGCCCCCTGATGTGTCAGTGCCTCACAGTGCAGCAGACAATCCACCTCCGGCCCCTGATGTGTCAGTGCCTCACAGTGCAGCGGACAATCCACCTCCGGCCCCTGATGTGTCAGTGCCACACAGTGCTGCAGACAAAACACCACCACTCACATGTGAGGCACATCACACATCAGAGGACGATGATGTGGATGATTCTGCCTTTGTGGTAAGAAGGAAGCGGCAGCATTCATCTCCACCATATGGCCTGTTTCAGCTTGGTTCTGCCCTCTGCATCATGCCCTGGAATAACACCTTCCACTGTCCCCCGATACACTCTGCGACACTCACCTTGGCCCTGGACATGGACTGCCATATTTTGTTTGGTTACCAATGACACAGCAATCAGACTGCGGACTGAACTCTTTCTCTTCCGATGAACTTGTCAATCCCTAAAGGACTCTGGCTGGCCCTCCACGGGGCAAGAATGTAAAGTGGGGTTTGCATGGCCATGTACTGGTCCAGCTTCAACACTGCACCAAATGTGATTAAAACATCTAATGACAGATGTGTCATGTCTATGATCAAGCATGTATGAAAGTATGGATGAATGTAGGGGCAGTGATTCCAATAAAAGGTACTCCCTGGGAACTGATATCAATGCGCATGTTTGACCGTGACCTAGATAGGCAGTGAGATGACTGGGAATGGGTGAACTAGCTGTGACCCCAAATGACACCCGAAATGTCATATTTGACCCCAAATGACAACCAGTTGTCTTATTTTGAACACCAATGACAGCCTTCATGTCATGTTTTTGTACACATGTGATACGCTGATGGGTGGGATTACGTACTACATTTGACATCCTGAAATGGCAGTTCGAATACGTGACACCCTAAACAGCCTCTCTGTACAGAGGTGACATACCCACCATCTATTTGCTATTTGTGAGATTGTTAGCACTTAATGTTGCACTCACACTTGTCAGAGTGATGTGCTAATGCAGAAGACTGACATGCATACAGGGAATGTGTGCTGCAATGAATGTATTTGCACATGCTGTTCATGTAGTCATTTCGTACTGTTCCATAATTGCTAAGGACAGTCACAATGTGACGTGCTAATGCGAAGAAATTTTTAATGATTGTGTTCCTTCGTGCTATTCCTGCTGCAGCTGCAGTGGGGTGTGGTCCACCTGCCTCATCTTCCTCATCATCATCCAGTGCATCTGGCACTTGGATCCATGGGGCATTGGTGCGTACACATATGTTGTGCAATACACAGCATGCAATGATCATCTTGCACACTATTTCTGGGCTGTACAGGAGTCTTCCACCTGTGATGTCCAGGCACCTGAAACGTGACTTTAACACACCAAATGTGCGCTCAACAATGCCCCTGGTGCGTTTGTGGGCCACATTGTACTGCCTCTGGGCCGGGGTGTTCGGGGCTCAGAGGGGTGTCATCATCCACGGGCAGAGTGCATATCCTTGATCACCTTTGAGAGGTAAGTGAGATTGGTGTAAATTGGTGGTTCTGCATGCTGTGTTGGCAGACTTACAAGTTTTGGGGTGTGTGAATTGTGCGACTTTGGGAATCATGTTTGCCATGTATTGCTTCTGGCAAATGTGCGGGATCAATGTGTATTACGTAGCCTCACAGCTGCTCCTCCCTCCCCCGAGCCTATTCACTTGTGTGCGCTGCGCGGTTGCATCACTTGCACTCCTACGGCACACCATTGTCATGCCTGTCTGCGCATGTCCGCAAGCCTGACAACAACACTGTAATGTTGGCCGTTGAAGGTGGGCGGCCACGTGTGTGTAGGCCTATGGTAAGGATAGGGCGGACACAGATGTAGAGTTCAGGCCTGGCTGAACTCGCGCTGCGATTGAGGCTAGGCCTTTGGCTTATGCTGCGGCAATGAAGATACACACACAGCAGTTGGCATGTATGAGCCAAGACCCCGAGCGGACTTGCCCTCCTTTATTTATCCGTTCAGGCGAGCCCGCCCTCCGGGTGCATGCTACATTGCAACATTGTCGATTAAGGGCCGGATGGCGCCGACACTACAACAGAGACATACGCAATAGTTACTTTTGTGGCCAGCCCGGAACTGAACCACACCCAGAGCCCGGAACTGAACCACACCCAGAGCCCGGAACTGAACCACACCCAGAGCCCGGAACTGAACCACGCCCAGAGCCCCGGGCCATTTCTTCACACTCCTCAAACACCGATGTGTGGGCCGCCGCCGCAGCGCTGGGATGTTGTGCGCTTCGGAGTACGTCTCCAGACATTCCACCCAGGCTTTCCAGTGGCCTGCCTGGGGCGGGGGTGGCCCCGTGACTGTGAAGGGCTCCAGTGGCGTTACCGAGGACATGGTGTTGGCTGCTGGAGGCGGACTTGTGGGGTAGCCCCACGTGGCGATGACTTGCGGGGCACTGAGGTAGGCCCACCTGAAGAGCTGAGCCGGTGTGCAGCCTGCGATGATGCTGGAAGCCTGGAGGCTGGACGGTGACTTGTGGTGCACAGAGGTAGTGGCACCTGAGGCCCTGCATCCGGCACGGGCCTACCGCCACGTGGCGATAACTTGCGGTGCACTGAGGTAGGCCCACCTGAAGAGCTGAGCGGGTGTGCAGCCTGTGATGATGCAGGAGGCCTGGAGGCTGGACGGTGACTTGTGGTGCACAGAGGTAGTGGCACCTAAGGCCCTGCGTCTGGCACGGGCCTACCGCCACGTGGCGATGACTTGCGGTGCCCTGAGGTAGGCCCACCTGAAGAGCTGAGCGGGTGTGCAGCCTGCGATGATGCAGGAGGCCTGGAGGGCCGGACTGGAAAGGATTTGTCTGAGACCTGCTGGACCGCAGTGTGCCCGGAGGGAGCAGTCAGCACACACAGAACTCCACGGTGCGGTGCCGCAGGGTGCGCTGGGGCCTGTTGCGTTGAAGCCAGCGATCAGCTGAGGAGGCTGCCAAGCTCGTGGGCCTCGGTCTTGGAGATTGCACCGGCACGTGGTGGGCCCTCTTGGAGACACGCCGGTGGCGGCAGGTGAGCAGTGAGGCCTGGGTGCGCAGGGGCGGGCAATTACCGCTGGGCGCCGGATGGGTCTGGGGACCAGCAGGCTGGGGTGCAGCAGGCGCACAGGATCGCGCAGGCACCACCGGTCACGACGGCGGCCTCGTGGCAGGGTGAGGGGCACCGCCCTGGCAGACACGCCCCTGCAGGCAGTGACCAGATGTGCGCCGGGTGGCGTGTGACGTAGCACCTCGTCGCCAGTGTAAATTTGGCCGTTGAAGGTGGTTGGCCACGTGTGTGTAGGCCTATGGTCAGGATATGGCGGACACAGAGACACACGCAGTAGTTACTTTGGTGGCCATCCCGGAAGTGAACCACGCCCAGGGCCCGGGCTATTTATTCACACTCCTACGCTGGACTGGTGTACGCCGGCCCAGCCCACTAAGCTTACGCTTACAGGGGGGGCGACATAGCTACATGTCCAAGGTCTTCCCCACTGCCTGAGGTGACATGGTTGCGTCCACTGTCCACAACACTACAAACACCAGCAGTATATGTCCACATGGACATGTCTGTGCTCTGCATACTCAAGACTGTCCAGCACATCACCGCCACACTTGGCATTGTGTACATTCTTATTCATGGGTCACTTGCCTCCTTCGCACATTCTTGGTTCCCACCGCTCCCCACATTCTGCAATTGTGTGGCAGAGGGGCTATGCCTTTGTGGATGGTTTGTCTACATGTCTGGCCCCTGGTACCACAGTTACTTGTGTTGTCGTCTGGTAGGTGGGCATGTTGGGTGGCATGTTGTTTGTGATTTTGTTACGTGTGTATTCCCACAGTTGTGAGTTGTATGATTGGGGAGTTGAGGTGTGTGGTTTGTTCCGTTGGTACTTACCAACGAGCAGTGCATTTCCATAGGTGCCATCCTGAAAGCGCTGGTTGATGATGGACTGTCGGAAGATGTAGGAATCATGCACACTGCCTGGGAAGTTGGCGACGACATTGGTGAACAGTCCCCGGTGGTCCACTATTGCCTGCACATTGATGGAATGCGTGTGCTTTCTGTTGCGGTAATTCTGTGCAGTGTCGGCAGGGGGCAGAAGTAGGACATGTGTGCAATCAATTGCCCCTAACACGTGCGGGAAGCCAGCTATGGCGTAGAAGCCTTGCTTGGTCTACAGCTGTTCCTGCGCAGTGTGGGGGAAGTGGAGGTGCTGGGGTATGAAGCTGATGATGGCATCCAAGACAGGTGTGAGGAACTTTGATAGGGCTGGCTGTGAGACTCCTCCGACTCTGGCAGTTGTTGGTTGGAAGATACCAGAGGCCAACAGGTGCAGCACAGCCAGCAGCTTTGTCTGCGGAGGGATGTTGGTTGTTCGCTGTGTTGGTACCGTCAGCCTGTGGGCAATGTGGGTCAGGATGCGGAGGATGGTTGTCCTTTTGAGCCTGTGGTGGGTAATGACATACTCCGGCGTTAAGTCTCTGAGGCTGGTGCGTTTTCGGAAGGTCTGCTGCCTTGGTCTGCGCTGCCTCTGTGGTAGTCCGGGGGGGGGTGGTCCTGGGGGTGGGGGTGGGGGTGGTCCTGGGGGTGGTGGCGGTGGGTGTTGTGGCCCTCTTGGGTCTCCAAGCTGCATGATTAGTAGCTCCATGGCATCTGTTGGTCTTCAGATGTGGCTCTGGGCTGGGCTCCCTTTATACTGCAGGTTTTTGTCCTACTTAAGACCAGAAAAAAGCAGGTCTTAAGTCCCTGCTGCTAGCGTGCCTTATCGCCTGTTTTTGGACCACATCGCCGATCTGGCTGGTCGTTGAGAATATCGCGAAGTGGTGTTATCATGAGTTTTTGCACAGGAACGCCTACTCTGCATATGATTAGCGTTAGCTGTCGCATTCAGCCTTGGCGATGTTTTTAGCGGCAGCTATCGCAGGTAAACTGACGATGTTGGCTGTTAGCGCAGGCTTGTGAATAGGGCGATGAATCTATCGCCACTTTCGTGGCGGAAAAGTGCCGCTAAATCGGCGATGAGTCCTTGAGAATATGCCCCTATCTCTTTAAATGGTTTTGAACTTTCACATTTCTTATGGCTCCTCTGTGCCATGTGCTCCATATTAGCTGCGCATTTAGAAATTTTTTGACATTGCTCAAACAAAACACTTTATTCCAAATGAATTGGATATTTTGCAGAACAGTTAATCCTGCTGCAAATATTTATGATTGATTGCATAGGATTATTCTTTAATAAATTTAGATCCAGAAATATGCTCAACTGCAGAAAACAAATTATGATTCACATTTATTTTATGTCGCTGCAAAGAGGATTGGATAGCTGGGCAACAGACCATACCAAGCTTCAACACAAGGGAATCACAAAGCGTGTTCTTCTAACCCACTTTATGTGCTTAGTGCAGACGAAGTTGGTGCGATGCCAATATTTTTAATCAAGCTTTATTTTGTGTTTTCTGTAAACAACATTTTCTGCTCAGTGTGCAAAGCATACATGTCAAAACATGTGCAGAATAGCATTTGTGGAAATGTTATGGACAAAAAACAAACGTGAAATGTTATATTTTTAATAATATTAGCAAATATATAAGATTATGAACATTTTAGAGTGCCACAAAGACGAGAGGGAACAGATATTTCCAGTACTGTCAATGTGTATAATGATGGCATGATTTTCATTTAATCGGTGTCACTTTACAACATTTAATAATCCATGTTTTAGTGCGAATTTCAGACATATAAAAAGTGTCATTTGTATGCTGTTTTCGTCTGCTGTATTTAAATGTGTCATTAGTAAGTGTGTGTCGACTCTATCTCATTTATCAGAATTGGAGATTTCTCCATTCTAGCACTATATTTCTTCATATCTGCACTTTTCATTGCTGATACTGGATACAATTTTTGCACTACAAAATAAAATAACAGAAATTCGTTTTATCTCTGAAAATATCAATTCTGCCAACACAAAGATGCATACGTGAAACTGCCAATAGCACCAAAGAATTCAAATGCCATGTGGCACAATAATGTTTATATAAAATGACCCGTAAATTGTTGGTTCTGCCTACTGTCATACCCGTACTACCTTAGTGCATCCAGCTAAGTTAATGCTAGTTTTAGTACCATATAGTAAATTGTATTGCTGGAGTTTCATCTCGATTTGTATGTTTTCAAAACAGTCTTTGTTGAGGATATTTTCATATTCAAATTCTTTTTTAAATGTGATTTGATGTTTGAAGTTCGCACTCAGTCTAAGGTTTATATTTTTCTGCATTTAGTCTACTGAAATTTCACGCTTGACCGTCCTGCACAAAACCAATCCAGGGAGACATATTCCTCTATCTATGTTTGCTGCAGAATAACAAACACATCGAACGAGGAAGTAACAAGGAGAAATAAAGATATTTCTCCTCATTACGCCTCACCTGAGAAGGCGTATCGTTTTTTGCTCATTCCCAGGTCACCCAGTTCTGGTAATATGGTAATGCGTCAAAAACCCTGGGAGTTGCGTGGGAACATCCATGCAACACCCATGGTGTGCCTTCCCAGGGCAGAATAAGGCATTGCAGCGATTTGCGCTGCATTGCCTTACTCCAGACTTATGGAGCCGCTTAGTGCCACGGAAAGTGGCCTTGAGTGGCTTAATTAAAAAACATGTAAGGTTTGTGTCACTCTTGCACAATGTTGCATTGTGCAAGCGCGGTGCCAACCAGCTCATAAATACGCCCCACAACGTCTCTATTTCAGATGTACTTATGCTGAATTATCATATAATTCAAGGACTTTTTCTGTGCAATGTCTGAAAAACCCTTTTTTTCAGAGTTTTTCTGTGCATACAGTTTGTTTATGTTTGGAAAAGTGCTATTGCGAGACATGTGGCATATGGAATTTGTTTTATAAGCAAACTGTCAAAAATGTGGTTAGAATGGCCATCTACCTCAAGATCCTTATTGACACTGTTGCTGGTTCTGAACTTCCGTGTGATAGTGCAATGCATTCTGGGCATTGCAGTCTTGTTTTGCTTCCATTGAACTATGTAGAACAGCACACCTGAAATCACTGATTTGTTGGTAAACAGTTCTGGATTGGAGATAATGTCAGTTATGAGCTGGAGTGGGGTGGGCACCCGATATTTGGTATTCTTTGAGATTTTGAGAAATATTGCAAAGTATGGTCTTTATTTGTTTGCTTCATTTTCCTGTGATAATGTCCTGTTGTGTTACGAACTAAATATAAAGTTATAATTCGCGAGAAAAATCGTCAATATTATATACTTAATTCCAATTACCTTATGCAACTTTAAGTGCTGCTTCACAGTAGAAATAATCAACCACTATATTCTGGCGGTAAAAATGCACTGCTTAGTTGTTGGAAAGTGGATTATTGGTAGGGGTAGGTATGCACCTACCACTAGCAATAAGGGAATCAACACAATATAAGGTCCCGTCAAGGTCTCAATACATTAGCCCCTGACTCAACCCTTGGTAGCTGGCTGCGAGCAGGCAGGCTAAATTTAGGAGACAGGTGTCCGAAGCGCCTAAAAACACAATGCATTAAATAAGTAAGACACAACACACAATAAAAATCAACTTTTATGATTAAATAGACAATAAAATGACAAAATCCAATGTAGGCAACTGGAGATATGAATTTGCTCAAGAATAAACACTTTCTTGTGCTTAAAAACATATAGCACCAACTTGGGCCAGCTGGTCATGCGTCACCTGGGCAAAGTCAAAGTTTGAGGCTGACTGCGATGGGGCCCTGGTCAGATACACAAAGCTGGAGGCCCAGTCAAAATGTTACCTTTGCACTTAGAAACTTTTTGGGAGGATTTTCTTTCGTCGTCGAACGAGACTCCTCTTCAGGCTGGAATCCGAGTCAACGATGGTGGTGTGGCTCCGTGTGAGGCTTAAGTGAAGCTCTGGAGTTTTCAGTGGGTCAAACTTGAAATCCAGACTGGGTCGCGGTTCGACATCGGCTTCCTGCCGCTCGTCGACAGGTCGCTCGTCTTATGGAGCTTTTTCCAAAAGTTGCTCCAAACTTCTGGAACTTCTTCCTGAAGTTCTTCATGAGGGTTCAACATGTCCAAAACACAAATCCAAGGGTCTTGAAGCTCTGAGATGGTGCTTGGAATTTTGGGGCTACGCTTTCCACAATGCACGTGTCCAAATCCTTAAAAGTCCACTGGACGCACTCCAGCCTAGGGACTTCTTGGTGGAGATGGTGCTGGTGAGCTCTGTTAACCTGTTGCTTTCAAGGAGTCTGCTCCTTAATCCTTTTGAAAGCAAGCCACAGTCCTCAGAGCTGCAGTTCCAAGTGTGCAGGATTGGCAGTCCTTCAGAGTACAGTCCTTTGGGGTGCAGACCAGGGTTCTAGCAGGGCAGTTCATCTTCTCCTTGTAGTTTCAGGCATCAGATCTGAGTTGCTATGCAGTTCTCACATATGTATCCAATGTTTTGGGGTGACAGGCAGGGGTGCACCCCTGACCAATAGGGTACAGAGTGCCACCCAAAAGCGTGACAGCTTCCACCAAAGTGCAGCATATTCTTGTCCCACAAAACACTGTACTTTAGCTTTCAAGATGGAGAATTTCTCTTTTTGGTAGTAAGAGCTGGCTAAGCCAACCCAATGGTGTGGCTCATTTCCCTTAACACTCCAATTCCAGACATCCTGAAATTCTATTCCTGGGGCTCCCATCTGGCTGGGCGGTACAGGGAGAGGGGGTAGGCCAGGCTGGCATTCTTTACTGTTCTGCCCTCTTTGAAGCCCAGTTTGATTACCCAGCAACCTTCCTGGCCTGCTCTTTGCAGTTGCAGAGCTCCCCCCACCATATAACCTCTGTCTCTATGCAGGCCACTTATCACATCACCTTATCAAAGCAGTTTGGCAAAGCCTGTTAAGGGCTTGCCAATCAGGAGAGGCTGCTTAAATGCTGGATTTTGGCTCACAGAAAAGAAAGTTCTATAACTTCTTTATTTTATTAATTATGATAAATTCATCAAAGGCAAGTTGTTGGATTTATCATTATCAATATTTTAAGTCCTTTAATTATTATTTTAGCTCACTCCCGTCAATAGTTACACTGTATTACAGTATTCCATGTTAGTCTATGGAGATAAAATGCTATAATGGGGTAAAATGAAATTGGTAGTTTTTTCCCTCACCTGGGCATATAAAACGTCTTTTAAAATGTCCCTGCTTAAATTTACATGGCACCCTACCCTGGAGGCACCTGGGGTAGACCTTAGGGGTGACTTTATATGTAAAAATAAGGTAGTTTAATACTTTGGAAGTACCTTTAAAATCAAAGTTGAACTTGCATGTAAATTCAATTTAAAAACAGCTTGCAAAGCAGGGCTTACTTTTAAAATGACAGCAGGCAACACAGCAGTGCACACTTAAGTGCATCAAAGCTGCTGGGCCTTTAAACCTACATGCCTTACCATATACTAGGATTTACAGTTAGGTTGTCAGTGCCAATTGTAATTACACCTAATTACCAGATACATGTTAGCTAAGCCCAGGGCGCAGTGAGAGTCAGTTACCACCAGTATCAGTCACAAAATGGGGGTTGATCAGGGCAAAAAGGATGACTTCCTCACATTAGTATACAAATAAAATGGAGCAACATGGGACACCATAAAATTGATCATTGATGTATTTTCATGCTATATAGTACCTTAATACAAATTAGCAATTACTTGGGGAAATGGGACAGCCAACGTAATCTGGTCCCTTCTATATAATCTTCGACTTCCATCACAGTACTTCCTTCTGAAACCGCTGTGACATGTATCAATTAAATATATAAAGGCATAGATATTTCAAATGGACATGGCTTGAAGTTTTCCAGAATAGATATTTCCTCCTTTTATTAAGTTTCCATTAATTGCCACTGTATCAAAAGAACTTAGGTGTTCTGCCATAATAGGCCAGAATAAAACCAGGCAAGAATAAAACCTTTATCAATACCTATTGAAAAGGCAAGATTGAAGTGTAGTCATACTTGTGTGACTAATATATAGGTAAATAAATAATTTCGAAAACAGACATTAAAAATTGTAAATACTTTTCTTATGTCTCCCAAAAAAGTTTATGTTTGCCCTTAAAAGTCTTCATTGCCTTCATAACCTTTCCATTACCTTTTCATAAACTTGACGATATGAGTCTTTGTCTATTTTCTCCTATTATGTCCCAATTTCCAGTTTAAAAGTTCATATTTATATTCTGCTTTTAGGTCACATAAAATTTTAGTTTTAAACGTAGTTTGTAAAAATGTAGCGGATATTTTTCATGCGAAGTATAATTGATATATTGATGTAATAATTAGGTACAGCGCCCATTATCTATTGAACCAGAGGATTAAATGACCATATAAAAATGAAAAACACAATATCACTAAAGAGATCAACGGAAGGCACCTGATTTGGCACTGTAGAGAAATAGACAATTCTATTTCTAGAAGAAGTGCCAAATCAATTGAATATTTTGACACTATGCTCTCCTTATTTTAAGCCTTTCTGCTCTGTGCCATAGCTACCAGGAGTTTAGCCTAGGTTTAAATTCTGAAAACTATAGGACTTATTCCCAAACTGCATTCTGTAGTACATTTAGTAGTAATACAATTGTACTACTAATGTACTGCAGAATCCCATTCACTAACCTTCATGTGGAGTTCTGTGTCTCCGCCTCTCCTATCTTTTATATGCAGAGATCTCTGCCCCGACTGCGGAGATCTCTGCACATGAAGTTATACGTTTTAATAGTAAATGTGGGAGGGACAGGAGACTGGAAAATGGGGAATAATTGCAAGTAAATGGGAGTAGTTATAAGATGACTAAGGAGAAGTTTAGCTATGGTTAGAAGGGTTTAGACAGGAACATGGACCCACTCACAAAAGAGTAAGGCCACTGCTATTCACAAGCTGCATTCCTAAAGTTATTACAGCCATAAAGGATGAAATACTGCAGTAATTGTACTAAAGCTCAGAGCTGCCGTAATTCCAGCACCACACATGGAAAACCACTGGTACTGCAACACAATGCCATAGAAAATAATGGAGACTGGGACTTAAAATAAAAGACCATTGGAACTAAAGTTAAATTAAATGACATTAGAGTAAATCTTAAATTAAATCAGCTTTTAAAAAAAAATATATATATATATAAATACATTTAATTTAATGTTAAGTATTTATGAAGAAAACATAATTAATATTTCATTATTAAAGAATTTAATAACCTTGTTTAAATTTAAACATGAAAGCAACTTTATATTTTTGGGAAAAAAATTAAACTAATTTAATTTAATTAATGTTATACATAACTTTGAACAATGTTCAATATATAATATACAAATATAAATGTTCTACTTTTAAGTGAGTTTTTTAAATTTAAAGAAATAAAGTAATTTTCAAATCATTAAATATTTAATGGAAATAGTTTATAATGCAGAAGGTTTTTTATTTTATATTTAAAATATATATTTGTAATTCATTTACATCCACAATGTTTAACAATATTTATACTAACTAACCTTTAGGAAACATTTAAACATTTCTCTTTACTTCAGCATGTTGAGATCTCCACTGACATGGTGGAGATCTACATCTAATATGAAAAGTTACAAGTAGTAACTTTACACTGGTAAATTACACTCCATCTCCTGGTTTCAGTGAGTGAAGACATGTAAGTCTATACTTTGCAGTAAATTTACACTTGTAAATGGTGAATAGCTTAAAGTAGTTAATTTACTACAAAGTATAAAAGTAAACGTACAAGTGTGAATTTACTCATGTGTAAGTTTACCTTTGTCAATAGCCCCTTGTGTGCTTCAGCTAACAGGACTTTGGACCTATAACTTGGGAAGGACTCTCATCCCCCCAACTAATAGTCCATTTTCTATGCAGCAATTTCACTGTCTTTTAGATGATTTGGTTAGGAGCATACTTCTTGAATCATGTGCAAATGTATTTCTGCTATTGCAAGAAACTGAGGTATTGTAAAGGATGTGAGTGTTTTAAAAGGAATATGTCCACAATATTTTCTTTACTGGGAGCCAAGTACCCCATTGCAGCACTTGACTCTCTCAAGGTGGCAACGTAGAGAAGTGTAAGGCCTATTCAGGGGAGGTGGTGTGGGTTAGTAGTATGGGTGGGCAGGAAACTCCACTCAGCCTATGGAGCTTGTGGAGTTTTGCCCACTCCATGCCCCACCTGGAGCGTGGAGTTGCGGAAAAGCTCAGTGAACCGCCGTGTGGTGGAGTTTTTATAATAAGTGGCTCACCAACGTTAAGTTGGTGCGCAAGAAACATTGATGGCTAGTCCCAGTGCGATTTTGAATGTGGCCCGTCGCAGCAGGTTGCTACCATTTGCGTTGAGAAAGCTGCCACTCGAGTACAAAATCTACTTGAGCACCAGAAAAAAGCTGAACCATCTGGTGCTGTGTGTCGGGCCGTTTGCACTGATTTTACAGTGCGATACAAGCTCCCAGCATTAAAAATCAGTGTGAGCAGTGCGACATGCCGAAATTCTGCTGCTCACAGAATCTTATGGACTTTTTATGTAATTCTGCAGAATTCCTGAGAGTAAAACTCAGTGAGTTCTGCCCACCCCTAGTTAGTTGCCAGAGCTCTCTGGTACACAACAGCAACACCCAATAAATTATTCTCCAGTCAGTGCCTTTTCTTATAAAAAAAAAAAGTGAATGGATATCCCTTTGGTGGCACCCTCACGCCCCTTTGGTGTCCCTGTCTTTCTTGGGGCACCACAGAAGAAAATAAGTAAATGGTAGGTCCTGCCTCAAGGTGTATGGGATGCTCTTAGTTTCTGAGCTTTAATACTGAATTACCACCTTTCATCCGTCAGTAGGTGGCCTCAGACAGTGATCTTCTATTTCTTTATGGGTTTTCTATTTTATTTTGTTTGGGCCACCATGGGCAGCCCACTCCTTCACTGCTCAGCTGGCTGCTACCTCCACACCCCCAATCTTTGATTAGGAAGAAAACACAGGCTTTTGTCCCCTCAGCCTGAGAGCATCACAGGATGGTGGCTGTGTAGATGGGTACCTCTCTCTTGACCCAGACATGCGCAAGGGGTGCAGGGGAAGGGCACCCACCAGTGGGAGCATGGCAGAGCTCCTGATTCTTTGTGTCCCTGGTGAATGGGGTCCTCCAGGGCAATCCTTGATGTGTGTGGCCCCCAGGAGATGGTGTCCCCAGAGCCAGGGTAGAAATGGGGGAGGAGGACTAGACCCCCCCCTTGATAGGTATATAGAATTATACAAATGGGATTCACCGACCTTCGGGGTCTTGGCACTCTCCGGGTGAAGTTTGAGAAATCAATGGAAGTGATATGTTCTTTGTTCTCCACCTAGCCTCCATGGCGGAGCAAGCTGCTCAGGTGGTTTTCTCCAGCCCCAATAGGACCATATTTGCTGATGCTGAACTAAAGTTTTGCTCCAGGTGGCCAGTCCTAGCCACCAGGAGCATTTTCTTCAGGCCTCCTGGGCTCTAAAGAGTGCTGTAGTTGGTACCTTGATCTTTGTTGCCCCATCACCAAACCTGCCTTCTAGCTGTGCTCCTCATGCTCTCTCCTGTTTGAGGAGTGCCTTCAACAGCACTTCCACAGCCGCAAGCAGAACATGCTCCCTGCTGCACTCCTCATGTCTCACAGCCTCCTGGCTTCTTGAAGGGCACCAATGAATCTACAAAGTGAAGGGCCCGTCCACAGAAGTCCCAGTGCAACCATCCTCGGTCCCCCAGTAGATCCATTCCCCCAACTGTTCCTTAGGGTACATTAGATGGCCAGCATCACAAAGGTTCCCAAACAACAGTAGAAAAACTGTCACTCATGCCCTAGTCACCAGCAAGTTGAAATACGGGTACACTCTCTATGCTGGGATCAACAAGTGACTCATAGAATGCTACAAACCACCCAGAACTCGGCCACCAGACTCATCCTCAACCTTTCACACAGAACTTTTATCACACTACAACTCTGAGAGCTCTACTGACTCCCAATACACAAACACATTCATTTGGAACTCCTCACACACACACACACACACACATTGAAGGCACTGTAGAACTTAGGCTCCACCTACCTAAGCAATTACCTCTCCTTCCACCAACCACGCAGATACCTTGGCTCCACAGGACTCCTACTGGAACACATAACACATGCATAGACAGAACCAGATCAGGAGGATGGGTGTTCTCTTACATTGCTCCTAAAGCATGGAATGGCCTCAAATGCCACATCAGGGTCTCCTGCTCTCTTTTTCAATTCTGCAAGAAGCATAAGACGGCTTTTCAATTAACCATTCTGCCATAGGCAAGTCTAGACACACACACCTGCTCAGCACCAGTATACCCTCATTAGTGATAGTGCACTTTACAAATACATATAACAGAATGTAACCACTATCCCTGAAGAGACCTATCCAAGTGCTGAAAGCAAGCTAGAATTAAAGTCCTTCAGTCCTTCCTTGCAGTGGCAGCAGGTGGTTTCATCTTCCAGCTGGGCATTCTTTTGCCATCGTCCCTCCCAGGTCCAGTGTCTTATCAACAGTTTCTCCCTTGTGCACAGTTTTCAAGTGGGGGTGGACATGTCTATAACCCTGGCCAATCCTATAATGCCACATTGTCACTCCACCACTGCCTCAGCTCTCCTGCAATATGTCAACTTCAAGTGGCCTATGGAATAGACTTTCCCTGGCAGCATGAGTTCTGCCACAAATGACACAGCTGAATGATCCCCTCTCAGCAAAACTACAAAGGGGACCCCTCCTGTGCTTGGATCTATGGATCCTGCCTTACTCCTTTTTTTCTGGATGCTTTGACTTTCCCTATGCAAATGTAGTATGAGTAGTTTTTCAGTACATGCAAATTTCCTTCCCTCTACTTCCTTTCCAAGGAACTGGGTCAAGCACCATTAATGGCTGTATTGTGTGGAGGGGCTTTGATCCTCCTGCTGTTCAGCATAGTAAATAATTTGGCTCAGCAGGGGTGACAGAGGCCTGGAACATGATCGTGAACTGAGCCAGGGAAATATGAAGATCCTTAAAACTCCATAAATAGTGTAGATAGGATAAACGTTATTATGGATTTACACTCAGGATACATGTTTACCCTAAGATGTATACCTTACTGGACCGTTTAGGTCTAGTGGGATGAAGCTGTACTCTGGTGCAGATTTCACCTATAATGTGTAATTCACGTAAGTTCAACAGACTTACAGTAAGCCCTATAGACCTATAATATGAATTGGTGCTCACTTTATAAGGTCTACCCCAGGTCAGTGCCAACCGTTTAAAGGTCCCTTCTGTAACAGGCTCCCTCTGCGCAGATACAGGGCTGCGATAGATGGTATTCTCACTTGATCAACTAACACACTTGTGCACATGCATGTGCTCATATGTTCATGTGTAACCAGCCCAGAGCCTCTTACGCAGCAGAGCACCTTATCTTAAAAGGTGGATTTTGGCGTTAAGCACCCTCAATTCACTTCCACAGAATTTACTGTGAGTGTGACTCAGGTAGAGAGACTTGGTAACAGTAAAATCCTAAGAAACCTAGAGGAAGAAATCAGGATGTTAGTTAAGGGGGTGACTACCCACCTTAAATAATGAACCAATAAAGTCACCTAATTATCCTGAGCTCAACCCCCTGGTAGCTCTAGCGCAGAGAAGGCAAGCTTAATTTAGAGGCAAAGTGTAAAGTATTTATGCAGTACCAAAACAGTTATAAAGTCAAACCACAATAAAAGAAAAATCACAAACCAATTTAGAAAACGGGGGTAACATACAAACAAATGACAACAAAAAACTAAAATCCAATATGGGGAACAGGAAATATGAATTTTTAAAGTTTTATATAACAATAACACCAAAAAGTGTTAAGTGACACCTGCTTCAACAGGTGGTGGTAGACAGGGACCTAGGTGTGATTTAAGGCCAACCATAATGGAGCACAAGTCAGACACAGCAACCAGATTTGACCCAGTCAGAAGTTTGCCCTTTGGACTCAGTTTCAAAAATTTAAGAGGAGCAAAGCAGCGGGCAATAGCTGAAGAGGGCTCCACAAACTCAGAGAAGAGTTAGACAAAATCTCAATAAAGCGATAGGTCTTTGGAACACCACTTGGGTTCAGAACTCACTTCAGCAGAGGCCAACAGCATGAATCAGGGCAGGACCAGTTGGAACTTGTCAACTTGACAGCTGCAGGAAAGGCCTCATGTAATTTGTTGTTTCCCTAAAGCTTGAACGGGAGGTCAGCCTTATAACCCTTAGAGTCCGCTTCCTTGTCCTGCATATAAGAGAGAGCAGGTCCAGACCTTAAGGACTTTTATCAAGTTTCAGACAGCAGGTTAAGTCCTGTTCTGATCTTCTTCAGGTCCAGTAGTCTTCTAAGGAGGGTACTGGGGTTGCCACATTTATGCCTGGAATTAGAATGTGGGTGGGGATGACACCTGGCTCCTCCCTAACCAATGGGATGAAAACCTAGCAAGGCTTATCTTGCCCAACTTTTTCATCATTTCTTGAGTGCCCTACTGCAGAGAACCCCAGAGTGCTGCTCTCTAAATCCAAGATGGTGAAACACTTTTCCCCTTAGGTATAGCCTGTGGGCCCACAACAGAGGTTTCAAGGAGAGTATTCTCTTTCCAGTGATGCCTTTCTGAAACTGATCCCTGCTCATGGACTGCGGATGCAGGGATCCGCTACACACCAGGGATTATTATTTTAGAGGTGGAGGTTGCTTCCCAAGCCATGGTCGACCCCCCACCCAAGGGGCATAAAGATCAATTATTATGTTTTCCCGATGCTGGGGGGCTGATCGTCCCTTATGGAGGGGTGCGATTGCCCCCCCCCATTGGAAGGGAAAAATTGGCTGTCATTTTAATTTTTATGCTGCTTTGGGCCTTTCCAGCTTTCCTGGGCAGCACAAAATGTGTAAAGGCATTAGTGGGAAGTGGAGGGGCTCCCCTTTCCAGTAATGCCTTGTTGAAACAGATCCTTGCCCATGGATTGCGACTAGACTGCGATCCACGAGCAGGCATTCAACTAAACACTATGGATGTCTTATTTTGGGCAGTGATTCAGTTCCCAAGGCATTCCCAGAACTACTCTTGTATAATTATATTTTGCCTTCCCTGAGGTGGCCATATTGGCCCCTGATGTGGGGCCCGAACATCATCAGAAAAGGAAAAATTTGGCAGCCATTTACTTTGTTAAATGTGCCCATAGCATTTCTGGTGCTCCTAGGGCAACATACACACAAGTCGCCCCACAAGGTTGATTTCCCTTCCATGGGAAGCTGATTGGTGCCCTGAGGGGGGTACATTGACAAGTCACATATACATGCTGTTATATGTATATGTGCCCAGTGATTTTGGCAGACATTTATTTCGTACCGTTAACTTGGGGTTTTTAGGTGCCCCTTCCCCAGGCAGCCCCTGGTACTATTGGCTAACTTCATTGTGAGTCAACCTCATTCTGCACTTTCACAAGGAGCACATCTTACAATGAATTTTCTCCAGGCATTGCGGACAAATGTAGCATACTCCGCATTAGTCTTATTACGTGTGTTGCAATATGATCTCATTTTTTTCTTGTCATTTTGCTTTGCTATGTTCGAGACGTTTTGGCAGCATTTGATCTTTGGCGAAGGGTTTGGCAGCCTTGGATATTTGGAGAAGTTTTTTGTGTCAGATAAGTGTGAGTTTGAGGCAGCTGTTGTCGTGATCCCTCTCCATTACACTCTCACAGCATTATATTATTTCACTTCATAGTACAACCCTTCGCCCCCATACACAGACACACAGCATTCATTCTACAGGTATCTCTAACCTAGGCCAGGAAGGTTTCGTAAGAAAACAGAGTTGGCATTTTGTTGGATGACTGCTTCCGAGGCTTTAACTTGAATAAGGGAGGAGAGTTCTGAAGCAGGGTCTCTTACTGAGACAACATCAGAGGGCAAAGATTATGGAGCAGAATCTGCGAATGATTTTTCTGTGGGATTTCATTCTGATGATGACTCATCTTCTAGTGATTAAGAAGAACATTGCTAGAGCTATTGACAGTGTAGACCAGTGTAAAGTGTAGGTATATATGCGACAGAGTGCAAAGTGCTCACACAGATGTCATCTGGGAGCAGTCAAGGGTCGCAGCTGCGACCTCTAGCTTGCTCCCTGCTACTCCTGGCATTTCCTTTGTGACCTCGGCCTCAGAGAGGGAAAAACCTCTGCATCCTCTGAGGCCGGGGTTGTTTTTTAACTACATTTCCCTGTATAGAATAATTTTTGTAATGCATTCACATTGAGTATGGAAGGTCCATTCTTTTTTTCCTGCTCTGAAAAAGTACAGCCAATTAAAACATTGCTGGCTGATATGCAATGGGAGAGTGAAGGAAGTGTCACACAGGCCATGGATATTAAAGCACCCCTAACGTACAGAAAAACTATTTCAACAAGGGTTGCAACCAACATGCAGTTGTTAGGCATCATCTGTGCTAAGAAAATAAATTACAAAAAGAACAATTGATGAACAGAATGCTGAACAATGTCAAACATTCACACCAGTACAGAGATCTGGGCCTAAATCCATTGTTTTTCTGCTCCCCATGCCATCCAGCTCAGACCCTGCCATATGCAAATCAGTCTTGACCCTGCTCCCAATGGGAACAGTCCAGCCCGAACTGCCAGGACAGGTCCTCCCTGGACCGGAAACAAGTATCCTGGGACCGGTTTCAGTGTATTTCCCCTCATCAGCCAGGCTAGCTTGATTCCAGTGGCATAGAGAGCATGGGACCCACGTCTGGCCATACCCGTTCCACTCGGGGTGACAAATGCAGAAAGAACAATTGATGGACAGAATGCTGAACAGTGCCAAACATTCACCCCAGTACAGAGATCAGGGCCTAAATCCATCATTTTCCTGCTCCTCATGCCACTCCAGTTCAGACCCAGCCATATGCAAATCAGTCTTGACCATGCTCCCCATGAGAACAGTCCAGCCTGAACTGCCAGGTCAGGTCCTCCCTGGACTGGAAACAAGCATCCTGGGACCGGTTTCGGGGTATTACCCTTCATCAGCCAGGATACAAACTGCTGAAATGAATAGGGTATGAATTGATTGGTGACTTCTTCATTGACGTGTGTGTTGGGTGACACATGATATATCAGACCAAAAACACAGAGGGGAAGAAAGCAAACATAAGCATAAAACAAATGTTTGGCCAAAAACTATAGACAAAACAAATGAGTATAAAAGAGGTAAATCAACTAGGGAATGGGGTAAGATGGGCCCTAATAAACACACATTTACATATATTTCTGAAGTGTAAAGGTCAAACAGATTGGAAATGACTCCTTGAATGGTCACGAGGTCTCTTCAATTTAATTTTTCCTTATTGTACAAAGGGAACCCCTTGCATGTTGCTTTTGGTTAAATACATTTTTTAAAACAAACATAAAAAGTAATTGTGCATTTCACATTTGCTTATGCAAAGAGTGTAATAAGATATTTATCAGCATTTCTGAGATGCTAATAAATATTAGGTATACATGGAAGAAAATATTAAAAAGGATCGGTTATGTGAGTTCTTCTTCGTAAATAAATATGAAAAAGAAAAAACTCAGAAATGGTGCATTTCTAATACATACTCCAAAATAAAACAAAATTATTTTCAAATTCAGGCAACATTTTTTAACATGAATTTAATGTAAAATGCAAGAGAAAATGGGTTCCTGAAATGAATGACACCAACATTAGTCTTCTGAAATTAATGTCAAAACCTTGAATTGATCCAAAATGGACAACCGGAACTGTCTATTCACCTTTTGCTCTTCTTGGCTTGAATACTTAACTAGATGATATTGAATACTACCTCTTCCCTCAGTCAGTAATACGTCTAACTTTTAGACCCACATTAGGTGTGTTTTTGCATTTAGTGGTTATTTTGGCATAGAACTGCATACAGTTTGATATTGAGTCATATTCTCTATGGTCATTTTAGAGGATTTGTGTGAAGTGTCCTAACCTTCTTACAATAGTGGGTTCGCTTGAGGACCAAATTATAGCATATGGGGCCTAGTCACAAAGTTATTTTTTACCATAAACATGAGCTTACAGTTAAAAGTCGTTTTTTATGGGATTCCAGTTTGGACTAAATGCATTAACTACTACAGTGGCGCCACTAGGGTTGGTGTCACCCAGTGCGGTAACTCCCGAGTCCGGGGGTGCGGGGGGTGCGGACCGCACTGGGGTGGGTGACACCATCACATGGGGTGACACCGTGAGCCTCTGCTTTAAATCGCTACATAAATCAGGAGGAACCCAACGGAGAAGACTCACATGCAGGAGACTCTGAAAGCAGGTATGCAGGAGACCCAGGCCCTTGAGGCTTACATGTTAAGAGTTTTGTCTCTGATGCTGGAGATTCAGTCTCTGAACGTATACGTACTGAGATCTCTGAAGGCTGGCAAACTGGAAGCACAGGGTCCAAAAGAAGGCAAGATAGAGGCTCAAGGCCAGAAGGCAGGGTGCCTGGAAGCTCTGATGCTGAAGGCAGGGAGCCTGGAAGCTCTGGTGCTGAAGGCAGGGAGCCTGGAAGCTCTGGTGCTGAAGGCAGGGAGCCTGGAAGCTCTGGTGCTGAAGGCAGGGAGCCAGGAAGCTCTGGTGCTGAAGGCAGGGAGCCAGGAAGCTCTGGTGCTGAAGGCAGGGAGCCTGGAAGCTCTGGCTTGGACGTCAGGCAGACTGGAAGCTCTGGCCCGGACGTCAGGCAGGCTGGAAGCTCCGGCTCGGACGTCAGGCAGGCTGGAAGCTCTGGCTCGGACATCAGGCAGGCTGGAAGCTCTGGCTCGGACGTCAGGCAGGCTGGAAGCTCTGGCTCAGACATCAGGCAGGCTGGAAGCTCTGGCTCAGACGTCAGGCAGGCTGGAAGCTCTGGCTCAGACGTCAGGCAGGCTGGAAGTTCTGGCTCTGAAGTCAGATAGGCTGGAAGTTCTGGCTCTGAAGTCAGATAGGCTGGAGAGACTGACTTAGTAGGCAGGTGAGCTGAGGGCTTGTGCTCTGAATGCAGGCAGTCTGGATGCTCCGGTACTAATGGCAGGCAGGCTGCAGGCTCGGGCTCACATGGCAGGCAGGCTGCAGGCTGAAGTTCAGAAGGCAGCAGGCTGGCTGAGGATTCTGGAGACTCTGAGAGCAGCAGTCCGGCTGAGGATTCTCGAGACTTTGCAAAAAGACAAGCTGATGACAGAGAGGCACAAGGATGATGGACTTTAAATTCTGGGAATGGTGATAGCCCGTGAACAGTAGATTCCCTATTGTCAATGTTGAAATCTTCACAGTTCCTTGGCTCATTAAAACACACTGAAGGGCTTTCTAATAGGTTGTACGGAACTGCGCTGCCTTGGCAATGGATGTCTGCCATCATACGCAGACTTTATGGTTCTGATGCTAAACATCTTGGCAAGAACTGACTGGGAGAGCTTTGAGAAAAAAAAGTGGTAGCTAACTGAATGCAAAGAAACCTCACAAGTGACCCTGGAAATGTGGGTTGGTCATTCTGTCAGGGACTGTCCGGGACTATGTCGGGAACACAGTCAGGGACTTGGGCAAGGACTGGGAACGGGGTAGAAAACGTACACAGAGAGAGGAGTGCAGCGCTGCCCAGGATCACACAGGAAGTCAGAGGAGAAAAGGGATCCAAAGGGGAAGCCTGTACAAAGGAACAAGATGGCTAAGACTCAGAAAGGAAGGGCACTCACAAGGCAATTTAGCATTCAGACTAACTACACCCAGGATGACGTGCAAGACATATATATAATACAACATTAACAATAAAGGGAATGTGGGGTAAAGCACTCAGGAGCTCCACACGGTAAGACTGAAGCTCAGTAAGTTCCTCACCCACAATTGCTGTTACAGATACTGACTAAAAATACCCACATATAGGATATGCATGCAAAGGCAGGGTCTGTGGAGCTTATACCTATGGTGATGTTATAACAGTAACTCAAAGACAATACTCACAGTGAACAAGAAACACCACTTAGGTAGTCAGCTGTGCCCACGGATCCTGGCGATCAAACAGGAACACGCAAGGCAGTAACAGCAAAGGGGTAGAACTAAACACAAGCACAATAGACAAGGAGCTAGCAAGGAGGAGTGCTTAACAGGAAAGGAAGGAAATCACAGGGCACACTTGGCAGAAAGCAGGTAACAAACATACAAGGTAACAGAAGCAAGACAGCAGAAATAGAAAGACAGCAAACTAGAACTGGAACCAAGGAAATGGGAAGAAAGGCAGGGACTGGAAAAGGATATACAGAAGGGGAGGCTACAAGGGTATACTAGAATAATGCAGGTTCAGGAATCAAGAAAACAAAGTAGCATAGAAGGCAGTGCTGGGGCAGGAACAAGAATGGAGCAAAAGCTCAGGAGTCAAAGTAGCACTGCAAGTAGTGCTAGTTCAGGAGAAGGGAAACTGCTGCAGGTCAGGAACAAGGAATGCTAAGGCTCAGGAGTCAAGGTAGCACTGCAGGCAGTACTGGTTCAAGGAAACAGGAAATAGCTACAGCTCAGGAAACAAGGAGTCAAGAGAGCACTGCAAGCAGTGCAAATCAGGAACAAGAAGTAGCTGAAGCCCAGGAACAGGAACAAAGAATAACTATAGCTCAGGAACTCAGGAAACAAGGTAGCACTGCAGGCAGTGCTAATTCAGGCACAAGGAATAGCTATAGCTCAGGAACTCAGGAAACAAGATAGCACTGCAGGCAGTGCTAATTCAGGCACAAGGAATAGCTATAGCTCAGGAACTTAGGAAACAAGGTAGCACTGCAGGCAGTGCTATTTCAGGCACAAGGAATAGCTATAGCTCAGGAACTCAGGAAAAAAGGTAGCACTGCAGGCAGTGCTAATTCAGGCACAAGGAATAGCTATAGCTCAGGAATCAAGGAACAAGGATTAACTATAGCTCAGGAATCAAGGAATATCAAAAGCTCAGGAAACACTGGAAACAATGGTATCAAAATCTCAGGAAACACTGGAACCAAGGATCGGCCTCACCGGTATACAGCTACAATGATCAACACTGGGCTGAAGGGAGCTGGGGCTTAAAAGAGCTCACAGTAATCACATGCATCAGGTATGAGCAGGCTAGCAGCAGCCAGCCACAGGTGAACTGAATTCCTCCACCCATCCTTGGCATGTAGGGGTGGAGACAAAGCAATGGATTATAGGTAATGGAGTTTCCAGCATGAGCAGACTGGCTTCCACAAAACCCGGCATGGATTGGGAATGGATGTCAATTCCTAAATGATGTCCAAATGCCTGGAAGTCAGGATATGCGTACAGGGGAGTGTCTGGAAGCATATTAGAATACTGGAAAGCCCCACAATTCGGCCCCCTGGTGGTGGAACGAGAGCACAGGGAGTGAATGGTGACAGATAGCAGCCGCAAAAAACATCGCCACGGATGACACCGGCAACTAACGCTAATGAGATGCAGAGTAGGCGTTCCCGTGCAAAAACCCGCGGAAACACCACTCCGCACCATTCTCAACGACCAGCCAGATCGGCGATAAGATTCAAAAACATGCGATAAGGCGCGTTAGCAGCATGGATTTAACACCTGCTCCTACCTGGTGCTAAGTCGGGTGACAACCTGCACCATAAAAGGGAGCCCAGCCCACAGCCACACCAGAAGAACAACAGATGCCATGGAGCTACTGATCATGCAGCTCGGAGCCCCAAGAGGGCCACAACACCCACCGCCACCACACCCAGGACCCCCACCCCCCCAGGACCCCCCCCGGACTACCACAGAGGCAGCGCAGACAAAGACACCGGACCTTCTGAAAACGCACCAACCTCGGAGACTTAACGCCAGAGGAAGTCATTGCCCACAACAGGCTCAAAAGGACAACCATCCTCCGCATCCTGACCCTCATTGCCCACAGGCAGACGGTACCAACACAGCGGAGAACCAACATCTCTCCACAGACAAAGCTGCTGGCCGTGCTGCACCTGTTGGCCTCTGGGACCTTCCAACCAACAACTGCCATAGTCGGAGGAGTCTCACAGCCAGCCCTGTCAAAGTTCCTCACACCTGTCCTGGATGCCATCATCAGCCTGGTACCCCAGCAACTTTTCTACCCACACACTGCGCAGGAACAGCTGGAGATCAAGCAAGGCTTCTACGCCATAGCTGGCTTCCCGCACGTGTTGGGGGCAATCAACTGCACACATGTACTCCTCGTGCCCCCTGCCGCCACTGCACACAATTACCGCAACAGGAAACACGCATTCCATCAATGTGCAGGCAATAGTGGACCACCGGGGACTCTTCACCAATGTCGACGCCAACTACCCAGGCAGTGTGCATGATTCCTTCATCTTCCGACAGTCCATCATCAACCAGCGCTTTCAGGATGGCACCTATGGAAATGCACTGCTCGTCGGTAAGTAACAACTGAACACACCACACACCTCAACTCCACCAACATACAACACACAACTCGGGGAATGCACACGTCACAAAATCACACACAACATGACAACCAACATCCCCACATTCCAGACACGACAACACAACTCACTGTGGCAACCTGGGCTAGCCATGTACACAAGCCATCAACGGCATGGCATCTCAGCCACACAATAGCAGAATGTGGGGAGAGATGGGAACCAGGCATGTGCGAAGGAGGCAAGTGACCCATGAATGTGAATGTACACAACGCCAAGTGTGGCGTGGATGTGCTGGACAGACTTGTGTATGCAGACCACAGGCATTTCCATGTCAACATACAATGCTGGTGTCTGCAGTGTACTGGACAGTTGACGCAGCCATTTTACCGCAGCCAGTGGGGAAGAATGCAGAAAAGTAGCTTGTTACATCCCCCCCTGTAAGCTTGAGCGGAGTGGGCTGGCCCGGCGTATGCCAGGCCAGCGTAGGGGTGTGAATTAAAAGCCAGTTACTCTGGGCGTGGTTCTCTTCCAGAATGGCCAACGTGTCGTAACAGGGCGGCGCCTCTCACCCCACCATGAGGCCGACGCCGTGAGCGGCGGTGCCTGCGATCCTGTGCGCCTGCTGCACCCCAGGCCGCTGGTCCCAAGACCCGTCTTGCCCGCCCTAGCACACCCAGGCCACACTGCTCATCTGCCGACACCGGCGTGTGTCAAAGAGGGCCCACCACGTGCCGGTGCAAGCTCCAAGCCCGAGGCCTGTGACCATGGCAGCCTCCTCAGACCATCACGGCCTCCGCGACACAGGCCCCCAGTACTCCTTTCTCATTGACGTACTACACCGCTGCCTCTGGCCTACACTGCGGTCCAGTAGGTCACACATTTGGAACTGAGTCTTGATTATACAATGGCAGAGTACATACGTTTATGTCAGATTTTATATCACTGTACTCCCTTCGATGTGGTACCACCAACTCTGTGCATAGCATTCCAACGACACATGTCTGTGGGCCCTTGTTGACTACTGCCTTCGGCCTACACTGCAGCCCAGCACCGCGGGGTCAGCTGTGTACTGCCTACACTGCGGTCCAGGCCTCACACCAATCCAGTCCGGACCAGGCAGGGCACAGCATCGTCGCAGGCTGCACACACGCTCAGCTCTGGTGCTGCTACCTCTGTCAACCACAAATCATCGCCACATGGCATTCCAACGTCGTGTGTGAGAGTACCAGGAGGAGCTGCCTGAACAGCCGTTGGCCCGCGCTGACCGCTACCTCCGGCCTACACTGCGGTCAAGTAGGTCACACATTTGGAACTGAGTCTTGATTTTTCAATGGCAGAGTCCATATCATTGTACGGAAGGAGAGGAGTAAGAGGAAGACGCGGTTCAGTCCGGATGAAAAAAGGATCCTCGTTATGGAGGTGACCGAACACTACCAACAACTGCTCTGGTGCCAGTAACTCTGTGCATCGCAAGCCAAGGACACGTGGCTGGGGGCCCCTGCTGACCGCTGCCTCCGGCCTACACTACGGTCAAGTAGGTCACACATTTGGAACTGAGTCTTGATTTATTTATGGCAGAGTTTATACCATTGTACAGGCCTCATCGCAGACTGCATCCCCTTTCAGCTCTGGTGCCACTGACTCCGTGCCCCGAAATTCATGGACACTCTCTGGTTGAACTTTGGTGGCATCTGAGTCTATGGCCTGGGGGTTGTCTTCATCATCATGTAGCTGATACTGACTTGGTGTCAAAAATGAGTCTGTAGCATTCATCTCCTCCATATTGCCTGTGTCTGCTTGGTACTGCCCTCTGTATCATGCCCTGGAAGATCACCTTCCACTGTCCCCCAAAACCCTCTGCGACATTCACCTTGGACATCGACGGGGACTCGCTCAGCTCTCATGGCCCTACCTCAGTGCACAGGTATTCACCGTCCCGTGGCGGTGTTCCATGTGCCGGCCGCTGTGCATCCGGGGCCACTAACTCTGTGCAGCTCAAGTCATGGACCCTTGCTGTTTGAACTGTGAACTTCTGATTGTCTGATCACTGTTGTAGTTGTTGCCAGCACCAACCACTCCTTGAGGGCTGGCTCACACTCACCCCACACCCATCCAGCACAGGCGTCACTGGACATGTGACCCTGGCAATAAAAGGGGCCGGGCACACGTGCCCATAGCCAGTTCCACAAACTATCTAAGTGTGTCTGTGTGGTCATTGTGTATGCATGAGGGGCCCGGGCCCTACCACATTGCATTGTGCTGTGTACAGCGGACGCAACCATGTCACCTCAGGCAGTGGGGGAGACCTGGGATATGTAGCTGTGTCCTACCCCCCTGTAGGCGTTGCCGGAGTGGGCTGGCGTACGACAGTCCAGCGTAGGGGTGTGGATGATCACCCCGGGGCTCTGGGCGTGGTTAAGTGTTGGGTTTGCCAATGAAGTACCTAATGCGGGTGTCTCTGTTGTAGTGTCGGCACCACCCGTCCCACAATGGACAAAGTTGCAATGTAACATGCCCCCGGAGTGCGGGCTCGGCCGAAGGGATAAATGAATGAGCGCAAGCCCGCTCGGGGTCCGGGATCATACATGCCAACTGTTGTGTGTGTATCGCTATTGCCGCAGCATAAGCCAAAGGTCTTGCCTCGACCGCATCGCGAGTTCAGCCAGCCATGAACTCTACATCTGTGTCCGTCCTGTCCTTACCATAGGCCTACACACACGTGGCCACCCACCTTCAACGCACAACATCACAGTGTCGTTGTCAGGCTTGTGGACATGCGCAGACAGGCATGACAATGGTGTGCCGTAGGAGTGCAAGTGATGCAACCGCGCACACAAGTAATTAGGCTCAGGGGGAGGGAGGAGCAGCAGTGAGGCTACGTAATACACATTGATGGCACTCATTTGCTACAAGCAGTACATGCCACACAGGAATCTATATGACACACATTTCACATGCCAAATAACTAGTGAGCCTGCCAACACATCATGCAGAACCAACTATTGACTCATGTCTCTCTGCACTGTCACAGGTGATCAAGGATATGCACTCTGCCCTTGGATGATGACACCCCTCCGAGCCACGAACACACAGGCCCAGAGGCAGTACAATGCGGCCCACAAACGCACCAGGGGCATCGTGGAACGCACATTTGGCGTGTTGAAGTCACGTTTCTGGTGCCTGGACATCACAGGTGGGAGGCTCCTGTACAGCCCAGACATCGTGTGCAAGATGATCGTTGCATGTTGTGTGTTGCACAACATATGTGTACGCACCAATGCCCCATGGTTACAAGTGCCAGATGCACCGGACGATGATGAGGAAGATGAGGCAGGTGGACCACACCCCACTGCAGCTGCAGCAGGAATAGCCCTTAGGAACAACATCATTGACAATTTCTTCACATGAGGACGTCACATTGTGACAGTCCTTAGCAATCATGAGACAGTACAAAATGACCACAGGCACAGCATGTGCAAATAAATTCATTTCAACACACATTCCCTGAGTTTCTGTATGTGTGCTGCAGTGTGGCACGGGGATCAGGGACATGATCCAGAGTCATTGTGGGTGTGCAGTGTGCTCTACTTAATTGTGCATGTGTGCCATTGTGCCCATCTCCCCCGTCCCCCAGTCCTTGGTCGGTACTCACCCTGTTGATGTTGTGTCAGGTCATGTTGAGCAGTGTCCCGATCCCCGACTCCTGGCACCGTATCCCGACTGATGACTGTGGCCACCATTTTCTCACTGTCATCCAGCTCCTGGTGTGCCGCTGGTCCCCCACCTCCAATCTGCGTTGCTGCTTTCATGTTGGCATCGAGTTTCTTCTTGGTTTTGCCCTTCACATCATTCCAGCGCCTCTTGACCTTTTCCATTGTCCTCCTTGACACTCCAACTGCATTCACGTTGTTCACGGTGTGCTGCCATATTTACGTTTGTGTTGTCGATGACACAGTGGAGGTGACGAACAGCTGTTGGTAGTGTTCTGTCACCTCCGTGACGATGATCCGGTTTTCCTGCGGACTGAACCCCGTCTTCCTCTTCCTCTTCTCCTTGCCCTTCCCAGGCCCCGGAGTTCCTGGCTGGTCGTAGGTGGGGCTAGTGGGGTTTGCGTTGTCCTCTGCACTTGGTCCAGGTGCATCCATGGTGCTACGCAGTTACATTTTTTTATCTTTTTTTTGTCTCTGCTTGTATAGTGCATTTTTCCGCATGTCGCGTGGGAATCACAGGCCTGTTGCTGGTTATCGCTGGTTTTTGTTTCCCGAGTTGGGACATCGCAACTTTTTGGGCGTTCGTGTTTCGCATTTTTTTGGCGTTGTGTTAATTTTAACACGGGCATTTGTAGCGTTATCGTGAGACTATCGCATGGTGCCGCCGGGTTGAGAATACTGCGTTGACACAGTGTTATTTTCCCGCGATAGACTGCGATGTGAGAAGTTGCATTAAGCGAATTTGGCGATAGTTAACACACGTTCTTGAGAATATCCCCCTACGATTCTTGCTGGAACAGCCTGATTTACGTCGCGTGGCCTGTTTAATTTTTTTATTTAGTTTTTTTCAACCTCTTCCTGTTTTTGTTTGTGAGTGACGATATAGCTTGCTGGACTTGTTGAGTTTCCTTCTCTGTGTGCAGCATCTCTTGATTTGAGATATTACTGATTGTGTCTAAAATAGATTTTGGTTGCTTGACTCGTCCCCTTAATTATTTTTTGCTGAGTGACGTACCTGGAACGACTTAGCAGCTGATGTCACCACTGTCAGCGAAATCAGGCAGTGTGCGTCTTTCAAGAAGTTTAATTCAGATTTTAAATCCTGAATAAACTGTTTGCATAGTTTCAGGGAACAATACCATATTTTGCACAAACGGTTAACACAAGCCCTGATCTTCCATATTTTATTGTCTTTCTGGACCTTGTACATCAAGTTGTTCAATTTGCTTGATTTATCATCAATGGCCATTAGATGTGCCGCCACGGACTGCAACATTTTAATTTGCACATTATGCTTGTCAGCATGTAGCTGTGCTGCATGTGCTATGGACGTTAAAACATTATCCAGTGCAGGCCAAGAAATGGAAGAGAGGTTTCCTGAATCAGTTTCCTACAGACTTTGCAACTGTAGGGTGGATAGTACGTGCGGAGAAAAATGTTTGTGAGCCTGGAAGGATGGTGCTGGGAAACCCTGCTTCCACCACACCTGCATTTGAATGGATTGTTATGAACAGCATGGAACTGGCTATAGCAATATCCTTGCACAGGAGATCATGTTTTGCTTGTCGGAATGGGTGCAGGGAGGCCCAATCCAGCTGTTGTCTTTTTTCAGTTTATCCCAGAACAGATGCTCCGGACTGCTGAGCCTTGGGGGCCTATGTTGGTGTCAGTCTGAGGTGTCACATAGTGGACCTTGCCTACCCTATTGTCCTTGGGATATTTGGAGCTTGCCTGTCCCTGCCAAGCAATATTGGAGGTGCACGTCAAAACCGCTCTAGTTTTTAGCCACTAATATGTCCTGGGCCTGAGGTAAGTGTTGATAGGGCCTCTGTGATCGTAAACAGATATATAGACGAGGGAGCAAGCGGCGATGAGGGATTGGTGGGCAACTGGTTGGGAGACTTGGGAACCATGTTTGTAGGAACAAACACCCCAAGTAGGCCATGATCTTTGCTGACTGATTCAGATTTTGAAGGTGATTGTCCATTCATAGGGAATTCAATTTTGGCAGTAAGAATTCCTAGAGAAGAGGCTTTGTTCACTGAGAGGTTGAGTACGCTGAAGGATTTAAAGTGCTCCTCAATGCCCTTGAGTTTGAGATCAGGAGTGCGAAACCAATCTGTACCTATCTCAGGGTTCTTCAGGCTCCTCCTGAATCGTGCCTTGGACTGCTTTACTGTAGGAGGGTCTTCTCGAGGGGTGCTGGGACTTATTTCTACTGAGGTGGGCTTGCACAAGAAGAGAACTCTCAGTTCTCATTATGACACTTGGTATACAATGGATATGCAAGGCCCTGCTGGCAGCGATTGGTAACAAATTTTTTCCTAAGGGCTAATTTCCCAAATCCTTAGGGCGGGGGTGGTGGCTAAATCAATGTAGCCAGTAGCAATATTCTCTTCTCCACTTTCTCCTTGAGACACCACCATCACCACAACAACCGAGGCTGCCACCTGCCCACCGTCAGTCTCTAAGAAGAATCAGAAGTGTCCCTAATTAATCAGCAATTTCCAGCAATAATCGAAAGAAGAAATCCAATGCCCTGCCCCAAAATGCACCCACCACAAGTCACCACTGCACACACAATCGCCTGGGACCAAAACGCTACAGAGTGGAGATGAGAGGACTCGTGAGGCTCAAATGAGGGCTGAAATAAGAGGGAGTGGATGGGTGTGGCATGAGCACCCAGGCTGACTTCATACAGGGAAGGATACATTTGGAAGGTATGCTGTTTGGAGTACAGTGAGGCCAGAGGGGGCCTTCCTTACTTCCTCTTTACTTCCCCATTTTATGCAGTGCTCCTAATCTCCGCAGCTCTCCGCAGATCTCCATACGGGCACAGAGATGCAGGGAGGATCCTCTGGCTGCCTTACGGCTTCCAAGAGAAAAGTACTGTGGCTGGGCAGTGCCACAGATGGATGGAAGGCAGCACCAATGTCCTGCAATGAACAACTGCTACCGCTGGAGCCACCACAGGCCGGCAGCTTTTCAAAAGAGGGGCCACACTCTGCAATGGCTGCTAGGGGTGAGCGGAGCTTGCAAAGTTCTACTATGTGGAATTCCGTGAAGTTGCCTAAAAACTCAGTGGAATTCTGCAGAGTTCCGCGTGTGTCGGAGTACCGCCCGGTCAACTCCTACCAAATATATCCTGGTCATTGAGTTCATGTGCGGCCTTGAGAACTTGCAATACGCCGGGTTTGTTTACCAGACCATGTGCACACTGCACCAAACACACGCCCGACACCAGTGCATGTGCAGCATCGCCTACTTGGAGACACCAATCACATGTCTGGTGCCAGTGCTCGCACAGCACTCAAAGGGAACGGCTGCAGTTCAGCTCCTTCCCAGTCCCAGTTTTTTTTTTGACTGGTGAGTGGTGGCAGCATGTATGAGCCGCTTGGCTCTTTCTTACCTTATTGTTGCTGCTGCCACTGCTTATGAAGTATACTACAACTGGTTCTGTTGGGTAAACAATTTCTTTACAGTTCCAACAATGAATGCACAAAAAGAAGGAAACACATTGATGAAGTCAATCAAGGTTAATATAATGCAATATTTTTCTTTTTGTTTTTACTTTTTTACAAAGTTCTCCAAAATTTTTGGCTGTCACGAGAAAATATTTAAAATTGAAAAAGGCGAAGCGGTGACTTATAAGTGGATAAGTGATCAAAAAGTGACAAGGTGTTTTTGAGTGAAAATACTATGTACACTGCTATACAGAAATCAATGGACATCTGTCCCTAAACATATGGATCTCCAATTCATCTCATAAACATTCTGTTCTTTTAAGTGGGATGGACAACAGAACGTAGGGTGTGGATTGTCGAGGTACATCGACGTTTCAACCCAGGATTGTGCGTGAATGTAACAGAGTCACAGCGGGTCTTCTTCAGGACGAGGAAAGGACAGCTAGTGGTTGTGGTGGGGGTACCACAAGGAAAGGAAAAGGAAGAGTAATCCACCATCCGGTTGGATTCTTTAGGGAGTGCAAACAGGAATGAATCACGTTGTTCAGAGCGGAATCTTAATCCGTAGGTTGAAGCTTCACTTAGGCAGACCGAGAGTGATCAGGAAGCCACTGCTTATGAGTCACGTGACCCCTGAGTACAATGAAGTCCAGCACCTAGAGCGGGGTGAAGCAGAGTAGGGCACGTTCCTGTGTTCCTCCTTTGCACTCGCAGTTTGCATGGTGCGGGCTATGGAGTGACTCCTCTACTCCGGCACTGCCTTGTACAGGCCAAGCCTGTGAGGAGGAGCAGGAAGTGAGAGAGGCACGAGGCAAAGGGTGAAGGGGAATCTAACAGCCAATTTCAGTCTGGAGATGTAGTCGGAGCGTCTCCATCATGACCACGTGCAAACCAACCCTTTTGTCTCACCGAAAGGGACGCAGTATCTTTCATCTACTGATAAGGTGTTGTGCACTGGCGCATGCCTGCAGTCTTGAAGAGGCAGGACTGTGCAGTCAGAGGTAGGCAGAAGCCACATTCCTTTCCTTTCTTGGTTTCCCTGAGCACTCTGCCATATCGCTTGCTCACTTTTCTCATAAGATGCACTTTTTGCTTTCACTGGTGAGGTCGCAGGAGAGGCATGCAGTGTGAGGTGATGGGCGCATGCTGGTAAGCTCCGCTCCGTCGGTGGTTGATGAAGTTTTGCAGTGGGCAAAACTCTGCGAACTCCACTGGCAGAGAGGAACTCACCACCCACCCCTACTGCAGCCACATGCCACTACTCTCAGAAGCGGCAACAGACAAGTTCAATGCTAAACATATCCTTACATTGATATGGCCTTAAAAAAACTACTTTCACTGTAGCAGGGTTTGTTGTTCCAAAGGGAAACACTGGGATACTGTATTAAAATGAGTAATGTTATCTCTGCCTAGGAAACAGCTACAAAGTTTGTTCCTGGACATTTTAAAATATTTATTATATGCCCAATTCAAAGGAAAAGACAGTGTTCTACTAAATATTTTACAAAATGTACTTTTTAGTTACCTTTTAACTGCCTAAAGCCTCTTGAAGCCCATTTGCATGAGCTTTCAATTGTCACCCAGAAACTGAATTGCCCCTTTGATGAGGTGTGAATTTGCTTCCAGAGCAAAAGGTTCTGGCTGGCGAGAGACCTTCTTTGGTTGGAAATGTTTAATTTCTCCCTCTCTGAGCTTCCCTCCAAAAGTCAACTTTCATCAGGATTTTGTTTAACAATTATCCGGCCTTGTGGAGCCTTTCTCTGCCACAGCCTGTTGTCTTGTGGTAAAACTTCAGATCAGGACCAACCTGGTTTCTGTATCTGACCCATACTCCATCGCAGTCAGCCTCAACTCATGCCTAGTTATTGGTCAAGCACAAACAGATAATTGCAGTTGGCACTTGACACTTTTTGATGCTATTTTCATTTAAACTTCAAAAATTCCCTTTTGGATATTTGTTGTTTTGGTGTCTTCGATCATTGAATGAGTCTCCAGTTTTTATAAATCAGAGTGACATTTTTATTGTGCTGATTTTGGTACTTCTAAATGCTTAGGGGCAGATTTACAAGCCCCTTACGCCACTTTTGCGCCGCTGTTGCGTCACTTTTGTGACGCAGCGGCGCCGCAAATCATGCGCCATGCTGCGGGGGATTTACAATGTGACGCATCTAGGGAGTTGCATCACGTTGTAAAGCCCTGCGCCACATGAAACCTGCATCAGGTTTCATGTGGGCGTGCCGGCGCAGGGGGGGGCGTTCCTGCGCAAGGAAGCCCCGTAAAAGTGACCGGAGTCACTTTTACGTCCCTGCTGCGTCAAATCCTTACGCCTGCTTCAAGCAGGCGTAAGGAGTGACGCAGCATGTTAGGTATAGGGCACCCCTGAGCAGTACTGGAGTTACGTCGCACTTGCGACACGACTCCAGTACTGCGCCACCCTTCCGCCGACAGATGCGTCACGCATCTGTTTATCCTTGCGCCATGATGCGCCGCATTGTAAATGCGGCGCATCTGTGGTGGCGCAAGGGTAAACTTGCGTCACGCATCTTCCTGGCGCATCCCTGCTGATTTGCAGGGATGCGCCAGAGAACGTAAATCTGCCCCTTAATACATATTCTTTAAGTTAAATCTGTGTGCAATAGGGCTATAGCTACCATTGGTTGAGCTCAGATTTAAATGACTGAAAACGTTATTAGACCTAACAAGAATTGTGACATTATTATTTGTGGTGTACTACCATCCACCCCAACTACTAATCCATTTTCTCACAAGGAGTAAAAGTTGTGCTTGCAAATCCATTAAACATTCTCAGCAGTGAAGGTCATAGCTCCTCATCTCTTTACTAGTAGAAACTTATCATAGACATTTTAGAAAACAGATGATCTTGTGTAATGCAGGAGTCAATCAACCTTTAAGAAACCAAGGGGCATATTAGCAAGACCGGCGATAAAATTATCGCCGTTTTAGCTGGCAGGAAACTGCCGCTAAAACGGCGATAATGGGCTTGCTAATATGCGTTATAGAATTCAATAGAAGCCCAGGTTAGATGTCCTGCACATCTAACCTGGGCTTCTATTGGAATTCCATAACGCATATTAGCAAACCCATTATCGCCGTTTTAGCGGCAGTTTCCTGCCGCTAAAACGGCGATAATTTTAACGTGGGTCTTGCTAATATGCCCCCAAGTTTGTCCTAGGTTGAGCTCTAATACACACTATCTCGCAAAGCGAGTAAATTTGGTCACAAAACGTGAAGCACACTCGATGCTATGTTTCTACATATAGAGAAAGCTTTTAACCTGTTAAACTCTGAACATCTTTCACTACTGCTAGAAAAATATGTTTTTCTTTCCATTCACTAGGTTACTTACAGACCTGTATGAGGACACCATGACCCAACTTGTCAATAGCAAGCAGGTTGGTACAATGGAGATTACCAGAGAAAATCATCCAGGCTGCCCTGTTTCCAGAATAGCTTTTGATTCATTTAACGTTCAGCCTGTGATCAATAGCTCCCAGAACATTTAAATCCAATAAGGATCATAATGCTGCTCAAAATACACTTTTATGAGTACGTATATTTTACTGCTTTATGTTTCAAATCCACCAAACCAAGTTATTAAAGAGACTGTAGCATATTTCACAGTCTGAGGCGAGTGGCCAGCTTTGTGCTACATAGTCAATTTTAAGAATTAAAGATGAAAATTAAATTGAGAAAAACTTCAATGTTAAATTATCAAATGATACCTCTTCATTCTGAGATAGACTACAGACCTTTAGTTTAGTCTTGAAAAGGCTCTTTTTATCTCTCTGGGATAGAGTAAACATTGTAAAAATAAATACATTACCACTATTTATTTTTCTGTTTCAACCCATTACCTGTTTTTTAATTATTTTTTTTATAAAGTTTTATTGTTAAGTAGGGAGACAAGCAGTATACCATACATTCTATCGCCTACAACCCCGGTCGGGCCGGCTACATGTCCAGGTATCAAAAATCTAAGCAAGCAGTACAAGTGATACACAGCAAGTCGCCTACAACCGCTTTGGGCCGGCGGTGTTGATATGGCAGGTACAGCGTTAAAAAACATTGCGCTTGGTGATATCAGTATATAAGATACGACCAATGATCTTGCGCACTGACTGGCATGTAATGTTTAAGGGACGCCCTGAACCCCTGTGGGCTAGGATGGTAGATCACCGGGGCTGTGTCACTGCCCGCCACCGGACCATGGGAGCGCGATTGGCATTGCGAAAACAGTGGCTGTATGGCCTTGTATGTTGAGGCATCAGAAAGCCTCTTGAGGTTGTGAACTAAGCAAAAACTTCTAACAAAATAACTTCCTACAGGTCAGAAAATGTACTGTCTGTGTGATAGTGACAAGGTGCGGGGTCATGCCGCAAGGAGGAGGGGGGGTAGGGACCAGGCTCCATCAGCCCGCATGAGAAGTCTCCGGGCAGCCGTGGGAAGTCGCAGATCACTCAGGCCCGAAAAGCTGGAGCACTCTGAGTTTGGGGGGGCTGAAGCACTTAAATTCTATGCGTGTGAGATAATGTATGAGGGGCTGCCATATCCGCTGGAACTTCTTATCGGTGTTACCAGGCTGTGCGACAGCCGCTCTATCGCCAGGAGATGCCACATCCTAACGAACCACTGCGCCACGGATGGAGGCGACGTTTGTCTCCAAGTACATGCGAAGAGCTGCAGTGCGGCTAGTAATAGATGGCTCGCTAATGCCCAGTCGGCGTGGGTCATAGCATCGATGCCGTGCGGGCGTAAGCCTAAGACCGTGGTGGATAGCATGCCTGGGAGCTGGAAGCCCAGTATACCCTTAATATGGCCCAAGACCTCCTTCCAAAAGGTCGTAATTACCTTGCAGGACCACCAAATGTGGCAGAGAGTACCACCTTCCTGCCCACAATGCCAGCATAAATTAGGGACCGTGCAGTAAATAGTTGCTAGACCGGCGGGTGTATGATACCATCAGAATATCAATTTGTACGCAGATTCGTGCGCCGCCATACTGTGGTATGTTTTAGGGATGTCGTGCTATAGTGTTTCCCATTGTTTAGTGGTTATCTCCCCAGGGGTATCTTCTTGCCACACAGCCTGGTATTTATGTGTAGGAGCTGAGGTTGAGTGTTGGAGCACCTGATAAGTTCTGGAGATCGTCCCTTTAGAGCCATCCAAGTTGTGTACTAGTTTCTCGAAAGGGGTGAAGGGGTGCGTTGCTGCTGCGTGTATCCCAGCCGGTGTTGCCCAGTGTTGCAATTGGAGGTATTGATGGCGGGTCATGGAAGGAAGAGCAAACTCCGCCTTACAGGTCTCAAAGTGCTTGATGGTGTCGCCTTTGAACAAGTCACTGAGTGGCCCGCAATCCCCCTCCGCCCAGTGGCCGAAAGCGAGTGGCGGCTGGCCCAGGGAAAACACCAGGTTACACGCTATGGGTGTGTTGGGAGAGGGGAAGGAAGTGAGACCCCTTTTCAACAGGACTCTGTCCCAGATATCTAATACCATCCTGGTCGTGGCTGCAACATAGGCACTGGAGGGCATGCTCGTTTGGGCAGCCAGGCAAGGTCCCACAGAGGCCGGCATGCTACTGCCCGGCCCATGTGGAACCAGTGCTTCTCGCTTTTGCGCACCACCCACTCGGAGATGTACCTCAAGTGAGCCACCTAGTAGTACTCTAACAGGTTTGGGCACGTCAGCCCACCCCTGTCTCAGGTCCGCATCAGTAGGGAATGAGTGATGCGAGGAGGCTTCCCATTCCAAATGAAAGCATGCAGGTCTTTCTGCAAACGTTGGATGTCCTCCTGCGGGATTGATGTGGGCAGCGTCTGAAAAACATAGAGAACCCGGGGAGTATATTCATTTTGATTGCCTTAACACGCCCCAATCAAGAGATATAAAGAGGTTTCCAACGCTGTAGGTGTGCCAGAAGCACGAAACGGAGGGGGGACCAATTAATGCTGGCCCACGTGAAGGGATTGGGGGTAATATAAAGACCAAGATATTTAATAGAATCAGTTGACCATTGGAAGTGGGTGACATCCTGTAGTGCCTTAGCCTCTGTGGCCGGGAGGGTAAGATTGAGAACTAATGACTTAGTCATATTGACCTTGAAGCTAGAGATAGGTCACGCATTGGGCAAGGGTGAGAAGGAGGTTGTCGGCGAAGAGGTTGATCTTGTGCTCTTGCCCACCAAAAGAGATGCTCCTGATCCCCTCAGAAGCCTGGACATGGATAGCCAACAGTTCTACTGCCAGGGTAAAGAGCAGTAGCAAGAGCGGGCCCCCCTGCTGCATACCACAGGCCCAAGGAAATGAGGCTCGTGGTCCTCCCGTTTACACGAATACGGGCGGTTGGAGCAACATAAGACGCATTGATTTTGCAGACAAAGGTTTGTCCCAACCCCACCTTGTGGAGCACCGCCCAAAGGTATGTCCAGTCCACCCTGTCGAATGCCTTCTCTGCGTCTAGCGAGAGAAGACAGGTGGATATGTCGAGTCTGCGAACTTTCTCTACTAAATGGGCAATTCGCCGTACGTTATCAGCCCCTTGCCACTGGTGAATAAACCCCACTTGGTCTGGATTGATAAGGCCTGGCAAATACGGGTCGAGGCGCGCCGCAAGGATTTTAGTAAAATGTTTTGCATCCATGTTAAGAAGGGCTATAGGGCGATATGAGGAGCATTGTGCGGTGTCTTTTCCGGCTTTAGGTATGAGTGAGATTTCTGCCATTGCCATCATGGGGGTGAGCCCAGTGTCCTGTGAAAAGGAGTTGAAGAGGGTCAGGAGGTGCTCCTGTAGTTGAGGGAGGAACATGCGATAAAAGAGCACCGGTATCCCGTTGGGTCCGGGAGCCTTGCCTAGGGGAAGAGCGCAGACCGCATCACGCAGTTTGTGTACAGTGATGGGGCGTCCAGGAGGGCTGCGTGTTGTGCGGATAGGGGTTCCCAATCGCATTCAGTAAGGTATGTGTGGAGCCGTGTGGGGGCGGGGTCTTCGTAGGAGTACAGTTGCTGAAAATAGGCCCAGAAAGCCTCCAGTTTGTCTCTCTCTACTGTTACCCAACCCGCATCACCCACCCGTAATTTGGCAATATGAGACTTTCACTTAGCACACTGGTGGCGTAGTTTACACGCCATCCGCTTCCCCGTTTTGTCACCCCCCTCATAGTATCGTTGACATAAGGACAGGAGGGCGCGCTCAGCTCTACCCGTGTGTTCGGAATGCAGTTGGCTGTGTAGTACAGCAAGCTGTCTCTTGGTTCCGCAGGTGGGGGCTGTCTTATTCAGGTGCTCCAGCTGCTTAATCTCTGCAGTAAGTTTTGTTTCCACCAACTGTGCTTCTCGCCTTTGCGCAATAGCTATGGTCGTGATTGTGCCCCTGATGGCAGCTTTAAAGCAATCCCAAAGCGTGTGTAGGGAGATTTCAGGCAGGGCGTTGAGTCGAAAGTATTCTTCTATGCCCTTGCTTATCTCCGCCACATACACACGGTGGCGCAATAAGTGTGGGTGGAAGCGCCAATGCGGGGCATGGTCATGGCGGGCACCAGCGTCCCAGGTGAGGGCTAAGGGGGCATGATTAGATATCTGAGAGCTCTACTGTGTGGAGGCGTCGCAAGATAGAAGATGAGACGAAGGCGTAATCAATGCGAGAATAGGAGATGTGGACATGTGACTAGTAGGAAATAGTCCCTCACGCCAGGGTGCTTATATCGCCACAAGTCTATCAGCCCGTAGCCTTCGATATCCCATTTAAGATTTGCCGATATGGCGCCTGTGTTTTGGAAGGTCGCGGCACATCTATAATGGGAGGGGTCCCACACCAGGTTAAAATCCCCTCAGACAATGACGTCTCCTTCTACCTCCCCCAGTTGTTCCTGTAGAACACGTCTAATAAAGGTATCTTGGGAGGGGTTGGGAGCATATATGTTGAGCAGTGTTTGTGACTGTTGCCCCCGAAGTAACTGAAGAGATAGAAAGCGGCCCTCCCTTTCCTGTGTCTCTTTGATTACAGTGGTATAAAAGGAGGGCTTGCATAAGATACCTACTCCCAGGGTTTTAGAGGTGGTGTATGCCCAGTGACACTTGGGGTGAGTCATGCGGTGAAGGTCAGCCTTAATCAAATGGGTCTCTTGAAGCATCAAGACATCTGGGTCTTGCTGCATCACATAATTCCAAAGTTGCTTACGTTTGTTCAGGGAATTCAGGCCATGGACATTTAAGGAAAGTAATTTAAGACCGCTCAGTGCCGATGTGGGGTCAATGGGATTGTCAGCGGAGGGGGTGGTCCGCGTTGGGGATAGGACTGAGGCGCTCATATTATTCTAAGAGAAAGAGTCCATCCCTGTTGCCCGCCCGCATGACCTGGTCGGATGTAGCCCTTGCGGCAGCCACCCGTCTGTGTGTAGCCCCACAGCCGCCCCCCCAGAACCATACGCCATCAGGCATGTCCGCAGTCCTACCCCCCTCCCCATGCAGCCGCCAGAGTCTCCACACCATATGCCTGCGCTACATGGAGTCCGACCTGCAAGAGAAAACAAAGAAGAACAGGTGACAACAAAAGACCAACTGGGTCTAACTCTGACTTCTTCTACAGGCGGTGACAGGCGCCGTGGCGCTCTAATCCCGCTGGAAGAGTCACCCTCTGGAAGAATAAGTCCGTGGGGGCCGACCATCAGCAGTTCAAAGAGAACAATAAGATTCCATCTTCAGGGCTCACCGGGTCCTCCGGAGCCCACCTCCAGCGACGCCGGAGCAGCACAGGAAGGGCCTGGCTAAGAGGCCAGTTTGGATCTGTCTTTGGGTTACTGTGTGATCATATGGGGCAAGTGGTGGAGTGATCAGGAGAGGTCTCTCTGCCAAGCGCTCTGAGGTGATTAATTATGTCCTGTTTGGCATCTTGAGAGGAGCAGTCAGCTTGCTGTTTGCCAGCACGGCGCTGGGGGACCGTAGCCCATTTGAGTTTGAGATCGTGCCCCGGTGGGTCGGGTCGGAGTGGTCCACCACTAGTAGAAGGTTCATCTGGCTACCCCAGCAGCGCCCTGGCCTCTGCCAACGAATGTAGTGAGCGGCATTTGCCCTCCCATTGGAATCGGAGAGAGAAGGGATGGCCCCACTGGTAGCGTATTCCCTGGGCATGTTGCTTGTCTGTAACAGGCTTGAAGTCACGGCGCTTCCGGAGTGTAACTGGGGAGAGGTCTTGGTAGAACTGGATCGTGTGGCCCTGAAAAGTGAGCTCAGCCTTGTTCCTAGCCGTTTGCCTGATCTCCTCTTTTTCAGTGAAAAAGTGTACCCTAGTTAAGATATCAGGTCCACTGTCAGCTCTCCCCGCTCTCAGAGAGACTCGATAAGCCCGGTCTAAGGCAGGAGGGGATGCGTCATCATCTCCCCAGACAGCCTGTTGGAGCTCCGCCGTAAAGGCCATAATGTCCGATCCCTCCACTCCCGGTGGAACACCCCGGATGCAGATGTTATTATGGTGGCTCCAATTTTCTAAGTCCTCCTGTTTGGTCTGCAGCTCGATATGCTGGTCTTCTAGCGCGTCGAGGCGGCGCCATAGCATCTCTTGGTCCTCAGCCCATGCATTGACAGTCCGTTCCAGGTCATCCACCCTGTCTCCGATTTCTGACACCTCTTTTCGAATGTCCCGGAGACCTGCTTTGAAGTTGTCTCTGAGAGAAGAGATATTGGATTGTATCTCCTGGAGAATGCGGTACATATACCATTGGGCAATGGGGGCTGCAAGCTCTCCCCCTGCCGGCACCCACGGTGGCGTTGAGGAATGTGATGCCCAGAGGGAAATTACTGAGGTGTCCTTAGAAGCCTTGGAGCGGGGCATTGCAAGAGGGCTGTACCAGGTTCACTTCGAGAGGCCCACCTTCAATTCAGCTCACCAGTCGACAGTTCCATGCCAGCTGGTTCCCCTCGGACCCAAACAGGACCGGGGCGGGAGGAGGGTCCAACCGGATCCAACCTGATGCGTGCCGCTAAAGGTCACCTCACCGGCAAGCAGGCCAATATTGGTGGGTAGGGGCCCCCCAGGGTAGCTGGAGTCAGTGTCAGCTAGAGTCCATCAGAGACGTGCATCCCCAACCGCATTCCCGTTGCCTGTCCCAACCGGGGACCACACGCCAGGGGCAGTGCCTCACTCACCATCCGTGTCACTGTCACTGTGAGAGATCGCTGCAGGAGCTATTGTGCCTCAGACTGGGGGATGCGGGGGCTGCGGTGCACCTGGCAAGGAGGTCTGTCACTCCACCCACCCCTCCCAAGCGCCCACCAACAGTCCAAGGTCTTCCGCACGTCTGGAGTGCGCACCAAGGGCGGTCCCCACATGCGGCGTCCCAACTTTCAGCTAGCACCGCCCGCTTACCAGGAGGAGGCGAGCCTGCCTCTGCTCTATGGTAGGCCACTTCTCTGGCCTGCTACCATGGAGGCCTCTATATGCCGATGCGCCGGGTCAGTCTTTTCCGGCCCAGGGTGCCCATGCAGGTCAATGGGCCATGCGGTCTTGTCCACTCCTCTGGCCCGCTCCGAAAGTCTGTGTGGAGGCGGGGGATGTCCTGGGCTGTGATCTGTAGGGGGCAGAGGCAGCCAGGCCCAGTCCAGCCCTACTCACATGGAGATGCAGCCGTAGCCCCACTCTCCCGTCTGTGGTCGCCGCCGTGCAGGGAGCGGCCCCAGACAACCTCCTTAGCAGCAGGGGCCCCCGAGAGGGAATGGACTCACCCCCAAAGTGCCAGTTGGGAGGAGCCGAATGTCCCTGTGCCACGGGAGGTAACGGGCGTGCCGTGGATTCCTGAATCAAAATGGCGCCCGCCTATCACTACCACAGCCTCAGCGCTCCAGTGGCACAGAATACAGCAGATCAGGCCGGCCGGTGCATGGACACTCACCAGCCAGGCTCCGGCAGGCTCGAGGAGCAGGTAAGAGCACCCCGGGTCAGCCGCAGAAACTCCGGTGCTTTCAGGTGCAGCACGGCGGGCTCCGGGAGGACGGAGCACGAAGGAGACACTTCCTACTCCATTGCTCCTTTGGCCATGCCCCTATTACCTGTTTTTTAAATAAACTTATTTGAAGGGACCGATCTCTTTTTTATAAATGTATTTAAACGTTTTTCTAGAATTAAACAACAAAGCAGTGGCATGATACCATACTTCTTATGGTGAATAGTTTAGCATCTTCATAATTGAAATAATCATTATACATATATTGCTGTACTTCATATAACTTTGGATTATATATTTGTTGTGGTCAGTGTCACTATGTACTTACCACATTGGCAGGTTTGTTTTTTACAGCAACATAGCATATACAACAGGAAGAGTCTAGAGTGTCATCATGCATTGAATATCCACTTTCAACAGGTTAGCCTTGATCGTGAGTCATGCTGAGCAGAATTCCTCGAAGGAATTGTTGATACAAATTTTATTCGCTGACAATATGCTTTTATTAATAATATGCAAAGCTTACATTTAAGTAAAAACATATGCTGAATGTAAAAATTGTATTATGGTTAGACATTGTTGTTCTGTAGTCTGCACTGTTAGTTTCAGGGCCGGTGTTTTATTATTTAGACAGCATCCATTTTGAATTCAGGTGAGAGGCACTTCACACCGGAGTTATCATTGAAGCTGAGGAGAGCTGTGAATGAGAGGCAACTCTGCAAGACCCGACATTCATTCTAAGAAGGAAGATAGCTGCACAGGCAGATGGGTGTCGGCTTGCACACTCAGACAGAGTGCATTTGTCAATGCAATGAGTCTGACTTCCTGAGACATTATACCAAGGTATGGGGTTAGATCATTCCAACTGGGTCTGGTAGAAGGGTATTCCCATCATGCTCTCGCTAGTGTAGGGGTATGAGCGATAGAACGGAGTAATATTAGGAACAATTAACATGGTTGAATTGTTTGTGTTTTTCACCATTCTATAATGCTTGCAACAATTATGTGTTTTAATTGTCTAATAATCATAATTCATGTTTTAATTACAAGGGTTAGATCTTTTCAATAAACATTTGAACATTTATTATTGTTTCTTCTCTTTGTGAAACCTTGGGTATTCAAAAGTAACAAGCTAAAGGGTTAGATCTGTTTAAAAAAAAATCCTTGGGAATAATGGTGGTCATGTTCGAGGTTGCCAAAAGCCTCTATAACTCTGGAGGTTTAGGAGTTTAGATGTGGTACTTATTTAAGAAGAAGCAGTCCCTATATTATGTAGTTTCGTTGATCCACTCCACAGTCCTACTAAGTATGTAGGAACTATTTAACAAGATGTTCTATTTTTACAGAAGCCTTCTGTTAGCTAGTGAACAGCCATTTGTTTTATATTAGACAACTGATAGTGAGTTCTCACCAGGAAGAGAGGAGGCAACAGGAAGGATGATTCATGAGAAACACAGCCTGGACCTCAAAACATCAGCAATGTAACATTTCAAGTATTAATGTCGGAAAGTCAATTGTCCCAGTATGTGAACATGGGGAGTTTACTGATATCCTATTGGAGGATTCAGAAGAAGAAAGAAAATACTGTTGCAACATAGAATATTGTGTGTTTATATTAATGCGTGTTCTTAGAGTAGCTGACTGGATTCCTGATTCCCTTCCCGACATTCTGGCATAAGACTCATCCCTGAGTTTCTTAAACTTCTCTACATAGGAAGTTATTTAGACCAATTCCTTTATGACTGCTGATCTATGACTGAATAATTTTCATAACAAAAAAATCCTAGGTAGTAATGGTTTCAGTTATCGCACCTGGTGTATACACATAAAATTTACTGGGGGTAAAGTAATTTCAGTGAGGATCAACATTATTTTGATGGTGCTATAATGGTTTGAACACCCTACTACCAAAGGTGGATGAACACACTGGAAATATATCCAGTACTTTTATAACACATAATAAGAAAAACCAAAGAACTCAAAATGGTATTAGAACAATAAGTGCAATGTCCAAACAGTAGGGACTTGTTTTAAAGAGCTCAGGTCTTGTTTATTGCAGTGTGTAGATAGTCAAATAATCTTCAGATACAGAAATAAGAAACATGTAAGATATTGTAAGTTACTGTACATTAATGTAAAAGTTGTAGAGAGGGACAAGAGAAAAAGACGATGACCTGAGACAAGCAAAGAAGAACCCACAGTGAAAAAATGAATAAGAGGTAGAAATTATATACCAGGGAAGTAGATCTGTAATGTAAAGGGAAGATACAAAGTCCATAGAGGGATCCAGTGTTAAGATAAAAAATAAAAATGTGATAGAATGACGTAGGTCAGTTTGAGACATATTTTTAATGACATACGGTATCCCAATTGGTAATGTCATAAGGTGTCACTTCCCTGGTACATCATTTCTACCTCCTATTCATTCCATGCTCCATACGACCAGTGGCGGGGTTATTTAATGATTCCACCTAAAGATTGACATATAGAAAAACCCCCTCCCTCAAGTAGTAGCGAGAGGTTGGCTTTTGTCACAAGAGAAAGGAGCTGAAAAGTTTCCCCAGTTTAGAATTGTCCATGTCCCACAGTACAGTGCTCGAACTTGAAAACTGATGGAGTTGCGATTTCGAAAGTGGTTGCAGTCATGGAAGCGCAAGTATCAATGGGATTATGTATTGCAATTGTCTGCTTAAGAATCTGTCTTGTGTTTAAGCTGTGTATTTTGTGTTATGGTATAGTCGATAGAATAGTTGTGTTTATGCTTAGATGTTACAAAGCAAACACAAGGAGATGATGGACAGAGCACTGAAACTTTTCATCACTAACCTCCAGTCACAGATCTGGGTTGAATCCATCATCGTTCTTTAGCTCACTTCGCCTCCCCAGTTCAGACCCAGCCATATGCATATCAGTCTTGACCCTGTTCCTCATGGGAACAGTCCAGCCCGAACTGCCAAGCCAGGTCTTCCCTGGAATGGAAACAAGCACCCTGGGTCTGGTTTCGGGGTAACACTCCTCATCAGCCAGGCTGGTAGGAATCCAGTGGCAAAGTGACTCACGTTTGGGCATACCCTGCCAAAAGTCTCCACCAATCACTGGCAGAGCAGAGCTTACTAGCGTGCGCTTGGTATGCAATGTTGATGTCAACCGATGCTATAGTGTGGCAAGCTAAACTGCACTACTCTCCCAGCAGCTTTACTGGTGCTCTCTGACACCAAGAGCCATCCAGTATTTACCGTGTGTCGAGTGCATCATTTGACCACTTGTGGGCTGGCCTCCTTCCTTCCATTGCTTTATACACATCGGCTGCTCCCTGTTGGCTGCGCATGGCTGAATTTCTGCCACACAAGGAAAACAATGGACAGTGAAGCAGAGGTCCCCTGTCCCCACTCTCCCGAGAAGAAGGAAGAGTGTCCCTAGTCCTGACTGCGGTGTCCTGGGGAGTGGCTAATGCCACATCACAGGCTGTGCAGTCACCTGCGCAGGGTAGCTGCAGTAAGTCCATTCACAGCCAGGCAGCCAAGAGAGTACTGTGCCAGCAGGACCCCCGGCCACACCAAAGTCCAGCAAGACCACAGAGGGGGGAAACAAGCTCCAAGTGAGGATGCGCCAGCCGAGGCCAAAACAGTGCATCCTGCTCACCACCACTGACAACCTCCTCCAATACACCATCTCAACCCGCAGCGGCGGCGGAGAAAAATGGTTCCTCTGAGACTACATTAAGACGCGGTAGGCAGTGGTGTGCGAAGACATGGCTATGTGACTAAAGTGACTAAAGTTGTCTTTGTCTTGTCTGTTGGTGGTGCCAGGGGTACAGCATGTTCTTGCAGCTCCTGTGGCGCTGGGCCAGATCTCTTTAGGCTCCTCGTAACTTCTTAGGAGACTCCCCATTGAACTCATGGAGTGACCTAGCAATGTTCCACCTGCGCTCGGAAACTCCGAGGAATTCAGCGGAGTTTTTCAGCAACTCTGCGGAATTCTGCAAAGTGAAACTCTGTGAGTTCCGCCCAGGCTTAGTTTTTAATTAATAAAAATGGGTTGGAATTAGTGGAAACTGTTGTGCACAGGGGAAGCTATATCAGTCAGGGTGATTTCCTGTTGGTTGAGATTTCATTTGTGTGCATGTGTGTGGAGAACAGTCAGAGTATATTAAAGCATCATTTCTGATTGTTTCTTGTATGAATGGTCTATTTTGAATTCTTTAGCAGAGCAGACAAAACTTATTTGTTTATTGTGTCTACTTAGAGTTATAGAATTTGTGCACGAGAAAATTGTAAAGACGAGTGAACCGCTGCAAGGAGTGAAGAATTCCATCTGAGTGTGCCGCGCACGGATAGGACAGTTAGTGTCAAGTGCCGCACTGAGATTGGTTGATGAGTCATCCAGTATTAAGCTGTGATAGGTTTGTGAAAGAAAATCATGACAGTATTGGAGGAAAGCATTGACGTATACAGATTTGTAACTGGAACAAAAACATTGAATTTTGAATTTGATTGTTATTCATTTCTTGTTGAATTTTTGCAATCACAAAATGGTTCAAAGCTCTTAAAGATTTGATGAAGGGTGGTGTGCGAGTTCCAGCTTAGGAGGATGAAGAGGCACCACCTGAAAATACACCAGCTCATTATATGGTGACAAACGTAGGACTCTTTTCATGTTTGTGGCTGGTTTCGTCAATGGTGCAAGATCGCTGAAAATGAAGGACCCTTTGAATTTCCACAATATGGTACTTTTGATTTAAAAAATATTGAAAATTTTGGATAACAATTATATGAAATGACGCCACTTCCTACAACTACACAGTATGAAGCATTACATGCTTGGAAGTAAGCAGCTCATGCCATGGAGAAAGAACATTACCAGAATCGAGCAAAGAGAGCAGTGCAAAATTTTACAGATGCTCAATGGGATGAATGGCAGCAAAGGGGAAGTATATGAGTAGTCGAGGGAGCTAGGATGTACCCAGCTATAACAACTGAAATGTCTAAAAAGAATCAGAAACAGGGAAATGACGATGAGGAAGATATAAGGAAAACAGACACTGTCAGCGATTCAGGGGATGACATTTTAGATGCTTTGTTGTCCTCGTGTCCCCTGCCAAAAGTGGCCCCCCCAACAAAGACTGAGGGTGCTACAACCGCTAGTACCACAGTTGCTATGGCTCATGTTAATCTGAATAAAATTCACATTGAAAGACCAGAATCAACAGTTGTGATTGCACCTGCATCTGTTGCAGTAGTCCCTACGGTAATTGCTCTGGGTGTTACTGCTTCAGTTATGACTTTTCACGCTCGAGTGTCACAAGCTGTAACATCTCAGACATTGGTTGTGCTTATTGCAACTGCACCAATAAATATTGTTCCGAATGCGGTTTTCAAGGTGTTGTAGGAGGAGTAGCTATGACAGGGTGCATCCTGACTTCGCAACATTCACAAACTATTGCCTGGACCCCACCACAAAATGTTCAAACATTGAGAGAAGGGAGAAGGATTATTTTATGATACCAATTGCACAGGTAGAAACAGGACCATTTGATGATGTGATTTTTTCCCCCATGGTTTGAAGAAACTCAAGAAAATAAAAAAGTGGCAGAAACATAGAGGAACTCTACTAACCAGGAAAAAGTGAGACGCTTAGGTGTACCAAAATTGAAGGTAGAATTAGAAGAGATTATTAGAGGATGATCAGACATTTCACATTTGAATCAATATCAGGAAAATGAATTGATATATCTGAATAGAGAGATCACAAGATGTATGACTGCCACACACGACCACTTGACTGAATCGGCAGAAAATATGAGGTGAATCTTTGTAAGACTGTTCCTTTACAGAAATGCTTCAGGATACCATTGGATAATGAAGCAATTATGACAATGCAGTCTTCAGGAATGAGATTACACATTGCTGAATTAGTAAAATGTAGCGATTTGAAAAGATTAGAAAGCAAGTGGGCAAAAAAACAGGGAAGGAAAAATAAACAATCAGATGCTAATGACACGAATGGTAAGCCATCACCTGTACCCCCAGATGAAGATGGGGCTTTAACCTTTCCTTTGAGAGAAATGCCAGGTGGAGGGTTTCTTCATGTACCGTAGAGTAGAGGGGACCTTGCAACATTTGCAAACAAATTTCCAGAGCTGGGAGAGAATCCTCCTCAGTGGTATACACAAGTTGGTAGATTTGTAAACATTTCAAAGGTTTTGCGGAAAGACTTAAATACTTTCTTTTATATTGTGATACAGAGTGAACGGTCGGCTGAATGCAAGATATCTAAGCAATGACCACGCACTGAGCCTCCAAGAGATGCATGTACTCGGGCGCCATCGCCTGTGGTAATGACTAAGTATGATGAGTTGATTACCTTTTTGAAAGGAAAAATTCCAACAACGGATATCGATTGGCAAAAGATCAATAGAACTACCCAAGAAGCTAAAGAATCAGTGCATGTTTATTATGAATGATTGTTACTGGTGTTTAAACAACACAGCGAACAAGATAATTCCAAGAAGGGAGATATGGGGAGTTCTGTGTCAAAGTTAATTCTTGGGTTGCGACCAGAGGACAGTATGCACATACAACAGAATGTGATTTGTTGGCAGACAAAGCATTTGGATGAGATCTTGAGGTATGGGATGAGCAGGAAATGAAGCAGAAGAGACTTAATGAGACATTTATGCTGGTGCAAACAAAGCTGGCTCTGAAAGGGTTTCAGAATCAGTTGCAAGGAAGAAATGTTAGTGGAATGCAAGGTATTGGTTTTCAAGTTGGAGGTCAAATTGCACAGGTGGAGTTGGTGTTTTACAGGGTAGAGGCAGAGGTGTTTCAGTTGATCCAAATTCAGGGATAGACATTGCAACGTTGAAGAAATCAACATCTTGTCACTGTTGTAACAGGATTGGGCATTGCAAGAGAGAGTGTAGACAATCCAAATCGAGTGAGTGATAATGAACAAAAACAAGAGGTAAATCAAATGCAAATGCAAAATGTTCCAATTCAGGTTCTACTCAAACAAATGCAGATGTCAACGCAATCACAAGTTCCCATGATTCAGGTCCCACAAGCTCTGACGGCCCCACAGAATATGGGCAATCCCAGATTCAAAATGAATCAAGTATCGAGAGCAACTTCAAATCCATTTCAAAATGAGAACCCATTTCTATAGGTCCCCATGTTCGAGAACGACAATTTCTAATGATGGTTTCTGAGGGGGGAGGACAATTGCATACTTGGCGCAGTCTCTGGGGTAGACCAAGGTGATCCATTTGGAGAAGGAGAGGTTAATGGCCACAAAGTATCATTTCTCATGGACACAGGAGCTACCCCTTCCACTGTTAGAATAGCAGAAGTCCCAGACCTACCCCTCTCAGGAAAGAAGATCCAAGTTTTATGTGCCAAAAATAAACAAATAACTAATTCTGTTTCAAAGAAAGTACCTGTAAAAATAGGTTAATTTGAGGAAGACCATCAGTGTGTGGTATGTGATTCAAGTCCTGTAAATCTGTTAGGGAGAGATGTTTTGTACAAGCTAAATTGCACTATTTTCTACACACCAGATGGTGTTGAATTTCAAATGCATGATGAAGATGTTGAATTTAAAATGGCCTGACAAGAAACAGCAGTAGGATTATATCCTGTGAGAACAGTAGGGGATTTACCTCTTGATTTGAGAGATACTGTAAAAACATAAGTATGGATTTTGTCAGGAAAATTCATCGAATTAACCTAAAGTGTAGAACCAGTTCAGAGCACAATAAAATCAAATGCCATTTTTCTGAGAACACCACCTTATAATCTAACACCAGAAACAGTGGCTGAAATAACACCAGTGATTGAAAACACTTTAAACAAGGGATTTTGAAGGAAATTGTCAGACATCCTTGCAATTTGCTGATTATGGGTTTACAGTAGCCCAACAGCAAATAAAGACTTGTACAGGATCTTCGAAAAATGAACAACATAGTTGTCCCGTGGTTGCGAATCCAGTAACAATACTGTTTCAAATTCCCTACACTGCAGAGGGGGTTACTTTGAGGATCTCTGCCAGGCCTATTTCTCTATTCCATTGCACTAAGATAGTCAATTCCTGTTCTCATTCATGTTTAGAGATAGAGTGTTGGCATGATGCTGAGTTCCACAGAGGAAATCAGAGAGTTCTTCAATCTTTAATCAGATCTTGAAAAAAAATCTTGAGGCTCTGCAGATGCATTGCAATTCAGTTATTGTACAGGACATTGATGACCTGCTTGTGACATCAAGTATGCAAGAAGCTTGCATACAGTAACAATTGCTCTTTTAAATCATTTAGCTGACAATGGGCATAAGGTGTCTCTCAGCAAATTACAATACTGTCAAAAAGCAGTCCTATATTTGGGAGATCTCATTGAGAAGGGAATGAGAAAGGAGTCACAAGACAGAATACAGAGAATTTTAAAAAGTGAAGTTAGAATGTTCCTGGGAATGGTTGACTACTGTAGATGATGTATAACAAACTTTTCCGTAGTGGCTAAGGCTTTACTGAGGCTGATGCAAAAAGATGTGCTTCATCCGATCTCATGGGAGAACGATTGCTTGAAAGCTTTCCTAGAGCTGAAAGAAAGTCTCCCCCCCCCGGGGCTAGGAATGCCTGATTACAGTAAAATGTTCATATTGTTACCAAGTGAGAGAGAGGGCTTCGCTCTCTCAGTGCTAACTCATTTACATTGAGACTCTCGAAGACAGGTGGCATATTTTTTAACTACACTTGACCCCATAGTCTCAGGACTGCTCGGCTGCCTTAAAGCAGTTGCTGCAGTTGGTGTCAGTATTGAGAGATGTGAGAGCACAGTGATGGAACTCTCTCACAGTGATGGTCCCTCACCCACACAAAAACACAGTATCTGACAAATAGCAGACTTATAAAGTATGGACAACAAATATGTGTCGCCGGCGTGCTATGCGGCCGCCATGTTCTCCCCGAGCTCCGGAGGTTCTCAGCCCTCAGTAACAATGGGAAACTACGTCTAAAATTTCACCGATATTGACCGTCAAGTACCTTTAAACATCACGTTCGTTACCTGGAGTGCTTTTCTTTTTTTTCCCGATGTGCCGGATAGCCGAGATTATCCCAGATCAGCTGATCTCAAACCCAGGTTGCTTGTCTTTGTGCACCGGTCTGCGCTGTGTTTCGGCCGCCCTGGAGCTCAGGAAGAGCCGCAGGGCAGCAGCGCGAGGCTACCTCCGGGTGAGTGGAGGCAGCGTCAGTACATGCGCTGCAACTGCACGCCCAGGAGGTTTGAAGACTACAACTCGGGGAAAACAGCCGGTCGATATCCATAACGAAGGATATCAAGGACTTCAAGTTTCAAGAGGTAGGGGGGCTAAAGAGGGGGTTTCTCTCGACGGAGAGTTAAAAGGGCAGGCTATAGTGGAGCTCCAAGTGGAAAGAGGTGTGGGAAGAGAGGTGAATAATGGGGAGAGTGAAGAGCAGGACCCTGCCCAGGGTTTAGTTGCTTGGGCTGACTTAGTTTCCCCCGAAAATTCCCCCAAATATCTACAGAATCGTCCCCCTAGGGAACTAAGGCAAAAAGTAAAAAAGAAAGGCAGAAAACAAAAAAAAAAAGCAGAGCCTACAGATTCCAAACTTAAGATTACGCCATCCCTGCGTTATTTTTTCAAAGTGCAACCATCTGTGCTTAGACTAACAAGACCATCTCCAACTGAATTAGAGGGACAGAAAATCAACTGGGAGCCGACAGCCATTATAGGTATCACAGTCCCCACTATGGAGAGTGGGGGTCAGGTCAAAAAAGGTGAAAAAAGCTCTAAAGCTGTCACTTCTGTTGAAATGATAAACGATAATGGAGATAACATCCAGGGCACTCAGGATATCCAAGACATTCAGGATAAGGGAGATAAGGACGATGGTGGGCATGGGGGGCACAAGCCAGATGCCCCAGGCATATCAGATAAGAACACAACAACCACTGGTTTCAGAGACCCAGGTGAACCAACAACCAGCTCTCTTGAGGTGATGATGGGAAATCTAACCACAGACATCAGGAATGGTTTCTCAGTATCAGAGGCAAATCAGCGGGAAATCCAGGGGTTTTGTGAGAATTTGGAAAAAAAAATAGATTTGCTATCCGACAGGACAGAAATCCTCGAAAGTACAGTGGAGGAACTAAAAAAAGACCTTGCCAGCAGTAGAGCAGAACTTCAGGTACTGCGTAAAGATGAACAGGACTTGCAGGAAAAAGTTGAAGAACTTGAAAATAACTCCAGAAAAAATAATCTGAGATTATTAAATGTACCCGAAGGTAAAGAAAGAGAGGATTTAAAATCATTTGTGGTAGCCCTCATAAAATCCGTGGTTCAGATAGAGGAAAGTGAAGAGGACATTACCAAAGATATACAAAGAATACACAGGGACCCCTTTCGAAAAAATCCGGGAAGAACAAGACCGAGAAAAATCCTTATTTATTTCCAGACGTATGCACTTAAAGAAAAAATCCTGATATCTGCACTAAAACTAAAAACCTTAAAAGGCCCTGATTTCTCTTTTGAAATAAGGTCAGACTTATCAAGAGTTACTTTAGACAGACAATGGGAGCTAGGCAAGCGCATGGATGACTTTAAAAAGCAGGGGCAAATGTGCAACTTAAATTCCCAGCATCATTACGTATTATGTACAATAATAAAATGCATATGGTCAGAAATACAAAGGAAGCAGATGATCTACTAGAAAGTATAAAGGGTGGGGGGAGTTAAGGAAGTAAGTTTTGTAAGGAAATAGGTTGATATCCATATGACACTTATATAGAATTTTAGGACTACTAGAAATGGGGCTGAGAGCAATCAGAGCAAAGACTAACTTGGACTAACATCATGTCCAAGGAGAAGAAGCAGGGGTGGGTTCTCCAGGGTAAGGTGGGTGGGGGGATGGTAGAGGGGCACAGGGTGGGGAGCATCTGGGAAAAAACTAAAAAAATTCCTCAAATTCCTCAGTATCATTTAGAATAAAAAAGATATGTCCATACAGATTTTAACCTGGAATGTTAATGGTTTACGAGTGAAGGGCCGACGGGATAGGTTACTTCAGTATTTTAGAGACTCCCCAGTACATATTTTAGTTCTGCAGGAGACACATTTGCTGAAAAAAGAATGTGTCGACCTCTTTGAAAAACAAAGATGGGTAGAACAAGTCGTTTGTACAAATCAGAGCGGAAATATTAGAGGAGTTGCAATAATAGTGAAGAAACAAGCAAATATATGGGTGACAGAAACAAAAGTAGATAAAGGGGGAAGATGGATTATAGCAAAAGCTAAAGTAAACAATAGGCCGTTAACACTTGTAGGTTACTATGGTCCAAACCATGATGATTGCGAACCTTTAACAAATCTTTTTCTAATCTTTTGGATTTCCCTGACCCAATAATCATGGGAGGAGACTTCAATGTCGTATTAGATCCTAACCTAGATAAATCAAGTAAAACTAGAACAACTCCAACACCTAACTCACGTACTTTATTAAAAACCATGATGCCCAGCATACACTGTGTGACCTCTGGAGAGAAAGAGCGGGAACTTCACAGGGTACATCTTTTCATAATAAGAAATATGGGAGTAGGTCTAGAATTGACTACTTTCTAGTAGATTGGAGTCTCAGAGAAGATATTTCGGAAATAGAATATAAGGCGGCCCACCTATCAGATCACTCGGCAGTTCTTTTAACACTCAAAAATAGCAATAGGGGTGTAGAGAATAGGTGGACTCTGGACCGCACCATATTGACAGATAGTGAAGCAATGGAAAACCTTAAAGAAGAGGTTAGAGAGTTTATTGAGGTTAACAGAGGCTCAGCCTCAAATGGAACAGTGTGGGATACTCTAAAGGCGTTCATCAGAGGTAAGATCACAGGTATAACCTGCTACAGAAATAGGGTATATAAAAGAGAAATATCACGATTAGAGGATGAGTTGAAGAGAATAGATATGGAAATTAAAAAAACAGATTTGGAGGAGAATAAAGTAGAGTTAGAAAAACAGCAGTTACTAACGAAGAATCAATTATTTGAGACCCTCCAAGTAAGGATTAGAAAAAGGTGGGATGCTAGCAAACTAGCACATTTTGAGTATGGGGAGGGGGCAGGTAAACTCTTAGCCTGGAAAGTTAAGGCAGAACGGAATAAGAGTAGAATTAAAGAAATCAGGGAAGACCAATCTGGAAATATTTTGAGTAGTGAAACTGGGATTAATGAGGCCTTTAAGGAGTTATTTAGTGATCTATATATGGAGGGAAAAGATGAAATGGTAGACATTGAGATAGAGGGTTGGCTTACGGAATCCACTCAACCTATAGATGTTAACCAACAAAAGATGTTAAATCAAGAAATCGCTCAGGAGGAAGTTGTTAAGGCCATCGAAACTAGTAAAGGGGGTAAAGCAGCTGGACCAGACGGCATACCAACAGAGCTATATAAAATCTTAGTAGAGGTGGTGTCCCCTCTGTTGACATTAGTGATGAATGAGGTATTGGGTCAGGGAATACAACTACCAAAGACATGGAATGAGGCTACAGTCTCCCTTATTTTGAAACCGGGAAAAGATCCAACATTATGTGAGTCATACAGACCAATTTCTCTTTTAAATTCAGACTACAAAATCTTAACAAAAATGTTAGTCAATAGACTAGCTAAAATTGCAGGTGGTACAATTCATGAAGATCAGAGAGGTTTTGTGAAAGAGAGATATTTACACGAGCTCACGTATGAGCTCATAGGGGCTATCGATTTTGCTACAACATTCAACACCCCTTTAGCTATAATAACATTAGATGCCTCAAAAGCTTTTGATAAGGTGAGATGTATTAGAGAGATATAACTTGGGAGACAACTTTTGTAGAGCGATAAGGTTAATATATAAAGAGCCTGTAGCAAGGGTTCTGGTAAATGGAAGACTATCCTCTCCCTTCAAAATTTACAGGGGTACAAGACAGGGTTGTCCCCTTTCCCCCCTTTTGTTTAACTTTTATATGGAGCCTTTCGCTTTCAGAATTAGGCATACAACTGACATTCCACCCTTTCATCAGGGAGACTGGGTTAGGAAAGTCGCGCTATATGCGGACGATCTTATGGTATATTCATCTGATTTAGATGTTGCTTTACCATCAATTTTACGTATAGCAACAGAATTTGGAGAAGTGTCGGGGTACTCAGTGAATGAACATAAGACAGAAGTGATGTTATGGAATCATGCAGGAAGTAACCCCTTAATAAAAAAGGAGATGCGATATCTTGGCATGAGGATAGTTCAGGATATGAGTGTAATTGCAGAGAATAATTTAAGGAGGGTGTTTAAAGAAGTTGTTAAACTAATGAAGAGCTGGGTACACCTCCCGTTAACTATCTTAGGTAGAGTTAGTTTGGTTAAGATGACTATCCTACCAAAAATCACTTTTATATGTGATTCCATACCTCTTCATTTCGACAAAATGACTATACATAAAATCCAACAGGCAATAAATTCATTTATCTGGGCTAACAAAGGGGTTAGGATCTCATGGAAAAAACTGCGGAGGAAGAGGGAGAAGGGAGGCCTAACCCTGCCAGACATCCAATACTACGCATGGGCCTTTCAATTAAAAAATTCCAGAATGCTCATAAAGATACCGGATGGATCCATGATAGGTCTAATGTACACAGCAATGTTAAAGGCGTGCCAAATAGACTCAGACGGTTTTCTCTTCAAATTTGGGGATCCCAAATTTTTTAAGAAAGTTAAATTGAAGGTGCTACAGTCAATGGCAATAATGTGGTATCAAATTAGACGCCTTTCGAAACTGGATTATTATTCCCATTTCGCTCCAATCTGGGAGTCACCAGGAACCCCAGAATGTCTCAAGGACAAGTTGGCAATACCAATTAAAGACGCTGACATTAAGGTCTGGGGAGACTTGACAAGAGAAGGTAAACTATTACCTTGGTACAATTTAAATGGGCTGATGGAGGGGACTCTCTCTAAGTTCAAATATCTACAACTAAAAAGCTGGGAGCAAAGTAGAAAATCGACACTGGGTACAGGCAATATTTTAGAAGATCAACTGGTAACCAAACCACCAGGAAATAAGGAAGTAGCACTATGGTACTGGCACCTTCAGGACACCATGGACGGAGAGTTCACTTTGGCCGAGGAATTGTGGGGGAATTACTTGCCGAGGGAGAAGCTGCAGAATATTTGGCAAGTATCTATGCGTACACTTTACCTCATTGTCAAACCTGCTTTTTTAAGAAGGAACCACCATTTTTCACTCCATAGGGCATATATATCACCCGAAAAACTATCCAAGATGAGGAAGGGAAGCCGAACCAGTTGCGCTAAATGTGGGCTAGAAAAAGCTACGGACGTGCATATGTTCTATCAATGTCCCGCAATTAGTGACTTCTGGAATAGAGTGGAAACGACAATGTCAGGTATTTTGGGTCAGCATATAAAGGTAAGCCTTCCTTTGGTCATCTTTGGCGTGGTTGATGAACTTGTGAGCAGTGTTAGAGATATGTTGTTTTATGCAATGCTTCTAGCTAGAAGAGAAATATGTCGGAAATGGGTGAGTAATATACCACCACAGCATGAAGAGTGGCTGGAGTCCCTTATATATATGTCTAAGATGGATCTATCCGGAAAAAAGTCTAAGAAGAAAGCTTTCTGGAATCTGTTACTGTTATGGTTGGAGAGCCCGGAAGGGTTGCTATAAAGTTTCCTTAGGTTAAATTGTTTAAACAAGATCGTAAAATATGTCCAATGATTACACCGGCTAATTAACTCTTAGACTGCTATAGGGACTGGTCATACTTCGGAAATCACAAGCCGTTCCGTGTGAGAGAGATAGCCGCAGAAAGGCGGGTGCCTATTGTAGTATGCCCGTCAGTGGTCAGTATCTCTCCCGATAAGAAGGGCAGAAAAAATGGACATCTTTTTCTTCTTTTCTGAGGTGAATGAGGATTAAAAAAAATTTTTTTTAAACAAATATGTGTCGCTGAAACTGTTGTTTTCAAAAGATGTCAAACACTCAATCCAGCTACATTGTTACCATTGCCTGGAGAATGAAATTGGTGGGGATGAAATTGAACATGACTGCCTGGATGTTATGGATTTATACACCAAGCTAAGACCCGACATTAAAGATAAACTTCTCAGTGAGACCGACTATATAATCTTTGAGGAGGGCTCATGTCTAAGAGTCAATGAAGGACATTTGAGAGCAGCTTATGCTGGCTGCATGATTCAAGAAGTGGTGGAAGCCTCCTGCCGTCAAGGTGTTACCTCTGCACAAGTGGCAGAATAAATTGCCCTTACAAGAGCTTGCTATCTTTTAGCTCAATTGAGAGTGACAATATTTTCAGATAGCCAATATGGCTTCAGTGTGGTCCATGATTTTGGGCAGCTATGGTCATAAAGGGGTTTTATGACATCACCAGGTTCCCCTATTAAAAATGGACAATATATAATGACATTATTGGAAGTTTTGCAGTTAACCCAAGAGATTGCAGTAGTTAAATGTGCAGCTCATAAAAGTGGCAATGACTCTTTCAGCATTGGAAATCTATATGCTAATGAAATTGCATGGTATTGTGCACTTGTGGCATGCACAATTGACAGAGAATATGCAAATGAATCTGAAGTGAACAATACCTTTTCGATGTGTCAGTAGCTGATACTTGGGAAGACATCAAAAGACTACAGAAGATATTTCAGAGGCAGAACAGCAAGGGTGGATTAGAGCAGGATGTGTCTAAAATGCAAATAACATTTGGGTTTCAGCAGATAGAAGACCAATGCTACCAGACAGTTTGGTGTTCCGCATGACACAACATTTTCATGGTTCTGTATACATTAGATGGGATGCAACGGTTAGGTTGTTTAGACAAAATTGGCTTAATCCCCAATTCAGAATATTAGCTGAACAGCTATGCCATAGCTGTGTTACGTGTCAGCAGATGAATGTAACACTTAGCCACATTGGAAGGTCAGGAAGACCCTTTAACAGGATGCAGTTGAACTTCATCTAAATGCCTGTTTTCAATGGGCTGGGATATGTCTTGGATACAGTGTGCATTTACTCCTGATGGATGGAAGCCTACCCAACGTGCAGGAATGACAGACTCACTGTATCTAAACTGCTGTTACGTAAGCTCTTTCCGTGGTTTGTGTTCCTGGTTTCTCTGGAGTCAGACCAAGGGACCCACCTCAATAATGAGATCCTTAGAATGCTGTGTGTGTCTCTTCTAGTGGAACAGAGATTACACTTTAGCTTCGGGGATAGTGGAACAGTTAAATGGGACATCGAAGTCTTGATTGGCCAAAGTCTGTGCATCCACTTTATTGAAATGGCCAGATGCTTTACCACTGGTTTTGATGAGTCTTCAAAGCATCCCTAACAGGATAACAGGATTATCACCACACAAAATCCTCTTGGGTCGTGCTATAAGACTGCCTGCTGTGCCTGCAAATGCACTTGTAAACATCGCAGGTGACATGATACTCAATTACTGTAAACGATAAGCTGATGTGGTAAGGTCTGTTTCTCACCAGAATGGAGCTATCACTGCCAATCCACATCAGGAGCAGTGCCACAAACTTAACCCAGGGGATTGGGTTTTAGTAAAGAAAGGTAGTCGGAAATCTTGCCTGGAGCCAAGGTGGAAAGGCCCCTACCAACTCATCATGATTACAACACTGCTGGTAAATGTGCCGGGATAACTAATTGGGTGCATGCCACACACACTCAGAGAGTAAGGTGCCCATATGAAAAAGTAGAGTTCTTTGAGGCAAATAAGACATCGCCTGTACCCATATATCCAAAAGGACCAGTGGGGGGGAGAAGTACAGCAACATCTCACACAGGTGCAAGTTCTAGAAATCTCACAAAGTGGTGTGAAAAAACACACACTGAAGAGAAAGAATTGAGAGCTAAGAATTAAGGAACTGTCAAAGCATCACAAGAGCAATTAAATGATCCAGATGAACTGTAAGAAGAGAAAGACTTCTATGTAGATCGGAATGGACAAACGATAGGAGGCAATTGGGATCAATTGTGGCAGTTGAACATATACCACAAACCATCGTCGAAGAAACACAATCTAATGTTATAACTGAAACAGAAGAAGATCAACAGACATCAATGACATGAAGAGTACTTTGGCATAGGTATTCTGCACCTGAAGGGACTTACTATTCAGAGAATGTGCCAAATGCATCAGGTCAAAATCCAAATGAACTGAGGACAGAGACATTTGTACCTCCATGATATTCCACACTAAAAACAGCATTGATTTAATAAGATTTATGAAATAAAGAATTCAAACAAGAACTAACAAGGGCTTCTTGGAGAAACTGATATGACAAATGAGGAACTGTGTGTTGAAGCACAAAATGAAGACACTGAAATTAATGAAACTGACGATAAACAATTAACAAAAGGGAATAAAAAGAATTAAGAAGCATTCCCTAGGGCCAAGGTTTCAGTAGAAGAGTAGGGATAAAACATTATGATCAGTTTGCATGTTTGCGCAAGTAGAAGTCAATGCAGAATATTGAATTTACCTGCTGCCATATTCTATTCAAGTTCTAACTGTAGACAAACATGTATATCCTTATCAAAGCAAAGTGTAGAGTAGTAATTATTGTCAAACTAATACTAATTGGAATGAGTTTTACACCCGAGATAGAAATGCTTTAAGACTACACCTACATCTACAACACCTGCACACACAAAAGATATAACAAAAGTAAAGGCTTCATTTGTAGATTATATAAAAGAATATTTTTCGACAAAGGCTTATTCTAGATTAGTTCAAGAATACACTTAAGCTTTAGATACTAAAGACTTATGTTTGCGCACACTTCATTTCTTCAGCTGCAGAAGAAGACACATATCAACACATTCCACTGTCATATGTAATTACATGTAGCATTTTGCTGAGTTTATTTTATAGAAAGGAACATTTTGAAAATGTCTCCAATTATGAGATGATCCTTTCCAAAGTTCCTTTTCAGAAATGAATGAATCCTCATCCACAAGCAAAAGACATGGAAACTGCATGGTCTTCCACAGTCATAGTCATAGACACTGTCAGGGCATACAAAAATAACCTAACCTGTTTAATGAGGCCATTAGAATATAATTTCATTTTAACATTCCAAGAAAGAAGAGCTCAAAGTTTCTACTGTGCAAATAAAAAGGAAGATGTTTTGAATGTTTGGAAGAAGATCAAGATGAATACAAAAAGAAAGTGGTTTATCAGAATATAAAGTTAGATAAACGACAAAAAGGGAAATGATGTATTTACAAAAGAAGACACCAGTTTGCAAAGAGACACATTGCGATTAGTAATTGTGAATACACATTTAAAGTTTTGGGAGGACCCGCACAAATTGTAACAAGGGAAGAGGTAGTTATCCCTGAAGTTTTTTTTATGTGTGGACTGGATGCCTATTTTTAGTTGCCTGCTGATTGGGAGGGTGTTTGTTATTCAGCTTTGTTGTTTCCTAAAATGTATCATGTCAATAGTATAGCCGCTTTAACAATGACAACACCCCATAGATACCCACATAGTACAAATGATGGGACACAATTAGTGGGAGATTTTTTTGGAGCAATCATACCACCCGTAGGAGTAGTTTTAAACAATGAAAACATAGAAAACTATCAACAGTTGTAGATAAACTGGCTACTAGTACATCTGGTGTCTTATTAGCTGTTAACACAATTAGTGGCCATTAGATCAATGCTCTTGCAAAATTGATGAGCTTTAGATATATTATTAGGTGAGAAAGGCGGAGTCTGCAAAAAACTGAAAGCTCAACATTGCTGCTCATACATACCTAATGAGAGTAAAAAGATAGAAGAATTTGCAAAGAATATTTCTAACCAGAAACCTGAATTAGAATCTTTTAAAAATTGGGTCTCTAGTTGGCAGAGGTTTGCACCCTGTCCAGGTAGGCACCAACATTCTAGCCAGGATAAGTCAGATACACAACCTAAATTAATCTGTGCTCACCCTCTGGTAGCATGGCACAGAGCAGTTAGGCTTAACGTAAGAGGTAATGTGTTATGTATTTGTGGAACACTTTAATTACAGTAACACAGTGAAAACACCACAAAGAGACCCCACACCAGTTTAGAAAAATAGAGATTAATTATCTGAGTAATACAAGACCAAAATGGCAAAGGTTCAATAAGTGGAACTTGCAATATGAATTTTTGAATAATAAACTGCAATATAGTTCTTAAAAGCAAATAGCGCTTAAGACTTACTTGAGGTCTTCATGGACCTGGGTATATCCAAAGTTCAGGCCTACCTAGAATGATGGCAGGCCCGCTACATGACCCATGCAGGTCCTGCTGAAAAAAGACATTTGATGAGCAAGCACTGAAGACTCGATGCGTCGGTTCTAATTCACACAATCGGGTGCTGTGTCGTCGTTAAACACCTTACAATTCAGGCACTGTGTCTGCATTGAACCTCGCAATTGGGTCCCACATCGCAGTGTTAGAATAGAAAAATTCATGTTTGCGCATTGTTCTATGTATGTTAGCATTAGCGGCGCCATTTTCTATGTCGACGCCATTTTGCGTTATAATCGAAACTTATTCTTCGCTATTTCCGAGAAAAGGCCTCTGTTGAGTTGTGTTTCTCCAAGGCTAAGTTTTGCTTCACTAATGAATACACTGTTCTTATTAGCGCATACCTTTCCCTCTAGATAGAGGCCTTCTCCCACTTGTCTAGTGGCAGGCATGGGCAGAGCGACCTTGAGTAGTAGATAGTGTGTGCCGGCCTCAGAATCGAAACTTATTTTCTGTACTTCACTGTCTTGATGCATCTGCTTGGAAAATTCCACAGTGGGCGTGCCTTCATTGGTTTTGAAATGTACATAATGTATCTTTATGCTTGCTGAATTTAGTCCCTCTGCAGCACTCCTAGCGACTTGGCAGACTGGGCTCCACTCTGAGTGTACCTGAATAAACAGATATTGGTTTGTAATCTCTACTGTCTGACCGACTCTTCATTTGGTATGAAAGGCTGAGAGGTGGTCGTGAGTGACTCGGGTGACCCTAATCGGGCCACTTCCTTCAGCAGTTGATCCCTTCATGATACAGGCACTATGTCGATGTCTAACTTTGCAGTTGGGTCCTGCGTCGTCAACACGCTATGCACGGATGTACTCGAAGTGGCTCTGCATCAGTGTCGAAGGGCACTACGTCTGTTCCAATCAGTGCAAAGTCATCACTGCATCGGTTTTTGTGAAAAAACAGCTGCAAAATGCACTTCCAAGGCCTAGGACTGGATTGGCACCTCTTGGCAGGGCTGGACTCATAGTTGGTATAGTCCAGCAGGTGAAGCAGAGTTGACGGAAGTCTGCGATGGTCCTGAAACTTCAAAACAGGAGGCAAGCTAGAAAGTCCTTAGAGAACCTGGGTTCAAGGATGTAGAGAGCAGGTCCAGTCCTTTTCACTCCCAGGCAAGAAGCAGCAGGCAGCATCTCGACACAGCAAAGCAGGCAGCAAAGTGGCAGTTCCTCCTGCAGCATAGCAATCAGGAGACAGTAGGCCAACAGAGCAAAGCAGTTAGCAAAGTAGCAGTCCCTCCTACAGCCCAGCAGCTCTTCTTTCGGGCAGAATGTCCCTAGATCCAGAAGTGTTCTAAATTCATGGTGTCAGGGGTCCAGTACTTATACCCAATTTGTCCTTTGAAGTAGGGAGACATCTGTCAGGGAAACCCGACCCTGGTCTGCTTCTTGTATCATCTGCCAACATCCCCAGGGGTTTGTTCTGAATCATGTATGCTTTCCTGTCCCTAGGAATGTTCCTGTTGCTGTCCCTAAGAATGTTCTTGTTGCAATATAACTAATTTACCTTGTGCTATATAACACATTTATCCTATTTGCATGCAGAAGTATGAGTGTCTTGATTTTGCCAAGGCTTATTTCTTTTTGCCCAGGCTTGTGTTTGTACATGTGCCTGCCATTGTTGACATGTTTTCGGGCAGCTGTCAGGCTTGTGGGGTGTGGTGGGCGTGGTAGGCCTCATGCTATGCAGCCTATGTATAGGGAAAGCCTTGCACATGCTGGTGCTTGGCATATTCCCCAATCTCATCTCACCGGCAACGCTGCTCGTGGAGGACTCTGTTCCAGCTGAAGGCTTTCTATTCTTCCAGGCCGCCTTGCTCTTCGGACTCCAATCCAAGCTGCTGCTCCTGCTAGAAGAAGGAAGCTAAGTGCGAGCATTTCTGACTTTATTTTGGCATGATTGTAATATGCATTTGGAGCTGACTTTGGTGAATTCTCACGCACTTTGTTAAAACGCTTTCATGCACTGGTGAAGACTCTTCCGATTGCTTTGGGCAATAGTATTTGGAACTTCTGCTAGAATACTCAGGGGCAGATTTACAAGCCCCTTGCGCCGCCGGTGCATCACGTTGCGGGACGCACCTGTGGCGCAGCCTGCTACGTGATATTTACAAGAACAGGTAAAGTCACCATGCGTGACTTAACCTGTGCTTGTAAATATCACCCCTGTTCATGCAACACTTTGCGTGTTAGGGGCGTGACATGGGTGTTGCTGTGGGTGTTCCCACCAAACACCCATGTCCACTGATGCATTTCCAGATTTACGAGAAATCGTAAATCTGGAAATTCGTCAGAATGCTACGCCACCCTAGGGGTGGAGTAGCGAGGTGCAACGAGGAGAAATGTTTTAATTTCTCCTCGTTTTTTCCATCTTTCAATGCGTGCTGCATTCTACAGCACACATTGGAAGAGGAAATCACCTCATTTGATTGTTTTTATGCAGGAAGGTACTCCTTCCTGCACAAAAACAATCTCCCCACGACGCAGGCATCCTGGCACCATGGTGCAAGGGTGCCTGCGCTGGCGCATGGCAGCAGTTTGTGCGCCAGCACAGGGGGAAGCACAGAGATGCGACATATTGTTGTAAATATGTCGCATCCCTGTGCTTCAAAACTAACGCAGCGCGGCACAGCAAAATGACTTGCGGCACCGCGCTGCGTTAGTTTCTTGTAGATCTGCCCCTCAGCATTTATTTTTACTTTTGGACAGAAAAAGAACATAACGGCACAATACTGTTATTTGTACAAGTTTCTCATCTGCTTCATTTTGTTTTATTGCACGATCACTGTGGCACATTGTGACATAGGTAATTTGTTATGTGACAAAATAATGAGCAACAAGATATTGTGATCGTACTTTTGCTAGCAAAACAGTGCTATATTTTCAGAGGTTGTGTGCTGTAGCACATTCCTCCTGATTAGTCCGGCCAGTGTATCCTATTGCCAGAACAATACTTTTATGTGGCCAAGGAATGCATGGGCGTTTTTTACTATTAAGAAATATTGTATTGAACCTTGGGCCAAAGCCTAGCATCTTGAATATTGCACACAACTCGGAGAGAAGAGATTTATTCAGGTGAATATATTCTGTATGTATGTAGTGAGTGTTTCGATAGAGTAACGTGTGGGTGTTTCAGAGGTTACCTTGTGCTCATATCACCATCTCTTACTCCCTAGAGTTACAAAAGCTATGCAACAACGCTGTCGCTCCCTCAGAATACCCAAGATTGGGCACTCGGCTGGACCAGGCTGTGTGGAATAGCAGTGTTTTCTCTTTTTCTTTCAATCCACTTCCCCTTACCTTTTGGAACACCTGCCAACGTGCATCGTGTGTTACTTGGCGAAGTTGAGAGGTGTTTCAGGAGGATTGGGGGCACATCATCGCTCCTGCAGATGCCTGGATTTCAGGTGAGTGGCCGCGCCACAATCTCACATTAAGCCAAGCCGCAAAAATGTGGGCTGCCTGGGCGATGGAGACACATTGGGGGGGGGTCCCATGTTGCCTTTGCACAGTCTGCACAGAGAAATGCCAACACTCTTTCCCTGTCCGAGATAACTGGATGTTTGGCTGGTTTACAGCAGGAGGTGTCCTTGCTTCGAGCAGAGAATCAAGAATTGCGATTGGAGTTGCAACGGTATAAGCCCAGAGATAATCCATGGGAGGGTACGAAACCAAAACAGAAAGTACCTCTCATGCAACGCCGTAGATTTGAGTTTCCCACCACATACACAGTGTCCCAACCCATGCAGATCCATGTTACCACTCTGACACCAATCCCTTTAGCCCCATCCTGAATGGTTTTTTGGTGACAGAACCAAGATCAAAGCATTTATGACACAATGTACCCTACAGTTTTTGTGTCTCCCCACTGCGTTTCCCAGTGATGCAGCCAAGGTCGCCTTTATTATCTCCTACTTGGGTGGCAATGTCGCAGATTGGTCCATACCTTTAGTGGAAAGGAATGACCCTCTTCTCAATGATTTTGACCGGTTTAAGGAAGCAAGGCAAAAGTTATTTGCTTAACACCTATTTGTCCAGACCAGCGACAACGAATTGCTGAGTCTGCGACAGGGCAATAAAGACCTGTTAACATATGTTACCACCTTTAATCGGCTTGTTGTCGAAACTGCATGGCTAGAAGAAAAGAGGACCTCTCTTTTCTATCGTGGCCTTCGTGATGATCTCAAGGATGTATTGGCTCAGATAATTGATCCTCCTAGCGAGTGCTCAGAATTCATAGATCTAGTGGTTTCTATTAGACAATCGTCTGGGGGAACAGAAAGGAGAAAGGTCGAGAGGAGAGCCACGTCTGCTGATGCTAAAATCAGAAAAGGACAATGCCGCTCCTGTTTATGACACTGCAGAACCAATGCAAATTGTTGGTGTACATGTGCCCCCAACAAAAGAAGCGTAGATGTCTTCTGCGTCTCTGTTTGTACTGTGGCAAAACTGGACACTTTGCCTGAGAATGTTCTAGTAAACCTACTCCTCCTAAGAAGAGCATAAGGGTTGTTGTAATTACCAGTGCAGCGGAACCGTCGGAAAACTGAAGAGCTCGATCATGATTAAGACCACTTTATCAAGCTCTGCTACTTGTATGGTCTCTCATCTATTGGCTCATACTATGACACCCGCACCCAGTCATCCTATTCTCATTGTGACTCTGGTTATCTCACCGCAAGCACATAAGGTTCTCCCAATACCTGCGCTTTTGGTCCTGGGCTCGACGGCCATGTAGGGAAACATACCAGATCCAGAAATTTCTGAAAAGTAGATACCCGGGGGAGTCCAAGGGGGTGTAGATTGCGTAGCTCCCCCAATGTTTTCTTCACCAGAATCCCCTGAAAACCTCAAATTTAGCTTAAAAAATCACATTTTCCTCACGTTTCTTTGTGGGAAAGTTGTGGGACTACCAGGCCAGCATGAATTTCCTACCACCTAGTGTTCCCCCAGGTCTCCTGATAAAAATGGTGCCTCACTTATGTGGGTGGGCCAAGTACCCGCGACAGGGAAGGGTCCAAAACGTATTTTGGAGGAGGGAGAGGAAGTCAGGAGGTGGAGGGAGAGGAAGTCGGGAGGCAGAGGGAACATGGCGGCCGGCTGAAGGGCTGGTCCGGAGCAACCCTGAGGGAAAGTCTGCGAGTCTTTGTAAAAATTATGCTGCTCAACTTACAGGTGTTCCACTTAACGGGCAAAGTTCCGCCTTTTCTAATGGTACTGTGTGGTCGGCGTTTGATCGGTTGATGGTGGTGCAGGGAACACCGTGCTGTTGCATCGCGTCAGTTCAGCTCCAGCGGCTCCATGTTGCATGGTGCGCCCTCCTGGAAAGCATATGACGTTGTCGCCATCGGCGTGGGCAAGTCACCACAAGCCGAGGGGATGAAGGAAGTGTGTTGCAGCTGCGGAGTTCTGCTGAGTATGATGCTAGGGGGACGGGTGGCAGAAAAAGTTATGCCCACAAGCATGTCCTAATGGATATCGAGCTCATTGGATCTGAGGGTAAGTCCTTTTCAATAGCTTTCCCCCAGCCTGATAGTGTTGCGGATAGACAGGAGGGTCAGTAGGGTGGGCTTGGGGAGCAAAGGCGTCAGGTACAGATGGGAGTAGGCAGACCTCAGGTTGGGGAGCCAAACAGATATGCACTGAGGTCTCATAATTCCTTGTGAGCAGTGAGTGAAGAGAATTTGAAGTCTGGAAAACGAAGTTCTCTTCTACCAGCAAAGGTGGCAGTTAAACATATAAAGCCTCAAAGCAATAAACACTTGGCTAAAAAGTTTATTGGTAAGTCCACATCAGCTAGAGCTGAAATTACCGCCAAATTGAAGGAGAAGCAGGATTTGTCAACTATTAAACCTCAAACAAATTACCCCCTCGCTAAAATCTTATTTTAAGGCTAGATTAGATCTGAGAAAAGAGGAGGGTGAGGAGAGAAGTAGGGTACGAAGTGGGAGCAGCTTGGCCCCTAAGAATAATCTGAACAGTGTAGGGACAATGGATATGGATGAAGGCGGTCAAGGTGTATATCAGTACATCTGGCAGTTCCCCCGAAAAACCCATTTTCATGTTTAGAAGTAGAGGAATTAAACATGGATACAGGAGGCATAATGGCAGAAGTAAGAAACAGGCAGTGCTACATTAACTGAAGAACCAAAGAGTGGGGGGTCAAAAGGGACAGACTCAGTGCAGGGAATGCTAGGTCAACTAGCACCAGAGATTGAAGAATGTTTCTAGATTTCTTAGGAAAACCAAAGGGAGATTCAGGCAACCTCCTCTAGTTTAGAAGTCAAGATTTAGAGCCTAGTGCAACGCACACTAGATTTAGAATGCGGGGTACAAGGACTCCAGACAGCAGTTCAAGGAAATACCCAAGAAGTAGCACGCTTGAAACAAAGGGAAAAGCTGCTGACCAACAAACTAGAAAAATTGGAGAATAACATCAGAATTTTCGGGGTTGTTGAAGGCGCAGAAGGAACAGACATTAAATCTTTTGTGATACAATTGCTGAGAAGTGCATTCCCACAGGAAGAGAGTTTTGTTAACCTTGAAGTAGATATACAGCGAGTGCATAGAGACCCCTTTAAACTGTGCCCCGGCGAATGAGCCCCAGGAAGATTTTGGTAAACTTTCTATCTTATACTGTAAAAGAGAGACTTTTAAGCTTGGCTCTGAAGGAAAAATCACCAGAGGCATTGGGGGTCATCTTTAAGATCAGATCGGATATCTCTAGGGAGACCGCAGACAGTCCAGTTAAGATTCCCTGCAACTTTGATGGTGAAGTGGAAAAATAAAATGCACAATTTTTCGACCCTGTAGTGGTAGATACCTTTATAATACAGGCAAAGAGGGGGGGGGGACTCTGGAAAAGTAAATGAGCAAAAAAACTAAACGATACTCCATCATTCCCTCAGGGGTCAGCTCAAATAGGCTATGGATAGGCCTTGTTGCAGTGTGGGAAGGGTTCTGGGGGGAGCACAAGGGGTGGGGAGCAGTGGGAGAAAAACAATAAAAAGTCTGAATCCTCAAGTTGGCACAGTAGAATAGCACCATTCAGGAGTAGTTGTCTTAAAAGGAAAAACAATACCAAAATGGAAATTAAATTTTAAAAAATTAGCACAGAGGGTTAGGGGCTATCGGCCCTTGAAATAATATGTTGGAATGTGAATGAGCTGAGGCTTAAAAAGAGGCGACATACTATCCTGCACTATTTAAAGCAACATAAATCGCAAATAATTATGCTGCAAGAAACTCATCTTCGGAAACAGGAATGTAGGAATCTCTTTCTAAAACAAAAGTGGGTGGAAAATGTACTTGCCACAGATCAATCGTATTGCACTAAGGGTATAGCACTAGTATTTGAAGTGAAATCAGAAGTGGAGTTGGTCTGTACAAAGCAGAGGGGGGGGTTGGATTATAGTGCAGGTAAATATACATCAGAATTTATACATGCCAGTGAGTTATTATGGTCCAAATATGGACGATGTCTCACATTTGGCACATTTTTTTCCCACTCTGGTCGAATTTAATGCGCCTATTATTTTAGGGGGGGGGATTAATATTCTTTTAGATAATAATCTAGATCTTCTACACAAATACAGATTAATTCCCCAAAAATGAGGGCATATCTAGTGGATATGCTGGAATTTTTTTTTTCATTAATTTTTATTAGAAAGCACACAACAAACATGCAGCTGACAGTGCCCAATATAACACAATTATTGTAAATCTCTATGTTGAAATCAGACAATAGGTAACATTGCATCTTTGTGGGCTTCTTATATGCCGCTGCCATACTCAGCTGTCTTGTATTCTCCTGTATGTGGGGCTACATGCAATACTGAAGAGATAAATGAAAAGGAGACGCCTAACAAAAACATAAACGGGTGTGGTGAAGGGGAGGGGGGGCTATTTCGGAAGAGCATAGAGTCCTATGAAAACGTAAGAGACTTTGTTTGTGGAAAGTAGCAGTGAGATGTCCATGGGTACTCGCAGCAGACAGAGGGCTGTCGGAGGGGCTGTGTTTCACACTGGTACTAATTTAACTTCCAGAAGCTGGGGAAGGGGGTGTGATGCAGGGGGGCTTGACACTACTTTGGTGGCTGTGTGAGTGGGGAAGGCGGCCGGGAGTTGCGTTGCAGGGAGAAAAGGTAAGCCCGGAGTGGCTGCCAGATATCCTTCGGGCGCGAGGTAAGTGGTTGGAGTGTGGAGTATATCTCGCTCTGCGTGTCGCAGTATGTCATACTACGGAGCCATAGTGGGACGGACCCGACTGCCCCAGTGTAGTGCGATTTCTCTCTTAGCCAATAGCAAGGCGATGGCTGCGAATTTATGGTGGCCAATCGGTACGTTGGTGACATTGCCCAGCATGGCAAGCATGGGGGATGGCTTAATGGTTGTGGCTATCATGAGGGACAGCGCATGGAATACTGCATTCCAGTATGAGCTGATCCAGGGGTGGACCCAGGTCATGTGCGCATCCGGCTCGTGGCACTTAGGGCATTGTGATGATCTTGAAGTGTCATACTTGGCCATCTCCTGAGGGGTAACGTATGATCTGTGGAGGAATCAGAATTGGGGGATACTCGTTTAATTTGTGCGCAACTGTGTGCCCAGTCTTTGTCCAATAGAGGGTGTCCCATATCTTCCTCCCATTGATGGCGAGCCCCTCCGTCGAGGGTACGCTTTAAAGTTATGCATAATTGGTACAGTTTTGCAGTCAGGTGTGAGCCATCTGGGTCAGTTATGAGCAGAGTGAGAGGGGGGAATTCGGTGAGTGCCAGGGGGTAAGATGACATTACCATACGTAGAATGCCATGTAATCTAGCGAGGATACATATATCCATGTAGGATAGCACAGTCTCGTGGGTAGTGTCAAATTGCGTCTTAATGTGTCCTTCTGGGAATAAGTTCCCATAAGTGTGGAGATCAAGTTTTTGGAAAATGTGTTGTACCAATTTCTCAGTAGTTAGAAGGGAGCCAAGGGTTAAGTGACAGTGGGAGTTTAGGGGAGTAAAGATGCTCAAATCCTAGCTTTCTGCTAAGTTTGCGCAAGGCCCACCATGTTGTGGACAACGTCTGGATGTCTGTTGGGTCCAGACGGATGCCTGGCGGTAGTTATACGTTAAGGGGTGTAGGGTCCACCAGGTCTTGCTCCAATTTATTATACGGAAAGCGGGCATCTGGATGGAACCAGTGGTAGGCAAATTTGGCCTGTGTCACCAAGTAGTAAAGGTGGAGATCTGGGACAGCAAATCAGCCCCAATCGTAAGGGAGCGTAAGTATGTCACAGGCTATCCGTGGCCAATGGTCCACCCATACCAGTCGTATCAGCAGGCGGTGGAGCTGGAGAAATAATACATTTGTCAAGGGGATGGGAATGTTTACAAATAAATACAGAAAACAGGGGAGGACATTCATTTTGATGAGGGCGATACGCCCGGGCATGGAAAGTGGGAGACAGATCCAACGTTCCACCTGGGTGGTGAACTTGTCCATGGCGGGGCCATAGTTTAAGAGAATGGCATGCTCCTTGTCTCTGTGAAGTGAGATCCCCAGGTATATAATGGTGTCGGCAGCCTAGAGGAGGGAGTGCCCACCTGCGGGGGTGTCGTCCAGTCCGACACAGGAAAGGGATATGCTGGAAAATTACAACCTATGCGATGTTTTCCATAGAATAAGGGGAAACTGCAGGGACTATACTTTCCATAGTAAAAAACATAGTCACTATTCTAGACTAGACCATTTTTTATGGATAGGAAGGAAGTGGGAGAAGTTGTGGGAATAGAGCATCTCTCTATTCACCTCTCAGACCATCCAGCTTTGCCCCTAAAACTTGAATTGAGGGACACGCGGGGGTTAGGAGGTGGACAATTAATTCTGCTACTGGAGGGGATAGTTGCAAAACTAGTGAATGGTTCAGAAGAATTCTTTACCAGGAATTTGTCATCGGTGCCCCTGCATGTAGTGTGGGACCCATACAAAGCCTGGTTAAGGGGGGACACTTAAAAGCTTATCTGCAAACTGGGCAAGGGAAGAGAAAATGGAATTTTCTAGATTGGAGTAAGGGATGGGGAGATTAGAAATGGTGCTGAAAAGTGAGGCATTGGGTGAAGAGGAAAGGAATGAGACAGTTGCAACACTTGAGGAATTACAAATGACATTAAGAGTTAAGACAGAAGAGAAGGTTCGGCAACAGGGGGAAGTTAGAAGAGCTAGAGACATAGTGCAGGGGGAGTGCTGTGGAAAATTGCTGGCTTGGAAGGCGAGGTTAGAGAGGAATCAAAATTATATTAGTAGGATCGAAGCTGATAATGTCAGACACATAAAAGAAAACAACAAGATAAGAGAGGTCTTCAGGGGGTTCTTCCAGGAATTATATACAGAGGATCCTGCATCAAATAGAGTAGACATAGATGCTTGGCTTCAAATAAAGCATCTTCCTAAACTGTCTCAGGAACAGCAAGGTCACTGATGTCAGGAAATAACCGGTAGTAAAACATTGGCAGCAGTTAAGAAAACAAAAAAAGGCAAGGCAGCAGGTCCCGGTACAATTCCTAGTGAACTCTACTCTGCAATTTCAGATGAGATTATTCCAATCTGGATTAAACTGTTTAATTCCATTTTGATAGAGGATATGCCAATACCGGAATCATGGAACGATGCAGTTATAACGTTAATTTCGAAGCCCAGAAAGAACCCTTGTCAATGTCAATCGTTTTGTCCTATCTCTCTACTCAATAGTGACTGTAACATTTTCACTAGTATCCTGGCATCCCGTATGAATAAGGTAGTGGGACACTTAATACATGAAGACCAAAAGGTTTTATACCAGGGAGAAACTTGAGAGAGCTGAACCATGCTTTGATTGGTACTATAGATTTAGCCATAACTAAGGATGTCCCCCTTGTGGTTGTGACTGTAGATGCTGCCAAGGCATTCGATCCAGTTTATTGGAGTATCAGATCACTTTGGTATGGGTAAACCGTTGACAGACACATTAGAGAAGATTTATAGAATTCCAACTGCTTGAATTTTGGTGTATGAGAGCCTATCATCCCCTGTGAAGATAGAAAGAGGGACAAGACAAGGGTGCCCTCTTTCACCTATTCTTTTTGATCTCTACATTGAGCCGTTTGTCCAAAGCCTAAGATTGAATGAGGGAATAAAGGCGTTTAAGGTATCCACAAAGTCCAGGAAGATTGCACTGTATGCGGATGATTTAATGCTTTTCACCTCAGATGTGCACTCTGCCTTACCACAATTAACGGCAGAGGCAAGAATATTTGGTGCTTTTTCAGGATATAAAATTAACGAGGAAAAACGAAATTAATGATTTGGAATCAAAATGAGGGGGAAATAATAAGCGCTACAGAAATGATATATCTGGGAATAAATATAATCAGAGACATAGAGAAACTTGCAACACTAAACTTTGAAAAAACAAGCCAAGGGGGGCGTGGCCAAGCAAGATGGCTGAGCGGACGTGAGCCGCTTCAGCTCCGGCCCCCGAGTTTTGTCCACTGACCTTTAATGTGCTCACAGTGGACCAACGGGCTCGAAAACCACTCCAGCTGATGTCCGTTTTGTCCAGATGCGCCTTCTCTGCCTCAGGTCCAGCTCCGCGGCGTGAATGAGACCCAGTGAGGCGGCGGACTGGAGAGGCGGGAGTGCGCTCAAGATGGCGCGGAGTTAAGCGGAGGGCGCCTTGGCAAGAATAGAACAGCTGCCCGCGACCGGGTACCTGCCCCCGCCGACGTAGCCTGCTTGGAAGCTCTCTCCCTGACCGGCGGTGAGCGGAGCTGTGCCGGGCTCGGGAGCATGCCGAGACACCCTGCGGGAGCCCGGGCGGCCTTGAGCGCTATGCCAGGAGCGGCCGTGGCCTCCCATATGCCAAGTTGATGGCTTGACAGCGGGGGGGCGGCGGTAAGTGCCCTTACTGCCTGGGGTGCGCGGAAAGCGGAGGAGGTGCTGCCCGGCCAGGGGGGGTGCCCGCTGTCCCCTCGTTGAGTTTGACTGCCGGCAGGAAGGAGGCCAGGGGGAAAGTTGGACCACGAGGCCCTGCCTGACCTTGACATGGCACCCGCCCAGTGACCGTCCCAGAGGAGAGCCCCAGTAGTCCATCGGCGACGCAAGAGGGAGGTCAGTGAGGGACGACCTCTCCTGTGGCCCTGGCCGGTTTTGGCTGTGGAGTGAGGGGGCTGAGACCGACCGATTGAACGGTGGAGGTTTCTCCAGGGCGCCTGACCTTAAGATGGCTGCCGGGGTATGACCACAAAGCATTCCTGCCTTGACACCAGGCATACCACACGAGGTTCCAGCTCACAGGGTTGTCTGGAATCACGACGACTGCTGGCTGAGGGGCTCCCGGTGTCCTGCCTCACCCCGGAATGTCTCTCCGCCCATATGCCACCTAAAAAGTCATCGAATAAGTTCTCCCGCTACTTCACAGCTGCTGATAAAGGGCCTGCTGCCTCTGATTGCGACCAGAGCTCCCAAATGGCGCACATCAGGCAAGACCTGGTGGCTTCTCTTCGGGACTTCAAATCCGAGCTATGTCTGGAAATAAAGCAGGACCTGCCCGCCTCCATGGACCAGCTCAGGGCTGACCTTTCGGAGAGGATGGCGGTGCTTCGACAAGATGTGGATGCGGTGGGGTCCCGAGTGCTGGAAGTGGAGGAACAGACGCAGGCCTTGGATGCCCGCTCCACCAAACTTTACGACACTCAACAAGATCTTCGGGCCCAGCTCCACCAAGTGCTCTTGAAGGCAGAGGATCTGGAGAACAGGTCTCGAAGAGAGAACATACACATTCGGGATCTGGAAGAGGGAGCGGAGGGCCCGGACCTAGAGGCGTTCGTGGTGGGCCTCTTCTCAGAAATCCTAAGCCCACAACAACTGAAGCTCAAGATCGATTGAGTCCATCGCGTGGGGGCGGCGCAGGCTGGAGAGCGCCGACGTACGAGGGATGTCCTGGTCAAGATGCACTCCTTCTCCACGAAAGAAGCCATTTTGGGGGCGGCGAGGAAAAAGGGAGAGACCTCATTCCAGGGCTACAAATGTGCTTTATTTCAGGACTTGGCACCCTCTACACTGGAAAGCAGGCAGACGTTGCGCCCGGTCAACTCCAAACTCCGAGAAGACGGTGTGAGATACCGCTGGACCTTCCACTTCGGCCTCTCTTTCGAACACAAGAACAAATCTCACCATATCTCCGACCTGAAGGAAGGTCTACGTATCCTAGGTCTCCCCATTCCAGCAGACGACTCCGATCCTGGTCCTTCCAATGACTCGGGTTTGCCCTGGAGGGAGCCCCGATCTTGGCACACGGTCCCCACAAACAGACGATCACCCAAGTAAAGTCCCCTGATGTGGTATGCCCTGACCATGGCGACCCTCATGTTGCATGCCAGCCGCGCCTTACTGCTGGGACATCAGCCATGTCAATGATGGTATCAAGAGGACGCTTTGAACACTTGTATAAGGATCTGCTGGGAAACTCTTGATACCCCGAGCTACTTATAGTCCGCAAACTGTCCTCTGTGTTCCCGATGCATGGGCAAATGGGGGGGGGGCCTTGTCAGTTTAGCCCAGAATTTCTTCATTCTTCTTTACGAAGTTCAGAGCTGAGAGCCTGTTAACTCCTCGGCTAGTAGTTCTTGGGGTTTTTTTTTTTTTCTTTTTGGGGGGGAGGGCTCCTGGTGGTGGTGTAGTGGTAGACATGGTCCTATTAGAAGAGAGCGTTATGCCGTCAGAAGATTACACCATGAGGGGGGTTCAATAGAGGGGGGGAGAGTGGTCGACCTTTCTAAATTATTTCCATAGCATCGTGGAATGTTAAAGGCCTGAACTCGCCCCAAAAGTGCCCAAAAATCTGGGAATATCTTAGCGATCGCCAGTTTGAAGTGGTGGCGCTACAAGAAACGCATCTTAAGAAGTCTGAGGAATCTCGATTACGCCACAAAACATACCCGATAATTTATCGGTCCTCAGCTAGCACCAAGCACAACGGAGTGGCCCTGCTTTTTCGTACCACAGCCAAATTCCAGCCTGAGGCCGTCAAGACAGACCGGGAGGGCAGAGTCTTAATAGTGAAGGGGAGACTTAGGGGTACCCTCTGTACATTCATCTCCCTCTATGCACCAAACGTGGGACAGACGATATTCCTCTCCAACACACCAGACCTGATTAGTGGCTTTGCTGAAGGGCCGGTGATACTCCTGAGGGACTTCAATCTGACGTGGCACGAAGCTCTGGACAGTTCACGCTCCCACAGGGCTTTCCTCAACAGCTTTTCCAAAGGGGTTAAACAGAAACTGACCACGCTGGGCCTCTGTGATGCTTGGCAGACACTACACCCTACTACCAAAGACTTCACTTACTTCTCTCATGTCCACCAGTCATACTCTAGGATAGATTATATCTTTATTAGTCAGACTTTAATGGGCCCCTTACAGGTAGCTCAGATCCTGCCCCTCTCGGTATCAGATCACAGCCTCATATCCATTAGTCTAGCATGGGATGGGTCTAAGCCCGGCACAGCGCGATGGTACTTCCCGGTCTCGCTCACCCGAGACAAGGCCCTACGTGAAGATCTGAGAGCCGCTATTACTGAGTTCTTTGCACTCAACACCCCGCAGGCAACTACACCGCAGATTAATTGGGACGCTTTTAAAGCGGTGCTTAGGGGCAAATGCATCCAGCTCAACGCGGTCCTGAATAAACAGAGAGCAAAGGAGCGCATAGCTCTTGAAGGGGAATTGGAAGTCGTAGAAAAAGCGCATAAGGACACTTCCACTCGAGTGCTTCAGCGTGAGCTCACCACACTAAGGGGCAAATTGCGTTCCATTTACAATAACAGAGCCGAGTTTACCTTGTTGAAATTGCGACAGTTCTCATATGCACAGGGGGACAAAGTAGGGACACACTTAGCGAGACAGCTCCGAGAAAAGAGGGAACGCAAATTCATTGGGGGCATCCTAGATGGGAACGGCCACCTCACCCATTCGGATGACATCAAAGCTAATCTTTTTGGCAAATTTTATGGGGAACTATACTCAGGTAACCCCCCAGATACGGTCCTGCAACAGCGATACCTTGACTCGGTGGACCTCCCTCATCTTTCCCCCGCGGCCGCAGGGCCTCTAGATGCTCCCATTACTTCGGAGGAATTTGGGAAAGCCATTTCTAAACTTAAACTCCACAAAGCCCCAGGTCCAGACGGTCTAACAGCGCACTTTTATAAATGCTTTGCGTCCGAACTAATCCCACACCTCACCGAACTGTTCAATGCGATAGCGATGGACGCCAGGGTCTCAACGTCCATGGCGGTGATATCTTTTATTCCCAAACCCGGGAAAAATCCCCAGAACTGCACCTCTTATAGGCCCATAGCGCTCCTTAACCTCGACGCGAAGCTTTACTCTGCGATTTTAGCTGCCAGGATGGATGATTTGATGCCCAAACTAATCCACCATGATCAATCAGGCTTTATAAAGGGGTGGCAAACGCATGACAATATACGGCGCACTATACACCTCATCGAGAAAGTCTCTAAATTTCAGATACCGGCAATGCTAGTAGGTCTCGACGCCGAAAAAGCCTTCGACAGGGTGGATTGGTCATTCCTTTTCCTTACCATGCGCAAATTGGGCTTCGGGACAAGTTTCTCAACATGGTGAAGGCCAATTATCATCTTCCACAATCGCGAGTATTGGTCAACGGGTACACATCCCTCCCCTTCACCCTTAGCAGAGGTACACGGCAGGGCTGCCCGCTCTCCCCCTGCTATTTGCCCTTAGTATCGCATCTCTGGCTGTGAAATTCCGAGCTAATGAGGAGATCCGGGGAATCCGCTTCGGAGGCACGGACCATAAAGCGTTCCTCTTTGCGGATGATATTTTGCTCACACTCAGGAAACCGGCCACCTCCCTCCGGGCAGTTCAGGAGGAACTGAGGCACTTCGAACTGGTGGCGGGTTTCAAAGTTAACCTTTCCAAATCCTCCATACTTAACCTCACTCTCTCCGATGCCGAAGCAACGAGGCTAAAGGGCCAAACGTCCCTACAATGGGCTCAACACTCCCTCCTCTATTTAGGTGTTCACCTCACCCCCAGAATCGGAGATTTGTATAAAGCTAACTACCCCCCACTAGTGACACAGCTCCAGCAGGATTTTAAGAGATGGAAACCTCTCTACATTTCCTGGCTCGGTCGGATCAACGCAGTCAAAATGATGGTTCTGCAAAAAACTTCTATATCTCTTTCAGGCTCTCTCTATTGAGCTTCCTCGGGACCTAATGTCCCGCCTGCGCGCACTCGTCACTAGCTTCATCTGGCAAGGGGGGAGGGCTCGCCGTCCCTTTCATATGTTGCGTCAGCCTAAAAAGGAGGGGGGGTGGCACTACCGGATTTTGCGCTATATTATCAAGCGGCACAATTGCGGGTGGTGATGGAATGGACGGCAAGGGAATCCGAAAAACACTGGCTTCACATGGACAGGGCGATTGTGGTCGGTCCATCTGGGATGTCCTGTGGAAACCAAAGAAAGACAGGCCAGCGAACGCATACCTAAGCACCCCCACACGAACCACACTCATAGTCTGGGACCAGGTCACGAAGAGGGAGGGATGGACCACTTTTCCCTCCCCATATACCCCAATTCACTTCAACCCGGCTTTCCCGCTGGCTTTACGCGAGGGACCTTTTGAATGCTGGCGAGAAGGAGGTTGCTTAAAGCTATCAGACCTATTTCACAACTTTGATGTATTGACATTTGAGAGCTGTAAGAGAGAGTTTCAGGTCGCGCATAGCGAACACTACCACTACCTCCAGCTTAAGCATTGGGCTACACTACCGCCCATATGAGAGGCTGCTACTAGGGAACTCACGGCTATGGAGAGACTTGTGCTAAAAGCAGGTTCCATGAAAGGGGCTATCTCCTCACTATATGCCTTGCTATTAACCACACTACACGCTCCCAGGCCACGCTATATGTGCTTTTGGGAACAGGTGCTAGGACGAGACATCACAGGGGAGGAATGGAAACATGTCTGGGGAGATATTTCTAGACACAACCATTCGATAGCTCTGAGGGAGGCCCACTATAAAACGCTCCTAGACTGGTACCTTTACCCCACTAAACTCAAGCAAATTTTCCCTGATACCTCAGATCTTTGCTGGCGGGGTTGTGGTCTACAAGGGGACTTTCGCCACATCTGGTGGGACTGCCCTGGCATTAGGCCGTTCTGGGAGGAAATCCTTTCACATATTAAGGAGATGCTGGGGTACCCTATCCCGACGACTATAGAGGGGGCTTTACTGGGCATCAGAGATCTGGATCTGGAACACCAAACGAAAGCGGACAAGGCGATTATGTGGGCATGTCTGGGGGCGGCTAAACTTACAATTGCGGCCGCATGGAAAAAGAAAGATGCGCCCGCGTTATCAATGTGGCACTCCCGCTTATGGAGAATTCTCTCTATGGAACGCCTCGCTGACATTTTCCGGGACGAGTACAAGAATTTTGAGTTTAAATGGGGCCCATTGGTAACCTATTTGTCCCGAGGCTTGCCTTCAGCGGTGTGTCCACCCTCTCTAAGGACAATGCATCTCTTTCAATTTTAACCTCTCCGCGGAGGGTTGGCAGACGCACTCAGGCCCCACTGAGAGGTTGGGCCTCCCTTACATTGTCCACCTTTACAGATAAACCTGCGTTACTCACTTCCTTAGCATGCGGAACCACCACCACCGGGACAGGGGAGGAGGGAGGGTTTGGGGAGGGAGGAGGGAGGGTTTGGGGAGGGAGGGGGGGGGTTTCCTTGTTTTTAGTTTCTTGTTCTCTGCGTAAGGGTTCAACCTTACGACTGGTTGTTTGAAATCGAGCATCTTCTCTTCTGCATATGGGGGGGATGTAATGACCCTGCAACATGTGAAACTGGACTGTAATTAGCTGTTTATTTCGCCCGGGGTCTTACAGGCTCTACTACTTCTATGTTGTTATATTTGCCTATGATGCTGCCTAATAAAAAGAATTTTGACAAAAAAACATGCCAAAAAGTAGGAAAATTGTTAAAAGACGGCAGAATCTCCCACTGTCTAGTTATGGGCGGATTAATCTGGTAAAAATGTCCCTTTTACCCAAAGTTACTTTTCTGTTTGATTATATCCCCTTAAAATTTGAGAAAAAAGTATCTTAGCTTTACAGGGGAAAATAATGTATTTTGTTTGGGCCTACAAGGGTGTGCATCTCTCCTGAAATAAACTGAGGAGGAAGGTTGGAGCAGGGGGGATGGGGCTTCCTGACCTTCAACTATACTGTTCAAAAATAACAGAATGCCTCCCTTAATCTGCGCAGACTCCATGGTGTATTAAGCCGAGCCACGACCATTAGGGAAGATGAAGTGGTGGTGTCCCTCGATGCAGCGCGGCATTCAACACCATCGAGTGGCCCTTCATGTTCGCTCTGCTTCGGAAACTCTGCCTGGGCCAGGAATATATTGGATGGGTTTGGCTCCTCTACCAGCAGCCACTGGCCCAAATAGTGGTCAATAATAGACAATCTTGCACCTTCACACTTAGTAGAGGCACCAGGCAGGGCTGTCCCTTGTCCCGCTCCTTTTTGCCCTTACCCTCAAGCCACTGGCGATGTGCGTCCGCAGAGACCCCCTCATCAGGGGCCTCAAGTGGACCTCAGGCTGGGAGGAACGTATCTCGCTATATGCGGACGATATCTTACTCTACCTGGCTTCTCCGGCGGCCTCCCTAAACAGGGTCCTGAAAATCTTTCGGGTGTTCGGCAGCTTCGCTGGCTATAAAATAAATTGGACTAATTCAGTGTTTTATGTCCTATATGGGGTGATGCCTCCGCTTCCCCGGGGGTTCCAGTTAATGGAGGCGACAGATGGCTTTAAGTACCTGGGGATCTGGGTCTCTAGGGACCCGTCCTGGTTTTACAAGTGGAACCTCCAGCCGCCCCTGCTCCATCTCAAGAGCGACGTCCGGCATTGGAAATCACTCCCTCTGTCCCTATTGGGGCGCGCAGCCCTTTTCAAGATGATGTCCCTCCCCAGATTCTTGTACGCTCTGCAGAATACTCCGCACTACGTCGACTCCACGTTCTTTAGGGAACTTGATTGCACCCTACGGGACCTGCTCTGGGAGGGTAAACCCCCCCGGATTGCCACCATAAGCTTACACTGGGGTAGTTTGATGGAGGAATTGGCCTGCCGGACATTAAAAAATATTACTAGGCGTCCCACCTCGCAGCAATTAACCAGTGCACATGTAGACCACAGGGTGACCCTGCCTTTCAGATTGACAGGTGGCTTCTACCGGATGGAAGCTTTGAAGGGGCACTATACTTGAGTTCAGCTAAGCCGGGCTTGACCGAACCCACCGGGCACGCGGTACAGGTGTGGAAGGCAGCCACGAAAAGTCTGGGGTGGGAAGGGAGGATTACACAGGCAACACTGCTCTGGCACAGCGAGCAGTTGGGTAGGTTGATCCACTCTAAGGGCTTTGATCGCTGGGATCTTATAGGCATATCAAGGGTGGGCGACATGTGGAAGTCAGGTGACATAATTCCCTTCACTCAACTGCAGCAGGAATATGAACTGGTGGGATCTGAATATTTCCGGTACTTGCAAATCAGGCACGCTTTGCTCGCAGTACTCCCAAGAGGCGAGTCCATTCCTGAGTCCTCCCCTCTTGAGGATAGAGTTTTAGATGGTGACCTGCCGGAGAAGGCCATATCACTCATTTACAAAAAACTGATTAATAATACGCCTGACCCATTGGTCCGGCTACGGGCAAAATGGGACCATGACGTAGCGGGATTGGACGACGAAGAGTGGATGGCCGCAACGGCCTCTCCTCTGTAGGTGGCCATTTCCTCCAGGTTCCGAATAATACAGTTGAAGCTCCTGCATAGATCCTATTTGTCTGGGCCCTTATTGGTTTGTATGGGCCATTGCACAGATGGCGGCTGCTCCAGGCAATGTGGGCATGAGGGTACCTTCATCCACACTCTCTGGGAGTGCTTGGTTATCCAAAGGTATTGGGCAACAGTAGTGGAACGCATTGGAAGGGGTACTGGGGCAGAAGATTGACTGTAATATTAAACTGGCTATCTTAATCGCCTGGGGCCCAACAGACCTAAACTCCAGAGAGCGTATTTGGGTAACCTTGGGATTGATGGTGGCGAAGCGGAACATTGTGAGACTGTGGAGGGCTCGGGACCCGCCAAGTTTGGCCGACTGGGGTAAAGACATGGATTGGTGCATGGTCACTGAAAAGACCATTTATAAATCTAGGGGGTGCCCTACCAAGTGGTCGCAGATCTGGGAACAATGGAATAACTATAGGGGAGGGATATGCGAGCCCCCGCTGGCGAGGGACGATGCGGTCGCACAGGGTCTTATTATGTAATAACTGTGATTATTCAATTGCTGGCTTGCAATTACTGTGTTTTGCATCTCACCTGTACCATAACTAAGTTGGCATTATTCGTGTATACTGCCTTTTTTGGATGTCATACCCTGATTTCAATAAAAAGATTTTAAAAATAAAAGAAACAGAAAGCTATTATCCTGCCCAGATGAGACCCTAGTTGGCAGAATGTAACGCTTTGTGGATTATCTAAGGGAGGCTTCTTGTATCAATTTGGGGCTCCAAAATACTTTAAGAAGGTCAGAATAAAATGTCTCAAAGCAGAGGCAACAATATGGTTTGAGGTTAGATCCCTCTTGGGCATTGCATATTATAGAAAGATATCACCCATATATGATTCACCAGGCACCCCGGAATTTATGCTCAATGCTCTTACAGATCCTTTTAGACAGAGTGGTATAAGTAGATGGGGACATTTGCTAGATGATGGACAGAACCTGACCTGGGAGTATTGGAATTATAAGACTGAAAGGAGAAACTCCAGAGTTAAAAATATTTGAAGTGAACTCATGGTTTAAGAATAAGGACTGGACGAGTGTGCAATCATACCAAATGGAAATTGGTCTCCAAGATCCACGGGCCAGGAAAAAGGAAGTGGCACTATGGTACTAACACTTACTCATAGGTGCCAATGAAAAGATGAGAGTACCCTCTTCTGCATGGGACGGATACTTGTCGGACGCTGAGATGGAAGAGTCGAGGCAAGTATCTTTATTTACACTTTATACGGTAGTTAAATCTGCTGCATTAAGGAAGAACCATTTTTTTACCCTTCACAGAGTTTACTGGACCCCGAAAAGGTTGGCGAAAATAAGGGGAAGTGGCGACTCCAAATGTAAGCGGTGTGCAAGAAATGGCGCAGACGATATGCATATAGTTGCTACTTCTCCAAAGGTGGAAGAGTTCTGGCTTGCTGTGGGTAAGACTATCTCTGACGCATTGATTATCGCTGTGGAGGTAAGCACTGTCTTAATTATGTTTGGGATACAGCAGCAAGACTTGAAGGGTTTGTGTCTACATGTAAAACAAAGAAATTTGATGTTTTACTTGATCCCGATTGCGAGATGGGAAATATGTAAGTTATGTACTCATACCTCTGCTCCTTCCTGGCAGGCGTGGAGAAGCTCAGTGGCCTTTTTCGAAAATATCGATAGGTGGTAAATAAGAGAATCGTTGGTGGTGGCTTCTGGGATTTGCTGGACACCTTGGTAAATTGACCTGTCTAATGATTACATCTTCTCCCAGCAGTAGGCATAGGAAGCAAGTTGTATCCGAGGCAGCCCAGCAATCCTCTGTTGCTTGAAGAAGAGAGTCCAATCTGCTAAGCACATGGGTCGTAACAATCTGGAAAGTGCTTGATATTAATGATTGGAGATGGTATGAGGGCTAAATAATTTTTTTTTAACGTATTTTGGAGACATCAAAAATTTGTATCACAAAACAACCTGGTTTTGCAAGCGGCAACCTGTGTTTTTGGTCCCAAGCTAGGTGCCCATCTAAGGAAACCTACCAAACCCAGACATTTCTCAAAACTAGACACCCGGGGAGTCCAGGGAAGTGTGACTTATATGGATCCCCTTACACTTTCCTACCCAGAATCCTCTGCAAACCTCACATTTAACTAAAAAATCACATTTTCCTTACATTTCTGTCTGGAATCACTGCACCAGTACAAATTTCTTACCACACAGCGTTCCCCTTGGTCTGCCGATAAAAATGATACTTCAGAGAGTGGAAATGTACTGGCAAGATGGCTGACACTGGTGCATGGTGTCTGACTTGAAGCCAACTCCCATCAAGGCATGTTCTCCCAACACCATGCACCAGTGTCAGCCATCTTGCTAGTACATTCCCGATCACTGTCAGGAACGCATAGTTCCAGGTGGCCTGGTTGGGCTGGGTGGGAAGGTGTGTGTAGGACAGGGCCTGATGGGATTTGTATTGATAGAAAAAACTACTCCTGCCACCCATACTGACGTCATACCACCTCTTTTTGATATCATCCATAGTGCACAGGATGGGGACTACTGCGTTCACCTTGCTGACTATCCTGTCCCTCATCTGATTTTTCTGGCTCATTGGGGTCTCATGGGGGGTCTGTTGGACTAGGGTCCCGAATAAATGTGTCTACTCTAAGGATTTCATCAACTAGAACTCTCAACTCCTCATCAGTAAAACATGGCTGCTTCTTCTTTGACATAGTGAGGGTGAGTGTGAGTGTGAAGGTGAATGTGAATTAGAAGGTGGGTCTAAGAAAGGAATCTGAAACAAAAAAGTGATATGTGCAGGTAGTGATGTGAATACAGTGCATGAGTGTGTGCAGGGCTGACAGCAATGACTGTAGAAAGAGATTCCTACTTCTTTATTTGCAGTATTGTTTTGGCAAAGGATCATGGTCTTGATTTTTTTTTAATAAGTGGATTTGTGGGTGCATCTACTTTTTAAATTGACGTGTTTTTTTTTTTTTGGTGCTTCCTATGCTTGTTGTGTTGTTTTGCCGGCTTTTTACTATTTTGCACTTGCTGGCACGCCAAAGGCAAGCCCGTCTCGTCCTGTCCATGACCGGACTGCGACCAGCACCAGGGACCCTGGTCCCCTTACCCCCCGCCAGTATGACCCCAGCACTCTCCACACACTCAACCCCAGACACAACAACAACTGCCAGCTCTCGACACCAAGCAACACCCAAAGCCCAATCTCCTGCTGACACTGCTGCCGCACCTTCACCTACCTCCAGACCCAGGCAGCTACACCAACATGCCGGATGCCACCGCACACAAGCCACTGAGCTGCATCCTCCTCAACGTATGCTCCCTGCACAGACACGCCATAGAAATCTCGGACCTTCTCAACACTCACGAGCCCGACGTCACCTTACTCACAGGGACCTAGACCAATGCCAGCTCTGCACCCGACATCGCAACTGCCATCCCCGTCGGATACAAGATCCTGAGGAAAGACCGCCCCAAACACCCAGGAGGAGGCCTCGCCATTATCCACAAGAGCTCCCTCTGACTCACAACCACCAACTCGGATGATGCCTTGCCCCTATAGAACACATCCTATTCCGGATCCAGCCCAACCCCAGAACGACGCTCCACGGAACACTAGCCTACAGACCTCCTGGACCCCGCACCCTCTTCACCAACGTCATCACAGACCACATTGCACCCCACGCCCTCACCTCAACAGACTACATACTTCTCGGAGACCTGAAATTCCACATGGACAACCACAGCAATCCCAACACCACCGCCCTCCTGGAAAACCTCACCAACATAGGATTGAAGCAACTTGTCTCCACCCCCACTCACACAGCAGGACACAAACTCGAACCCATCTTCGCCTGAGGAAACAACATTCACTTCAGCCACACCATGGAACTGCTCTGGACAGACCACCAATGCTCACAAGCGCACACTCCACCCTCCACGCAGAAGCTGGAACAAAGTCTCTGAAAAACACCTCACCTCCACCCTCCACCCTCACCTGCACTCCCCCTACTACGACAGATGCCAACACAGCGGCTAGCAACCCCCCCCAATGGATCACCAACTGCACCAACAGCCTTGCCCCCCTCCAGAACACGACAAGATGACACAACAAGAAAGCCAACTGGTTCACCATGGATCTCTGCAAATTCAAGCGCTCCTGCCGATGACTGGAGAAGAAGTGGAGAAACAGCAAAATCCCGGAAGCACACTCCGACTACAAAGTGGCCATCACAGCACATCACCAACTCATCAAATCAACAAAGAAAAACTTCATCCAAGACAGAATCCTCTCCAGCGCCCACAACTCCAAAGAACTCTTCCCCATCATACAGGAATTCGCCAAACCCAACAGCGAAAAAAACAATGTCCCTCCCTCCCAAGACCTCTGCAACAAACTATGGGCCAGATGTATGAAGATACCATTTTGCGATTTCCTAATTGGGAATCACAAGGATTCGCAATTAGGAAATCGCAATATGGCATGTATGAAGGTGTGTAGTACACTTTTTCCTAAAGGGTCACGTCGCAAATGACCTACCTCATGAATATTAATGAGGTAGGTCGCAATTTGCGACCCCCTAGGAATTGCAAAAATCACAGGGATGGTGGCCTGCTGAGATCAGCAGACCACCATGTCTGTGATTGCTTTTAAATAAAGCAATCTTTTTTTTTTTTTGTGAAGCAGCCCGTTTTCCTTAAAGGAAAATGAGATGCTTTACAAAATGAAAAATGAAAAGTTTTCTTTTCATTTTTTAAGAGCAGGCAGTGGTCCATGGGACCACTGCCTGCTCTTAAAAATGGTTTTACAAACATTAACAAAGGGAAAGGGATCCCTTGGGGACCCCTTCCCATTTGCGAATGGGTTACCACCTACTTGAAGTAGGTAGCAAAATGTGAATGTTTTGCAACCGCATTTACAGTCACAAAACATTCATACATACCGATGCGATTCGGTATTAGGAAGAGACACCCAAAACACGCCCATTCCTAATACCGAATCGCAAACCCATTTTGTGATTTAGTAACAGGTTACCAAATTGCAAAATTGGGTTTGCTACATCGGAAAAGCATTTTTTGCGTTCGCAAAAAGGCTTGATACATCTGCCCCTCAGGTCCTTCTTTCACCTCAAAATCAAGATGCTCTACGACAACTTTGACGACCAAGACCACGATACCACCTCAACCCCCACCGACGCCATCCAACAGACCCTTCTTACCTTCTGACCCCTGCCCACCGCACATCTTCCACAGTGCCGCCACCCGAGCTACTCCAAACTATCAACTGCTCCCTCGAGACCGCCAAATTCCCCGATGACTGAAAACACGCCGAAGTCACCCCCCTCATAAAGAAACCCTCTGCAGACCCGACGGATCTCAAGAACTTCAGGCCCATGTCTCTGCTCCCCTTCACAGCCAAAGTCATCAAAAAGGCCGTCAACAACCAGCTAGCACACTTCATAGAAACCAACAGCATCCTAGACACCTCTCAATGCTGATTCTGCAGCAATCACAGCAGCGAGACCGGCCTAATCGCCGCCAACGACGACATCCGCTCCCTCCTCGACCAAGGCCACATGGCAGCCCTCATCCTCCTGGACCGATCAGCATCCTTTAACACCGTCTCCCACTGCACACTAGCCACCAGGCTCCACAACGTTGGCATCCAAGGAATAGCATTAGACTGGATGCACTCTTTCCTCTCAGGCAGAACACAGAGAATAAGACTCCCGCCCATCCTCTCAGAACTGACAGAAATCAGATGTAGAGTACCCCAAGGATCCTTTCTCAGCCCCACACTCTTCAACCTCCACATGGCCCCTCTCACCACCATCGCCAGAAACCACAGACTCAACATTATCTCCTACGCTGATGACACCCAGCTCATCCTCTCCCTCCCCAAGGAACCCAACATCACCATGCTCAATTTCCAAGAAGGGATGAAAGCCGTTGTGACCTGGATGAGCAACAGCTGCCTGAAGCTCAACGCTAAGAAAACGGAAGTCCTCATCCTCGGCTCCAACCCCTCTGCAGGGGACAACACCTGTTGGCCTCCGTCCTTAGAAACCCACCCACCCCAACGAACCACGCACACAACCTCAGCATCATACTCGACCCCTCACTCACCATGAATCGCCAGATCAACGACATATCCTCCGCAGGCTTCAACACCCTCCACATGCTTGGCAATGCGTTCTAGTGGATCCCCCCAATTCCAGGAAAATCGTCACCCACGCACTCATCACCAGCAGACTCTCTGTGCCGGAGTCAACAAAAAACTCCTCTGCAAATTCCAGATCTTTCAGAATGCCGCAGCCAGACTCATCCTCGACATCCCACAACATGACCACATCACCCAACACCTTTGCGACCTCCACTGGCTCCCCGTCGAAAGAAGAATAACCTTCAAACTGCTCACACACACCTACAAAGCCCTCCACAACACCAGATCCGAATACCTCAATGACCGAATCTCCTTCCACGCCCCCAAAAGAAACCTCTGCTCAGCTGACCTCACCTTAGCCACCATCCCTCGTTTCTACAGGACCAGAGCAGGTGGAAGATCCTTTTCCTACCTCGCAGCCAAGACCTGGAACAAACGCCCCCTTCACCTTCGACGAAGCCCGACACTGCTTCAATTCAGAAAGGACCTCAAGTACTGGCTCTTTGGTTGACCCCAACGGAGGTGTTCATCCCCCCTCCTTCAGCGCTTTGAGACCCTCACTGGTGAGTAGTGCGCTCTACCAAGTCCTGATTGATTGGATCCACCTATAAAAAAAAATCAAGACCATGATCCTTTGCCAAAACAATACTGCAAAGAGAGAAGTAGGAAGCTCTTTCTACAGTCATTGCTGTCAGCCCTGCACACACTCTTGAACTTCATTCACATCACTACCTGCACATATCACTTTTTTGTTTCATATTCCTTTCTTAGGCCCACCTTCTAATTCACATTCACATTCACACTCACCCTCACCCCAACATCAAAAAGAGGTGGAACAACATCAGAAGGAGGCTAAGAAATTGGCCAGCAAAGAACACCAGGCTTCACAACGGACTGGTGGTGGTCCTCCTGTACCACCTGTGCACTTTACTTCCTGGGAGGAGAAGGTTTGTGCCATCGTTCTGCCAGAAAACTTGTTTGGAATACCTGAAGGAATGGAGTCTGATAAGTCTGAACTCCACATTTCACACAAGTTAGCAACGATACTTCTGAAGACATCTCTTTAATGGTCCCAGTTAGCTAAATGAATGTTTTCAGATTCAAACAAACTAATAGCCAAAGATCATGTGATGTGTATGTAATACAGATAACCCACATACCTGCAATGAAGATAACAAGGCTCAAAACTATTGCCATGTACACACTTCTCCCAAACTCCCATCAAGGACGTGTGCTCCAAACACCATGCACCAGTGTCAGCCATCTTGCCAGTACCTTTCCACTTTCTGTCAGGAAAGCAGACTTTCAGGTGGGCTGGTTGGGCTGGTTGGGAAGAGTGCAAACACTACTCATCCAACCCAGCCCAAACAGCTCATCTGGACATTCCATCCTGACAGTGAGTGGAAATGTACTGGCAAGATTACTGACACTGGTGAATGGTGTTTGGAGCACAAGGCCTTGATGGGAGTTGTGGTCTAGTTAGACACCAGGCACCAGTGTCAGCCATCATACTAGTACACTTCCCTTCATTGTTAGGTACTCGTAGGCCCAGGTGAGCTGGTTGGGCTGGGTGGCAGGAGGAGTGTTTACTATCACTACAACTCCCATCAGGCCTTGTCCTACACATACCTTCCCACCCAGCCCACCCAGGCCACCTGGAATTATGTTTTCCTGACAGTGAGCGGAAATGTACTAGCAAGATGGCTGACATTCATTTACTTCCCACCCTTTAGCCCTGTATTCCCCACAACCCGCACCTAAAATTAAGTACACAATTAAAATTAATTCTCAATTAACTAATTGTATTTAACAACTAATTATAAATTAATTACAATTAATTTACTCCCCACCCTTTACCCCTATAAACCCACAACCTGCACCTAAAACAATTACACAATTAACATAATTAATTATTAAATAATTAATTAATATTAATTAACAACTAATTATTAATGAATTAAAAATAAATTACTTCCCACCCTTTACCCCTATAAACCCCAGAACCCACACATAAAAAGTACCAAAAAAATGAAAAGCACAATCAACACAATTAAATATCAATTAATTATTGTTAAATAAAAAATAATCATTAATTTATTATAATTAAATTACTTCCCACCCTATTCCTCTATAAATCCACAACCCACTACGGAACAAATAAAACACAACATTTTATTAAATTAAATGTAATAAATACTAAAAATGTAACAGATATATTAAAAAACATAAACATTACTTATACAAAAAAATTACATCACATACATTTAAAATATATACAAAAATACATGCCTCTAATTATAAAACGATATTTTAAACAGCTATATTTTTGCAAATGATATTAATGACTTTTATATTTTAAAAATCGATATTTCTTACCTTAAAATCGATATTCCTGACATCAATATTCTTGCTGACGAAATTTCCATATCACGATATTTTAGACTCGATATTTTGCCATGGGGATATTTTTTTTGATATTCTGTCTAAATACCCTCATACATATCCCACCATACACAGACCAGAACAGGAGGACAGGCCTTCTCTTACATTGCTCCTAATGCATGGAACGGCCACTGATTCCACATCAGAGACTCCTAATCTGTTCTTGATTTACAAAAGAATGCTGAAGACCTGGCTTTTCCATTAACCAAACTGCCCTAGGGAGGGCTAGGCACATAAACTTGCTGACACCAGGATACCCTTGCAGGTGATAATGCACTTTAAAAATACACATACCATAATATCTCTGATCTAATGAACAGGAAGCCATCCAGGCGATCCTGGCAGAGCAGTTACACTCCCTTGTTTCAAGTGGGCATTCAGATTTATTTTCCCAGCTAAGGGACTTTTCACAACAGCCTTCCTGGCTTTAGAAGTCACATTAATGTCCATTTCAAGGCCAACATTCCATGCCTATTTGGAATGTTAATTACAGTCACTGTTGGAAAGGCAGCCGGAAATATTGGTTATCATCTCATTGACTTTTAGGCAATGCAAAGTGCACATTTTAAAAACTATTCTTCATTTACAGATGCCAGAAATCTAGTTCCACCAGTAAATTAGAATTTTGGTGTATTATGGAAAATGACTATCAAGCATGCTTTTACAATTTTCCCAGTCTGCTAAGTTGAAATGTGTTTATATTCACAACTATGTAAAACTAAGTTTTACCACCTACACAGTAATAAAATGGATCAGTGACTAAATATCGAGGGACAGAATATCGACTGTCCAGAATATCGATGCCAAAATATCGAGGGACAGAATATTGAGTCCCTATCTACAAACAGGTAAGTACTAAAATATCGAGTACAAAATATTGATGTTTAAAATATAGTTAACTAAAATATCGAATTTTTTAAATGTATTAAAAATAATATAAAAGTAATTAAATAATAAACACAATTAAATAAAACATAGTTAAAATAATGTAAAAAAGCATAAAATGTAAAAATAATAAATGTAATGTAAAAAATAAAAACATTAATTATTTTTTAACATATATATATTTACTTAATAATATTATAAAATAATTATTCATCTTAATTATAAAATATTTAAAACATTATTAAAAATATATTTACATATATATATATATATATATATAAATAAACATATTATATAAATATAAAAATAAATAATATATAATAATTTAAATAATTAAAGTAAATAATTTTATGTTAATTAATAATTTACACTACATTAAATATAACAAAATTAAAAACGTTGCATAGCTAAGGGAATACAATTAGTATTCACACTCCAACAACTGCAAAAGTAGGGAATTTGTTGGATAGCGGGTGGGTACAAATTACTATTCCCACTCAAGTGAGTGGAACAGTAGGGAAAGTGTTGGATAGCGGGTGGGTACAAATTACTATTCCGACTCCAGCGAGTGGAACAGTAGGGAAAGTGTTGGATAGAGGGTGGGTAAAAATTGCTATTCCTACTCCAGTGAGTGGAACAGTAGGGAAAGTGTTGGATAGCGGGAGGGTAAAAATTACTATTCCCACTCCAGTGAGTGGAACAGTAGGGAAAGTGTTGGATAGCGGGAGTCTAAAAATTACTATTCCCACTCCAGTGAGTGGAACAGTAGGGAAAGTGTTGGATAGCGGGAGTGTAAAAATAACTATTCCCACTCCAGTGAGTGCAACAGTAGAGAAAGTGTTGGGTAGCGTAGGGGAATAATTGAGTAGACCCACTCCTACAATATAATTAAAATTAATTAACAAATAATTAATTAATAAAAATATATTTACCTTCCAACATTTTCCCCTATAAACGTCACCTCCAATAGTGTAAAATATTAATGAATCAACATAATTAATTAACATTTAATTAATTAGCTAATTACAATTACCAATCAAATTAATAACCATCATATCTAAATTAATTAACACAATTAACACTATAAAATAACTTTGAATAAATAATATTTAAAAATTATTAAAATTTGAATTAAATTTAACTTAATTCCCACCCTACTCCCCTATCAACACTCAACACACTACTAAAAAAATGTACATAATTAACATATTAATACATTAATTTTTAATAATTAATATGTAATTAATTACTAATTAATAAAAAATTAAACAATTTACATAATTATCAATTAATTAAAAAAGATTATTATTCACTTTTTATATATTTAATAATAAATTAATTAACTTAATTAACAATAGTAATTATTAAACAATAAATTATTCATTAATAAATTATTAATTTTTATAATGTAAATTAAATTACTTCCCACCCTATTCCCCTATAAACCCACAACCCGCTACGGAACTAATATACGCAAAAATTAATTCACATAAAATCCATTACCTTAAAAAAATTGTAACATACATTAAAAAAATATTATATATTTTTAACACATATACTAACATATAAAACAATAAAAAAAATCGATATAATAAAATTTGATATAATGACATTCGATATTACTTACCTATATGTCGATATTTTTTCCAACTATATTATGTCTTTTCTATATTCTGTCCTCTCGATATTTTGTACTCGATATTTTGTCCTTTCGATATTAAAAATTCGATATTTAGGGGCCGATTCCGATGTCGGACGGACTCAGGTCCGTCCGACATTGTCCAGGAGCCGTAACCGACCGACCTGCTGTCGTCGGTTACGGCCCTGCAAGTACGATGCGACCGAACCCTGTTCGGTCGCACTCGTATACTTCACAATGGGAGCATGCATTCCGAGCGGAATGCATGCTTGCATTGTGAAAAGCAGGGGTGCAGTTCATCCCTGCACCCTGTGGCCGGCACCCCAAGGTGCCTGCCACCAGGTGCAGGGATCAACAGAGGGGCACCATAGGGGCCCCCAGGCCGCCATTCGGCGGCCTCGCACACATGGGGGCCCTTCTGGGGGCCCCCAAAGACAGTTACTGACTGCCTTTTCATGCCGGAAAGACCGGCACGAAAAGGCAGTGAAATACTGCCATCGTACTCCCTCGGTCGTGAAGAGGCGGCCGGGGGAGTACTGAAGGATTTCCGGACGGCGGTCGGGCTCTCCGAGCCCGTCGTAAGCCATCCGGAAATCCGAGTCGGATTCCTTTCCTACCGAGCCCATCGGAATGGCTCGGTTGGAAAGGAATCCGGCCGGCACGTTCCGATTCGGTCGGAAGGGCTCTGACCATCGTTCGGTGCCCTTCCGGCCGAAATCGGAATCGGACCCTTAGTCTCTACACCTAAAAAAATAGCTTCACAGTGGGAACATACATTTCCTTAATATTTAGCATGCCCCATATTTAGCCATTATGCATTCAACCCTGTGAGCTTACAGGAGACACTTAGGGGCCGATTCCGATTCGGGACGGAAATCTCTCCGACCGAGCCGGATCCGGAGAGATTTCCGACCGAGCCGGACTCCCGCAGTCTGACCGAGCGAGTACGATGCGGCCGTATGCTGCCCGACTCGATTCGGTCGGACTCCCATTGAAGTCAATGGGAGCTGGTCGTACAACGCGTACACGGGCTCCCATTGACTGAATGGGTACGTCGCGAACAGGGGGGCCCCCTACAGTGGGTACGCGTCAGTGTGACTCGCACCATACATACATGTTTAGGGGGGACCCTTGGGTCCCCCCTGTGTGCGACCCGTGCGGCTACGCATGCAGGGGGGTCTGACACGGACCCCCGAAGTCCGACTCCGACAGCTCTTTGGAGCCGGACGCTAGGAGTCGGTCGGGCTGTTCGAAGCGCGCATCATACTTGCTCGGTCGGGAAACGTCTCCATTGCGTGGTGCGAGCCATGTCCGTACGAGTCGGTCGGAGCGGTTCGGACCCGGGAACGAGTCGGTCGGTGATTTCGCGTGCGCTCGCATCGTACTTGCTCGCTGGGACGACTGTATGAATCGGTCGGGAAAAAGGCCTCCGAATCGGATCCGGTAAAGCCGTATCCGATTCGGAGCCCTACCGGCCGAGATCGGAATCGGCCCCTTAGTGGTGACTTATATAAGTTCTAAAAATTGGTTTTTTGCATGACAGAGCCCCCTCCGCTGTGATGTGTTACTGCAATAATTTAAAAACTACTGCCAATCAAGACTCAATAGTGTTTTCTGGAACCATACATCTTAATAATGGATATGGGAGTTATAAATATAGGCTGCCGTCCACATTTTACATTTAACTTCCAAGCCAGTGGTGCATTTCCTGCTCCAACGTGTCATGGTTTACTGGAAAGATAAATAAGCCAAGTCTGTCTAACTAATTTAACATTCTGTTTGTTGGGGTAAGAGTACACACACTGTAACACTTACTGGTAGTATCAAAGTGCACACAGTCCCAATAACAGCCACAATCTATCCATAAATGTGCAAGAAATCAGTGGCCACCACACATAAAAAGATGCATTTATGGAACAATAGGAAGGGCATTCTGATTGAGCAGCAACTTTATAACCCATTCTACCTAAATGACCTTCAAAGATGTGGTTCAGGATAGCACATTATAATATAAATGACATTGCTCAGGCATTTCACCCAGGAGGAGTGTTAGACCTGCATCCTTGGGGTGGTTTCCTCTGATTTTTTTGCTTTCAGATCTCCTGTTTTTGCTAACTTCTTTTTTGCTGGCTTTAGGACTATGGGCACTTCCCCACTGCTAACCAGTGCTAAAGTGCCTGTGCTCTCTGCTTAAAACATGGTAACATTGGCCCATCCACAAAAGGCATATTGAATTTACTTATAAGTCCTTAGTAAAGTACACTACCTGTGCCAAGGGCCTTTAAATTTAATGCTACTAGTGGGCCTGGAATACAGATTGTGTCAATCACTTAAGTAGCTCTTGCAGAGCATGTGTGTGCAGTTCTAAACTGCCATGATGACCTGGCAAGTTAACCCTCTTGCCAGGCCCAAATCTTACGTTTTAATACTTATAAGTCACCACTAAGGTAGGCCCTAGACAGCCCAAGGGGAAGGTGCAGTGTATTTAAAAAGTAGGACGTGTACTTTTAAGTTTTATATGTCCTAGTAGTGAAAAACTGCAAGGACTATCTCTCCCATAAGGTAACATTGTGATTACCTTTTATAAATATAATTTCCAATTGGAAAGAGATTGGACCCCCAAGTTTAATGTCTCTGAAATCACACTGTAAAATTGCAACTTACAGTGAAGTCTGATTTTAAATTGTAATTCTGAAAATGCCACTTTTAGAGGATTGGCATTTTCTTACTTTAGCCATTCAGTTCCTACCCCTGGTCTCTGAATACATGTTTGGGGTTGGTGACAGCTGGGCTGTGTGCATTCCTTTAATACAGCCATGCACAAGGGAGCTTAGATATAACTTGATGGGCCATCCACATCCTACTTCTGCACCTGGACTCTCCCACCTGTGAGTCCGCCCAACCAAGTGGTGCCACCCCAGTACTGGATCCTTGGAAGTGGGCCTGAGGAGCTTGCTTCAGTCAGAACCCGTGCATCCTCTCTAAGACCACTGCATCAATGCCTGCGTGGATCTGAACCGGCGTAACGCCACTGTTGCATGACCAGAACTGGCACATCACCTCTGTTGCGAAAATCGACGTAACACATCGCCTTCGGAACCAGCACTGTCCAGCGCTCACCACGGCTCAAAGTCTTCACATCTTTGTTGACAGCAGCCTCAATGCCGAAACCGAGAACTCGGCATCGGAGAACCTGCGCTCATTGGAGTGGACGCATCGCTGCTGCTGTGCAGACCAGGACGAAAGCACTCTGCCACTGTGAGGATTGACATTGATGCATCACTTCAGCTGCCTCCTGCATCGTCCTCATCGATAAAATCTTCTGTATTGACGCAAACCCAGACTAAGGTACTTTTGCTCAGTGGGTCCAACCTGGACCCTGTAGCCGGCCCATGCTCCATCACGGTCGGCCTGAACTTTTGACGTTGTCCCATTCCAGCGCAACCAGATGTCCTTTGTTAGTGCTAAGTGCTTTTTGGAAATATTTTCACTTATTTCCTTAAAATTCAGTATCTCCAAATGTATTCATTAGATTTTTGCCATTTGGTCGTGTTTTATTTATTCAATTAAGGGCTATTTTTCTAACTTGGTGTTGAATCTTTTTGAATTGTGTTTTCACTGTCACTGTTGGAAGTGTTGCACAAACACTTTACATATTGCCTCTTAAATTAAGCCTGACTGCTCTGTGTCAATCTACTAGGAGGTGAGCACAGGTTAATTTAGGGTGTGTTTGTGACTTACCACGACTAGGATTATGGTTTTTGTTTGGACAAGGTGCACACCTCCGCTATACAGAAACCCAATTTCTAACAAGGAGAATAAGAAAAATGAAAGAATGTATAAATTGAATGCACTACAAAATCCAATTTCTAAAAAATGTATTTAAAATATCTAGTAAAAATAGGAGTTTTATACAGTTAGCTTCTTAGACTGCACAACTATTAAAAACGTGAGTTGTTCCCATAAATATATTAACATTAACATGTATCCTTCCTTCAATTTAAGATTAGAAATGAAATGGATAGAAGACCCTGTATGTAGAATGCTTTGGGTTTCTCCGGACAAGTAATTTAAGGTAAATACCCAGCTATAATCCAGCAGGCCTGGATAAACCAGGCCACGCTGATTTTACCGGTGTTGCTGTAAATGCGCGTCAATCTATGGCCTCATACAATAGGTGCACATGATAGCTCGGACTAAAAATACACACCTCAGCCTAAAAAAAAAAAATTATAGTGGTCCAAGACTCCAACAACAGCAATAGATTAGTAAGAACTAGGGGCCTGTACTTTTTCTCAATTTTTGTAGTAGGGGTGCTACACACGCTTTTCTAAATGAGTTTTAAAAGAAACACTACATTAGAGCTCATCATTGAATTGATAGCATCGTACACGCCATGAAATGATCCACACATCAAGGAACAGCAAGGCAAATCAAAGTTGCTTCACATCACATTAAAGCTGCATCATTGAATCACTTCGTGCACGAACTGATAGCAGCCCAAGTAAATCTTTTCTATCTTTTATGTTTAAAAGACAAAGCGTGTGTGATGGGCTACACAACCTTACTCTGACATTGATGCATATTTCCCCAGTGAGTTTGAAAAACGCAGAAGAAAAGTGAGAAGAATAACAAAATATATAATGTAACCGGAAGGTATCGGGTCAATGCGCACCATGGATGCTGTGTGGCTAGCTGACAAACACGTAATCGGAGAATGTGTTTTCATAACCCGAGCTAACCATTAACGTTTTATTTAAATACCATCGATCGGCGTTGATATATTTGTTGGCATATGCTAGTTTACTTTTAGCATACATTAAAATACAAACTGCAATTCTATGATATTCTTCAGACGCAGGGTTTACATTTTCCATCAAATTCATACACTAAAGCTGTGTCTTAGTACATTGGAACGAGCTGAATGGAGGGAGGTGATGCGTAGTGACAATTTCGAGGATATGACTGACGGCTTCGGGTGGTTTGCTCATTGTTTAAGCAAAATAGAAGAGGGCCCCGTTGTCTTTCAAAGGTGGTGCCATGAAATCAGGCACGAAAACATTAAGGGGCACATGCATCAACGAAAATAGCGATCGCAAACGGGCAGATTCGCAGAATCTGCCCCTTTGCGACCGGCATTTTTGCATTTGGGATGCATCAACACAAATGCAAATTCGCAATTTAAGTAATCGCAAAATTTGTGATTACTTAAATTGCGAATGCATTTAGGGAATCGCAAATTGCGATTCTCTAAAAACAATGCATGATGCAATTTCAAATTGCGAATTCGCAATTAGGGATCGCAAATTACCATCAATTTGAACTTGATGGTAATTTGCAAAAACTTTGAAAAATGCACTAAAGTGCATTTTTCAAAGTTTCATGTTACACACACACACATGCCCTTGAGGCATGTATGTGTGCAACATGTGGTAACATATCAATTTCAGGGGTGCAACAGGGTTTCCTTTTGGCACCCTTGCATCCTTCAAATTGCATGCACAATTTGCGAGTACCTATTTGGCCCATAGGAATGAATGGGTAGCTATTCCTTAATTGAGATTCGCAATTTGCGAGTCACAATTAAGGAATATGTAGGAATCGCAATTTTTTTCCAATTCCTACATGCATAGGGGTTTGCGAGTCCTAAATAGCGATTTCTTAAAATTCGCTATTTAGGATTCGCAAATCCTGACTTTGATGCATGTGGCCCTAAATGCCTTATTATGTTATACTGGCTCGACTTCATGTTTATTGCATGAGCTGCTGTGAATGAAATAGCTAAAGAGCATTAATTTTAAAATGGATAATTTTACTTTCTAGATCTTAAGTCTTTATAATGAATTGGAGCTGGGCTGGACGGCGTCATCAGCAGTGGTTACCAGGGTCCTTTAATATAAGACTAAAAGAAGCAAGCAGCGGAAAGTGTGTATTAGTTTAGCAATCAATGAAGTAAGATTGATTTAAAAACCTTAAAAACAATCCATATGAAGTTAACCAGGGATTTCTAAGATTACATTTTTCATGCAAATTATTAAGACATACACCAAATCATGAGCTGATCTGCATAGTATGGCCTCTGTTAACATAATATTTAGTAGATCCCTGGGGCCGTGATTTATAGTTAAAAAGTGTAAGCTGTCAAGTGATACTATACAACCTTTGACCCTTCTAAGGGGTGCAGATAGCAGTGTTAAACAACTTTCTGGTGCTAAGTTGTTTTTGTGCCAAACGTTAATGCAAAGGCTGCATCAAAACAATTTGTGTTATGTTGTACCAAAGGCCAGATGTGCAGCCCAATGGCAAGACCAGGACCACAGGTCAGCCCGTACACAGAGGAGCGCAGACTGACAAAATGCCACTGCAAGCAACTAGAATGCAACTGGAAAACAAGTCAAGACACCACATTACATGGGTGGTGCATGGCCATTTTCATGCAAACCCATATTTACAGAGACTTCTAAAGATGGGTTTGCACCAAAAGGGCACACCTACCTGAGACTGGCATACTGAGGAGAACTATCTTTATTTCTTTTTGTTATTTTCAATCGCATATGTGCTGCGTTCTGAAGCACACATATAACATACAAATAGGAAACAGCCTCAAAGAATAGTGTTTTTGTGCAGGAATGTGTCCCATTCTGCAGCAAAACGAACCTGGACACTATTCAAGGACACTTGCACCATGAGGCAAGGGTGCCTGTGTTGCATGCATGCTAGGAGAGAACAGCAATTTGCCATATCTTTTGAAAATATGGGGCTGTTCTGCTCAAATCTGTTCACACAAGGCATGGCAGAATATTTACGTGTATCTGTCCGCATAATCTCTTCTAGGAAGAACATCATTCTGCTGTCATCACAGTACTTAAGTGTGCAACTTAATGTTGTTAAGTAGTTTCAGAGGGTGCCTTTGCAGTATCTACACAGAAGTGGTACAGATGACATTGTGAAGTGCTGTTAAGGTGATAAGGTTATTATTTCTGCCCCTATATATGTGAGACGCAGTGGCTAACCAAGGACATGAACCTGTCATGGAAAATGGGCATGTTAGGATGATCGTTTTGGTAGTAGGAGATGGGGATGATATTTCTTGTTTTTCCTGGAACTGTGAGATGATTAGCCATATACTTAATAGGCATATTTTCCACAGATTATTCATACTTGTTATCAAAATAATGTAAAATCATACACAATTATGTTCACAGGCATCAAAATCAAAATGTAGAGCATTCACTCATCATGTACAAAAAAACAAGAGAAATTGTGCTTTTCATTAATACATTGAACATATATGGATGACGTATAAGGCATCCATTTTGTTATTTAGGGAGTGTTGTAAAAGCGTGTAGCTAAGTGTGGGTATGAAGGGAGTAATTGGAAGTAATTTTTCCTTATTTTGTGGCATTTTTAACTTTTTGACCCCATCCTCCCTTCATAATAATTCTATTCCCATCTGCGTGCAGTGTCAATTGTTTTTTTTAAATGACATTTTTTCCTTTGATATTATATTTTTGAACCTCCTTTATTTTTGGATTATTGTAAATGTAAGCTGTATTTATTTATTCTTAAACAGCATAACAAGCCAGGCAAAGGGTCACTGACATCGCTCTCGGCATAGCAACATCTATGAGGCAAGGAAGGTTAAAACAATCATCATATTTGTTTTCAAGCACCCCACCCCGTACTTCTTAGCTGGGGACAGGAAGTCTTAATTAACAACACTCACTGACATAGAACACACCCGACATTGAGGCATGTAACACAACAGTATTGCAAATCTTTTGAGGTGCTAAGCTCAAGGTAGCCACTGTAGCGTCCTCCCCAGTTAAGGTATGTGTAAATGCATACGCCACACACAGAGCTTAGTATTACATGTCTTAATTCCTTAGCATGTAGCTGCTAACTCAGCGTTGTAAACATGACCTCCATTCTCCACACCAGAAACACTTACAATCTTATTTCTACGGAGTCCATCAGGAACCAAATGGGTCCCATCATGACTAACCCACAAGACACTACATTCCCCCCTTTGTGAAATAAAAAATAAAAAAAAATACAGATATATATATATATATATATATATATATATATATATATATATATATATATATATATATAATCTACTGGCGTTCGCCAGTAGATAGTTATAGGTAGGACCTATTATCCATAGGAAATTTGTAACATTCTATTCCTAATAACTTTAGGCGTCGTTTGACGAATCATCGCGAAATTTTCAAAACTAGTGCGGCGCTCTGGTCCGCTCCTGTCTTGAAAGTTTCGGGGTGATTCATCAAGCGGGGGCCGATAAAAAAGGGGGGTCCCAAAACGTGTTTTCTCCATGTTAATTCCCATAGGAAATTTTAGACACGGCTACAGCCCGAACTGCTGAATGGAATTACACCAAATTTGGCAAAATGGTAGCGCTTGGTTCAAAAAGCGACCTTTTTTTAAAATGGTGTAAATCCGTTCAGTAGTTGTGGAGAAATTCAAAAAATAAGAGTCAAAAAATCAATTTCCCATAGGAAACTTTATGCAAGGCTACAGCCAAAACTGCTGAACGGAATTACACCAAATTTGGCAAAAAGGTAGTGCTTGGTTCAGAAAGCACCCTTTTTAAAAATGGTGTAAATCCGTTCAGTAGTTGCTGAGAAAATCAAAAAATAATAGTTTTGATATCTATGGCCGCGGTGGATCCGCGCTCCCTCCCGACCACGAGCTGCATGCTAATTGGCTGTCAACACTCCAAACCAGGAAGTGTTGGCAACCATCTTGTGCCTCGGTAGAACCGAGGCACAAGAAATGAGAGAAACAAATGCGAAAAAAAGGAATGGGGGCAGGGTAGAAACACCCTGACTCCCTAGGCATGCTCAGGGGGTCCCACAAGGACCCCCAGGGCCCAAGAAAGCATTAAAAAAAAATAAAAAAATCTGCAAAATGCGCGCCGGATCCGCGGATCCGGCCGCAAAACAAAAAAGACCGAAGCGCGGGCTCCTGCGCTTGTTACTAATTAGCCCCCGGGTGGGCCAAGTCCCGGGGGCAGTGAACAAAAAAGTGTGGTGGGGGCCCAATCCCTCCCACACTGCCCCGGGACCGCCACCTCCCCGGGGCTTGAATAATGAGTTGCAGGGGGGCACGCAGCCCCCCCGCAGCCCCGGGGACCACCACCCCCCTGGGCTTGTTTTTTTAAAGTTTGGGGGGCCTCTAAGGCCCCCCCAAGCCCCGGGGACCGCCACCCCCTGGGGCTTCTATTAATTATAATAGCGGGGGCACACTGCCCCCCCAAGCCCCGGGGACTGCCACCCCCGGGGCTTCATTTAAAAAAAAAAAAAATACCTGTGTGGGGGGGCTCGAGCTCCCCCACACGCCCCGGGGACCGCCACCTCCCCGGGGCACTAAAAATTTAATCGAGCCCCGGGGACCACCACCTCCCCGGGGCTGTGCAACAGGTGGGAGGGGGGCCGCGCGGCCTCCCTCGTGGAGCCCTCCATGGCCCTGGGGACCACCACCCCCCAGGGCCGGCTCCTGCAGTGTCCCGGGGTGCCCACCCGGGACACTGCTGCTTGCAATGACAGGGCGGTAGCCTCGCGGCTCCCGCCCTGTCATTGCAAACTCTGCTAGCTTCACTGAAGCGAGAGCAGGAAACCTGCTCTCGCTTCAATGAAGCAAGCAGAATTGCTTTCCACACGGGAGTTGCATGTCAGCAGCTCCCCATGTGGAGAAAGCAATGCCGGCTCCCGCAGGACGCGGGAGCCGGTGGGACCGTGAGGGTATTGGGGACCCCCCACGGTCCCCAACGAGAGGCCAGGCCCCGGGGGATGGGGTCCCCGGGGCTGGAAGTGGCCCGGGAGGGGGGCCACGCGGCCCCCCTCCCCAATAATCATAAAAAAAAAACAAAAAAACGCAAAGGCAGGCTCCGGGGGATAGGGTCCCCGGGGCCATAACTGGCCTGAGGAGGGGGGCCACACAGCCCCCCTCCATAGTAATAAAAAAAAAATATGGCAATGCCTCGGGGGATGGGGTCCCCGGGGCCCGGAATTGGCCACGGGAGGGGGGCCCACGCGGCCCCCTTCCCGTTAATAAATGTATTTATTTTTTTAAATTGGGGGTCAGGCCCTGGGGGATGGGGTCCCCAGGGCCCCAAAAAAGTAAAAAGAAGGGGGGCCACACAGCCCCCCTTACAAAAAAATAAAATAAACGCGATCGTGCATATGCCCCGCCCCCTCCAAGAAACACTCTGCAAACGCGCCCTGTGGCGCGTTTTAAGTTGGGAAATCAATTCCCCGTCAATACTGGGGGTCCCTGGGGGCCAACTAGCCCACCAGGTACCTCCAATAAGCGCCACAGGGCTGCGTTGCAGAGAGGTGTTCAGAGGCCATGCCCCTTTTTACACCTCTCTGCAACGCAGCTCTGTGGCGCTTACTGGAGGTACCTGGTGGGCTAGTTGGACCCCAGGGACCCTCAGGATTCAAGGAGACTTAATCCCCCAACTTAAAACGCGCCACGGGGCGCGTTTGCACAGTGGTGAAGGGAGGGGGCGGGGCCTGAGGTGACATGTGTGCAAACACTCCCTGTGGAGCGTTTTAAGTTGGGGAATTAATTCCTCTTCAATCCGGAGGGTCCCTGGGGCCAACTAGCCCACCAGGCACCTCCAGTAAGCGCCACAGAGCTGCGTTGCAGAGTGGTGTAAAAGGGCGTGGCCTCTGAACACCTCTCTGCAACGCAGCTCCTGGCGCATACTGGAGGTACCTGGTGGGCTAGTTGGCCCCCAGGACCCTCAGTATTCAAGGGGAATTAATTCCCTAACTTAAAACGCGCCACGGGATGCATTTGCACAGTGGTGAAGGGAGGGGCGGGGCCAGAGGTGACATGTGTGCAAACACGCCCTGTGGTGCGTTTTAAGTTGGGGAATTAAGTCCCCTTCAATCCTGAGGGCCCCTGGGGGCCAACTAGGCCACCAGGTACCTCCAGTAAGCGCCACAGGCCTGCGTTGCAGAGAGGTGGTCCAGGCCATGCCCCTTTTTACACCTCTCTGCAACGCAGCTCTGTGGCGCTTACTGGAGGTAGCTAGTGGGCTAGTTGGACACCAGGGACCCTCAGGATTCAAGGGGACTTAATCTCCCAACTTAAAACGGCCACAGGACGTGTTTGCACACATGTCACCTCAGGCCCCCCCTCCCTTCACCACTGTGCAAACGCGCCCCGTGGCGCATTTTAAGAGGTAGTTTTAATCCCCTGCCCTATTATGTACTAGGGCCTTACAGAGGAGGTCATGCTAATCACAGGGGTACCCCAACGCATAGTGTTCCCTAGTGTATGTAGGTGTTTTCACTGTATTCTAAGTGTCTTTTAGCATAGCACTGGCTCGAGGCCTGGTTTCTCAGAGTCAGTTACCACCAGTACCCGTCTGAAAAAGTTGTGGGCACAGGATAATTTTGGAACAAGGCCTCTTTCTGCTCCTCTGTTGGTTCTTTCTGCACATGTCTTGCTTCTTCCTGCACTTTTCTTTGTCTTTGTGGACTTCTGTTGCTTCTTTCTGCATTTCTTTTGCTTTTTTCTCTGCGTTTTTCTTCTTTCTTCACATGTCCTACCTCTGTAGGCATACTTAGAGACTAGCATTTAAAAACCTTTGAAATTCACTGGAAAAACCATAGGTTTCAGGCATGTTATAGTTAGAAATTAGCATTTAAAAAACCTTAGAAATTCACTGAAAAAACCATAGGTTTGAGGCACGTTATAGTTAGAAATTAGCATTTAAAAATCTTAGAAATTCACTGAAAAAACCATAGGTTTCAGGGGCGTTATAGTTGGTTGGACATGTCACTCGTACAAAACCCATAGAAATTCCCCGTTATAGTTAGTTCAGCTAACTATAACTCGCGCCCCGCAATGCACTGCTGATGACGTCACATATTACATCACTCATGACATGGTCAGTGACATCACTGATGACATCACTGATGACATCTCAAATGACATCACTGATGACATCATCCATGTGAAAATGTCATGCTTCTCACACCCTAATATAACATTTGAGACACCCACTCTAAATTACAGACTACCATTCGCAAAACCATAGAAACTACAACACCAATAACTACATACCCACTCACTGATTCTTAGGTCTACACACACATCCACTCACTCGCCCGTACAGTCACTCATACTTACGGTCACTCAGTACAGGACTATCATATGCACTCATACACCTATATAGACACTCACACACCGCCACTCATCCATAGAGGTACTCACACACCTAGTCAGTCATGGAAATAATTAATCACACTGCCATTTACTCAGATATACAGTTATACACACAGCAGCTCTATTACTCATACAAATAATAGCACATTCTTACACTCTTATACAATCAATGATACAAGCACACACTCATCCATACAGCCACTCTCACAATAACACACTCATTTGTAGCCAATTATGTACTCCAACACACATATATACTACTTTTCACATATGTAGTTACTCACACATGTACCACTGAGATATACATTCACTCACTAACACACCCATACACATACTCACCCACCCATACAGTCCTTCACAGAAGCACTCTTGAATCCATGCACCCAGTGAATCACCCACTCACACATCTATGCTCACAGTCACACACACCCCACCCAAACAAACACTCAGGCACCTATACAGATACTCAGACAACAAATCAATAAGCCATATAGACACTCATGTAGCTATTTGCAAACCCATGCAGTCGCTTACACACCAACAGACACACGGATACAGACATTCACACAGTTTACTCACTAACCCATGCATTCAGAAAGATATGTTTAATCACTCACTTATAGAGTCAGTCACGCACCTACTAAATCAACCATTCAGACACTTATACACCCACTCATTCATCAATACGCCTTTCACTATATATATTAAACATATTTAAACTTTACAGAAACACACAGTCACTGGATGATGTCATCAGTGATGTCCTTTGAGATGTCATCAGTGATGTCATCAGTGATGTCATTTGAGATGTCATCAGTGATGTCATCAGTGATGTCACTGACCATGTCATGAGTGATGTAATATGTGACGTCATCAGCAGTGCATTGCGGGGGCGCGAGTTATAGTTAGCTGAACTAACTATAACGGGGGAATTTCACGGGTTTTGTACGAGTGAAATGTCCAACCAACTATAACGCCCCTGAAACCTATGGTTTTTTCAGTGACTATATATATATATATATACATATACATTACAACTGGTCGATAAGTCATCGTGGAGCTCTGACCAAATGCCCAGAGTGATGAAGGAAGTGGCCCAATTAGGGTCACTCGGGTCACTCACGACCACCTCTCAGCCTTCCATACCAAATGAAGATTTGGTTAGACAGTAGAGAATACAAACCAATAGTTATTTATTCAGGTACACTCAGAGTGGAGCCAAGTCTGCCCAGTCGCTAGGAGTGCTGCAGAGGGACTGACATCAGCAAGCATAAAGATACATTATGTACATTTCAGAACCAATGAAGGCACGCCCACAATGGAATTTTCCAAGCAGATGCAGCTAACAATGAAGTACAGAGGATAAGTTTCGATTCTAAGGCTGGGCACAAACTAATTACTACTCAAGGTCACTCTGCCCTTGCCCGCCACTAGACAAGTGGGAGAAGGCCTCTATCTAGCAGGAGTTAGTTTCGATTACCGCCCAAAATGGCGCCGACATAGAAAATGGCGCCGCGAATGCTAACATACATAGAAACATGAATTTTTCTATTCTAACAGACCGTCCTTTTGGCATGAGCTGAACATTTTCTAGTAATAACAAAGAGCATATAAATCAATAAAACAAGAAGTCATAGGTAAACTTTTTAGACACACTCCATGTTGTCAGCATCAGGAAGAGAGACCATGAGGAGGGAAGAAGTCTCGAAAATGCCCTCATCTATCTGCATGAGGTCATCGACCTCCTTTTGCACCATAATTGCAGCATTGGTGTCATGAATCGATATTTTTCTCTTAGGAGTGAGAAGAGTGATGCAATAAGAACAACAGAAGGGAAGGCATTGAACAAGGACACGGCAAGAGACCACGATCACAATGAAATAAATCACCTTTTCAAGGATCCAACCCCAGCCGCCAAAAAGAGACCAACTCCAGTTCCCACTTTCCATTCCTTTGACATTTTCTAAAATGTCTAAAATGTGTTGGGTAATATTCTTTTCCATATTTGTGATCCCGACTACACACTGGTCTCCTACTACCGCGCACACACCAACACTCTTAGCTAGGATGAAGTCGACTGCATATCTAGTCTGCTCGGAATATATTTGCATACTTTCCAATTGGGTGGTGATGTCACGCAAAGCTGCTACTGTGGAGTTAGACAATATTTGCAGCTTACATCCAAAATATTCTCTAGCTTTCCCACCCCCTGGCCATAGCTGTACCGCCAAATGTGATTATGGAGGAAAGAATGTATCCAAAAGTAATTCCATTACTATAATTATTGACTTCGAGATCTGTCACTCCTTCACAAAATTCTTTTGTCAATGTCCTTTTAACCCATCTTACTTTAGGCTTTGCATGTTTGCAAGGTACACCCAAGGGCAGCACCATCCCAAGTGCCACATCATTCGTACCATTATGAATATTAGAATATGTCCCATTAGACAGAAAGAAAAAACCTGGGTGTGCATAAATCGGTCTATCATAGTCCACAGCAGAATATCGGGAATTCCACCCTAAGGTATTGGGGTCCTTTGGACTTACCAAAGAGTACGTGCCCTTACGCAATACTATCCCTGAACAATTAACATACAATATAGTGTCAGTAAAATTGATAATTGGACAACAAGCAGGGTAATAACCAGCTTCTTGGGGAACTGTCAACTCCTTATACTGGTAGCCCACCAGAGTTACATTCTGTTTTTCCATATAGAAGTTATCGCAATAAGTGTTGTCAAACCCTGGATAACCCATGCCTCGTGGCTTTCTATGATATAGACAAGGACCTGGATAGCCAAACCCAAATACTCCTTGCACGTCTACGAAATCAAGGGGCCGAGTATAAGTATGATTGACAATTGACAATGGATATGCTGTCCATAGACTAGTGACAGATTCAGCGGGGTAACAAGTAGTCCCTTCTCCAAAGAACCTCTTGTGTGTATCTAGAAACACATTGCTTGGGGCCGTCCTTTTCTTTCGGACTTGAGGAACAACCTTCTCCTTACTATGTAATAGTACACTTTGATCACTTTCCAAAATCCATGATACCCTACATAACACGATTAACAGCAAGATCACAAGGGCAATACATGTTAACTTTTGTTTACGGGTCCACACTTCATTGTGCTGGGCAACAAGAATCACTGTCTGCTCTTTCTCAGCAATTATTCTACAAAAGGGATGCATAACAAATGATGAAATGGGGGCAAAATACCAGAAAATATGCCAGTTCCCAGTGTCCGTCAGAGCCTCACTGGTACAGGCTCCTATTGTCCATCCATACGTTGGCGCGCTTGAGCACCGGCGGTGGAGCTTGCTCTGTCCTAAGCTCGTATCCTACATCGACCAGGATAATATATCCCCAAGGGATACTTCGATCTATCCTGTCCAATATTTAAACAGTGCACGAAATTCTCATCACCCTAAACTAACTCCGTTGGTACTATAGCAAAGTACATCCTGACTTACACAGTCCATCCCTAACTAATCTTTCTTCTCCTTTGGTGCACCGTTCCCCAGCTGAGGGCGCAAATTGTACCGAATGGCTCCAGGCACAGAAGGATCAACAAACAGAGGCTCCTGGATACCTCGTATTTCCGGAGGAACTGCTGCATTCAGCACATTGTCATTTTCCTTATCTGTCCGCGTCCATGTCAGTTTAGCGTCACTGAAAGGAACAAACTGAGGCACCGTCTCGCACTCAGAGTCCCCTACTCCATCCTTCACCCACTGGTCATACAGCAGGGGCAATGAATCCTGCGACAGTGATTTGCATGTATCCAGTTCTTACAGCCTGCGACCTTCACTGCAGTGCGCGTTGCTAGCAGGACCTGGTCTGGTCCCTTCCACCGCGGCTCCAAACTTTTCTTCCTCTGGAAGTTTTTAATCAACACAAAGCCGCCAGGCTGGATGTCGTGCTCGGGCCCCTCTAGTGTAACTGGCAGGGTGTCCCGGACCTGTTGGTGAATAGAACGCAAACTTTCAGTTAACCGGCCAAGATATTCAATCAGCAAAGGATACTCAATATCAGAGAACCACTGAGGTAACGGGATGCCCCAGACATTTGCCGGGCATCCGAACAAGACCTCAGACGGTGACAACCCTGTCCTAGAATGTGCTTTCGTTCTTGTTGACAAAAGAGCTAACGGTAAAGCATCTGGCCACTTTAACCCTGTGGTCTCCTGAATTTTTGCCAGTTTGAGCTTGAGAGTACCATTGTACTTCTCAACCAAACCTGCTGACTGTGGGTGATTGGCAGCATGAAACCTTTGCTTTATGTGTAAACCATCACAAATCAATTGAATCACTTTTGCGTTAAAATGACTTCCGTTATCACTCCAGATCAATCGGGCAAGCCAAAACGAAGAAAGAACTCCTTCAGGAGCACCTTTGCAGTCATAATGGCTTGATTGTCTTTAGTGGGGTAAGCCTCAAACCATTTACTGAATGTGCATACAACCACCAAAACATACTTCAAATGATTGCATCTTTCTAGCTCTATATAGTCCATTTGGGGGACTTCAAAAGGGAAAGAGGGTGGTGCAAAGTTATCAGGTGGTGTTGGGGTACCCTTTCCGGGATTGTGCATCATGCACACCATACAGTACTTCACTAAATGTGCAGCTCTCTTAGAAATATTATCATTTTGCCATACAGGGTCTAACAACTTGCAAATACCCTTAGCACTAATATGAGCTGGGCCATGGGCCATCGTAACCACAGGGAGAACATATGCATCGGGCAACATCCATCTTTGCTTCCCTGACTTATCAATGCAACATCCTTCATCGTTCAATTGTGTTGTACTTTCCTGCCACACTGCTAACTCTTCTACTGTGGCTTCACTTTGTATCTCTTTTACATTCTCAAGAGTGTCCTCGAACATGGCAACCTCAGGCATCCACCTAGTCGGACCTGCTACAAACATTCTTTTCATCTTTGTCCGGGCCGTTTCCTTAGCTATCTGATCTGCGAAAGCATTCCCTCTTCCTACATCATCAGTGACCTTCTGGTGGGCGCTACACTTCACTATAACCAATTTCTTGGGGAGTGTCAAAGCAGATAAAAGCCTCAATATGAGGTGTCCGTGCTGGATTTTGCTGCCATGGGAAGTAAGAAATCCTTTCTCAGCCCAGAGTCACCCAAAATTATGAGCGACCCCAAAGGCATACTGGCTGTCAGTATAGATATTGACCACCAGTCCCTCACTCAGTTCACAAGCTCGAATAAGGGCAACAAGCTCAGCAGCTTGAGCCGACTGATAAGGAACTCGTGATGTCTCTACGACTGTACGCAGTGTGGTAATAGCATAAGCTGCAGTTGTAGTGCCATCTGGTAATTTGAAACAAGAGCCTTCGACATGTAGTTCCCCTTGTGGATCAGATAAGGGAACATCAGTCACGTCTACCCGTCATTTCGTCTCTTCCTCTGTCCGGAAGACACATTCATGTTTATCGACTCCGTCACTCTCGGAAGGGAGGGGTCATATTGTGGCCAGATTCAGAGTAGCACATCTTTTGATCGTAATATGTTTAGCAAACAATGTCAATTCATAGTCAGTAAGACGTGCACTGGTGAGGTGCTGTGTCTTTGTCTTACTCAGAAGTGTATCCACAGCATGGGGTACCATAACTGTGAGATCAGTATCCAGTGGAAGTCCAGCTGATTGTCTGATCGAAGTGGCCACAGCCACGACCGCTCTTAGACAACTCGGGAGGGCTCTCGCGACTGGATCAAGGACAGTTGAGAAATAAGCACACAGCCGTTGCTTTTCTCCAAATTTTTGTGTTAGGACAGAAAGCGCGCAACCAGCCATCTCATGCTTGTACAGCACAAATGGTTTACCGTAATTGGGGTGCCAAGTTCTGGAGCCGAATAAATCACAGTTTTCAATTGCTCAAAAGACTGCTGGCATTCAGGCGTCCAAGGAAAAGGCTCATGCACTTCTTTCGTTGTTAAGGCAAGCAAGGGTTTGATTAGTAGGGAGTAGTTAGGTATCCACTGCCGACAGTAGGAAGTGATACCTATAAAAGTGTGCACATTATCTGAGTCTGTGGAATAGGCACTTTAACAATGGTACTGATGCGCTCAGGGGTTAATCTCCTACCCTCTTTCGACAGTAGGTGACCTAAATAGGTGACCTCCTGTCTACAATACTGAAATTTAGAAAGAGAAACTTTATGTCCATGCTGAGCTAAATGTAGCAATAACTGAACTGTACTATCTTTACAACCTTGTTCGGTATCAGAAGCAATAAGGAGACCGTCAACATACTACACCAATACATTACCTGTGGGAAGCGAAAGGGAATCTAATTGACCATTTAATGCTTGGCTATAAATACTCAGACTCTCTGTATAGCCCAGAGGAGGTCGACAGAACCTAAAGCTCCTACCAGCTAGGGTAAACCCAAACAGATATCAACTATCTGGATGAATAGGAATACTGAAGAACGCGTTTTTCAAATCAATAACAGAAAATAATTTAGCAGTGGAAGTAATCATTGTCAAAAGTGTAGTAATATCCGGAACCACTGGAAACTGAAGAACCACTATTTTATTAAATTTGCGCAAGTCAATAACAAAACAGTAAACATCTTCATGATCATCAGGAGAACCTGAGGGTGCCCTCCAAAGAATCGGAAGAATGGGACAATTACAAATATTAGCAGACGTCTCCTCAACTACACCTTAGCGTATCAAATCCTGAATAATCTGTAAAAGGGCCCGTTCTCTTGCCTGGGGTATTTTATACTGAGGAATACGAGGCAAAACAGCATTATGTTTAACCTGAATCGAAACCGGGGGTATATGCAGCAGTCCCACATCCGTATCATGCGTTGCCCATAGAGCACATGGTACATCAGCAAATTCAGTAGGAAGAGGGTGAGACAGACACTGTTTAGTACTCACATTTGGGCCCATCGTCATATAGACACCTTCCGGGGAGCAAAGAAAGTAGCATGTAATTTCTTTAACAAGTCCAAACCCATCAAATTCTCACCACACTTGGATGTCAACAAAATGGAGAATCCACAGTAAAGGGACCAATAGTTAATGCAAGGGGTCTTGAAATGGGGCTCACAACCGGTACACCTGAAAAACCTACAGAAACATTATTCTGGCCAGACAGAGCCGCCCCAGAGACCATATTTCGAGAAACAGAACTTTTTGTTGCACCTGTATCCACCAAAAATTCCTTGGTCGAACCTTGCAGTTCCACTGTTACATAAGGACCACGCTGGTCTACAGGTATTGGAACTGGTCCCCCACTCTGTCCCTGGCTGTCCTAGCTGTAAGACATCCCTGTTGCTTCATCCATATCATAGTCATCATGGTAGTACTGCCCATTGCGGGGGTCATCAAAGTAATTATTGTCAGAACAACCCTGTGAGGCTGTAGCGTTCTGAACCCTATAAGCCCCACCAACTCCACGACCCCGCCCACGAGACCCTAGTCCTCTTGGGACCGCCACCTTCTGCAAAAGCACGGGACACTCGCTATGCCAGTGACTCTCCTCCTTACAATATGCACACTGATTTGGCCCCAAAGGCGTCGTATTCGGCTGCCTGCTAGTGCGTGGAAGCTGTCGGGCAGGACCACCATGGCCTCTACCATTCCCTCTAAATGCCTGTTGCAACAATACCTTCGTCTTCAAATCCTTATGCCTTTTCTCTGTCCTATCTTTCTCCTCTTTGTCCCGACTTTCATAATATTGAGCCATATTCAAAATAACAGAAGGGGAAGAGGTGGACCAGGTACTTTCAGAAGCCTGTAAACGAGTCACAATTTTGGGAAGCAAATTAAAAACAAACCTATTGACAAACAACCAAACACCCCCCTCAATAGACAGATCCTGCCCACTGTAATCCAAAAATGTATCCTAAAACCGAGTGAAAAAAATCAGACACACTCTCTTCCTTCTTTTGGCGACAAGCCATCAACTTGTCCCAATCTACTTGTCTCAGCGGAATAAGAGAATGCATATATGTAATAATGTGGCCTGGCAAGGCAAGTATCTCTGCTCAGGGCTTATCACCTGGCTTTATTTCCTGATCCCATGCTTTTATTTGATCCCATGTACCACCCAACTCCGCAACATGATCTTGAGTACGAACCTGCCTCCAAATATCAACCGGAACAAGAAGACCATAAAACATTTCAATATCAGCAGGAGTCATTACTGTCGAAGAGGAGGCTTCAGTCAGTTCCTTATAATAAGCAGTAGGATTTTTCCTAGGATCAGGCAAATGAGTCTTAAGAGATAAAAGACTCATTCAGGCATCCATACAGGCATCCATTTTGCTGTCTTGTTGTCTTGCAAACCGTTACAAAATGGCTCTACGTCCCACAGCCTTTGCATAATTTTCCAATGGCAGGATATTTTCCTTCATGTGGAAGCGAAAATCCACACCTAAAGCACAGTTTCTTTTTCTTAAAAGACATCATTTTGTGTCCTTCAGCTTTGTGTTTCTGCTAACTATACATGTCCATGACTAACTCATTCTGGGCCACTCTGGCCTTCATGTCAGCAGCTTGTTGCTCAGCACGTTCCTCAGTTTTGGCAGCCATGGGAACTCCCTCCAGTCTAAGGGTTTCTCTCAGCATTCGTCGTCTGAATGAATCTAATGACATCCGTTGATAACTTTGAGGCATATTGCTTCTTCATCATTGAATTAATTGAACTTACAGTGTTTGATGAGCATATCTTTCATTTCATCTCAAATAACTTTATTTTAGCTTAAGTCATAAAAGTGAGCAAATATGTAAATACAGATCATACATAAGCACAATAAAATTATCAAGATAATCAATACACAATCTATCCACATCCTTAATTAAAGAGTCAGTAAGTAATTACACTAAAATTGCTAATACAAGATTCACGCTATAAAATAGAATAAAATCAGTATAAAAATATGCACTACTCAAAACCTAAAAATCACTTAGCAGCAATATTGGCCCTCCTTTTTACCCACATCAAGCCCAAGAATTTTTAAACTGCACAGACATACAAGGGAAATGAAATGGTACGTACAAGTCTTAAAGCAATCATATGGCTTGATGTACCCAGCAACCTACACACTGGCGCAATCCAGAATGAGCAAAACCGAGTATAAGCTGCGCACACAAATAACACATGCGGGATGGTTTCATTTTGGCCTACACAAAATGAACAATCCTCACTAGACACACCTCTCCATTTCACAGTAAACGCTTTGAAAAGGAGTGTGTCCACTCTAAACTGATGGTAAAGCTTCCTATCAAAAGAAACCATAACCAAATCCCTATACTGCTCTAGTGCATATGTGGACTTAAAATCAAAAGAGTGCCTGTCAACATTGCGTACTCAACCACACGCTCTTCCTGCTGAAGGAAGTAGGCCCAATAATATTTGTTCAACACATCTTTTGATGCAATTTTCTCGACCTCAGGAAGGAGACCTAAGTCACCAAGGCCAATTGCCTTCAAAAGCAGGGGCTTTGTTAGCTTTACCCAACTTAATTATCTCCTCTAAGGCTGCTGCATAATGCCTCAGTTCTGGAGTGGCCCAGATCTCACGCCAATATAGGAGGGGTCGCAAATGGGCTTTGGTAATTACTTTTTTCATGCCCAAATTCATAAATAGAGGATGCAAAGGAGTGCTGATTGGAAGCAAAACCACTTCTCTGATTAATTTCTTCTCTGATTTTACCAGGCCTGTGATGTTGCCAAATCCCCAGACCTCGACGACATACATAGCAGCTCCTAAAGCTTTTGCTTGTAGATTTTCAGAGCAGGTGCAACAGGCCTAGTATGAGAAGCACATTGTTCTTTGAGGATTACTCCAGTTCTCTGCCTATGCTTTATGGTTGCAACATAAATATGCTGGCCACAGGATAGATTTGGTGAGAGTTTAATTCGCAAATATGTTCTAATAAGTCACTCCCCAGAGATAACTTGCCCTTAAACTTTTTACATGAGTCTTAAGAGATAAACCCTCACTTCTTTTCCACGGAGTATAAACCCATTGTTCTTGGAAATGGGCTGCTAAACCCGCTCGAGTAACATTACCACGCTGGTCTGTCAACTCTGGTATCTCTGGATGATATATAGGATGAACCTCTCGCATCGGAAACTGAGATATTGTGGTAGGAATCTTGTCATGCAACCTGCCTCTAAAAGCTACCAACGTGGTAATGTTCCCAAAAACTTGGCCTGGGTCCAAACCACGGGCATACACGCGATCCCTAATATCGAATAAAATTTGTGGCGCATCGTTCCCAAAATGTTGCTGCCAAAGGCCAATCAACGTAGAGGACATATGTTTAAGAGCATGCTGTTGTACAAAGGGCTCATAATCTTTCATCACGCCCCAAGCATCTTCCACACTGTAAATGGGATTATGACCCCACTGCGCTGCCTGATTAGCTACTACCTGCTTCTCCTCATCCCCCACCGCAGATCGTACAAAAGGGCCCATACGCTCCTTAAATATTGCGAAATCTCTATCCTCAAATCCACGTGTTGGTGTCTCAGTACCCAATAATGCTGGGAGATGAACCATTAAAGACGGAGAAGTAACAGAAGCAACGGGTAGGATAGTCGCAGGCAGGTGCGCCGGGGGAGAGAGAGAGATGGAGATAGGGATGCCATAACAATAGTTGTGCTTGGTGTGCTAACACTTACAGTCGCCACAGACGGTAAAGGTAGAGAAGGAGAAGGAGCCGAAGCCCCAGCCGTCGAGACGACAGCAATAGATACAGGGACAGTGGGAACAGCTGTAACAGGCAGCTGTGATGGCACAGGTACAGTGGGATATATCCTTTGTGGGGCATATGGGGGTGGGGGTCGGGTGTCAGGTGTCTAACAATTCTTCCACAAAAGTATCAGTTTCCTCCTGAGCCAAATACGATTTATCAACATGCAATTGAAACCTATCTTCACATTCAACTCCCTTCTCCTGTTTCTCTCTATCATATGCTACAGCTTTCTGAATCAGTGTCTTCATCTTCCATTTCCGTGCATTTTTTTCCGACTTCAATCGTCTCTACCTAGCTGCCTTCTGCCACGTTCTAAGAGAGTCAAACATAGACTGTCTACTTCGTCTCTTAAACAACTGCTCCTGTAAATACCCAATCATTTGTTCATCAAAAGTTCCCATCAACGGCCATTGCAACTCAGCATTGTCCCTCGTATATTTGTGCCATAATGTACTAAACATAATTGGGCCAAGACCATGCTTCACATACATATCAAAATTAGGAGTGCCGTCTGGAGGTTCCTGCTGGGCCTCTTCCAATCGAGCATCTGCAGAACAACAGCGACAGCACAAAAAAAACAGCTTACTGATACCAGGCATCCTCAAAAAGAAAACAGGTTCACTCTTTATGCCTGGCAAAGCAATTGCAAATGCTTTTATCCCAAAGACGGTCCTCAGGCCGTACCCAATTTAAACCAAAATGGTACCATATCCACAAAGAACCAAAACAAACTCACCTGATATATGCAGGTCAAACGAACTAATTCTCCACTGCCGACTCTTCAGATCAAACGGTCAGATCCAAGGGTTTCGCCGTATAGGACTCAAGTCTGGATGACCGCTGGGCGAGGCACCATCTGGCAGGACGGAAGGGGCAGCTGTGAGCAATCAATGCTCCTCATACCGGGATCCCTGATCCGTCAGTCCGACCCGATGATGGCCTCTACCTCCCCCCCCCCGTCTGCGAAAGGGGATGTGTCACTCACCCGAAGGAGTCCCTGTTCGGGCGCCAACTGAAGGAAGTGGCCCGATTAGGGTCACTTGAGTCACTCACGACCACCTCTCAGCCTTCCATACCAAATGAAGAGTTGGTTAGACAGTAGAGAATACAAACCAATAGTTATTTATTCAGGTACACTCAGAGTGGAGCCCAGTCTCCCAGTCGCTAGGAGTGCTGCAGAGGGACTGACATCAGCAAGCATAAAGATACATTATGTACATTTCAGAACCAATGAAGACACGCCCACAATGGAATTTTCCAAGCAGATGCAGCTAACAATGAAGTACAGAGGATAAGTTTCGATTCTAAGGCCGGGCACACACTATCTACTACTCAAGGTCGCTCTGCCTGTGTCCACTACTAGATAAGTGGGAGAAGGCCTCTATCTAGTAGGAAAGGTATGCGCTAATAAGGACAGTCCATTCATTAGCAATGCAAAACCTAACATTGCAGAAACTAAATATAATGAGGGTCTTTTCTCGCAAACAGCAGGAGTTAGTTTTGATTACCACTCAAAATGGCGCTGACATAGAAAATTGCGCCGCGAATGCTAACATACATAGAAACATTACATTTTCTATTCTAACAGTGTGTCCTCTGAGGCTGGGACAAGAGAAGTGAAGCGTCCATGACTGGAACTGGTGATGTAGGGACAGATGCAGTCAAGGGGATCTCTATAGTCTCAATCTCATCGCTGACATCAGGTACTGGTGTATGATGCGGTAGATACCTGAAATGTGAAGAATCTTGATAAATGGACTTTCCAGGACAGTAAACAGTCACCATGTGTCCTTTACTAATCACAACTTTGAAAGGTTCAGCATTACAGGGAGCATCAGATTTGCATTTTCTCTGTTGCTGCACTAATACTTGATCATCTTTAGTGAAAGTAATGTTTTTGGCACATCGAAGCTCGTTGGCATATACTTTCATCTGTTGCTTACAGCACAAGTCTGTTTCACAAAGTTCACCATCTGTTGTAGATCTTTTGTTGGTCCATTGTGGTAACTTGGTCATCATGACTTTCCTGAACATCAGGAAGACAGCACTTTCACCTGTTGTTGAATGAGGAGTCAACCAGTAAGCTCGAAGAGCAGCAAGGAGAGCAGATATCAAATCAAGCTTTTAGAATGTAGCATGCTGCACAGTCTTTTTAAGTGTGCTCATAAAGCGTTCAACAACGCCATTTGCTTGTGGCTAAAGAGGTGTGCTTTTCTGATGCTTCACATTGAGGGGGCCGATTCACAAAACTAATCTGAGACAAAATCCTAAACTTTCTACTTTTGGTATTCACAGAAGGCATTTAGTAGTAGTAAAGTTAGGACTCCTAACTTTACTACTACTAAACTGAGATAAAATCCTAAACTTACTACTTTTGGTATTCATAGAAGGCATTTAGTAGTAGTAGAGTTAGGACTCCTAACTTTACTACTACTAAATGCCTTTTGTGAATACCGAAAGTCGTAAAGGTAGGATTTTGTCTCAGTTTAGTAGTAGTAAAGTTAGGAGTCCTAACTTTACTACTAATAAATGCCTTCTGTGAATACCAAAAGTAGTAAGTTTAGGATTTTGTCTCAGATTAGTTCTGTGAATCGGCCCCGAGATGATTAACAAAGTCTCTGAATACTCAACTGTTGAATGGCGGGCCATTGTCAGACTTTAAAATTGAAGGAACACCCTAAGTTGCAAAAATGTTATTTGACCTCTCAATGACTCTTTCTTGAGTGGGCAATGAGAAATCTTTTACCAAAGAAAAACAGGAGTATTCATTGATAACCACCATTAGGTGATGTCCATTGTCAAGAGTACCAAAGAAATCAACAGCAATTCTCTCCCATACATGTTTTGATAAATCAGACATATGCAAGGTATGTTGAGTGGTTTTTAGGAGATAAGCAATTGAACAAATGGCAGGCCTTCAACTTACTTTCAACTCTCTTGTCAAGATAAGAAAACCAAACTAGATCTCAAGGAGCTCGTTTAGTGGCAACAATTCCACAATGTCCTTCATGGGCCACTTCAATTACTTTTTGTCGCAGACTCTCCGGTATAACAATTCTTGAACCTGATAAGAAGATGCCTTCTTGAGTAACAGACAGTTCATCTTTCACATTTTTGAACTTTTGATCTTCGTTGTCACGTTTTAGAGGTCAAGTGTGCTGTTTCCATGATTCATGGGCAATAATGTCTTTTACCATCAGCATGTCACTATCTTGGCTTGTTGCAGCAATGATCTGTTCTAATAAAATAGCGGCAGGCGTATTGGACCATACGATGAAGTTAATGTAGGCTTTGCCCGATTTGGAAAGGGAACCAGGGCACTTTACTGGCACTCGTGAAAGCTAGTCAGCAGGGGTTTGATCTTACCCTGGTCAGTGTACGATTGTGTAGTCATATTCCTGGAAATCATAAACCACAATGTTCAATTCTAGGAGGCATTTTGGCTTTTTGGTTGCCAAAGATGGTAAGCAACAAGAGTGAAAGGTTCACAAGCTCATACCACTGCTAAGCTTTCTTTCACCGGTTGCAAATATGTGCTTTCAGTTTGTGACAAACGTCTGCTTGAATATGCCAAAATATCCCTTTGAGCATTTGGGAGTACACTGTATTAGGCAAGGATTGCGCAGAGCTCGACCAGGCTTCAGTCAACAACTACCTCGGCATGGAGTAAGCCATTTCAGTGGCATTCTGAATTGCATGCTTGATTTTCTTAAAGCTTTGTTCACATTTGTGCATCCAGTAAAATTAAGCTTTTCTTTTTGTTAAGTCTCTTAAGGGAGCACTTGCCATGGAAATGCCACATATGTATCTGGAACAGTAACTAGCCATGCCAAGGAATGAACGTAACATGGTAACATCTTGTGGGAGATTGGTGGGTGACAAAGCTTGTACTTTAGCTGGATCTGGCATCAAGCCTCCATCAGAAAAGATGTGGCCAAAGAATTTGAGTTTTGTTTCATGGAACTCACATTTCTCGGCATTCAAAGTTTAACCTACATCTGCAAGTAAATGACATGCATGTGTAAGGGCTTTATCATGTTCTTTTTGTGTAGTTCCAGGAACTAACATGTCATCACTGTAATTGAAGGCATTAATGACAGAATGTATGATACATCAAATGACATCCTGAAAAAGTTCGGCAGCTGATGACACACCAAAAAGTAGGTGTTTATATCTGAACAAACCCATATGGGTAGACAAGGAGGGAATGCATTTTTCTTCAAGTTCCAATTGACGATGCCCTTTGTTCAGATGAAGGCGAGAGAAGACCTTGGGACCACATTGCTGCATGATCATGTTGGCAATGGGTGCACCGGGATTTTTGTTCTCTTTCAATTGCCTTGTTGGCGTATCGCATATCAACACAGATGCGTACAGCTCCTTCACTCTCCTTTGTGGACACTACCACTATGGGAGGAACACACAGAGTTGGACCAGTAGATCTCTCAATGATATCATGCTCAAGTAATGTCTCAAGCTCTTTCTCAACATCTTCTTGTAGAAAAAATCCAATTCATCTACATCTTTGGGCAACAGCTCGAACATCCTTATTGATATGCCGTTGCACTTTCATGGTCTTAAGTCTTCCCAATCCATGAAACAATGACGGGAACTGACTTTCTATGATGTGATGAGCATTCATGTTGTAGTTCAAAGATATTAGTCCCATATCAGCAGCAGTATTGAAACTGAGTAAACAGGAGCTTGATGCAGTACTTTGAAGTACATGAATGAGTGCTTGTACTTTTGTACTTTTATGTTTAATGGTTTCTACGAATGAACCACATCTCTTCAATGGTGTTGATGCAGCCCATGTATACAATTAGTTTTTGATGTTGTGCGATGGGACAATGGAGACAGTTTATGGTGTTTCTCCTGAGGCATGATGTTTATTGACGCAACACTGTCAATGATAAAAGGTATGGCGCAGCCATTTACGTTTAGTGTAATTTTCGGACAATGTTTGAATGACTTTTTTGATTTTACTTTGTTGACTTTTCTTTGACTCGTATTCTTCTCTGCTTGCTGCCAGTCCGACATGAGCATATTTGTCTGAGGTAACCATCAACATCGCATATCCGTCTTTCTCACTGTCACTTGACAATAAAACTGAAGAACCCCTGAACAAAGATTTAGATGACAATCAACTTCGTTTAGTGTTGATTGGACTCAGCAAATTTTGTTGCTTGGCCTTGTGGGCATGCGTAGTATGTCACTTCTGGAACATTCAGGCATCCATTTTGTTTTCTTGTTTTCTTTTTTTTGTTTTGTTGCAACCCGTAGAAAATGGCTCTTCATCCCACCGCCTTTGCATAATTTTCCAATGGCAGAACATTTTCCTTCATGTGGAAGCGAAAATCCACACCTAAAGCACAGTTTCTTTTTCTTCAAAGACATCATTTTGTGTCCTTCAGCTTTATGTTTATGCTTACTATACATGTCCATGACTAACTCATTCTGGGCCACTCTGGCCTTCATGTCAGCAGCTTGATGCTCAGCACGTTCCTCAGTTTTGGCAGCCATGGGAACTCCCTCCAGTCTAAGGGTTTCTCTCAGCATTCGTCATCTGAATGAATCTAATGACATGCGTTGATAACTTGGAGGCGTATTGCTTCTTTATCATTGAATTAATTGAACTTACAGTGTTTGATGAGCATATCTTTCATTTCATCTCAAATAACTTTATTTTAGCTTAAGTCATAAAAGTGAGCAAATATGTAAATACAGATCATACATAAGCACAATAAAATTATCAAGATAATCAATACACAACCTATCCACATCCTTAATTAAAGAGTCAATAAGTAATTACTAGTGGTGGGCGTAGTGTGCGTAGTGGGGCTACGCGGAGTGCCACGGAGGGGGAAGCAATCTCCGTACACTCCGCGTAGCCGCACTACGCGCCACCCGCCTCCCTCCCGCCCTATTAACAATTAAACAAAAAGCTTGAAAAACAATATAAAAGTAAGGAAAGCGGCTTACCTTAGCTGCGGCGTCCCGGGGCTCCCTCTTCCTCCTCCATCGCAACTTCTTCAGCAAAACTGCGCATGCGCGGGCCCGCACATGCGCAGTTTTGATGAAGAAGTCGCAATGGAGGAGGAAGACGGAGCATCAAAACTGCGCATGCGCGGGCTCGCTCATGCGCAGTTTTGATTTTTAAGTCGCGATGAAGGCAGAAGAGGGAGCCCGAGATGCCGCAGTTAAGGTAAAACGTTTTCTTTACTATTATATTGTTTTTCAAGCTTCTTATTTAATTGTTACTAGGGCGGGAGGGAGGCGGGGGCTGGTGGCAGCTCCGCTCTGCCGTGGTGTGTGTGGGATGCTGCCTATTCCGCCTAATCCGTGAAACGCGGAGTAAGCACCACTCCGCACATTCCGTGGGCGGAGCGGAACTCTCTGCCCACCCCAAGTAATTACACTAAAATTGCTAATACAACATTCACGCTATAAAATAGAATAAAATCAGTATAAAAATATGCACTACTCAAAACCTAAAAATCACTTAGCAGCAATATTGGCCCTCCTTTTTACCCACATCAAGCCCAAGAATTTTTAAACTGCACAGACATACAAGGGAAATGAAATGGTATGCACAAGTCTTAAAGCAATCATATGGCTTGATGCACCCAGCAAACTACACACTGGCGCAATCCAGAATGAGCAAAACCGAGTATAAGCTGCGCACACAAATAACACATGCAGGATGGTTTCATTTTGGCCTACACAAAATGAGCAATCCTCACTAGACACACCTCTCCATTTCACAGTAAACGAAAACAAAAGAACAAAAGAAACCATAACGAAATCCCTATACTGCTCTAGTGCATATGTGGACTTAAAATCAAAAGAGTGCCTGTCAACATTGCGTCCTCAACCACACGCTCTTCCTGCTGAAGGGAGTAGGCCCAATAATATTTGTTCAACACATCTTTTGATGCAATTTTCTCACCCTCAGGCAGGAGACCTAAGTCACCAAGGCCAATTCCCATCAAAAGCTGCCTCGCTGAGGACAGTCAAGGGGCTTTGTTAGCTTTATCCAACTTAATTATCTCCTCTAAGGCTGCTGCATAATGCCTCAGTTCTGGAGTGGCCCAGATCTCACGCCAATATAGGAGGGGTCGCAAATGGGCTTTTAGAATTACTTTTTTCATGCCCAAATACATAAATAGAGGATGCAAAGGGGTGCTGATTGGAATCAAAACCACTTCTCTGATTAATTTCTTCTCTGATTTTACCAGGCCTGTGATGTTGCCAAACCCCCAGAACTCGACGACATACATAGCAGCTCCTAAAGCTTTTGCTAGTAGATTTTCAGAGCAGGTGCAACAGGCCTAGTATGAGAAGCACAATGTTCTTTTAGGATTACTCCAGTTCTCTGCCTATGCTTTATGGTTGCAACATAAATATGCTGGCCACAGGATAGATTTGGTGAGAGTTTAATACGCAAATATGTTCTAATAAGTCACTTCCCAGAGATAACTTGCCCTTAAACTTTTTACATGAGTCTTAAGAGATAAAACCTCACTTCTTTTCCACGGAGTATAAACCCATTGTTCTTGGAAACGGGACGCTAAACCCGCTCGAGTAACATTACCACTCTGGTCTGTCAACTCTGGTATCTCTGGGTGATATATAGGATGAACCTCTCACATCGGAAACTGAGATACTGTGGTAGGACTCTTGTCATGCAACCTGCTACTATAAGCTACCAACGTGGTAATGTTCCCAAAAACTTGGCCTGGGTCCAAACCACTGGCATACACGCGATCCCTAATATCGAATAAAATTTGTGGCACGTTGTTCCCAAAATGTTGCTGCCATAGGCCAATCAACGTAGAGGACATATGTTTAAGAGCATGCTGCTGTACAAAGGGCTCATAATCTTTCATCATGCCCCAAACATCCTCCACACTGTAAATCGGATTATGACCCCACTGCGCTGCCTGATTAGCTACTACCTGCTTCTCCTCATCCCCCAGCGTAGATCGTACAAAAAGGCCCATACGCTCCTTAAATTTTGCCAAATCTCCATCCTCAAATCCACGTGTTGGTGTCTCAGCACCCAATAATGCTGGGAGATGAACCATTAAAGAAGGAGAAGTAACAGAAGCACCGGGTAGGATAGTCGCAGGCAGGTGCGCCGGGGGAGAAAGAGATGGAGATAGGGATGCCGAAACAATAGGTGTGCTTGGTGTGCTAACAGTTACAGTCGCCACAGACGATAAAGGTAGAGAAGGAGGAGGAGAAGGAGCCGAAGCCCCAGCCGTCGAGACGACAGCAATAGATACAGGGACAGTGGGAACAGCTGTAACAGGCAGCTGTGATAGCACAGGTACAGTGGGATATATCCTTTGTGGGGCATATGGGGGCGGGGGTCGGGTGTCTAACAATTCTTCCACAAAAGTATCAGTTTCCTCCTGAGCCAAATACAATTTATCAACATGCAATCGAAACCTCCTATCTTCACATTCAACTCCCTTTTCCTGTTTCTCTCTATTGTATGCTACAGCTTTCTGAGTCAGTGTCTGCATCGTCCCTTTCCGTGCATTTTGTTCCGACTTCAATCACCTCTACCTAGCTGCCTTCTGCCACGTTCTAAGAGAGTCAAACATAGACTGTCTACTTCGTCTCTTAAACAACTGCTCCTGTAAATACCCAATCATTTGTTCATCAAAAGTTCCCGTCAAAGGCCACTGCAACTCAGCATTGTCCCTCGTATATTTGTGGCATAATGTACTAAACATAATAGGGCCAAGACCATGCTTCACATACATATCAAAATTAGGAGTACCGTCTGGAGGTGCCGGCTGGGCTTCTTCCAATCGAGCATCTGCAGAACAACAGCGACAGCACAAAGAAAACAGCTTATTGATACCAGGCATCCTCAAAAAGAAAACAGGTTCACTATTTATGCCTGGCAAAGCAATTGCAAATGCTTTGATCACAAAGACGGTCCTCAGACCGTACCCAATTTAAACCAAAATGGTACCATATCCACAAAGAACCAAAACAAACTCACCTGATATATGCAGGTCAAACAAACTAATTCTCCACTGCCGACTCTTCAGATCAAACGGTCAGATCCAAGGGTTTCGCCGTTTAGGACTCAAGTCTGGATGACCGCTGGGCGAGGCACCGTCTGGCAGGACGGAAGGGGCAGCTGCGAGCAATCAATGCTCCTCATACCGGGATCCCTGATCCATCAGTCCGACCCGATGATGGCCTCTACCTCCCCCCCGTCTGCGGATGTGTCATTCACCCGAAGGAGTCCCTGTTCGGGCGCCAACTGAAGGAAGTGGCCCGATTAGGGTCACTCACGACCACCTCTCAGCCTTCCATACCAAATGAAGAGTTGGTTAGACAGTAGAGAATACAAACCAATAGTTATTTATTCAGGTACACTCAGAGTGGAGCCCAGTCTGCCCAGTCGCTAGGAGTGCTGCAGAGGGACTGACATCAGCAAGCATAAAGATACATTATGTACATTTCAGAACCAATGAATGCACGCCCACAATGGAATTTTCCAAGCAGATGCAGCTAACAAAGAAGTACAGAGGATAAGTTTTGATTCTAAGGCCGGGCACACACTATCTACTACTCAAGGTCGCTCTGCCCGTGTCCGCTACTAGACAAGTGGGAGAAGGCCTCTATCTAGTAGGAAAGGTATGCGCTAATAAGGACAGTCTATTCATTAGCGATGCAAAACCTAACATTGCAGAAACGAAATATAACGAGGGTCTTTTCTCGCAAACAGCAGGAGTTAGTTTTGATTACCACTCAAAATGGCGCCAACATAGAAAATTGCGCTGCGAAAGCTAACATACATACAAACATAAATTTTTCTATTCTAACAGTGTGTCCTCTGAGGCTGGGACGAGAGAAGTGAAGCGTCCATGACTGGAACTGGTGATGTAGGGACAGATGCAGTCAAGGGGATCTCTATAGTCTCAATCTCATCGCTGACATCAGGTACTGGTGTTTGATGCAGTAGATACCTGAAATGTGAAGAATCTTGATAAATGGACTTTCCAGGACAGTAAACAGTCACCATGTGTCCTTTACTAATCACAACTTTGAAAGGTTCAGCATTACAGGGAGCATCAGATTTGCATTTTCTCTGTTGCTGCACTAATACTTGATCATCTTTAGTGAAAGTAATGTTTTTGGCACATCGAAGCTCGTTGGCATATACTTTCATCTGTTGCTTACGGCACAAGTCTGTTTCACAAAGTTCACCATCTGTTGTAGATCTTTTGTTGGTCCATGGTGGTAACTTGGTCATCATGACTCTCCTGAACATCAGGAAGACAGCACTTTCACCTGTTGTTGAATGAGGAGTCAACCAGTAAGCTCGAAGAGCAGCATGGAGAGCAGATATCAAATCAAGCTTTTCCAATGTAGCATGCTGCACAGTCTTTTTAAGTGTGCTCATAAAGCATTCAACAATGCCATTTGCTTGTGGCTAAAGAGGTGTGCTTTTCTGATGCTTCACATTGAGATGATTAAGAAAGTCTCTGAATACTCAACTGTTGAATGGTGGGCCATTGTCAGACTTTAAAATTGAAGGAACACCCTAAGTTGCAAAAATGTCATTTGACCTCTCAATGACTCTTTCTTGAGTGGGCAATGAGAAATCTTTTACCAAAGAAAGACAGGAGTATTCATTGATAACCACCATTAGGTGACATCCATTATTTTATTTTATTTGCAGAGTTTTATATAGCGCTGGCTAGACTCGGAGGTATCAGAGCGCTTTACATGAGGATCAGCGAGTTACAAGTTACAAAATTACATCAGTTACAGGAGCCAAGTATAACGTAGGAGAAAAACAGTGAATACACAATAACATGGGTTATTAGCGCATAGCATAGCCAAGACACACATCAAATGGGGCATGGAAGGTAGGGGGAATGGTAAAAAGGGGTACGGAATGCATAATCGGGTCAGGCAGACCGGCAAGAGGGAAAGTACTTAGAAAACAGTCACAGTAAAAGACATACAAACCGGCTGGGGACCAACAATCAAACATCCCGTGAATCGGTGATAGTATAAAATGGGAGGGGAGTAGGAGACCAAAGGGGGGGGATGACTTGAGGAAAAGAACAGACAGGTGAACAAGGAGCAGTCCAGCAACAATGAGGATAGGTCGAAACCGGCAAGATGGAGGACCCAGGCCATGGGAACCGACAGCATCAACCCAAAATGGCAGAACACACAAAAATCCAACACGAAAACCACAAGGCAGCAGACTCGAAGGCTTCACGCAGGGTCAGATGGGGGAGGCAGCCACATGACCACGGAGGGAGGAGGGCAGGACACCGCCGTTCACAAAGTGGGTCGTCGACGCACACACACCTGGGGCTCCAGGGGCAGCAGCATCGCCATTCAGAATGCCACAAAGACAGGGGAAAGTCAGATTCGGGTGCCAGGCAACAGCTCCGGAGAGGTGGAGGCAGCAGCGGGGACCAGGAGGGCGCCGCCTCCCCAAAACTCAAGAAGCAAAACAAGCTCGGGGGCACTGGTCAGCAGCGCCGCAGTACTCACCGCCGCTGAAACCCCGTCGGGAGAAGCAAGACTCATACATCTCCGTCGTCGCTAGGGAGGCGGTGCAAGAAGACAGGCAACCACAGCAAAACCCGAAGGGTAGGGGACGGCCAGGAGGGGAGATCCCCAGCCGATCCCCTCCCTAGGCACCCAGGCATACCCCACCGGTCATCGGCCGCTGAAATGGCTCCGCCGCCAGCAGACCCACGGCAACTCGTTGGAAGGCGGGGGAGGAGAGGAAAACACAGCGGAGAGATGAGGACAAACCATGTCCAATGTTCGGCTGGGTAGGTGACGGCTGAGGGGGAGAGCCAGAGCCAATCTCCTCTATAGCTGCCTAAACAGCTCCACTGGGCATCGGCCATGTTGATCAAGGTTCATCGGAAGATCTCGAACTGGGTCGTGGGAACTGGAGAGCCGAATGGCTGCAGTCCATAAGAACCTCAGGTGAGCAAAAAAAGGTCCAAGGGGGGTAGATTCCAGGGGACCAGGGCCAAAAAGGAAATCCCTGGCCAGCGAGCTCCTGACCCGAGCTCCTCACCTGGGGGCCATCTTGTCCAGATGATGTGTGAGGGAAACTTGCAATGCTGTTCTCCTTGTGCCTTGAGGGGACTTTGGTGCTATTTCATGTTAAGCACTTGCAGTGGGGTAACCAATTGTGGGGTCCATTGTCAAGAGTACCAAAGAAATCAACAGCAATTCTCTCCCATACATGTTTTGATAAATCAGACATATGCAAGGTATGTTGAGTGGTTTTTAGGAGATAAGCAATTGAACAAATGGCAGGCCTTCAACTTACTTTCAACTCTCTTGTCAAGATAAGAAAACCAAACTAGATCTCAAGGAGCTCGTTTAGTGGCAACAATTCCACAATGTCCTTCATGGGCCACTTCAATTACTTTTTGTCACAGACTCTCCGGTATAACAATTCTTGAACCTTATAAGACAATACCTTCTTGAGTAACAGACAGTTCATCTTTCACATTTTTGAACTTTTGATCTTCGTTGTCACGTTTTAGAGGTCAAGTGTGCTGTTTCCATGATTCATGTGCAATAATGTCTGCAGGGGGGATATAGAGACATATATACATATATGGTTTACACACATACATATATATACATCCACATCCTATCATTTGAACATGGCACAAGATCAGGGACTGTCATATGGAGAGGACTCGGTAGCAGAGATCTTGGCTGGACCTTCTCTATTGGGGGACCCCACTGTCAGTGGGGTCCTGACACAAGGGGAAGGTTGGGAAACTCTCTTAGAGATCAAGAGGTCTCATGTCAAGACCATACTCCATGGGGCCGTCCTTACTGAATATTTGAGAGGTAGCGCAGCTCCACGTGGTCTCTTGGTCACCAACGAACCCCTCATCTTTCTAGAGGATCCAGCATTCAGAAGGGATTGGACACTTATTGCCTGGAAATGTACCAGTGATTGTCTGGTCTTAATTATCAGTACTGCCAAAAGACTAGCTGATACCCTGTTAATTCAGATTCAGACTACTGAGACAGGACTGAAGGCAGAGATTATTACCGCCACATTCAGTCATAAACTGTATGAGGTGAACAATGAATTGGGTGAATATCGCGATTACCTAATGCAATCTAAAATCAGTAAGTTGCAGAAGGATTTGAAAAAATTCTCTAAAGAGAAGGTATATCCCTACATTACTGACGAATATGTAACACAGAAACTGGCAGACATGAAAAAGGGTAACCAACAGAGTAGGAGACATCAGGATACCGCCAGTAGCTCCAGCGACAGTAGTGACAGTGACTTCTCACAGCGTAGGAGAGGTAGGGGCCGTGGGTACCAAAGGGGTCCGAGACCTTTCTTCCCTCACCCATTGCAGAATTACCCGAACCAGGGCTATAATTGGCCAATGATGGGCTTCCCTCAACACCCAGGGTTTCAGAACCCCCATTTCCAAACTGCCCAGTTCCAACAACCACAGGTTCCTTTTGTGGTGAGAGGCAGGAACAGGGGCAGGGGCAAGCAGAGAGGGCAACAGAGGGTCACGTGGGACGACCAAGAACACGAGTTGAACCAACGGGTGACCAGGAGCATGGCCCAGAGCATGCAACCAGGAACGAGCAGGGAGCATCTTTAGTGGTGAACCTTTCCTCAACAGTCCTAACGAAGACACAGGATGACCTCCTTAACAAAGGCCTTGGCTTTGTCCCCACGAACCATCTGGACCACTTCCAACTACGCCAAGAGTTGGCCACCTTCTTCAGGAGCATACGACTCAGAGTATTCTTTGAGGGCGCGGAAGAGAGGAACACAACCATTGGAGACACTCCATTGCGCCCAAAGTCTACCTTTACACCGCAATTGGCTACCCTCCCACAGGAGATAGGAACCTTTGAGCAGGCTGTGATCCACGACCTGGAGAATTTAAGAAGACAGGAGGTACGCTCCTTCTCTAACATGACCAACGTTGAAAAGGCGGCACTGAAAGAACTTCAGAATAATTCCGCCATTATCATCAAACCGGCGGACAAAGGCGGAGCGATTGTTGTCTTGGACAAGACAACGTATGACAACGAATGCCTACATCTTCTATCTGATGTCAGAAATTACCAAAGGCTAGTAAGAGATCCTACGATGGAGATAACAAAGGACATTGCCACCCTGGTGGAGGAGGAGCTAGCTAATGATTGGGTTTCTAAACACGAGGCAGAATATCTTGTCAACAACCAACCGAGGACCCCATATTTTTACATTCTGCCTAAAATACACAAAGCCACTAGACCCCCTCCCGGAAGACCCATTGTATCGGGCATTGGATCATTGTTGGAGCCACTATCACAATTTTGTGATTTCTTTCTACAACCACTGGTCCAGAAATCACCAGCCTACCCGCGAGACACCTTAGATATCCTCAACCATCTGAAGGATTTGGAATTCGAACCCAACAGTGAATTCCTCATAGGATTGGATATCGAAGCGTTGTATACCAACATCCCGCAAAGGGAGACTCTCAGGGTGCTGGAGGACATCCTGTTTGATGAGGATTGGCACTATCAAACACCCTGTGCCTTTATCCTCAATTTAGCAGAGATAGCCCTTACAAAGAACTACTTTGAATTTGAGGGTACCCTGTTTCTACAGACCCACGGGACCTCGATGGGCAGTACCTTTGCCCCGAGCCTGGCGGGTCTGTATGTGGGTTCATTTGAGAAGATCGTGATCCAAGACCCTCTATGCCCTTGGAGTGAGAATATCAAATTGTGGCGTCGCTAAATCGACGACGTCCGCTTGATATGGAAGGGCGATGAACCGTCTGTTGCTCTCTTTCTGGAATGGCTTAATGACAGGAATCCACTACTCCATTTCACTTCAACTGTCACCAAGACAGGTCTACCATTTTTGGACCTGATGATAGAACCTAAGGATGGCAGATTGCAGACACGGGTCTATCACAAACCCACAGATAAGAATCCCTTACTCGCCTATGACAGCTTTCACCCGAAATCCCTCAGAGAGAACTTGCCAGTTGGCCAATTTTTCCGGCTGAGACGTAACTGCACTGAGAAATTAAGTTTCAAGGAGGAAGCAAACCTCCTCTCTACCAAACTGTCACTTAGGGGGTACCCTCAGCGCACCATCAAGAAAGCAAGGAAGAGAGCAACCAATACTGTCAGGGATATTCTGCTGGAGACATCAGTTAAACCCAAAACTAACAAACCAGTGTGTGTTACTACTTTTAATACATCATCACATCAAATCAAACAGATGATATTGAAACATTGGAGAATCAACACTTCTAATGGGTTGAGTATAGAGAAGCCTCTCTTCTCCTTTAAACGCAGTGCTAATTTAAAAGATGTGCTAGTGCACACCAGACCGGGCCCCTCACTATCTAGGGGACCTGTTATTGCAGGTAAATTGGCCCCAGTACAGGGCCATGCGAGGTGTGGCTCCTGCAGTGTCTGCCACCTGACAACTAATACCAAATCTATTGACGTAGGACTCACCTACCCCAGGGAACAGAGGTCACTAACCATTTGCAACTCTGAGGGCGTCATTTACCTTATCACCTGCCCATTCAACTGGGGTATGTTGGTATGACGACCCGCAAGGTCAAGACATGTATCATGGAACACCGCAGCACTATAAGGTGCATGAGGTCCAATACCAAACTCACTGCACATTTTTTGAAGAAACACCACACCACGGAGGACATGTCATGGACTGTCATAGAAAAACTGAGATTCAACAGTACCAGTGGTGACAGAACCAGAGCCCTCTTGTTGAGGGAACAAAAATGGGTGTACCGCTTAAAGAGTCACCAAGTGGGGCTCAATGATGATATTCCCTGGCATTCCCTAAATAGGTGATTCGTCTCCTATTCGCCTACTAGCAGTATACTAATGTATCCCTCCTATTTTGTACAGAGGGTTGTGGGACTCTCCCACCACCTACGTATTTGTGGCGCCACGGGGGTAACCTCTATCTTCTTCCCCCCCCCGCCTCCACCTCTTTTTTGAAAGTTTCATGTACTTGTGTAAGCCTCCTTCCAGCTCCTGCTGTGTCTTCATTGGTAATGACCGGAAACACCGCCGTTCCCATTTGGGCATGTGTGCCACTACTGCTTATGCCATCCGATTTGAAAGAATACAATACTTTCAGTAGTCTCCACCCAACTCTGTTTTATCATGACCTGACACGCCGCCATTTCTACCGGGGCGGTCAGGCTATTACTATCTCTACGATCTGAACAGCTAGTATCCAGCATTTTTAATTGGCCAACCAGCATTTTATTGAGCTTTAGTACCAGTGAACAAGAGAGCCGCCATTTACACCTGAGCGACCTTGCCTCTTTATTGTAACTTGCCGGGCTAGACATACTTGCGTGCGTTCCCTGGGGCTCCAGGCCCCTCGTATCAAAATTGCACTTTGTTTATTCTGTTACCATGGTGACTGCCGCGCCACTCCACGCGGGCCGTCATGGTGACGAGAGAGGTTCCCCGTTCGTCATCACGCGTCTACACTGCGGGACGAACACAGATGAGGATTTAATGCCGGGCGCTCGCCTTCAGTCCTTCGTGACTACACGGCGGATGAAGGCGAACAGCTTCAGAGGGGCACCACCCTTGGAGTAGTAAGGAGTGGGGTTTTGGCGATGGGGGCACGTATTTGGTATTTTCCCTGCTAGTGTCTGTGGCAGGATTACGACTACCTACTGTCTACCCAATTGGGGGCTTTGCGAACAGGGCTCTCCTCATTGTGCATACTAATGTTTTACGGCAATATAGCTGGATTACGATTATCTTCTGTCTACCTAATTTGGGGGCATTGCGAACAAGTCTCTCCTCGTTGTGCATACTTATGTTTTACGGCAAAAGGACATGCACGAAGATGTATGCATCTAATTAATGACACCGTATGCTAAACTATACGTGTCTATATCACTGCTAGAACTGCTCTGCACGCCCCTGGAGACATACGTTGCATGATTTCTTGTTATTACACAGTGACTAAATTTCATGTTTTCTCTTTGTGGTTTCTTTCTCCTACAATTAAGAGTGTGACTAGAGGCGGTCTCTCCTTACCCGCCTCCAGTTCTAACTTGAAATAGGGGTAAACTCGGTGAGTACACGCGCACCATACCCCGTGTGGTGCAGGGGATGTGACTGGTTGGACTTCAGCAGGATGTAGGCTGACGCTGATATTTTAATCATAGTTATGACTATACATTCATATAGTGGATTGTATCACTATCCTTTACACACATTGGTTACCAGGAGGATGGTATATTAGTATTGTCCTGTGGGGAAAGTATGATACACCCCTGTACACCTTTTGAAGAGACTGACCATGAGACACACAGCGCATTATGAATGAAAGAGAATAATTACTTCTAGCAGCTTGTTCTCCCCTCTGTTTGGTCCTTCACATTGATGTTCATTAGTATTCCCTGTTTTTAGTAATCCTACTACTTACTAGAGGAAATACCTTCACACGGATGATCTGGCTTTTATGATACTCTCGTATCTCAACAGGAGGTGTGAGTATTGATACACTGGGACAGGTAGAGTCCTGAGGAAGGCCGGCGTGACCCTACAAGTGGGGCACACACACACGGCCAAAACATGTTGACCACCTGCCAGTAAAGGAGGGGTGTTAGGATCACATTGCATCTCCCACGCACCACCATCCTTCATGTTTTTAAGTCTGGCCGGAGGGTCCAGGAATAAAAGTCTTAGTCACGGCGACACTTCCGAGCTAGTTTTAACTCACTTACCACTGCACTTTCACTACCGTCGTTCCCAACTACTGTGACATAAATTGTCTCTCTTTTTGTGTTGTATTGTCTTCCCCCACCCTATTGCTCCACCCCGTGCGTGGCTACGCCGGGGTGTATTGTAAGCAGCCCTATGATGAATCATGTCACAGATCTGTGTGAGTGAGGGCAGTATTAGCATACACAGCAGGTGCCATCACAGATAATCATTGTTTTACTCTCTACTCTTTTTGGTGGATTCAATAATGTCTTTTACCATCAGCATGTCAATATCTTGGCTTGTTGCAGCAATGATCTGTTCTAATAAAATAGCGGCAGGCTTATTGGACCATACGATGAAGTTAATGTAGGCTTTGGCCGATTTGGAAAGGGAACCAGGGCACTTTACTGGCACTCGTGAAAACTAGTCAGCAGGGGTTTGATCTTACCCTGGTCAGTGTACGATTGTGTAGTCATATTCCTGGAAATCATAAACCACAATGTTCAATTCTAGGAGGCATTTTGGCTTTTTGGTTGCCAAAGATGGTAAGCAACAAGAGTGAAAGGTTCACAAGCTCATACCACTGCTAAACTTTCTTTCACCGGTTGCAAATATGTGCTTTCAGTTTGTGACAAACGTCTGCTTGAATATGCCAAAATATCCCTTTCAGCATTTGGAAGTACACTGTATTAGGCAAGGATTGCACAGAGCTCGACCGGGCTTCAGTCAACAACTACCTCGGCATGGACTAGGCCATTTCAGTGGCATTCTGAATTGCATGCTTGATTTTCTTAAAGCTTTGTTCACATTTGTGCATCCAGTAAAATTAAGCTCTTCTTTTTGTTAAGTCTCTTAAGGGAGCACTTGCATGGAAATGCCACATATGTATCTTGAACAGTGACTAGCCATGCCAAGGAATGAACGTAACATGGTAACATCTTGTGGGAGATTGGTGGGTGACAAAGCTTGTACTTTAGCTGGATCTGGCATCATGCCTTCATCAGAAAAGATGTGGCCAAAGAATTTGAGTTTTGTTTCATGGAACTCACATTTCTCGGCATTCAAAGTTTAACCTACATCTGCAAGTAAATGACATGCATGTGTAAGAGATTTATCATGTTAATTTTTTGTAGCTCCAGGAACTAACATGTCATCACTGTAATTAAAGGCATTAGACAGAATGTATGATACATCAAATGACATCCTGAAAAAGTTCGGCAGCTGATGACACACCAAAAGGTAAGTGTTTATATCTGAACAAACCCATATGGGTAGAAAAGGAGGTAATGCATTTTTCTTCAAGTTCCAATTGGCGATGCCCTTTGTTCAGATGAAGGCGAGAGAAGACCTTGGGACCACATTGCTGCATGATCATGTTGGCAATGGGTGCACCGGGATTTTTGTTCTCTTTCAATTGCCTTGTTGGCTTATCGCATATCAACACAGATGTGTACAGCTCCTTCACTGTCCTTTGTGGACACTACCACTATGGGAGGAACACACGGAGTTGGACCAGTAGATCTCTCAATGATATCATGCTCAAGTAATGTCTCAAGCTCTTTCTCAACTGCTTTTTGTAGAAAAAATCCAATTCATCTACATCTTTGGGCAACAGCTCGAACATCCTTATTGATATGCCGTTGCACTTTCATGGTCTTAAGTTTTCCCAATCCTTGAAACAATGACGGGAACTGACTTTCTATGATGTGATGAGCATTCATGTTGTAGTTCGGAGATATTGGTCCCATATCAGCAGCAGTATTGAAACTGAGTAAACACGAACTTGATGCAGTACTTTGAAGTGCATGAATGAGTGCTTGTACTTTTGTACTTTTGTGTTTAATGGTTTCTACAAATGAACCACATCTCTTCAATGGTGTTGATGCAGCCCATGTATACAATTAGTTTTTGATGTTGTGGGATGGGACAATGGAGACAGTTTATGGTGTTTCTCCTGAGGCATGATGTTTATTGACGCAACACTGTCAATGATAAAAGGTATGGAGCAGCCATTTACGTTTAGTGTAATTTTCGGACAATGTTTGAATGACTTTTTTGATTTTACTTGTTGACTTTTCTTTGACTCGTATTCTTCTCTGCTTGCTGCCAGTCCGACATGAGCATATTTGTCTGAGGTAACCATCAACATCGCATATCCGTCTTTCTCACTGTCACTTGACAATAAAACTGAAGAACCCCCTGAACAAAGATTTAGATGACAATCAACTTTGTTTAGTGTTGATTGGACTCAGCAAATTTTGTTGCTTGGCCTTGTGGGCATGCGTAGTATGTCACTTCTGGAACATTCAGGCATCCATTTTGTTTTCTTGTTTTCTTGTTGCAAACCGTTACAAAATGGCTCTCCGTCCCACAGCCTTTGCATAATTTTCCAATGGCAGGACATTTTCCTTCATGTGGAAGCGAAAATCCACACCTAAAGCACAGTTTCTTTTTCTTCAAAAACATCATTTTGTGTCCATCAGCTTTGTGTTTCTGCTTACTATACATGTCCATGACAAACCAATTCTGGGCCACTCTGGCCTTCATGTCAGCAGCTTGTTGCTCAGCACGTTCCTCAGTTTTGGCAGCCATGGGAACTCCCTCCAGTCTAAGGGTTTCTCTCAGCATTCGTCGTCTAAATGAATCTAATGACATCCGTTGATAACTTGGAGGCGTATTGCTTCTTCATCATTGAATTAATTGAACTTACAGTGTTTGATGAGCATATCTTTCATTTAATCTCAAATAACTTTATTTTAGCTTAAGTCATAAAAGTGAGGAAATATGTAAATACAGATCATACATAAGCACAGTAAAATTATCAAGATAATCAATACACAACCTATCCACATGCTTAATTAAAGAATCAATAAGTAATTACACTAAAATTGCTAATACAAGATTCACGCTATAAAATAGAATAAAATCAGTATAAAAATATGCACTACTCAAAACCTAAAAATGACTTAGCAGCAATAATGGCCCTCTGTTTTACCCACATCAAGCCCAAGAATTTTTAAACTGCACAGACATACAAGGGAAATGAAATGGTACATACAAGTCTTAAAGCAATCATATGGCTTGATGTACCCAGCAACCTACACACTGCCGCAATCCAGAATGAGCAAAACCGAGTATAAGCTGCGCAGACAAATAACACATGCAGGATGGTTTCATTTTGGCCTAAACAAAATGAACAATCCTCACTAGACACACCTCTCCATTTCACAGTAAACGAAAACAAAAGAATAAAAGAAACCATAACCAAATCCCTATACTGCTTTAGTGCATATGTGGACTTAAAATCAAAAGTGTGCCTTTCAACATTGCGTCCTCAACCACACGCTCTTCCTGCTGAAGGGAGTAGGCCCAATAATATTTGTTCAACACATCTTTTGATGTAATTTTCTCGACCTCAGGAAGGAGACCTAAGTCGCCAAGGCCAATTGCCTTCAAAAGCTGCCTCGCTGAGGACAGTCAAGGGGCTTTGTTAGCTTTATCGAACTTAATTATCTCCTCTAAGGCTGCTGCATAATGCCTCAGTTCTGGAGTGCCCCAGATCTCACGCCAATATAGAAGGGGTCGCAAATGGGCTTTTAGAATTACTTTTTTCATGCCCAAATTCATAAATAGAGGATGCAAAAGGGTGCTGATTGGAAGCAAAACCACTTCTCTGATTAATTTCTTCTCTGATTTTACCAGGCCTGTGATGTTGCCAAACCCCCAGACCTCGACGACATACATAGCAGCTCCTAAAGCTTTTGCTTGTAGATTTTCAGAGCAGGTGCAACAGGCCTAGTTTGAGAAGCACAATGTTCTTTTAGGATTACTCCAGTTCTCTGCCTATGCTTTATGGTTGGAACATAAATATGCTGGCCACAGGATAGATTTGGTGAGAGTTTAATACGCAAATATGTTCTAATAAGTCACTCCCCAGAGATAACTTGCCCTTAAACTTTTTACATGACTCTTAAGAGATAAAACCTCACTTCTTTTCCACGGAGTATAAACCCATTGTTCTTGGAAACAGGCCGCTAAACCTGCTCGAGTAACATTACCACTCTGGTCTGTCAACTCTGGTATCTCTGGGTGATATATAGGATGAACCTCTCGCATCGGAAACTGAGATACTGTGGTAGGACTCTTGTCATGCAACCTGCCACTATAAGCTACCAACGTGGTAATGTTCCCAAAAACTTGGCCTGGGTCCAAACCACTGGCATACACGCGATCCCTAATATCGAATAAAATGTGTGGCACGTCGTTCCCAAAATGTTGCTGCCAAAGGCCAATCAACGTAGAGGACATATGTTTAAGAGCATGCTGCTGTACAAAGGGCTCATAATCTTTCATCACGCCCCAAACATCCTCCACACTGTAAATGGGATTATGACCCCACTGCGCTGCCTGATTAGCTACTACCTGCCTCTCCTCATCCCCCAGCGCAGATCGTACAAAAGGGCCCATACGCTCCTTAAATTTTGCCAAATCTCCATCCTCAAATCCACGTGTTGGTGTCTCAGCACCCAATAATGCTGGGAGATGAACCATTAAAGAAGGAGAAGTAACAGAAGCACCGGGTAGGATAGTCGCAGGCAGGTGCGCCGGGGGAGAGAGAGATGGAGATAGGGATGCCGAAACAATAGGTGTGGTTGGTGTGCTAACAGATACAGTCGCCACAGACGGTAAAGGTAGAGAAGGAGGAGGAGAAGGAGCCGAAGCCCCAGCCGTCGAGACGACAGCAATATATACAGGGACAGTGGGAACAGCTGTAAAAGGCAGCTGAGATGGCACAGGTACAATGGGATATATCCTTTGTGGGGCATATGGGGGCGGGGGTCGGGTGTCTAACAATTCTTCCACAAAAGTATCAGTTTCCTCCTGAGCCATATACGATTTATCAACATGCAATCGAAACCTCCTATCTTCACATTCAACTCCCTTCTCCTGTTTCTCTCTATCGTATGCTACAGCTTTCTGAGTCAGTGTCTGCATCTTCCCTTTCCGTGCATTTTTTTCCGACTTCAATCACCTCTACCTAGCTGCCTTCTGCCACGTTCTAAGAGAGTCAAACATAGACTGTCTACTTCGTCTCTTAAACAACTGCTCCTGTAAATACCCAATCATTTGTTCATCAAAAGTTCCCGTCAACGGCCACTGCAACTCAGCATTGTCCCTCGTATATTTGTGCCATAATGTACTAAACATAATAGGGTCAAGACCATGCTTCACATACATATCAAAATTAGAAATGCCATCTGGAGGTGCCGGATGGGCTTCTTCCAATCGAGCATCTGCAGAACAACAGCGACAGCACAAAGAAAACAGCTTACTGATACCAGGCATCCTCAAAAAGAAAACAGGTTCACTATTTATGCCTGGCAAAGCAATTGCAAATGCTTTTATCCCAAAGATGGTCCTCAGACCGTACCCAATTTAAACCAAAATGGTACCATATCCACAAAGAACCAAAACAAACTCACCTGATATATGCAGGTCAAACAAACTAATTCTCCACTGCCGACTCTTCAGATCAAACGGTCAGATCCAAGGGTTTCGCCGTTTAGGACTCAAGTCTGGATGACCGCTGGGCGAGGCACCATCTGGCAGGACGGAAGGGGCAGCTGCGAGCATAAATGCTCCTCATACCGGGATCCGTCAGTCCGACCCAATGATGGCCTCTACCTCCCCCCATCTGCGGAAGGGGATGTGTCACTCACCCGAAGGAGTCCCTGTTTGGGCGCCAACTGAAGGAAGTGGCCTGATTAGGGTCACTTGGGTCACTCACGACCACCTCTCAGCCTTCCATACCAAATGAAGAGTTGGTTAGACAGTAGAGAATGCAAACCAATAGTTATTTATTCAGGTACAGTCAGAGTGGAGCCCAGTCTGCCCAGTCGCTATGAGTGCTGCAGAGGACTGACATCAGCAAGCATAAAGATACATTATGTACATTTCAGAACCAATGAATGCACGCCCACAATGGAATTTCCAAGCAGATGCCGCTAACAATGAAGTACAGAGGATAAGTTTTGATTCTAAGGCCGGGCACACACTATCTACTACTCAAGGTCGCTCTGCCCGTGTTCGCTACTAGACAAGTGGGAGAAGGCCTCTATCTAGTAGGAAAGGTATGCGCTAATAAGGACAGTCCATTCATTAGCGATGCAAAACCTAACATTGCAGAAACTAAATATAACAAGGGTCTTTTCTCGCAAACAGCATGAGTTAGTTTTGATTACCACTCAAAATGGCGCCGACATAGAAAATTGCGCCGCGAATGCTAACATACATAGAAACATAAATTTTTCTATTCTAACAGTGTGTCCTCTGAGGCTGGGATGAGAGAAGTGAAGCGTCCATGACTGGAACTGGTGATGTAGGGACAGATGCAGTCAAGGGGATCTCTATAGTCTCAATCTCATCGCTGACATCAGGTACTGGTGTTTGATGCGGTAGATACCTGAAATTTGAAGAATCTTGATAAATGGACTTTCCAGGACAGTAAACAGTCACCATGTGTCCTTTACTAATCACAACTTTGAAAGGTTCAGCATTACAGGGAGCATCAGATTTGCATTTTCTCTGTTGTTGCACTAATACTTGATCATCTTTAGTGAAAGTAATGTTTTTGGCACATCGAAGCTCGTTGGCATATACTTTCAACTGTTTCTTACGGCACAAGTCTGTTTTACAAAGTTCACCATCTGTTGTAGATCTTTTGTTGGTCCATTGTGGTAACTTGGTCATCATGACTCTCCTGAACATCAGGAAGACAGCACTTTCACCTGTTGTTGAATGAGGAGTCAACCAGTAAGCTCGAAGAGCAGCATGGAGAGCAGGTATCAAATCAAGCTTTTCCAATGTAGCATGCTGCACAGTCTTTTTAAGTGTGCTCATAAAGCATTCAACGACGCCATTTGCTTGTGACTAAAGAGGTGTGCTTTTCTGATGCTTTACATTGAGATGATTAAGAAAGTCTCTGAATACTCAACTGTTGAATGGCGGGCCATTGTCAGACTTTAAAATTGAAGGAACACCCTAAGTTGCAAAAATGTCATTTGACCTCTCAATGACTCTTTCTTGAGTGGGCAATGAGAAATCTTTTACCAAAGAAAAACAGGAGTATTCATTGATAACCACCATTAGGTGACGTCCATTATTTTATTTTATTTGCAGAGTTTTATATAGCGCTGGCTAGACCCGGAAGTATCAGAGCGCTTTACATGAGGATCAGCGAGTTACAAGTTACAAAATTACATCAGTTACAGGAGCCAAGTATAACATAGGAGAAAAACAGTGAATACACAATAACATGGGTTATTAGCGCATAGCATAGCCAAGACACACATCAAATGGGGCATGGAAGGTAGGGGGGAATGGTAAAAAGGGGTAAGGAATGCATAATCGGGTCAGGCAGACCGGCAAGAGGGAAAGTACTTACAAAACCGTCACAATAAAAGACATAGAAACCGGCTGGGGACCAACAATCAAAAATCCCGTGAATCAGTGATAGTATAAAATGGGAGGGGAGTAGGAGACCAAAGGGAGGGGACGACTTGAGGAAAAGAACAGACAGGCGAACAAGGAGCAGTCCAGCAACAATGAGGATTGGTCGAAACCGCCAAGAAGAAGGACCCAGGCGATGGGAACCGATGGCAGAACACACAAAAATCCAACACAAAAACCACAAGGCAGCAGACTCAAAGGCTTCACGCAGGGTCGGATGGGGGAGGCAGCCACATGACCACGGAGGAAGGAGGGCAGGACACCGCCGATCACAAAGTGGGTCGTCGACGTACACACACCCGGGGCTCCAGGGGCAGCAGCATCGCCATTCAGAATGCCACAAAGACAGGGGAAAGTCAGATTCGGGCGCCAGGCAACAGCCCCGGAGAGGTGGAGGCAGCAGCGGGGACCAGGAGGGCGCGCCTCCCCAAAACTCAAGAAGCAAAACAAGCTCGGGGGCCCTGGTCAGCAGCACCGTAGTACTCACCGCCACTGAACCCCCGCCGGGAGAAGCAAGACTCATACATCTCCGTCATCGCTAGGGAGGCGGTGCAAGAGGACAGGCAACCACAGCAAAACCCAAAGGGTAGGTGACGGACAGGAGGGGAGATCCCCAGCTGATCCCCTCCCTAGGCACCCAGGCATACCCCACCAGTCATCGGCCGCTGAAATGGCTCCGCCGCCAGCAGACCCTCGGCAACTCGTCGGAAGGCGGGGGAAAAGAGGAAAACACAGCGGAGAGACGAGGACAAACCATGTCCATTGTTCGGCTTGGTAGGTGACGGCTGAGGGGGAGAGCCAGAGCCAATCTCCTCTATAGCTGCCTAAACAGCTCCACCGGCATCGGCCATCTTGATCGAGGCTCCGAAGTCAGCACACTACTCAAGGTTCATCGGAAGATCTCGAACTGGGTCGCGGGAACTGGAGAGCCGAATGGCCGCAGTCCATAAGAACCTCAGGTGAGAAAAAAAAGGTCCAAGGGGGGTAGATTCCAGGGGACCAGGGCCAAAAAGGAAATCCCTGGCCAGGGAGCTCCTGACCCGAGCTCCTCACCTGACGGCCATCTTGTCCAGATGATGTGTGAAGGAAACTTGCAATGCTGTTCTCCTTGTGCCTTGAGGGGACTTTGGTGCTATATTCATGTTAAGCACTTGCAGTGGGGTAACCAATTGTGGGGTCCATTGTCAAGAGTACCAAAGAAATCAACAGCAATTCTCTCCCATACATGTTTTGATAAATCAGACATATGCAAGGTATGTTGAGTGGTTTTTAGGAGATAAGCAATTGAACAAATGGCAGGCCTTCAACTTACTTTCAACTCTCTTGTCAAGATAAGAAAACCAAACTAGATCTCAAGGAGCTCGTTTAGTGGCAACAATTCCACAATGTCCTTCATGGGCCACTTCAATTACTTTTTGTCACAAACTCTCCGGTATAACAATTCTTTAACCTCATAAGACAATACCTTCTTGAGTAACAGACAGTTCATCTTTCACATTTTTGAACTTTTGATCTTCGTTGTCACGTTTCAGAGGTCAAGTGTGCTGTTTCCATGATTCATGGGCAATAATGTCTGCAGGGGGGATATAGAGACATATATACATATATGGTTTACACACATACATATATATACATCCACATCCTATCTTTTGAACATGGCACAAGATCAGGGACTGTCATATGGAGAGGACTTGGTAGCAGAGATCTTGGCTGGACCTTCTCTATTGGGGGACCCCACTGTCAGTGGGGTCCTGACACAAGGGGAAGGTTGGGATACTCTCTTAGAGCTCAAGAGGTCTCATGTGAAGACCATACTCCATGGGGCTGTCCTTACTGAATATTTGAGAGGTAACGCAGCTTCACGCGGTCTCTTGGTCACCAACGAACCCCTCATCTTTCTGGAGGATCCAGCATTCAGAAGGGATTGGGCACTTATTGCCTGGAAATGTACCAGGGATTGGCTGGTCTTAATTATCATTACTGCCAAAAGACTAGCTGATACCCTGTTGATTCAGATTCAGACTACTGAGACAGGACTGAAGGCAGAGATTATTACCGCCACATTCAGTCATAAACTGGATGAGGTGAACAATGAATTGGGTGAATATTGCGATTACCTAATGCAATCTAAAATCAGTAAGTTGCAGAAGGATTTGAAAAAATTCTCTAAAGAGAAGGTATATCCCTACATTACTGATGAATATGTAACACAGAAACTGGCAGACATGAAAAAGGGTAACCAACAGGGTAGGAGACGTCAGGATACCGCCAGTAGCTCCAGCGACAGTAGTGACAGTGACTTCTCACAGCGTAGGAGAGGTAGGGGCTTTGGGTACCAAAGGGGCCCGAGACCTTTTTTCCCTCACCCATTGCAGAATTACCTGAATCAGGGCTATAATTGGCCAATGATGGGCTTCCCTCAACACCCAGGGTTTCAGAACCCCCATTTCCAAACTGCCCAGTTCCAACAACCACAGGTTCCTTTTTTAGGGAGAGGCAGGAACAGGGGCAGAGGCAAGCAGAGAGGGCAACAGAGGGTCACATGGGACGACCAAGAACACGAGTTGAACCAACGGGTGACCAGGAGCATGGCCCAGAGCATGCAACCAGGAACGAGCAGGGAGCATCTTTAGTTGTGAACCTTTCCTCAACAGTCCTAACGAAGACACAGGATGACCTCCTTAACAAAGGCCTTGGCTTTGTCCCCACGAACCATCTGGACCACTTCCAACTGCGCCAAGAGTTGGCCACCTTCTTCAGGAGCATACGACTCAGAGTATTCTTTGAGGGCGCGGAAGAGAGGAACACGACCATTGGAGACACTCCATTGCGCCCAAAGTCTACCTTTACACCGCAATTGGCTAGCCTCCCACAGGAGATAGGAACCTTTGAGCAGGTTGTGATCCACGACCTGGAGAATTTAAGAAGACAGGAGGTACGCTCCTTCTCTAACATGACCAACGTCGAAAAGGCAGCACTGAAAGAACTTCAGAATAATTCCGCCATTATCATCAAACCGGCGGACAAAGGCGGATTGATTGTTGTCTTGGACAAGACAACGTATGACAACGAATGCCTACGTCTTCTATCTGATGTCAGAAATTACCAAAGGCTAGTAAGAGATCCTACGATGAAGATAACAAAGGACATTGCCACCCTGGTGGAGGAGGGGCTAGCTAATGATTGGGTTTCTAAACACGAGGCAGAATATCTTGTCAACAACCAACCAAGGACCCCATATTTTTAAATTCTGCCCAAAATACACAAAGCCACTAGACCCCCTCCTGGGAGACCCATTGTATCGGACATTGGATCATTGTTGGAGCCACTATCACAATTTTGTGATTTCTTTCTACAACCACTGGTCCAGAAATTACCAGCCTACCTGCGAGACACCTTAGATATCCTCAACCATCTGAAGGATTTTGAATTTGATCCCAACAGTGAATTCCTCATAGGATTGGATATCGAAGCGTTGTATACCAACATCCCGCAAAGGGAGACTCTCAGGGTGCGGGAGGACATCCTGTTTGATGAGGATTGGCACTATCAAACACCTCGTGCCTTTATCCTTAATTTAGCAGAGATAGCCCTTACAAAGAACTACTTTGAATTTGAGGGTACCCTGTTTCTACAGACCCACGGGACCTCGATGGGCAGTACCTTTGCCCCGAGCCTGGTGGGTCTGTATGTGTTTTCATTTGAGAAGATCGTGATCCAAGACCCTCTATGCCCTTGGAGTGAAAATATCAAATTGTGGCGTCGTTACATCTACGACGTCCTCTTGATATGGAAGGGCGATGAACCGTCTGTCGCTCTCTTTCTGGAATGGCTTAATGACAGGAATCCACTACTCCATTTCACTTCAACTGTCACCAAGACAGGTCTACCATTTTTGGACCTGATGATAGAAGCTAAGGATGGCAGATTGCAGACACGGGTCTATCACAAACCCACAAATAAGGATGCCTTACTCGCCTATGACAGCTTTCACCCGAAATCCCTCAGAGAGAACTTGCCAGTTGGCCAATTTTTCCGGCTGAGACGTAACTGCACTGAGAAATCAAGTTTCAAGGAGGAAGCAAACCTCCTCTCTACCAAACTGCCACTTAGGGGGTACCCTCAGCGCACCATCAAGAAAGCAAGGATGAGAACAACCAATACTGTCAGGGAGATTCTGCTGGAGACATCAGTTAAACCCAAAACTAACAAACCAGTGTGAGTTACCACTTTTAATACATCATCACATCAAATCAGACAGATGATATTGAAACATTGGAGAATCCTCACTTCTAATGGGTTGAGTATAGAGAAGCCTCTCTTCTCCTTTAAACGGACTGCTAATTTAAAAGATGTGCTAGTGCACACCAGACCGGGCCCCTCACTATCTGGGGGACCTGTTATTGCAGGTAAATTGGCCCCAGTACAGGGCCTTGCGAGGTGTGGCTCCTGCAGTGTCTGCCACCTGACAACTAATACCAAATCTATTGAAGTAGGACTCACCTACCCCTGGGAACAGAGGTCACTAACCAATTGCAACTCTGAGGGCGTCATTTACCTTATCACCTGCCCATGTCAACTGCGGCATGTTGGTATGATGACCCGCAAGGTCAAGACACGTATCATGGAACACCACAGCACTATAAGGTGCATGAGGTCCAATACCAAACTCACTGCACATTTTTGGAGAAACACCACACCACGGAGGACATGTCATGGACTGTCATAGAAAAACTGAGATTCAACAGTACCAGTGGTGACAGAACCAGAGCTCTCTTGTTGAGGGAACAAAAATGGGTGTACCGCTTAAAGAGTCACCAAGTGGGGCTCAATGATAATATTCCCTGGCATTCCCTAAATAGGTGATTTGTCTCCTATTCGCCTACTAGCAGTATACTAATGTATCCCTCCTATTTTGTACAGAGGGTTGTGGGACTCTCCCACCACCTACGTATTTGTGGGGCCACGGGGGTAACCTCTATCTTCTTCCCCCCCCCCGCCTTCCCCCTCTTTTTTGAAAGTTTCATGTATTTGTCTAAGCCTCCTTCCAGCTCCTGCTGTGTCTCCATTGGTAATGACCAGAAACACAGCCGTTCCCATTTGGGCATGTGTGCCACTACTGTTTATGCCATCCGATTTGGAAGAATACAATACTTTCAGTAGCCTCCACCCAACTCTGTTTTATCATGACCTGACACGCCGCCATTTCTACCGGGGCGGTCAGGCTATTACTATCTCTACGATCTGAACTGCTAGTATCCAGCATTTTTAATAGGCCAACCAGCATTTTATTGCGCTTTAGTACCAGTGAACAAGAGAGCCGCCATTTACACCTGAGCTACCTTGCCTCTTTATTGTAACTTGCCGGGCTAGACATACTTCCGTGCGTTCCCCTGGGCTCCAGGCCCCTCGTATCAACATTGCACTTTGTTTATTCTGTTACCATGGCGACTGCCGCGCCACTCCACGCCGGTCGCAATGGTGACGAGAGAGGTTTCCCATACGTCATTGCGCGTTCTACACGTCACACGTGACCAGAACTGCGGGACGAACACAGATGAGGATTTAATGCCGGGCGCTCATCTTCAGTCCTTCGTGACTACACGGCGGATGAAGGCGAGCAGCTTCAGAGGAGCACCACCCTTGGAGTAGTAAGGAGTGGGGTTTTGGCGATGGGGGCACGTATTTGGTATTTTCCCTGCTAGTGTCTGTGGCAGGATTACGACTACTTACTGTCTACCCAATTGGGGGCTTTGCGAATAGGGCTCTCCTCATTGTGCATACTAATGTTTTACGGCAATATAGCTGGATTACGATTATCTTCTGTCTACCTAATTTGGGGGCATTGCGAACAAGTCTCTCCTCGTTGTGCATACTTATGTTTTACGGCAAAAGGACATGCACGAAGATGTATGCATCTAATTAATGACACCGTCTGCTAAACTATACGTCTCTATATCACTGCTAGAACTGCTCTGCACGCCCCTGGAGACATACGTTGCATGATTTCTTGTTATCACAATGTGACTAAATTTCATGTTTTCTCTTTGTGGTTTCTTTCTCCTACAATTAAGAGTGTGACTAGAGGGGGTCTCTCCTTGCCCACCGCCAGTTCTAACTTGAAATAGGGGTAAACTCGGTGAGTACACATGCACCATACCCCGTGTGGTGCAGGGAATGTGACTGGTTGGACTTCATCAGGATGTAGGCTGACGCTGATATTTTAATCATAGTTATGACTATACATTCATATAGTGGATTGTATCACTATCCTTTACACACATTGGCTACCAGGAGGATGGTATATTAGAATTGTCCTGTGGGGAATGTATGATACACCCCTGTACACCTTTTGAAGAGACTGACCATGAGAGACACAGCGCATTATGAATGAAAGAGAATAATTACTTCTAGCAGCTTGTTCTCCCCTCTGTTTGGTCCTTCACATTAATGTCCATTTGTATTCCCTGTTTTTAGTAATCCTACTACTTACTAGAGGAAATACCTCTATATGGATGATCTGGCTTTTATGATACTCTCGTATCTCAACAGGAGGTGTGAGTATTGATACACTGGGACATGTAGAGTCCTGAGGAAGGCCGGCGTGACCCTACACGTGGGGCACACACACACGGCCGAAACATGTTGACCACCTGGCAGTAAATAAGGGGTGTTAGGATCATATAGCATCTCCCACGCACCACCATCCTTCACGTTTTTTACTCTGGCCGGAGGGTCCAGGAATAAAAGTCTTAGTCACAGCGACACTTCCGAGCTAGTTTTAACTAACTTATCACTGCACTTTCACTACAGTCGTTCCCAGCTACTGTGACATAAATTGTCTCTCTTTTTGTGTTGTATTGTCTTCCCCCACCCTATTGCTCCACCCCGTGCGTGGCTACGCGGGGGTGTATTGTAAGCAGCCCTATGATGAATCATGTCACACATCTGTGTGAGCAGAGCAGTATTAGCATACACAGCAGGTGCCATCACAGATAATCATTGTTTTACTCCCTACTCTTTTTGGTGGATTCAATAATGTCTTTTACCATCAGCATATCAATATCTTGGCTTGTTGCAGCAATGATCTGTTCTAATAAAATAGCGGCAGGCGTATTGGACCGCACGATGAAGTTAATGTAGGCTTTGGCCGATTTGGAAAGGGAACCAGGGCACTTTACTGGCACTCGTGAAAACTAGTCAGCAGGGGTTTGATCTTACCCTGGTCAGTGTACGATTGTGTAGTCATATTCCTGGAAATCATAAACCACAATGTTCAATTCTAGGAGGCATTTTGGCTTTTTGGTTGCCAAAGATGGTAAGCAACAAGAGTGAAAGGTTCACAAGCTCATACCACTGCTAAGCTTTCTTTCACTGGTTGCAAATATGTGCTTTCAGTTTGTGACAAACGTCTGCTTGAATATGCCAAAATATCCCTTTGAGCATTTGGGAGTACACTGTATTAGGCAAGGATTGCGCAGAGCTCGACCGGGCTTCAGTCAACAACTACCTCGGCATGGAGCAGGCCATTTCAGTGGCATTCTGAATTGCATGCTTGATTTTCTTAAAGCTTTGTTCACATTTGTGCATCCAGTAAAATTAAGCTTTTTTTTTTGTTAAGTCTCTTAAGGGAGCACTTGCCATGGAAATGCCACTTATGTATCTGGAACAGTAACTAGCCATGCCAAGGAATGAACGTAACATGGTAACATCTTGTGGGAGATTGGTGGGTGACAAAGCTTGTACTTTAGCTGGATCTGGCATCATGCCTTCCTCAGAAAAGATGTGGCCAAAGAATTTGAGTTTTGTTTCATGGAACTCACATTTCTCGGCATTCATCGTTTAACCTACATCTGCAAGTAAATGACATGCATGTGTAAGAGCTTTATCATGTTCATTTTGTGTAGCTCCAGGAACTAACATGTCATCACTGTAATTGAAGGCATTAATGACAGAATGTATGATACATCAAATGACATCCTGAAAAAGTTCGGCAGCTGATGACACACCAAAAGGTAAGTGTTTATATCTGAACAAACCCATATGGGTAGAAAAGGAGGTAATGCATTTTTCTTCAAGTTCCAATTGGCGATGCCCTTTGTTCAGAAGAAGGCGAGAGAAGACCTTGGGACCACATTGCTGCATGATCATGTTGGCAATGGGTGCACCGGGATTTTTGTTCTCTTTCAATTGCCTTGTTGGCTTATCGCATATCAACACAGATACGTACAGCTCCTTCACTTTCCTTTGTGGACACTACCATTATGGGAGGAACACATGGAGTTGGACCAGTAGATCTCTCAATGATATCATGCTCAAGTAATGTCTCAAGCTCTTTCTCAACAGCTTCTTGTAGAAAAAATCCAATTCATCTACATCTTTGGGCAACAGCTCGAACATCCTTATTGATATGCCGTTGCACTTTCATGGTCTTAAGCTTTCCCAATCCATGAAACAATGACGGGAACTGACTTTCTATTTTGTGATGAGCATTCATGTTGTAGTTCAGAGATATTAGTCCCATATCAGCAGCAGTATTGAAAATGAGTAAACAGGAACTTGATGCAGTACTTTGAAGTACATGAATGAGTGCTTGTACTTTTGTACTTTTGTGTTTAATGGTTTCTACGAATGAACCATGTCTCTTCAATGGTGTTGATGCAGCCCATGTATACAATTAGTTTTTGATGCTGTGGGATGGGACAATGGAGACAGTTTATGGTGTTTCTCCTGAGGCATGATGTTTATTGATGCAACACTGTCAATGATAAAAGGTATGGAGCAACCATTTACGTTTAGTGTACTTTTCGGACAATGTTTGAATGACTTTTGTGATTTTACTTGTTGACTTTTCTTTGACTCGTATTCTTCTCTGCTTGCTGCCAGTCCGACGTGAGCATATTTTTCTGAGGTAACCATCAACATCGCATATCCGTCTTTCTCACTGTCACTTGACAATAAAACTGAAGAACCCCCTGAACAAAGATTTAGATGACAATCAACTTTGTTTAGTGTTGATTGGACTCAGCAAATTTTGTTGCTTAGCCTTGTGGGCATGCGTAGAATGTCACTTCTGGAACATTCAGGCATCCATTTTGTTTTCTTGTTTTCTTGTTGCAAACCATTACAAAATGGCTCTCCGTCCCACAGCCTTTGCATAATTTTCCAATGGCAGGACATTTTCCTTTATGTGGAAGCGAAACTCCATACCTAAAGCACAGTTTCTTTTTCTTCAAAGACATCATTTTGTGTCCATCAGCTTTGTGTTTCTGCTTACTATACATGTCCATGACTAACTCATTCTGAGCCACTCTGGCATTCATGTCAGCAGCTTGTTGCTCAGCACGTTCCTCAGTTTTGGCAGCCATGGGAACTCCCTCCAGTCTAAGGGTTTCTCTCAGCATTCGTCATCTGAATAAATCTAATGACATCTGTTGATAACTTGGAGGTGTATTGCTTCTTCATCATTGAATTAATTGAACTTACAGTGTTTGATAAGCATATCTTTCACTTCATCTCAATTAACTTTATTTTAGCTTAAGTCATAAAAGTGAGCAAATATGTAACTACAGATCATACATAAGCATGATACAATTATCAAGATAATCAATACACAACCTATCCACATCCTTAATGAAAGAGTCAGTAAGTAATTACACTAAAATTGCTAATACAAGATTCACGCTATAAAATAGAATAAAATCAGTATAAAAATATGCACTACTCAAAATCTAAAAATCACTTAGCAGCAATAATGGCCCTCCTTTTTACCCACATCAAGCCCAAGAATTTTTAAACTGCACAGACATACAAGGGAAATGAAATGGTACGTACAAGTCTTAAAGCAATCATATGACTTGATGTACCCAGCAACCTACACACTGGCGCAATCCAGAATGAGCAAAACCGAGTATAAGCTGTGCACACAAATAACACATGGGGGATGGTTTCATTTTGGCCTACACAAAATGAACAATCCTCACTAGACACACCTCTCCATTTCACAGTAAACGCTTTGAAAAGGAGTGTGTCCACTCTAAACTGATGGCAAAGCTTCCTATCAAAAGAAACCATAACCAAATCCCTATACTGCTCTAGTGCATATGTGGACTTAAAATCAAAAGAGTGCCTGTCAGCATTGCGTCCTCAACCACACGCTCTTCCTGCTGAAGTGAGTAGGCCCAATAATATTTGTTCAACACATCTTTTGATGCAATTTTCTCGACCTCAGGAAGGAGACCTAAGTCACCAAGGCCAATTGCCTTCAAAAGCTGCCTCGCTGAGGACAGTCAAGGGGCTTTATTAGCTTTATCCAACTTAATTATCTCCTCTAAGGCTGCTGCTTAATGCCTCAGTTCTGGAGTGGCCCAGATCTCACGCCAATATAGGAGGGGTTGCAAATGGGCTTTTAGAATTACTTTTTTCATGCCCAAATTCATAAATAGAGGATGCAAAGGGGTGCTGATTGGAAGCAAAACCATATCTCTGATTAATTTCTTCTCTGATTTTACCAGGCCTGTGATGTTGCCAAACCCCCAGACCTCGACGACATACATAGCAGCTCCTAAAGCTTTTGCTTGTAGATTTTCAGAGCAGGTGCAACAGGCCTAGTATGAGAAGCACAATGTTCTTTTAGGATTACTCCAGTTCTCTGCCTATGCTTTATGGTTGCAACATAAATATGCTGGCCACAGGATAGATTTGGTGAGAGTTTAATATTCAAATATGTTCTAATAAGTCACTCCCCAGAGATAACTTGCCCTGAAACTTTTTACATGAGTCCTAAGAGATAAAACCTCACTTCATTTCCATTGAGTATAAACCCATTGTTCTTGGAAACGGGCCGCTAAACCCGCTCGAGTAACATTACCACGCTGATCTGTCAACTCTGGTATCTCTGGGTGATATATAGGATGAACCTCTCGCATCGGAAACTGAGATACTGTGGTAGGACTCTTGTCATGCAACCTGCCACTATAAGCTTCCAACGTGGTAACTTGCCCTTAAACTTTTTACAGTGGTTAAATGCCATAAATGTAATTTTCTGAACATTTATCTCTAACCCACGCTGCAAACAAAAACCACAAAAAGCTAGCTATAAGTCTAGGAGTTTTGGAGATTAATAACGTATCATCCGCAAATAACAATAGTGGTATCTTACCCTTTGCCAGGGATGTGGCATCAGCCTCAATTGTTGAAAGGCAGTGTACCAGACCATTTACATATAAAGAAAATAAAGTAGGGGCCAGTGCACATCCCTGCCGAATGCCTTTTGACACAGGAATCTTTATAGTCAATTGTCCCTGCGAGTCCCACTGAATCTGAGCAAAGTTATTTTCATGCAGTCTTACTAACAGAGATAATATTTCAAGAGGCATCCCCATTTCTTCCAAGACTGCCCATAGCCTTGCAGGTGGAACCAAATCGAACGCAGATTTGTCGACAAAGGTGACATATACGTCACCCTTACCAATCAAGTCTGATCTATTGTTGATCTCTTAGATCTAAAGCTTGCTTGCAACAGGCTTATATCATCATTACTTTCTACCCAATGTTGAATCTTTACCAGAACCATTCGGCAGAACACTTTCTGTAGGCAGTCAATTAGGCTAATGACAATATTAAGTCTCTCAACAAATTCATACATTGTTTCATCAGCACAATGTCATTCCTGATTGAAAATATATCTTTCATAAGCGACATTCGGCATCGATTGAACTTGAAACTTAATGTGCCATTGATTTGAGTGTATGTGACTTCATCAGTTTGCTGTAATATCCTGATTACCTCTTTTACTCCTTCACCGACAAGATTTTTGAGATATTTGACAATCTTTTTGTTATTTGTTTCTTCCAGTGCATCAAACGTCTTTATCCAGTCAGTCCATCTATTACCAATATTCTGCTTCTTAGCAGTGTCGAGTGGAGGCAGTGGTTTCAAGAAGGTGGTAGCTGTGTACCTCTCGCCCCTTGCTACTGTTGTGGAAAGTGCTTGCTGTTCAGACAGCGCTTTAAGTGCATTTGACTCCATTACTTCCTTAAGTACTAGTTCCGTACTAGAACTGGGGAACCAATTACCGGACACAGTGCACTTACTTTTTCCTTTGCCGTAAATACTGGTTTTGTTTCTTGTATCTCTTCTTCATCCTTCTGATTGGTAGCAGGTTTTCACTGCCTTTAGCGCTTTTCTGTATTTGGCTTTTTTTGCTGCAAGCGCTTTCTCTATACCCTGCTTGTTTCTGCCTGCCTTTAGTGTAATCATAGGTAAAGAAATAGTAGCAAGCTTTCATTTTAAATCTGGAGTTAAAACATTCTAGGTATCATATAAACAGATATAACCACACAAGGAACCGACTATGAACTAAGACCAAATGCTTATTTCTGTTTATAAAAATATATTTTATTTAGTTATTTAATCTCTTTTTCTTGAAATCATTTTTCATTTTTGATCAATAGTGTAGATATACATATATACAAGGAAAATATAAACACATAAGTAATACAAGAAAAGAAAAAAGTCGATCCAAATCATGCGGTCAATTATATCATTCTTAAAAAAACTATTGTAGGTTAGATGAAGGCTAGCGGTAGATGACAACTACGCGCGTTTCGGCACTTCTGCCTTCGTCAGGAAACCGTCTATTACGAACAAAACACCACCATCGCATTTCTTTTCTTTGAGCCTCCGAGAGGTCCCCCTCCTGAGTAACGACAAAGACCAGTGCCACCAACCACCACCTTAGCATTTCTTTTTCTTTGAGCCTCTGAGAGATCCCCTCCTGAGGAACGACAAAGACCAGTGCCACCAACGTATTTCCAATTTGGTACAACGAATCTGGTGCCCGATGTGAGGAAATATAATGCAAAGACTTTAAATTCGAACGTAGCCAACCCCAATCTGCACCCGAAACCCGTTTTCAGCCTTTTGCCGAATATCCGTCAAAGTTGTCCCCGTTCAACGCGCAGGTGCTTTTCACTCGTTGATCCAGATTGACAGTGAACGCTACCAAGTTTGGGTGGAGCCGTTCGAAGAAGTTGGAGATCTGGTGTGTTCTTGAACGGGGACAACTTTGACGGATATTCGGCAAAAGGCTGAAAACGGGTTTCGGGTGCAGATTGGGGTTGGCTACGTTCGAATTTAAAGTCTTTGCATTATATTTCCTCACATCGGGCACCAGATTCGTTGTACCAAATTGGAAATACGTTGGTGGCACTGGTCTTTGTCGTTCCTCAGGAGGGGGATCTCTCAGAGGCTCAAAGAAAAAGAAATGCTAAGGTGGTGGTTGGTGGCACTGGTCTTTGTCGTTACTCAGGAGGGGGACCTCTCGGAGGCTCAAAGAAAAAGAAATGCGATGGTGGTGTTTTGTTCGTAATAGACGGTTTCCTGACGAAGGCAGAAGTGCCGAAACGCGCGTAGTTGTCATCTACCGCTAGCCTTCATCTAACCTACAATAGTTTTTTTAAGAATGATATAATTGACCGCATGATTTGGATCGACTTTTTTCTTTTCTTGTATTACTTATGTGTTTATATTTTCCTTGTATATATGTATATCTACACTATTGATCAAAAATGAAAAATGATTTCAAGAAAAAGAGATTAAATAACTAAATAAAATATATTTTTATAAACAGAAATAAGCATTTGGTCTTAGTTCATAGTCGGTTCCTTGTGTGGTTATATCTGTTTATATGATACCTAGAATGTTTTAACTCCAGATTTAAAATGAAAGCTTGCTACTATTTCTTTACCTAAGAGTCTCTTTCCCTGCGATTAGCAAGCACATTGTATTTGTAGGGGTCCCCCTTCTTCCCAAAATTTAGTGTAATCATTCCATGCAATTTATAGCTCAGTGTTGCGTAGTGGCGTATTACCTCTTTCACAGCTTTAGTAGCAGAATTCTGGCCAATAATGAGTAAACTTCTCAGTGAGGCTTTCATTATCGTCAAATGCTTCACAGTAGCTGGAGTGGTTCTTTGACTCCACATAGGCCAAAAATCGATCTTCACTTCGACTGAGGCACATGCAGCATGAGCAAACAGCTTACTGGACCACGGTAAACTCACTATGAGAGCACTGTCGATCTTTGGGTTACATATTCCCTATCTCGTCGGCAGTTGTTGCATCCTCCCCAGGTGAGGTACTCATAAATGAATACGCCACACATGGACTTTAGTATTACACGTCTTCATTCCTCGGTGTGCAATTGCAAACTCAACGTTCTAAACATGATCTTTATTCCCCACACCTGAAAACTTATGCCATCGTTCTACGGAGTCCAACAGGAACAAAAAGGGTCCAATATTGCTTACTCACAAGAGTCTACAGCCGCCAGAGTGACTAAACAGTTCAGGATAATCTTTAACTGGCAATATTAGCTACACCAGGTGACATAACTAACTGAAGTGCAAATGATCCTGCAGATCAGCAACAGGAGGAAGATTTGGAGGAAAGAAATCTTTCCAACCAAAAAGAGTGACAGACCTTAGTGTGACAAATGGAAGTCAGTGGCTAGGAAGTGAAGGGCATCCAAACCATCTACAGCAGTAACTCTTAATGAACAGAGTGCAGTAGTTGAGCAAGTAATGAACTACAACCAGAAGACTCTTGGTAACAGCAGGCGCCCTGTCATCAGCATTGAATGACAGTAACTGAACATGTGTCTAATTCCCCAAGAGGGCACTATAATAGGAAGACCCTTTATCTATTACCTAGATATATTGCCCCACTATTACATTCTGAAATATGAGTTAGGTGACAAGGCTAAGGCTCTGTACGGTGATTACAATGATATTTTTCAATATTAGAGGCTCTAAAGTCATTATTAAATGGTTGTCAGCACTCCAGTCCCCCAGCGTGGTGACATCTGCGTTTTACAGGAAATCAACTTATTAAATAAATATACTTTAAGAATATTGTTCCTCCTCCTTCCCTGTGAGTTCATTTGCTTCTGCAATAAAGAAAGCAGCAAGGGGTGGGGGTGCTTTCCTTGTTTTTTTGCATCTCATTCTGGGTTCTCAGTGCAGGGTATAGTTGCCTCTTAAGGGGGAATATGACACCTATTAAATGTGTACCTACATGGGGTACAGATGTTCACAGATATCCACAGAATCTGTCTATGCACTGAATGTTCTGGCCCTTCGTTAGGACAAATTATAAACACAGTGAGCAGTTCCTCATGGAGAAAATGTAGAGTCAAAGGTTCCAGGAAAAGGACTATGCTCCAATAGGAGCATAGGCCGTCGCACTCCTTTCGAGTAAGCAGGGGCAGGGTAGGTCTTGTGGCAGACGCCACCTTGCGTCTTTGACCCTAATTGGCGTTCCTCTGCATTTCCTTATGGGGCTTGATTGAATACCCTAATTGGGATGATTTTGCATGGATTAAGGTAAAAAATATCTTGTTACCAATTTTTATGGTTGTGTGACTGGTTACCTTGAGCAGAGTTATTACCTTCAGTGAAGCCAGTCATTATGTTGTTTAGGTATGTTCTTTAGGTCCTGATGAATCGCCATTTGATCATGTTGACATAATTTGACAAGAAACATGTCAATCCCCTAGACTAATTTGTTCACCAGGCTAGCTTGGACCATTATATCCCAGGTTAGCATAGAAGCTTTTAACTAGTTTAGTGAACTCCTTTATTAAATTGACTGACCCTGAGTACCACTTTACCTATTTTAATTCACTTTTTTCACCATTCTACACTAGACTGTCTTGCCCACACACCCTCACTTCACCAGACAGCTAATCAAAAGATCTCCAGCAAAGAGCCCCCTTGTGGGTGACCATCGGGCATGGAAGCGCCGGCTCGATGAGGAGCTAGCCCAATGATGAAGCGTGACATCAGTTTGGGTGTGTGAGGACCTGTGCTCCTATTGGAGCATATTCCTTTTCCTGGAACCTTTGACTGTACATTTTCTCAAGGAGGAACTGCACACTATATTTATAAGTTGACTTAAGCAGGAGCCCTTGTGCTTGACCTTTATTGCTCCTGGTTCCTCTTCTTTACAGAGCTTTGTTAGGGAAACATATCAGAAACTCATCTATATGGCAACTGGGCACCTTCCAATTGGGGAATTCTGGAATTTTGTGATTGATGGTGAAAAGGGGGAAACATATTGGATAATGACAACAGTGTTGGGGGTGGGCTATCTTTGGCTGGATTAGGTACACCTAAACAGAACCTGGGGGCATCAGATTTTTTCAGTTGTTTGGAGGGTCATAAGTCTAATGCCAGCCTCCAAATGGTTATTAGTATCCCAGTCTATATCAAAGTTGGACTATGGGGACATTTTTATTTCAGCTCATGCACCAGCAATCGGCTCTTTTGAATGGAAAAAACAAAATACAAATATTGGAGGTGCTTGGTGGCTGAATGACAAGTTGCTTAAATAGCATGTAGCTAAGAAGGGCATAATTAAACATACTGAGGAATTCCATGGGCCTTCTCAGAGTGCTTTGCATGGAAAGCTTGATGAAAACGTGGCAGATATCCCATCCGCCATAGGCTATAATGCATTTGTGATACAGAAGACTGGGTAGTCACAATATTTGAGATGGAGAATCCAGCACACCAAACTCAAAATAATGCCCTTCCTCCTTACTTTGTCGGTCCCAGGGGGAGATGCTCAATTCAGTAGAAATTGAATGTCTCTTAGGCTGAAGGTGACCGCACAATAACAGAAACAACAGTGCCTGGTATTAGCACTACAGCAACCCCGTGTTTTAGAATTAAATAGAGGGAATATGCAATTGGCAAAGTTGCATAGAAATACTACAAAAGGGTAACCTCTCCAAAAGATTCTTTGCTGCCAGAATTAAAGCAAAATGATCACAAATATATATAGTGCTGGTAAAAGAGGAAAACAACACTCAATTGACGCATAATTAAGGTAAGATTAACAGCCTCGTCTGATTCCCTCAGCACTTTTATGACGATAGTGTGGCTCATAAAACAGACACTACGAAACATATGGAGGAAGCTAATTTTGATTAACGGTTGCCCTCACAAATTGCACAATTAGAACTACTGATATAATTTAAGAGGTTATAAAAGCAGTACAGAGTCTGAACATATCACAATCTCCTAGTTCTGCTGAGTTTACCTTATAAGGCCTTCTTTCCCGGTTGCTAGAATCAATTGCATGACTGATAGTTACACCAACAGTGGTCAGGGTAAGGGGCATGCAAACTCATGTATCTATATTTCTCAAACACACACTTTTAGTGCAAAATGAAATTTTCTGGAATCTCAACTAGTTTTGTCACACAAGCATGCACTTCAAGTAAACAAGGCATGTGGGATACAAGCAGGAGACGTGATGACATTAAAGTAATGAAAACAAGACAGGGGAGTTTAGTTTAGCGGTAATTGTGGAAGATGCTCTGTTGACCATTTTTTACCCCTTCCGGCCCAGTTCATCCCTACTATAGGAGTTTTAGCGGTTCCAGGAAGTGAGTAGTTAAAAAGTAGATATATCTAAGCCAGAAACCTTACGATAGAAGGTCACACATTGAAATCACTGATAAACTACAGTTTTAGTAGATTACGACATCCATTAAACACCTTGTCCACTTTACCTTAACATTAATCAGATTGGCAGTGGTAAAATGTTTGCCCCTTCTAGTCAGCGAAGAGGGAACACTAGCTGCTAGCTAGCGCATTGGCCGCGAGCTCTGCTCTCTCTGGTGCACAGGTAGTATAGTATGAGCCAACTCGCATCGTAATTAAATCTTCTTGAATCATACCTCAGGTCGGACTTTCATGGGCCTCTGTCTAGACCCCACGGTCGTGCACAGACTCTGGGTGCTGGCAGCTACAGGCTCTCCCTGGTTGCATGCTGCTCGCAGCTGCAGCGAGATCAGCGGTCGGCGGCCCGCATTAGTTTCCGGGGCTCTGCGGTTGCATTTGGCAGAGACAGCACAGGCCGATGGGAGCCACAGTACGATTTTTAAGGCACGTAGGAGGCAGAGGGGGAGACGTGCTCTAAGCCTATGATACCAAAAAGGTGGCCAGGGTTAACAATAAACATTGCAACCAAATCACAGGGAAATCTGCTACTTCAACGACGAAAGCTGGAGCTAAAAGAAAGGGAGGCAACTGGACAGTGGGACAGAAGTAACCCCTGCAGAAGCTGCCTCAGTAACTACAGCTGCTGCCACAGATAAAAATAGATATTCTTTGAAGAATGCTGGGTTTGGGCCATTGCAATTCCAGGGTGTGGGGAAACCCATAAAAGATCAAAGCTCAAAAAGAGCAACTATCTCTCACTCCATTTTGGTACATACAAACACTCACACCCAGATCATATCCCATGCTGAGAATCATTTAGGGACCCTGAGAGACACTAGAACTACAGGAGGTAAAATTAAAAGTACTCCGTCATTAAGGTCATATTTTAAAATAAGAGCGACTGAACTACAGGATAAAATGCCCAGGTCAAATCCTACAATTCTTTCACAGACAACGTCTTAACCAAGCTTTCCAGGTCTCCCAGCCAGAAACAACAAAGGTGTTGTATTTCCCTACCTCAAACCACTTCTCGACACTCTCTGAAGATAACTTGACAGTGGGGAGGAGGCACAAATGTCCACTTGTATAGAAGGCTCAACACTACCTAAAAGCACAGGGACTATAGACACTGGCTCTCTACTGCTCTCACTTTCTAGAGATATTAAAGAAAAGTTAGCAATTTCTGAAACTAATCAAGCAAAAATTCAGGAGGCCTGTGAGAACATTGAGACCAAAATGGCAGGCATCACAGAAAGGCTATCAACCATGGAAGCCTCACTCAGGGTACTGCGGGAGGAAAGCAAGTTCAACCACAAGGAGATTCAAGTTTTCAAAGTTGGAGAAAAAAGAGCTCAAAGATAAACTGGAGTCATTAGAAAATAACTCCAGAACGAATAACCTAAGGTTGTCAAATATTCCTGAGGGGGCAGAAGAAGGAAATTTAAAAGGCTTTGTTATAGACTTGCTCAAAGAAAACATCCTGGAAACTACTACTTTTGATTTGGAAAAAGACATTCAAAGAGTCCACCAGGACACATTCAAGAGAAACCCAAAAAGGGATAAACCGAGGAATATCTTAGTAAATTTCCGTACTTACTCAATAAAAGAGTAAATTCTCACAGCAGCTCTCAAAGTTAAAAACTTTCAGAAGAGTGACTGGTCTTATACTATAAGTTCAGATATGGCAAAAGTGACACAAGATTGCCAGTGGGAGCTAGGAAAACACATCCAAGACCTGAAATTACTGGGGGCAAATGCACAGCTAAATTTCCAAGCATCACTAAGGGTCATGTGGAACAATAAAATTTACAATATGAAGGAGGTTTCCGACGGTGAGGGTTTAATAAGCCAGATTAAAATACAGAATAGTTCATAGGAAGACAAACCAGAGAGTTAGAGCTCAAGAGGCATAAATGCACTGCCACTTTTGGACACAGGGAGGGTTCCCCAGGGTGGGTAAGGGAGGGGTGAAGAAAGCAGGGTTACACATAGCTATTTGTTTTTGCGAGCACTGGGTGGGGAGCATATGGGAAAACATTTAAAAAATGTAAAGTCCTTGTTCATGTCATTAGGTGGTCTGCTAGAAGGCGCTAGCTTTTTCCAATATATATAAAATGATGATAAAGACCTATGAAATAAAGATTCTATCTTGGAACGTGAATGGTCCAAGGGTTCATAGTAGAAGAAAGAAGATCCTGGAATTATTAAAACTTTCTAATAATGACATAATAATAATGCACTTGCGTTGTGAGGAAAGGGACGAGGTCCTGAAGAGCCACAAATGAATAACTCATTTCGCCTGCACTAATCAATCATGCAATGTGTAAGGGTTAGCAATTTTATTTAAAAGCATGGCACAAGCTAAGATAGAGAGCTCCATTGCGAACCCAGGAGGCAGATGGTTAATTAGCAATGTTAAAACACACAGCATTGGGTATACATTGTTGAGCTACTATGGGCTATTTAGATGATCCGTCCCCACTCAGAGATTTATATAAACATCTACTTGATACAAGGCACTATATTATCATAGGGGAAACTTCAATACACTGTTGGACCCTGTTCTGGATAAATCCACAGTAAAACCTACAGCAAATGTATCTAAAATGAGAGAGAGCACACATCAATTAATAAAGCATATGGGACTGGTGGACATGTGGAGGTTGAGGGCGGGCCAGAGGAAGGAGTTCACTTTCTAGAACAAAATATTCTCTCATGCTTCTAGGATGGACTTTTTTCTAACAGATATAAAGCTAAGTAAATAGATTGCTACAGTTATGCACCAACCAGAACATCTATCGGATCACCATGCAGTAAAATTGGTGTTCTCCATTGAAAGTCATCAACCTCAGTTCAGATGGACCCTAGAAAGAAGCCTTCTAGGGGAGCAGGAAGCTGTAAATGCCCTTAAGAAAGACACTGCAGAGTTCTTTGAGATAAATGAGGCCTCAGCTCCTGCCCACATTGTTTGGGGTGCATTTAAAGCTTTTATACATGGGAGGCTAATAAATTATGCAGCATACAAAAGGAAAGAAGTCAAAAATGAACTTAGAGAGCATGAATTAAGAATCAACAAAATTCTGAAAGACTTGGCAAACTGCATGCATATAAGTTTAGAATTACAGCTTCACAGGAAATTGAAAGAGGCCAAGGAACCTCTAGCAGAACTTCTGGAAGGCAGGGTGCAGAAGAGGTGGAATGCCATTAAACTGGCCCATTATGTGTATGGGGAAGGCAGTGGAAATTATTAGCCTGGAAAACAAGGCGAGACCTTTCTCAACCAGAAAATACCTCAGCTCGAAATCGATAAAGCAATCAGGCGATTGAAGAATGGGGAAGCACCAGGTCCTGAGAGTCTGCCAAATGAGTTATACAAGGTTTTAAATGAAGAGCTCACCCCGTATCGCACTAAATTGCTGACCAACATTTATGTTGACCATTTGCCCCCTCTATCCTCATGGAATGAGGCAGTAATAACACTAATCCTAAAACCTAAAAAAATGTGAGTCGTACAGACCAATATCCCTGCTCAATAACGATTACAAGATATATACGCAAATACTTGCTAAAAGGCTAGATAGGAGACATTGTACATGAAAACAAAAAAGGCTTCATGAAGCACAAGCAGCTTCATGACCTAATTCAAGACTTGGTAAGCACCCTTGATGTGGCCTTGGCAACAAACACTCCCCTAACCATCATTATGGTGGATGCCGCAAAGCTTTCGATAGAGTCAGCTGGCCTTACTTGTATGAAGTAATTAAGCAAAATGGATTAGGGGATAACTTCCTTAACACAATAAGATCTATAAATAATACCCCTACAGCTAGGATATTGGTCAACGGCTCTCTTACTTCAAAATTTCACATAGGCAGAGGTACCTGGCAGGGCTGCCTATTGTCGCCCTTGCTATTCAACCTATATATAGAACCAGTGGCAAGAAGGATAAGGGCAAAACAGAAAATCTTGCCCTTTCATTTATTTAGACTGGGTTAAAAAAGAACCTTAACCCCTTCGATGCGCATGACGAGCTCAGCTCGTCATGCTGCGCAGTTGGCGTGTGCGCATGACGAGCTGAGCTCGTCACGACCGCACCCGCGATCGGAATGTCCAGCACCTGGGCGGAATTCCGATCGCGGCGAAGCGGTTAATATGCAGATGATCTTATAATTTATACACGGAACTGGAAAGTGTCACTTCCAATAACAATGGAATCAATGAGTAACTTTGGGAGAGTCTCCGGGTGTTTAGTCAATGAGGCCAAGACAGAGATCCTGACCTGGAATGGCCCATTAGACTGGTCTTTAGAAAAGTCAAAAATCATATACTTGGGGGTAAGCATGGTTAAAGATTTGGATAGAATGGCATGCATAAAGTTTAATAGGATCATGTTGGAAACTAAAAAGCTCCTACATTCATGGGCTCACTTACCTTTTAGGGAGAACAAACATAGCTAAAATGATGATTATTCCAAAATGTACTTTTATTTTTAACACTCCACCACTACACATCAAAACAGAACGGTTTAGAAAGCTACAAGGAGAATTAAGTAGCTTTAAATAGTGAAACAAGAGTATAAAAATAGCGTGGAAAAAACTCAGGAAAATGAAAATAGATGGAGGGATAGAACTCCCTGACTTTCAACTATATTACTGGGCCTTCTTTTTGAAAAACACAAAACAGCTGTTAATGGATAATCAACACATTTCATCACGATTCAGGGCATTAACAAAAACCTTCCTGATGAAGGCAACTATTTCTTAGTTAAATTTGGTCACCCTAAGTACTTTAAAAAGCTTAAATTCAAGGTTTTAGTTGCAACGTGCAAACTATGGATTCAAGTCAAAAGGATTCGCAGAATTTCCTATTACAGTAGTAATGCCCCGATATGGAAATCCCCAGGGACCCCCCAGTGCCTACAAGATACCCTAGCTATCCCACTATTAACTGCAGGTTTGGTACATTGGGGTCAGTTATTTGAACAAGGATCCTTGGTGTCATGGAATTCTTTAGCAAAGAACATGAATCATAGCGTATCTGATTTAAATACTATTAGTTAGTATGCTAGTCCTGTGAACAATCCAATATTGAGCTTAAAACAGAAAGGGAGGAAGAGATACAGAGAAATCAGGCCCACACAAAAGAGGTGTCCAAGTGGTATTGGGCTTTGGCACTAGATAAAGACGGCCCACCAACTCTGCCAGAGGAGATCTGAATGGTGGACCTGCCGGTATTCGACATTCTACATTTATGGCAAGTATCTATGTCTACACTTTGGGTAACAGTGAGATATGTACCCCTTAGGAGGAATCATATTTACCTTATATAGGTGTACTGGTCCCCTAAGAAGCTCTCGAAGATGGGAGGAAGTAAGAAGATGTTTTGCCCTAAATGTGCGCTAGAGAACGTGGACGATGTTCATCTCCTATAGCAGTGTCCAGATATCCAACTCTTCTGGCAAGATGTGGGCACATTTCTTACAGGAATCTTTGGGGAAAGCATAGAGGTAAGCCTTGATTTGATTATTTTTGGGATTTTGGCTGGTGAGGGAGCTTCTCACAAACTGGGGAAATCTTGTGCCCAACTGCTTTTTACTCTGATAATTGTTGCACTTGCAGAAATATGTGTAGAATGGGTCTCCTCCACACCACCCTTTTGCTCTGAATGGGTGGATTATGCTAAACACATTGGGAGGTTGGACTGTTCTAATGGTTCACTAAAAAGAAAGAAAATGTGGGACCTCTTACACTCTAATACGGGCTCAAGTTACAAGGAACAAGGCAGGGTGACTTGATCTCACTGGTGGCCACAACGGTAAACTAAATTATACGCATATATTTATAAAAGTCCAAGGATTAAGACAAACTTCAACAGTCGAGGAGGATGGTAATGGCTGTCACAGTGCTCCCCCACATATGGTTTGAAGGAGGTCTGATAAGGAGATTAACCTATCAATGGCCCTGTTGCACTCCCAGGTTGCTCCTAGATTACATCTCCTGCCAATGTCATATATGAGGACTAAAAAAAAATGTTTGCCCCTTCTTAATGGAATAGCAATAGAATGGCAACAATGGCATAATTGGTGCTTATGCTGATTAGAATGCTTTGCATTTATTAAGATGAAAATTCTGTCAAGACTCCACTTTCAATCTGTTGTGATTGTTGTAACCCAAAAACAGTCACTCAGTCTCTCTTTATTAACTTTGTTGGCGGGGAGATGTGGTTCCTCTTTTTGAATGCTGTATGTCACCAATTATTAAAGGGCAGTCCAAAGGAGATGGGAGAAATTGGATTGTTGGTTGAGTGGGGTATAAACCCTGCTCAAGCAACAGCCACAATCCCTGTAAGGGTGAAGTACTAATATCACTAAATTAACCTGTGCTCAACTTGCTTAATTTTCCAGTAATTTGGCACAAAAGCAGTCAGGCTTAACTTAGAGACGTGTAAAGTATTTATGCTGCCCACAAACAGTAATAAAGTGAAAACACAACACAAGGAAAATCACAAACCAATAAAAAAAAATTGAGTACATTTTAATAAACTATTTGACAACAAAATGACAAAAAATTCAATTATTATAACCGGAGTTATGAATTTCTAAAGTTACAAGTAAAAATTGCACCTAAAAGAGCAAAGCGCCAACTGCAGTATCTGGTCACACTGGAATGGGGTAAAGTCCCAAGTTCAGGCCAAACACGATAGAGAGCAGGCCAGATGCAGGGGCCAAGATAGGCCCTTTGAACAAAGCACCTTAAATTCAGGTTGCAGAGCGTTGGGAGGTCACGCGTTGAGGATGCGTCATGCAGTGGCGGTTCCGAGCTGTGAGCTGTGGTGCTAGGTCCTGCATCAAAGATGCATTGCGCGGCGGTGGTTCTGATGTGTGGCTGTGAGTTGATTTGTTGTGCTGTGTCAGTTCTGCAATGACCAAAGCTTGGCTGGCAGAGCACTTTCAAGCCCACTTGCAAGGGTCCTGAACTGGGGTGGAACCACTTGGGGGGCAAGACTCACAGCAGTCATAGTCTGGTTGCAGGATTCACAGTGTTTGGAACCCTTTTCTGTCCCTGAGGCTCTAATCAGGAGGCCAACCAACTAGCCCTTGGAGTCACTCTGTTGGTCCTGGCTTTCAGGATGCATGCTTCTCACTCAGGCAGCAGGCAGCAGAGTAGCAGTACTTATCACAGCAGAGCAGCAGAGCACTCATTCTTCTGAGTGTTCCACAGGTCTAGATGTTTCCAGAAGAGTAGGCCTTAATGTCCACTATTTGTACCTTGTGCCAGCTTTGAAGTGAGAGAAGCTTCTAGAGGTCTCCCCCTACAAAGGTGTCTGGAATTTCCTTCCTCCCTGCCCTGACTCCAGCCTATCTGAGGATGCAAAAGACTAGTATGAAACACTTGTTAAGTGTGCTGAAGTAGAGCCTTTGTGATGTGCAAATGTGGTAGGTGACAGCTCCGCCCTTATCAAGTTAAAGATGGCCCATCCTGCCAACATCTATTCCCCCTTTGTCTCACTGTCTGGGAGCCATACGCAAAAGACCAACTGCCAGCTACAACTAATCATATGACCCAGGATACAGGCTGAGGGCCCCAAATGGTTGGGACAAGAAAATGCCAACTCTCTATATTCAATGTAAAATCAAAACTGCAATTTTGAAAATTAAATTAATGTCTTACTACAAAAGTAGAAGAAAAGAAATTATTAATTCTACAGTGCTTAACGGATGTACATGCGGTTCAGTGATCGGTAATTAATAATTGAATTTCTTCTACTTTTGTATTAAGACATTCATTTATTTTTTTAAATTGCAGCTTAGATTTTACATGCAATATTTAAATAAATTCACTGTCCAAAAATTATATTTTTCCAGTTATATTTATGGTGATTAAAGCCCAAAGTATTTCCACAGCTATATTCAATCTATTGGGGTGTAGCAGTTTACTCACACACATGCGCTTTGGAGCATATTTATTATTTATTTCATTTTTTCATGTAAAATTTCTCAATTTAATTTTGCTTTATCTGATCTTCTGGTAATTAACAAAATAACCCTAGTTAAATTCTGGAATAACATACATGGTTTAGATGAAGCATATACAACCGCGGCTGGGCAGTCTTTTGTCTAAGTCCCTGGGGTTCAGTGCCTTTTAAGATGCAGATTTCCACATGGTGCCCTTATGTGGACGGAGAGCACCGTGAACTGATATGGAAGTTGTATCTTCAATCGGGTAAGATTTACTTTTGGATCTGAACTCTTAAGGTTGATGCAATTGTAAGTATCGATTTCCCTTTGCTCTAATAGGTATTTTCGGGCTTTTTTCTCAGTGAATTTCCAATGTGAATCACGGCGGTTTTCTGATGTGGTCAATTGAACAACGTTGCTCAGGATCGAATTACTCATTTATGATATATTTTGTGACAATCCTTGAGATTACGGTACCTGGGTGAGTTTGTGTGACTTTTTGAGAAGGACATAATTTTTAGTCCTCTTATGGACATGTAGTGACTATAAATATAATTATTGCACAGAATCCCACAGTTAAGTCGAGCCATTAAAATTGACTGGATCTTTGGATCTTCAATGTGATTAACCTTTCCGTCTCTAGTAGGTCTCTCAATTTTGAGTATCATAAATTTCAAAATTTTGTCTATATAAACTATGTTCACTGTCTAATTCTTTATGGGCCCGATGGAAATATACAAGTATGATGTTTTTCTTTGGTTTTTGTTTTTCCTTACTTAACCTACTTTGTCACGCCAGTTTGGTGACTGGTAGTGGCTTGCATTATTTTCTTGCATGCTGAAACGTTCTTTCTCAAATTCTTCTTATCTGCTCTAGCCCTTGGTTGGGCTTTTTTTAGTCATGATTATCGGTACCCCAATATTTACAAATGTTACTGCTTAAATTGCAGATTGTGTCTGATGGTTGCCTCCATAATCTTTACTTTGTGTCCTGATGCTGACCTTTTAAATGGATAAGGTTGAAATTGCTGTCGAGGTTCCATATGGCATTTCGGAGTCACGCATTCATTGTACCATTGATCGTTTAATGTACCCGGCATTTTTTGTATCATTGTATTGTGTTTGTTTCCTTGTTTACACTGTAATTTATACTATTGTATGTTGGTTATGTGTAAATTTTATGAGCACCATTTGTGCATGTTTGTAGTATGTTCTTTATATACTTTATGTTTTATAATAATTCATCTCAATAACGGAAAATGTTTTCTAAAATGTTTTTGTCTATGGGTACCTGTATAGATTCTTTATATATTCTTTCTCTCTTAATTCTTTTCTCTTTTTTTGTATTTTCCAATGTGTATGTGGGATGATGTGTATGTATTAAAAAAGAAAGTTAAATCCAGACAAAAGATTTATTTTGCCAGGTTGAAATGGAAGTTCAAAACTGCACACACGTGCTGCAATGGCAGGCCTGAGACATGTTTTAAAAGGCTACTTAAGTGCTTGGCACAATCAGTGCTGCTGGCCTAGTAGTAGCATTTAATTTACAGTCCCTGGATACTAGTAGTAACACTTTACTAGGGACCTACAAGTAAATGAAATGAGTCAATTGGGTATAAACCAATTTTACCATTATTAAAGGAAAGGGCACAATCACTTTAGCACTTGTTGGTTAGTAGTGGTAAAGTGCACAGAGTGCTAAAGCCAATACAAATCAGTTTAGAACACGGAAAGGTGAGGGCAAAAGGTTTGATGAACCTGCAGAGAGAGACAAGTCCAACAAGAGATATATCTGTGAACAGTTGAGGCAGATACTGAAATCTTGTTGTGTTTTTTGGATGATGCCTTTGCAAGATGCCCAATATGGGAACTTCCGTGGACATGAAGTTTACTGGAAACATCACCAGTAATCATTGCAACACTAACTGCTAAAGGCATGAAACAAGATTATATATCAAAATGTAGTAACAGGCTACCCTTCCCCATTTATGTCTTTACTAAATAATTCTAAATTCGCACCGGGCCTGGACAGAACAACATTAAAAAAGTAGGAAAATATTAGATGCATTGAAATTGGTGAACTAGGGTTAAAAAGGGGAAAGGCAGCAGGAATTTGAAAGATACTCTTTTTTCAAATCAGACACTGGGTTATTTATACTTAAATAAGGAAGGAGCAGCTAGAACTTTAACACTATTGGGCAAACTACTATAATCTACATATAAAGATAGTTATTTAACATCATGGATGTACTCTCTAAGGCTGTGTTACCTCCTTATTGAACCTTTAAATGCCATCCATGGTTATCTGGTTGCGTTTAACCAAGACCTAAGTTCGATTTCAGACTAACAGCGATCTAGCATGGATTAGCTACAGAAATCAGACATTTCATCTTCTGTCTCTCAAACCGGAGGAAAAAATCCTTAGCGGGGCAAAGCTGCAGTGTGTGTCTGAGCAGTGCCCCACAATTCCGGATAGCCGTCAGTCAAGGTCTCTGTGAAGCAGTTGACATTTAGCTGGAAACTTTGAGTGTGTGAAATTCAAAATTCACTCCCAAAGAAGGTCACCAGCTGGATACTTTTGATACCTGTGCCTGGCGAAGAATTCTACATTCTCTTAGTCACTTTTTTGGAGCTTGGAGACCTCCATCTGGGCAAGGCTGCAAGCTGTACCCAAAAGTGTTCCACAAGGCCAGATACACTCTCAGTGATGTCCTGCTGAAATGGATTTGCTGCTGCAGAAAAGCTCAGAGAGAATGCAAACTGAATCTCTGGCCCAGCCACAGTGCACCTTGGCTGGTTTGTCTCTATCCCCTGGAGGTCTTTGGAGTCAAAATTCCCTGTTTTTTCAGCATGTTAGGAGGAGTCCACTTTGACACAGCCAAGGGTCCCAGGGCCTCAGGAACACTTGGAGATGAGGACTCACCCCAGGAGAAGCTACCATCAGGCTCCAGGGCAGGTCCAGTTGGAACTGGTCAGCTGGACTCTCAGTGGGGGCTCCTCCCTAAGGGTTCAGGGACCCCACTGCCACACCTTTCTGCAGACATAAAGAATTCCTGTCAGGCTGCGCAAAGGGCAGCCTGACAGACAGTCATTACGTTCAGGTCAGGAAGTCAGGGAGTATAGTTTAGGCCTGGGCAAACGTTTAATCACACCAGAGTAATCAGAGTAATTACAGTTATTACGCATTGCTCTTGTGATAGGAAATTACCTCAATATTGCCAACTTGAGTAGTTAAGAATAATTTGGGGGACAAAATCCTACTGCAGGAGTATAGCAATTAACAGAGGGCCAGATGTATGAAGCTTTTTTGAGGTGCAAACTGGCCAATTCATAGAATCAAGCTAAATGTGATGCCAAAAATGCTTTTTGGTATGCACAAACACCAAATCACGATCCTATAGAATCTAAGCTTGAGTTTGCGAATCAATATTTAAAAGGGCCATGCTTGGGGTGTGCCTTTCAAATACAGATTTGCAGTAGTATGTTTTAATATTTCAAAACCGAATTATGATCAGAAAACATTAATAGGGGAACTATTCGCAAATGAGAAAAGGTCCATAGGGGACCCCTTCTCCTTTGAGACTGTAAAGAAAGATATTTTAAGTCCAGGTAGCAGTCCCATTGACCACTGTCTACTCTTGAAAAATGAAATGTAAACATTTATTTTTTTTCATTTGAAAACGCATTCTGATTTCCTTTATGGAAAATCTGATGTGTTTCTTAGAAAAATAGACTGCTTTATTTAAAATCAATCAAAGACAAGGTGGTCTGCTAATCCCAGCAGGCCACCATCCCTATAATGGCTATCATTCCTAATGGGTGACAAACAGTGACCTACCTCAATATTCATGAGGTAGGTCAATTTGCAACACACTAAGAATCACTATTTTCAAATTTACATTTTACTGCATTAACAATAGTGATTATCAAATAGCTATTCCTTTATAATCGCTATTTAGAAATCACTGTTCTCAATATTTGTACATCTAGTCCAAATAGAGAGTGAGCGGCTGCTGGCTACTGCTGTTCATGTCCTGTAGCATTTAGGTATACTTTCTTAAATATGAGGGTGTGTTTTGCACTACGAAAATAGTGCTAAATGCCGAATTATGCTTCTTGTGTAATTACACATAATTATGAGTAATTTTGCAGTAATCAAGTGAAATTTTGCTAGAGAGAAGTAAACCAGTTACACCCACCCAAACTATACATGTGCTAAATGCTCAGGAGCTTGGCTGCCTGAGTGAACTTTTCCAGGCTGAGGATGTCACAGCCCTGTGAGTGTGACCTCCTCAGCTCGTCAAAGTGCATCGATGTCCTTCCCCTCATGATGGAGGGGAATGTCACTGATAGCCTTGGACTTTGGTGCTTCCGTCGTGACCCTTGAAGTGCCCAGAGTGTCTATCATTGACACTATGACACAGAGTGGGGTGGGGTCAGCAACTCTCGCTGACCCCATCCCACTTTGTGATAAGTAAAGGACTGCTGCCTTCTCTCACCGGCTGACCCAAGGTTGGCCAGTGAGAAGAGGCAGCAGTCCCATCGCCAGGTACCACCAAGGCATTTCTCCCGAAATGCTGCAGCTGGAAGGTTTTATGTTTTTTAATATTTGGTATGTGCTTGTGTATGCATGAATGTATATATGTGTATTTGTGAATGCATGTTGTGAATGGGTATGTTTGCTTGTGAATTCATGGGTGTGACAGAGTGCAGTTGTGTGGTCCGTCTGCCCCACTACCTGCTGAAATAACCGCCGCCATTATGGGTCTCTTCAGGAAAATGAGCTTCAGACCCTTATGCACATTTAAGATTTGGTCGATTGTCTGTAAATAGGTGGGAATAGGTAGACTGAATTATTATATGCCCCTCCTGAATAATGAGAACCTACCTGAGATCTTTAGGGATCAATATATGCAAACCTGGTTTAAAACAGGGATACATAGAATATGTGTTTTTTTCTCTCCTACTGGTATTGTCTCATTTGACAAACTCAAAAAAGAATTTAATATTAATTCAAGAGAATTGTTTTAATATCTTCAGATGAGAGATTTCTTACAAAACAAGAGGGGTGGACCAGCTGGTTTCTCTAAGAATGAATTGATAGAGAAATTAGTGGGTCAGAATAAAAGCTGAATTGGGTTAATATATCATCTATTGAATGCTGAAATGAAAGATGAAATTGGAAAATAGTCCCTGAAATGGCAAGTAAAATTGGAGATATCAGAAGAGTTTTTTTTATAGAGCTTTTCAGTTAGCTCAATCTGTCTTAATGTCTGCAAACCTAAAAGTACAGTTTTATAAGACCTGTTTTTTCTTTTATTATACACCTTATAAGATTGCTAAATGGAGTAATGGTAAAGGAACCTATTGTCCCTATTGTTCCTTACATGGGGCAGATATTGTCCATATGTTTGCTTTATGTGAATCTCTTTTACCATTGAAAAGTGAAATTGCTATATTCTTCAAGTACTTGCCACTTTATTCATATCAGTGGTTTTAACTTATGAAATGTAATGTTGCAATGTATTTAAATGAAATGGGGATCTAAATTTCTTTTTTTCTGACATCCAATCAACTGTACAGGTGGTGCCACAGGAGATTTTTTATCTAGATATGTAAATTACATATAATGTGTGGGGTGGGGTTGGTTGGGCAGTGGGAACAGGGGGAGGTATTGTGAATATTAAAAATGTGCAATAAAAAATGGAAAATTATCTTCTTTTCTGTAGCACTGAAGCTTAACAGGAGGAAAGCCAACTGACACTTTGAGTCCACTTCTTTGCCTGGGAGCAGGTCAGGCCATTCAGGTCTCCTCATAGCTCTCAAAAGAAGGTATAATCCTCCCCCTGTCTTCTACAGGTCTAATCGTGTTCAGAGGAGGGTGCTTAAGGGTGCCACATTTATGCCTGGCACTAGCTTGTCAGCAGGGGAGCCTTGTGGCGCCTCCCTGTACAATAGGGAAAATATGTCAGGGGTAATCTAACCCACCTCTGCAGCAGCTCCTATTTGCCTCGCTTAAAACAATCCCACATTGCATCTCTCGAACTAAAACCAGCATGACAGAACCCTTCTTCTTCTGTTCTGAGCTTGCGTGTCAACGATGTGGACAGGATACTGAAAAGTCCCCTCCTCCTAACTCACCCTACACCAGTTCTGGGTGAGCTCCTCACCCACTGGGATTGGTGCGTGCCTGCCTGCCTTGGTGGACAAAGGAAGCGGGTGGCCTAGGTGTTATCTACATCTGCCTGCAACATGGTTGGCCTCTTTGAAGTTAATCAAGTCCCCAGTCCAGCCTACAGGCCATTTTGTAAATGCACTTTACTTTCTCATGGAGAAATCTGTGTTCTACTTTACCTTTTACCCCTTCAAAAATGTCATTCTGATCTGCATTCACTTGCTGTATTAGTATATCTAGATCCACAGTTTTCCGTCTTACTTGCTGCATTGCATTCTCCACTTCATTCATAGCTATTGCAGGTTTGTTTTCAATGATTGGCTTTCCAAGAGGATCTTGACTTCCAGGTGCTGAACTTTGATTGCTCTGAGAACTCTCTCTTGCTATCTCAGCAGCAATTATTTCTTCTTGTTCAATCTCTTCTCTCAATATTTGAAGACACACTGGAAACACACAGCACTCAATGCTGTCTTTCACAGTGTTAAATTAGTCTTCATAACAGTTAAATTCTCCAAGGAGCTCACTTTCAGTTTGCCAAGGCTTAGACAACTGTAACAAGGCTAAATAGAAAAACTCACTTTTGTCTGGAGTTTTGCAACTTAGCTTTCGATGGTTGATTACATTTCCTTTGGTATGTCTCACCAAATATCTTTCACATCCAGCCACAGCAAATTAACCTTCATTTAGGTTTTCACTGATATTACTTCTGAAAGTATAATGTTGAAATATTTCATAGAGACACATCCTTTCCAGATGAGGACTTTTTCTTGGATAGTACATATCCAGCAAAATATCTGTTCTGTGTGGCTCAAATTCTGCAAGATATTGAATTCCAGGAAAAGACCTAAACTCACCCATAGAACTCCTCTAGAATTAGAAAACAAACTAGCTCATCTTAACTGGTCTACACATTCATAGGAGCCTATCTCTCTGTAAGAAAGCCTTCTCAAACTAAAACTCTACAATTTCTTTGTAAGACACCTTTCTGCTCAAATCTCCTCCTACGTCTCCTTCATCTCAGTTTTCTCTGACTTTGGTATATAAGATGTAACGTACTGAGCAACAGCAATTGAGTTGTCTGCAACAAACTGTACATCCATGTCTGCATTCCAAATCTTCAGAATCACAGGGTTGTAGTCATTTATGCACTTGAAGGCCTCTATTATTCTTAGGTTGTATGTATTTTTCGGTGAATTCCTTCTAAATGTTTGTCTGACTGCAGATAAAAAGCTGTTGACTCTTACTTGTGAGATGACAGGTCGTGGGAATCCGAAACTACATCTTGTATAAAATTTCCCTTTTGCTCTGTATTTCCACTGACAGTATTTTCTGCATCTATGATTTTGGAATTGTAGAACTTGTTGTCTTAATATGTTGTAACTACTCTCCTTTGGAATGGAGAAAGTTACATACTGCTCAATAAAAGACAACACAGACTCAGTACTATCTGTTCCAAACCTAAGGGCATATTTTACCCACAACAGCATGTGAATATGGGGAGCACCTCTGGCTTGGTACTCTTTACGCCAAAAGAAATCAATCACTTCACCAAGAGTAGGTTTTGTTTTGTTCAAGATAAAAGACATCATTGCTTGAAATCTGTTATTAAAATATCTGCAAACAGTTGCAAGGCCTAGTGAGCACAGTTCTCCTGGTGTCTTCAGATGAATGTCTTTTATGTTTGAATTTGCCTCCTGCAACAATTCTAGCAGGTCATACTATGCATATTCAGCACAACTCAGCCTCATGAACCAAGTAGGTGCTCCAATGTTCCTCAGCATGCACTTCAGTTCACCATAATACCGATAACAATATTCATTAGTCCCCCGCTGACACGCCACTAGGTTTATTAGAATGTATTACAAGTGCTCATCTTTTCCTTGAACTTTCTCCAAATGTTCTCTTGCTGATATATTATGCAAATTAACTCCTGTTTTTAGAATATGATTCACAGCATATATAGTAGGCCAGACAAGTCACTCTCAAATAATAGGTGAAATATATATGGAATATACTGACAAAATCTAGGGCCTTCTGAATAAAGTCTACTGCATCTATACTCGGTATTTGCACAGGCCGTCCGTCATACCTGTCACCTAAAGTAGGAAAAAGAATTGGGAAACACTGAGCTCGTTAACTTTTTTCCCCACTTTTTTCCCCACAGGCTCCTTTTGCTTCCTTCATTTGAAACAGCTCAATGGCATCACCAATAACCTCTTTAGAATGCAAAGGGTGGATGCTATAATGTTCACAGATTTGTTCTGTTCTGGACTGTCCACCTTTTCAATCAGACCTGTTGATTGAAATGTCTAATCCTCCATATGTGTGATATCTTGCAAGCTTTCCACAATTCTATAGTAAAGATTGTTTTGTACCAAATATAAAATTGCGCTTTTAACTTTGGTAACATCTACTAACTCCTGCCATTTCTTCTTGTTCTTGGTAGGCACACCATTTACAGGAATTACTAGTCCTTCCTATAAATCTCTATCTACCCCTACCGTTTCAATGTTTTTCTTGACATCGAATGGCAAATAAACTACTCTACCTTTTAGACCTTTCTGCAGTTCTGTTATGGTAACTTACCTGTCTTTGGCTCCATACATACTATAGCCTGAAATGGATGTATAGTTTAGATAAAAATGGACTCATAATTATTTAAACCTTGAAGTGCTTCTGGAATGGGAACCAGTTCTAACTTGTTATGCACAGCTCTAGCAGGCATTTTATTATCCTCTAATTTATCGTAGCAGTACTTACATATAACTTGTCGTGTGGACAAGTGAAATCATTGTTCTGCAAATAAGTACAGTAGAAACTTTTGCCAGTTATCATTATTCTATTTTTCACTTTTTAAACAAAAGTCAACAGTCTACGTTTGATTCTTGTAGTGAGTGCATCGACAACATATACAAACTCTGTTTTTTCAGAACATACTGTCTTACATTTTGTAATCTCTTCTTCAGAACTATCAACTGTAGTATCTGTGTCCTGTTCTGCAACTTCTCCTGTTATCAACTCTTCAATTTCCATACAGTCCTATTCTGGACCAAAGAAACAAAACTGCACATCATCACAAACCTTTTCTACCTCTGCCACGGTACCATCCAAAAGTGCCCTATTCATTTCTCCTAAACATAAAGCAGGAGTTTTCACATAGTGCAGCCTCCTAACTAAAGTTCGCATTGTTGAGTGGTGTACAGCTAACATCCTAAAATGAGGAAAGGATCTTTGGCACACTTTCCTTGATAAACAAGCTAGTGAGTGTCCCTGCAAATGTGTATGCTTTCTCAGCTTGCAAGGATCCAAACCTTGTAAAGTACTTATTTTGTGTTTTAAACTGCACCTTGGAAATATATGCAGAAATAATATATCAATGGATTGCTGCCTAATACTACAAACACTACTACAATTCCATTTGTATACAGTGGCCTGACTATGCCTTCATTGTACCCCTTCTAAAATAACTTCTTCTACATTTCTAGGTACCATCACCTTTCTTCATTTCATAACATCGTCCTCTTTCATCAATAGCATGAACTGATCTGTTATCCTAGAGATAGCTTTCTTCATTAAAGAAAGGCTCTGTACTAAAAGTTTGTATCCATCCTCCACTAAAAACTGAACAAAAGTTACTTCTATTTACTAATCGTTTCTTCTGGTTTTGTCTCCTCATGCACAACACGATTTTGTCAAGAGTCTTCATTCTATTTAAAATCAAAATGAAAAGCTTCCTCTTCAAAGCAAAGGCTTTATCAACTACTCTCTTAATTCGTTCTTTCTGTTTCAGTGCATTTCTCCTTCTTCTATCCTTAAACTGCTTCTGCTTCTTGGTTAAGGTGCGTCTATGTTTTTTATAATCTTTTTTGTTCTTGCAATGTACACTTTGTCCACTTTTTTTGTTTCTCATAGTCATAAGTTCATTTTCTTTATTCTGTAATCTTTGCAAATGTCCACATATATTTTAAAGAAATTACGTTGTCCTCTTACCAGTAGCTCTTTTTTATTTCACCACTTTTTCCTAGAATTTGCTGCCCCTTTTGTAACTAATTTCTGTAAACATACTGTAGTTCAGCCGCAGCCCGTGCAGGCAAGAGCGGTGGGGCCGGGTTGGGGGGGATTCGACAGAAGACCCCGAGGGAAAATTAAATAAATAATTAATTTTCCCTCGTCGTCTGTCAAAATCCGGCCCCACCCGGCCCCACCGCCCCACTGCTCTTAGCTGCATGGGACGCAGCTGCTGTAATTGCTTCTGTTGCTTTTTCTTCTGAGCTTTTGTAGGCATTCTAACTGTGTGTAGTTATGTAGATATTGTTCAGTAAACAAAAGCAAGTATATTTACATTTTTACCCTAGCCAATCTACCAACTAAGGGGCATATTAGCAAGACTCACGTTAAAATTATCGCCGTTTTAGCGGCAGGAAACTGCCGCTAAAACGGCGATAATGGGCTTGCTAATATGCGTTATGGAATTCCAATAGAAGCCCAGGTTAGATGTCCTGCACATCTAACCTGGGCTTCTATTGAATTCCATAACGCATATTAGCAAGCCTATTATCGCCGTTTTAGCGGCAGTTTCCTGCCGCTAAAACGGCGATAATTTTAACGTGGGTCTTGCTAATATGCCCCTAAGTAATTTACTACTGACTTACACATAATACAAAAACAGTTTTCATGTTATTTTGCAATTTTAAATCTACAGATGAACTTATATATATATTACTACACGCACTTACTTCAATATAACAAACCCAGAGCAAAACACAAAACTTTATTTATTATTTACCTTTTAACATTTTAGCACCCTGTCATACAACACAGCTACAGCATATCTCACTTCTCACTTATACATGGAGAAAGAACAGTTAGTCTCTTCTGTAGTAAATATTAAAATAAACATCAAGGCGAGGAGGCATATTCACAAGCACTATGCACTTTCCGGTGCGTAACTTGTTTGGACACACCAGCGCTGTAATGTGGTGCTCCATATTTACAAGGGCACGCAAAAGCCACTCTGCGTAGCTTTTCATGGCCTTATAAATACGGGCCCTTTTCAGGCAGCACTTTACATGAAAGGAGCATGCCATGAGTTTTGCTGTGGGTGTTCCCACGCAATACACATGAATTCTGCCACATACCCAAATTTACAACAATTTGTAAAGCTGGGAGTGTGTCAGAATTCTACACCTCTCCAGGGGAGGTATAGGGAGATGCAATGAGGAAAAATACTTTTCTTTCCCCTCATTTTTTCATGTTTCTTTGCATGCTGCATTCTTCAGCACACATAGAAAGAGGAAGATACTTCTCATGATTGTTTTTGTACAGGAAGGTGTCCCTTCCTGCACAAAAACAATCATACCCACTACACAGGCACCCTGCACCATGGTGCAAGGGTTCCTCCATTGGCACATGGCAGCCAGTTGTACACCAGCACAGGGGATAGCATAGGGATCCATCATATTGTTGTAAATATGATGCATCCCTGTGCTTTGAAAGTAATGCAGCATGGTGCAGCCAAATGGCTTGCGGCTCCGCAATGCATTTCTTTCTTGTAAATTTAGCCCCAAGTGTACTAGTACACAACATAGGAGCTTTTGAATTCCTCTCTACCACTGTGTTAGCGGTGTATTTAGTATCTCAGTACTGTTCTACCTAAATGTATCAGATTTAAATTTTGGGAAACAGTGCATATACCAATCTGCAAGTTAATCTGTATCAAAGCATATAGCTCACTAATTCTTCTAAATGCATGCAAAGAGTTTGTCACAGCTTGCATATATAATTCACCAGATGGTTCTAAAAGACTACATATTCCTCAGTAAAACTTGCAAAAACATGTGTTTGTGGTTGAATACATCAATACTCCCTGGATGACTGAATTGGTTCATGGGTAATACCTAGGTAATTCTTTGAGGATACAGGTAGTGCCTGGATGATTCCCTGAGGATATCAGAACTCCATGGGTCATTCCATATTTGCATAGTTACTGCCGGCATGTTTGCATCAGTATATCACTACTATCTGGGCATTTGAATTAGTGCATGAGTAGCACCTGAATGATTAGATAAGTGCATGACAAATGGCTCAATAATTCAACAAATGCATAGACAGTGGATGGATGATTACATGAGAGCAAGTTTAGTGCCTGGATAATTGCAGGAGTGCATAGATAGTATATAGGTGATTTTTAGAGTGCATGGTTAGTGCATACATGATTGTTTAAGTACATGTGTAGCACCTAGCATATCGGATGAGTGCATGAGTAGTGTTTCAGTGATTGCATGAATACATGGCTGCTGCCCATGTGTTGTTGTTTCAGTGAACAGGTCGTGATTGGGCGTTTAGATAACTACATGGGTAGTGCCTGGATAAATTAATGAGTGCAACAGTAGTGCCTGGCTGATTAGATGAGTGCATGACTAGTGTATGAGTGATTGCATGGCTCCATTGTTAAAGCTTGAGAGATTGGATGAAAGTAAGTGTACTGCTGGGGTGATTGTATTAGTGCCACAGTATTCCTTCAGTAATTAAATGAGTGCATAGCTACTGGATGGATAGCAGGTTTACTACAATGGTACGCTCTACGTAATTATATGAGTTCATGAGTAGTACCTGAGTGTTTACATGAGCGCATACATGTGCCTCAGTATTTCAATGACTACATGGGTTGTAAGTGGGTGTTTAGATGACTGCATAGCTTCTGCGCAAGTTTTACAATGACTGAATAGTTATAGCCTTGTTAATTGCATAAGTAAATGGTTAGTGTCTAGGTGATTAGATGACTGTATAGGTAGTGCCTCCATAGTTTAATGACTGCATAATTTCTGCCTGCCTGATTTGAAGAGTACATGTGAAGTGTCTAGGTAATTGAATAACTCCATGGATACCGAATCACTGATTTGATGACTGCCTCACTTGTGGTTGGGTGATTGCATGAGTGCCTGAATACTGCCTGACTGACTGTGAAAGTACCTTCATTGCTGTTAGATACATTACAGTTGTGACTATGGCCCAGATGTATGACCAGCCAATTTGCGAGTCACAAATTGCGTCGCATTTGTGACTTGCAAATTGGGATGCACAACAGTGTCTGAGACACTGTTTGTGATTTCCAATGGGGTCACAAATTGCATGCCTCATGCATATTAATGAGGCAAGCGCAATTTGCGACCCCATTGGGAATGGAGGGCACTCCCAGGGATGGTGGCCTGCTGGGGTCAGCAGACCACCATGTCTGGGACTGCTTTTAAATAAAGCAGATTTTTTTTTTAAATGCAGCCCGTTTTCCTTAAAAAAACGGTATGCATTTAAAAAATAAAAATTAAACTTTTCAGTTTCGTTTTTAAAGTTTAAAGGCAGGCAGTGGTCCCTAGGACCACTGCCTGCCCTTAAAAATATTTTGAGAGTCACTCACAAGGGGAAGGGGTCCCCTGGGGACCCATTCCCGTTTGTGAGTGGTTTACCACCCTTCTGTGAAGGGTGGTAATCTGCGACTGTTTTGCGACCGCAATTGCGGTCGCAAAACAGTCATACATAGCTTAAGGAGTCGCTATTAGGAAGGGACGCCCTTGGAACGCCCCTTCCTATTAGCGAGTTGCTAATCCTATTTTGCGAGTCGCAAATTGATTTGTGACCTACCAAATAGGATTAGTGCATGGGCCACAGGTTTTTTGCGGGCGCAAACGAGTCTAAAAACCATTTGCGCCCGCAAAAAGCCTTAGTACATCTGGCCCTATATTTCTGACTCATTGGTTATCTCCTTCTGTCAGTATAAAACTACTTGAGCTATGTGTGAGTGATGTCTAGATATTACACTTGGTATATAATTGCATACATGGCTCTGTAGGAGCACACATTGCTTTGTTACTGAACGTGCAGATGCATCATTAAATTTCAGTAAATTTCTAAAACGGAAAATAATATTTTTTTAAAATTTTCAAAGCACAAACCCTTTTGTGAATGGTATACCTACATCATTTCTCAAATACTTCTTCTACTTCTAAAACATATATTGAGCATTTCTCAAACAAAAGTTACCCTCCAAATGAAGGTAGCATAAGAACTTTCGAGACCTGCACTTTTATTCTTCCTCATTTTTAAACAAACCATGTTTAAAGAAAAAACACCACCCTCACCATATACATGAAATATTCATCAGCCTTACTAAACATAGATCACCATGTAAACACATATGCAATTTCTTAATAGATGTACACCTTCAAGCCATCTTTCTAAAAATATATGCCTCTCTGCATCTTTAAGTAAACTCAAAAGTCCCACCGTATATATAGCTATGCGAACCATATCTCACTATCTAAGCATATGCGGTCATATAAGTTAAAAACCACATTGACAAACACTTACTAATACATACCTAACAAGTATTACTTCTTTCTAATTCATATACAGGCAGACAGCATGTTCTCATCTTTTGTGACTCAACTACTCCTGTTTAATAATGTTACTAAAAGTACTACAACTCCAAGAACGCAAATAACAGATGTATTTGTTCTGCACATGATGTTTAGACATTTAAAACATTCTTAGTTCCTCATTGCAACTTTCCACAATACTTTGTATGTTTGAATGTGATTTAATTCATGTTTTGTATTCACTGTTATGTATGTAATAATGTTGGTGGGAGGGAAAATATTGCTGATCATTTGTGTATGGTTTTCTGTGTGTGACAAGAAGGCAGATGAAAATCAAAAAACTGTGTTTACAATATTAAACAGTAACCACTGTTATTGATTATAGTGTGCTTGATTATCTGTACTTTCTAAAAGAGGGTCAGCCTCTGCATTGGTGATGCTGTAGGATTTTGAGGTGGCTCAGCCATTCTGATGATAAGAGCCCAACCCCTTCTTGTGTACTTTTAGAAAGTTGGCATTTCCGTTCCTTCACCATTTAGTGCCTGTAGCACATCTCTGGGTCACATGACTAGGTGTAGGCAACAGTTAGTCTTTCTGAATTCCTCCTAGAGAGCCACACATAATTGAGAAATTAGATGTGCCTTGGTGGGCCATCACTAACATGATGGGAGGGCTTAGTTGGGCACAGCTCAACTTACACTTTAATAGGCTGTGTCCTGCCTCCACACAAAGGGATGCATACCCCCTGAAGTTAGTCTTTAGCCAAGGCAGGGAAAACAGGAAGCCTGTGGACTTCAGAGCAGTAGCAACAGCCCGTGTTGAGAAATCTTGCAGGGAAGTGGTCTAGCATTGGATTTTCCTTGCTTGCGCTCACCAATGTACCATTGATGAGCGTAAGCAATGAAAAAACACTGTTCCACGGAGTGGAGTTTTTCAGAACTCCGCGAGCTCCGCAGAGTGCGGAGTGCGAAAAACTCCACAAACTCCGGAAACTGAGCAGAGTTCACTGCCCAGGCTTAAAAAATCCAGAGCATGTTAGCAGGAATATTATAAACAATATCAGAAGCTGACATTCAAGGTTGATGCAAAAGTCATATTAAACATGTTCTGTTGTTTCCATATCCCTGTGCTCCTGCTGTGCAGGTAACACCAGGCAGTGCAACCTGGCAGTGGGACAATATCAAGTGTCTCTGGTTTTCTCTCCTGTCCCATTCTTCTATCCTCTGATCAACTGGTTATTTACAGATGGCTGTGAGTTCAATAAAGTGTGGAAACTCCAATTGCTCCTTATGGATCTGGCTTGCAAGTGTAGTGTGTCTTGCCTGTACACACACACACACACACACACACACACATACATGTGTTACCATCCTTGTGGGGACTATGTGTGAACACCTGCCTTGTGGGGACTAACCATTCCCAATGTTTTAAAAATATACCAATAACAGAAAAATTTTAAGAAAAAAATTGATTATATAAGATCCTGCTTCAAATCTGCAAATATATTGTTAATTAATCACACGCCCAGAACCATCTTTGTGGGGACTTGAACATGTGTTACCATCCTTGCTGGGACTTAATCAATAATTATCATGTCTGATTGAATACATTCACAAACAAATGGCTAAATGTTATTTTTCAGTGCTTTACCTATATTACTTGATAGTTTAGACATATATGAATATCTCTTTGTGTCCTAAGAGCATCCAGCAAATGGATTTCGATGATAATGCATTTCTCAGTAGAAACATATAGTATATATAGTCAACTGAAAGAGATTTACAGATACCTAGTCTATTGCTGAGTTCTCACAAACATTAAGAGATAAGGAAACAACAAATAGTTAAATTCATGTAAAGGCCAAAAGACATGCAGTGTGGTCAGATGGGAAAGGCAAGTTGAGATTATTCTTGATATGGCTGTACAATAATAGTCTTCAAAGATATGGCAAGTGATTATAGTAATGTCTAGAGCTGACAGAGGGAGTGTGTTGTGACAGTCATTTTCAAGCCCCCACAGAGATAGTACATGATTATATTGATGCCCAGGTTCCCACTGACAGTGTTTAATTACAGTCACTCTCAAGTCCCCATAGACAGAGTGTGATTATATGTATGTTAAAGCCCCCACAGAGATGGTGTGTGATTGTAATAATGCTCAATTCTCTGTAGAGATAGTGTGTGATGATATTTATGTTGAAATAGCATGAGATACTGTGTCATTAGAGTGATGCTCAAATCCTCCAAAAGATAGTGTTTGATTATTATAGTCGTGCCCAGGTCCCTAGAGATATAGTGTTTGGTTATAGTCATGTTCAAGTACAACCAGAGACCATGTATGATGATTGTGATGCTGCAGTTCATGCAGAAACAGTGTGTTTTTACTGTAATTCCCAGGTCCCCACAGAGATAGTGTGTGATTACAGTTATGTTCAAGTCCCCGCATAGATAGTGTGTGATTATAGTCATGTTCAAGTCCCCACGTAGACAGTGTTACGATAGTCATGGTCAAGTCCTCCATAGTGTATGATGATACTTATCCTGATGTTCATGCATAAATAGTATGCCATTCCTGTTGTGCCCAGGTCCACACAGATATAGCATTTAATCATAATCACTCTCAAGTCCTGATAGAGTGTGTTTATATTCATATTCAAGTTCCCCTTAGGGATAGTGTATAATTATAGTTATATTCAAGTCCTCACAGAAACAGTGCGTGGTTACAATCATATTCAAGTCCCCATATAAAAAGTGTTTTGATGGTCATGTTCAACTGCGGATATAGAGACGGTTATGATAGAAATATTAAGGTTCCTGGAGAAATGGTGCATTTTATTAGTCATGCTCAGATCCCTGCAAAAAATGTATGTGATTATAGTGATGCTGAGATGGAGTCACAGATAGTGTGTGATTATAGACATGCTCAAGTCCTGAAGAGGTATTGTGGGATTATAGTGAAGCACAGGTCCCCACAGAGATAGTGTGTGTTGATAGAGCTGTCCAGGTCCCCACAGAGATAGTGTGTGACTATAGTATTACCATGGTCGCCAAAGAGAATGTGTGTGATTATAGACATGCCCAGGTTCCCGCAGAGATAGTGTGTGATTAAAGACATGCCCGGTTATCCACAGAGATAGTGTGTGATTAAAGATATACCCAGGTCCTGCCAGAGACAGTGTGTGATTATAGGCATGTCCAGGTCCCCACAGATATAGTGTGTGACTATAGACATGCCCAGGTCTCCACAGAGATAATGTGTGATTATAGACATGCCCCGGTTCCCACAGAAATAGTGTGTGATTATAGACATGCCCTGGCCCCCACAGAGATAGTGTGTGATTATAGAGATGTTCAGGTCCCCACAGAGATAGTGTGTGACTATAGTATTAAAATGGTCACCAAAGAGAATGTGTGTGATTATAGACATGCCCAGGTTCCCGCAGAGATAGTGTCTGATTAAAGGGATGTCTATGTCCCCACAGAGATAGTGTGTGATTATAGACATGCCCTGGTCCCCACAGAGATAGTGTGTGATTATAGACATGCTCAGGTTCCCACAGAGATAGTGTGTGATTATAGGGATGTACAAGCCCCCACAGAGACAGTGTGTGATTATAGACTTGCCCTGGTCCCCAAAGAGATAGTGTGTGATTATAGACATGCCAAGGTCCCCACAGAGATAGTGTGTTATTATAGACATCCCTAGGTCCCCACAGAGATAGTGTGTGATTATAGGGATGCACAGGTCCCCACAGAGATAGTGTGTGATTATAGGTATGCACAGGGAGAGTGTGCAGAGATAGTGTGTGATTATAGTCATGCTCAAGTCTCTACTTTGATGTGTGATGATAGGGAAGTCGAAGGATCCATACAGATTATTTTAGTCTGGTGGCTTATTAAACTAATGAATCCTCTTGAGAGATATGTGTTTCGCCTCTCTCTCACATGTTTGAATCCTTGTGCTTCCACTCAGTCTTTCATACTTGCAAGGTTCATACAATAAGTACCATTTACTTGGATAACAATTAACTTATGGTAGTCAACACCAAGATACCCGTAGGTGTGAATGTATACTTTATATATGCACATGAGATGATGTAATGTGATAATAGTGGTTCTTCAGCCATCACCAGAGATAGACTGGAATTATCCCATATCTATTAATCCCACTTCAAATGAAGCATTAACTGATTAAACTGTGTCCCTTCAGGAAAATCCACACTTCCTTAAAAATCCAAGTATCTGAGTTCTCATTCTCTTTTCCAGCCATCTTTTGAAATCTAGTCTCCATCAGGAAGATAAAACTGTATTTCTGATTGCAACAAACTCCTCATGCTGATTCGATCTGACCCGTTATGATTATTACAATAGAGAAATAGATTTAGGAACTGGCACATCTTTATAATTTTTGTCTCTATAATTAGAGAATATAATGGTACTTCCCTCATAAAGCTCTTGTTTTTCTCAAAGTATTTATTCTACCCGCTCTTGGGGCTCTTTCTAGCTACCCAGGCTCACACTCTATGAATACCTGTATATATGTATATAAACCTTGTTTAACAAACTAAAAACATTTACTGTCTTTGGAAGCACAAATTCTGTAAGTGGGTTTTCCAGAATGGGGCTAGCTGTCCTTTGTACAAAAGTAGAAAAAAATCACGTTGGCAGTGGTACATCCACCTTTTTATGGGAAAAGACACATTCTGAAAATGTGCCCATGTGAAACATAGGAACCTTTCACAAAGTTGAAACATCCATTTGAGAACCAACCTTTTATATTTGGAGTGTAGAATAGAAATTCTTAAACAAGGCTTGTGTTTTTTTTGTACAAGAGTAGGGAAAGGTAGTTTGGCCGTGTGGTGCAACAGCCTTCTTCATGGAAAAAGGCACCTTCTCAGAAGTGCCCCAGTCGACTAGAAGAAACCTTCTCAGGATTTAAGGTCTTATTATTTGAAGGCCAAATCATATACAAAAGTCTTACAAATTGTATTCCTGAACTTAACTGGTATGCTCATTGTGTAAGTATAGAGAAAGTCACGTTGGTGATGTACAGCTGTCTTTTTCATGGGAATAAAAATATCAGAATGCTCCTACTTTAATTATAGTAGTCTTTTGCAACGTTAACAAAAACATTTTCGGGAGGTGAGACCAAATGTTGTACATTGGTGTGTGGGGGGTATACAACTAGGCTTCCTAAAAGTGGCTGGTGAACCCTTTGTTCAGGAATAGAGAAACATAATTTGATAGTCATGCACTAGCTGTTTTTGTGCGAAAAGAATCCTTAAAACGTGCCCCTGTTAAAGATAAGAGTCCTTCACAAAGTTGAAAAACATGTTTTCAGCAGTGGGCATTTTGTACATAGAGTCTTAAACTCAAATTTTTCAATTAGGTTTGAAGTCTCTTTGTGCCGTAGTAGAGAAAATCACTTACAGTTGTGTAACTACCCTTTTCATGTGAAAAGGGACATTTTCAAAATGGGCACATGTTAAATATGGTGAATGAAACACATATTGATTCCAAAATATCATGTGACAAACATGTTCTCAAACATATCACCTCTGCAAAAATATAGTGGAACAGAATATCAAAAGTAAGAATACAGGTTATTGTATACAATATCGTTATGAAGAAAAGTGTTGTAATTAATATTCTGTACTTTAATATAGGTGTAGGAAACATTGATTTTAATTAAATATATATGTAGATACTAATAATATTAGTATAATTGTAATTTTTTAAATGTAGTTTGTAATTTTCATAGAGTAATTTAATTTTTTTAATTTAATTATTAGTTTATAATTTAGTAGCGGGACTTAGGGTTTGTAGGGGAATATAGTGGGAAGTTAAATACATTTTAAAGAATTGTTTTTTAATGTTAAGTGATATAAAGTAAGTGGTTATTATGTAAATGTTAAAATTTTGTAATTGTTTTCATTTATTTGGGTTTAATTTGGGATTTTATATTTATATTTTGTATAGTATAATTATTCATGTAAAATTTTGTAGCGTGTTGTACAGTTTGTAGGGGAATAGGGTGAGAAATGACATATTAAAATAGTTTTCTTTATTTTTTATGTTATTTAAATATTTAATTTATAAATCATTATATAATTATTTCCTTGATTATTTAATATGTAAAATTGTTGTTTTACTTAGACTTAGGTGCCTATTATGTTGTCGGTCGGAGTTTCCTCTGAGCGACACATGGCGGAAACGGGACCAACCGACCTTTGGTGGCAGTCCAGACCTCCTAATTACGATGCGATCGCACTATGGGAGCTTGTGTTATGGCCGTAAACTGGCCGTAACACAAGCCCCCATAGAGAAATGGGAGATTGTGTTAAGGTGCCTGCCACGGGGTGCAGGGATTAACAGTGGGGCACCATAGGTGCCCTTTCTTCCCCCAACCAGAGGTAGCAAGGGAAAGCAGGCCCTGTTATGGGCCCCCAAACATGCTTTCCAGCAGGGTTTCCATGTCGGAAAGGCAGGCTTGGAAACCGAGCTGTAAACCTTGCATTGTAAGCCAGATGGCGTAAACCGCCGTCCATATGGATTACGGGCCTATTCCGACTGGCCGACAGGCTCCTTGAGCCCGTCGGAAGCCAGCCAGAATGACTGGCCGGTTTCAATTCCAACCGGCTGTATTGTAATTAGCGGGTTGGAATTGAAACCGACGATGTCGGTCGTAAAGCAAGGTCGGTGGCTTTATGACCAACATCGTAATCGGCCCCTATGTAAGAAATAATTAGTAATATTTATAAACAAGTGCATATTATATTTATCATTTATTATTTTTATGTTTCTTTTTATTTATTTTATTTAAATTTTATTATTGTTTTATTTATATTTCAATTTATCTTTTTGTGGTTTTTTTTTCAGTAGTAGCGAGAAAAGTGAATTCTATGTATGTTTATTTCAATATTTCATTTATTTATACATTTATTTTGTATATTTATAAAATATTTTGCTTCTTATTTAAATGTATAAAATATATATTTTTTAGTTTAAATATGGTTGATCATTTTATTTTTTTAGATATTTAAATGTTTTTTTTAGTGACTGACTAGTATTGGTATATGTAACCTTTCTGAAGTCCAACACTTTCCCTACTGTTGCTTAGATTGGGTGGGAATAGTAAATCTAGCCCATCCAATTCCAATGCTTTCCTTATTGTTGCTTGATTGGAGTGGGGATAGTAAAATTAACCCTTTCAAAGTCCAACGCTTTCCTTACTATTACTTAGGATGGAGTTCGAGTGTTAAATCTAACCCCTTTGAAGTCCAATGCTTTTCCTTCTGTTGTATATATTGGGGAGGGAATAGTAAATCTAATGCCTCTGAAGTCCAACACTTTCCCAGCTTTGCTTACATTGCAGTGGAAATAGTAAATCTAACCTCTCCAAAATTCAACGGTTTTCATAATTTTGCTTAGGGTGGAATGGGAACAGTTAATTTGACTGCTCAGAAGTTCAACACCTTCCCTACTGTTGCTTAGACTGGAGTAGAATTAGTAAATTGAACCCCCTGAAGTGTAGGACTTTTCCTACTGTTACTTAGATTGGAGTGGGAGTAGTAAATCTAACCTGTCCAAGTCCAACACTTTCCCTACTGTTGCTTAGAATCGAGTGGAAAGAGTAACTCTACTGTTGCCTAGATCAGAGTGGGGCTAGTAATTCCAACCCTTTTCAAGTCCAAGACTTTCCATACTGTTGCTTAGATTGGAGTGGAATAGTAAATGTAGCCTCTCTGAAGTCCAACATTTTTCATTGTGAAGCTTAAATAAGTGTGGGAATAGTAAGTCTAACCTCTCCGAAATCCAAACCTTTCTGTACTGTTGTTTAGACTGGAGTCTGAAGTCCAATATTTTCAATGAGTTTGTTTATGTTGAGTAGGAATATTAAATATAACACCTTTCAAGTGTAACACTTCCCATACTTTTATTTTAATTGGAGATTGCTAATTTATTTTTGCTGTTTCTTTTACTTGCTGTTATATGTTTTAAATTATATATCTTTTTATGTTTATTATTGTTTACAAAATCTATTTTTATTTGAAATGTATATTTTTATATTATTTTTATTTATTTACCTAATGGTGTTATGTTTTTAATATGTTTGCTACAATTATTTTCATAAATCTTAATAATATTCATGTACCTACAAATGATTGCGCTACTGTAAAAAAGTGTAGTTCACCCTAAACTCCTGTAAAATATATAGAAATGTATAAATACAAATCTCCACCTATTACCACTTAAATAAAGTGATAATAGATAGTGAACAACAATAAAACCTAATACATGCCTATAAGTAACACTCTAACCCAGAACGCAGTGAAACACAGACCGCAGAAACCAGCAAAACTATGATAAAAACTACATGGCTGCACCTTACCTTTGGTAAACACAGCCATTAGCCAATCACATTCACTTCTCAGTCCATGTAATGTTGTGAACATACCACGGTATAACGTGGCACAGTATATAAGTACATTTTTTTAAAGTTAGAAGTTTAGCACTCCTTACACTATTTACAGATACTACGCCACTCCACTTTACACCTTGTCCATTATACACCACTACACTGTACGCTAATCCACTATACGCCACTCCACTGTACTCTACCCCACTCCACTCTAGGCCACTACCAAAAATGAACATTTACACATCATAATGTATATTCCTGCCACATGATATTTACATTCATTCACACACTTTCACACTACGCCTGTTTCAATTAGAACAAACCACTTTACGCCACTCCACTGTATGACACCTCACTTTACACCACTCCACTCTACACTATTCCACCCTACACCATTCCACTTTATGTCAGTCCATTATATACCACTACACTTTATGCTAATCCACTGTATGCCACTCCACTGTACTACACCTCACTCCACTTTAGGCCACTCCACACTACACCACTCTACTTTACGATAATATACCATACACCACTCTATTCTATTACACTCCAGTCTATGCCACTTCACTGTAAGCACCTCCACTGTGCACCTCTCCAGTGTGCACTCTTCGACTGTAAACAACTCCACCCTATGACACTACACTCTACTCTACTCTATGCCATTCCAATCTGTGCCACTTCATGGTACATCACTACACTCTATGCTATTCCACTGGACGCCAGTCCACTCAACGGCACTCCACTACACTTAACTGCAGTATACCCCACTCCACTCTGCGACAATCCACTGTATGCTACTATAATGTACAACACTTCATTGTACGCCAGCCCACTGTACATCACTACACTCTATGCTTCTAGAGTCTAAGCTATTCCACTGTATGACCATGTACCCTATGCTACTCCACTATATGCCACTCCACTGTACATCACTAGACTTAATGCCGCTAAACTCAACACTGCGCTACTGTACAGCACTCCACTCTATGCTACTCCACTGTACTTAACTGTAGTCTACGCTATTCTGCTCTTCCCTACTCCAGTGTATGCTATTCCGCTGTACACCACTTCACTGTACGCCTACATGGTGGTCCTCTCGCAATTGTGTTGCCGGAGCTGCTGACTTGTTGCCGGGGGTTCTCTTGTCTGAAACGGTAGCAGTTAAACGCTCGTTGGACCGCCATCAGAATGAGGCCCATAATTATTAATCAATTAGATATTCATTTTACAGTAACAGTAAAAAAAATTATTTAACACAAAAAATTACATTAATTATATTTTAATTAACAGCCCACTACTATAGTATTAATTACTAACATAAAAGTAAAAAAATAAAATATACATTAAATTTAACAAATTAAGCTAAAATAAAATAACAATTAAACAATATACATTGTTAATAATTTACAATAAAAAATGAATTAAGAATAAAATAAATTAATTATAAGTTAACTTCCCACCCTATTCCTCTACAAACCCAAAACCCTACTACTTCCATATAAATTACTAATTAAATATAATAAAGAATTTTACATTTTAAACCTTAGATGTTCTGTCCCACAACTTTTTGCACTTTATTCATGTCACATGATATTTTTTATTTGATGTTTGTGTCATTTACCCTGCAGAATTTAAGATACAGTAGGACTACCATGTTGAGACCGCCTTGAGCAAAGTGAAGCCAGAGAGAAGCTACTAAATTAGCTTGACATTGCATTTCAGTGCTGTGATGTAGAGACATACACTGAAAAGAAACTCTAAACTGTGATGATTGGTACTTGGTACGGCTAATTGTTTCATTTTTTAAATATTTTCTCATAATAAAAATATCATGTTAAAAAGGCAAAAATGCAAAACTTCCTTAACTGCCTGGCTTGTCAAAGGAAGATCTGAAAAACTGCAAAAAGAGAAAAGACTGCTCTGTGATTAACACACTCACATCAAAGACCACCTCCTCCTGCTTAAAAAAACAAGAGTTGGACTTCAGATGGCAATAAAATTGACCTCCATCTGGACACCAAGAAGACTGTGCGTACCAACGCTGAGCGCTCATTTATAGACAGGATGTCCTCGTACCTTTCCCATGTCAGGCCTTTGAATAAGCCCTCAGACTCTAGAAACATCCTTGCTCCAATGGCCTACAGGGTAGAAGAAGAAGAAACAGTACTGACCAGCAAGGAAACAAGCCACTGACTGAGATCAATGTCATCCTGTGGCCCATCGGAATGAAGTTTTGCCTGTTGGGCATACTAGAAGGAGGAGGGAGGAAGGGAAAGGAATGCCATCCTGGCCAATCAACTCTGCTATAATTCATGGCATCAGGTTATGAAGAAGAGGTGGTTAAGGCAGCAGAAAAAGTTAAGAAAAAATATAAAGTACAAGGAGATGCAAAAGAGGTTGCATGATTACATCTATACATGTGAAGCTATTCCTCGGTATGAGATGATGCATATTTGAATATGTGCTAGACCTTGGCACAAAGTACAAAATACAATTTGGTGATGGTTGGAATACCTGAACTGATCCCAACCACTGGTAATAACACCTGGCTGTATTCTAATCCATTGTTTTTACCCACCATACCTTTCTAGACAGAGGCCCGCCTTATCGAAATCAGTACTGACCATGCTCCACGTGCGAACAGTATATTCCAAACTGCCAGGCAGGGTCCCTTCTAGAATGGAACACAAGCAACCCCTACACTGGTTTCAGCCTATTTCAGTAGGGTTCAGCTTGAGTCTTATAGTGCAATGAGCATGGGATCCATGTCTGGGCCTACCTGTCACACTTGGGGTGTCAAATACAAAAAACAGCAAGGTGGTGAATAGAATGCCTGAAATAATATCAGCCACTGGTGATTGCTCAGGGTAGCATTCTGGTCCATTAATCACCTGAGCATGAAGCATATGATAGCACCACTGAAGCCTGCAAGACTCTGCCTAGGCCTATGAGACTGTATATGGCATATGATGGTGGCAGCTCTGCACATGACAACATATTAGCTTATGCAAATGCATGTTTCCGAAATGGACTCATGCATTCTATCAAAAGAATGCAGGCATGATCAATGCACAGTTGTCTCCTACCCCTTTTTAATGTCAGCCCAAACTATCCCATCATTTTCTCACTCGTCAGCCAAACCAAACTTACAAACGTATAAATGATGGGACAAGATGGGGTGAGATGCATCTAAAGGGACATTTTTGCAATTCCACATATATTTGTTCCCTATTTTTGCTACAGTAAGGCTAACACTTTGTGCTATCATTGCAGTCTTCAAGTACCCCCTCATCTGTTCACATTCAGCTCTTTTACAATGATTTGTATGCTCAACATACACTTCGTAGATCAATGTAACAAGAGCTAACCTGCATAGTCTTTTTCTTGCACCTCCCTTCATATCTTTTAAAATTTCACCTATAGGTGGAATTATACCAAAACACTTCTTTCAAACTAATGGCTGATGTACAAAGCCATTTAGTGGCTGCAAACCTTGCAGTTTGCTAAATCTCATGGTTGGCAACTACTAAGGGCCCGATTAAGACTGTGACAGTGTGGGAGCAGGGCTGCCGCGCCACTGCCCGCTCCCACACCGCCAGCTGTGTGAGCACCGCCCGCCAGATTACGAGTTTTCCCGTGTCTGGCGGGCGTTTCTTTGGCGGTTCCATCGCAGTGCCTTTGAAAATGAGCACTGCACTGGGAGTGCCAAAGGCAGTTCAAAAGTGCTGAGTCCATGCAGTGCAGGAAGTGGGGTGCATGCACACAGGGGGGTACAACATGTGCCCCCCTGTATGCACCCCATGCACTGGCCAAGATGGGGCCCTGTAGGGCCCCCCTTCTTTCCCACCGCCAGCAGTTTCATGGAGTAAGAACCCCCATGAGACCCTGCTGGCGGTGAGGAAAGTTGTAATATGCTTGGCGGTGCTGTAGCACACCACCAAGCATATTGCGGCCCTCAGACCTCCGCGCCACCACCACGGATCTCTGATCCCTGGTGGTTGCAGCAGTGCCATGTCAGTCCGACCACCAACTTGTAATCCGGCGGTCGGACCGCTGGTGCAGCAGTGGTCAGACCGCCCCCGCTGCACCACCGTGAGTTTGGTGGTCCTCGGACCAGTGCCACACACACACCCTTTGCACCTTAGTCCAAGGGTGTATGCATGATGTCTAGCATACAATTTCTACTGAAAGGGTACAAAATACAATTCTTAGACGACTTTTAAACATTTTTTACTTTGTATGTGTCCTGTACAATGGAGCAAACATTAAAAGCTGGAAAGATTGGAGCAATAAAAGCATTTATCCTTGATATTGCCAATGTCAAAACAGTGTTATTTTTTTATTCAAAACCCTGTGCACTTTTTGTAGTAGGTAAGGTTTTGCATAAAAAAGGATGTTTGCATGGGAAAACCCATATACCACCCAAGGAATGTCTCCAAGCTAGGTGAAGCTCTGCATTATTTCCGGTGCCTTTCCAGCTCAAAACAAGTTTTGCGCTGGAAAGTATATTTCAACTAAACGTTTTACGTTGATTTGCGCCACTTTTGTAACTTAAACCCAATGCAAAATGTTAGTAAATATACCCCTACGTGCCTATATTTATCCAACAGACTGCAAGTTCCAGTTACAGTAACATATTGCTTGTGAAATCCGCGTCTACCCAGCAGATGCTAGTTTTGAATCCATAGCAGGCCAGCTCGGATTTTCACCTTTTTGGGTGATCAAAATGAGTATATTTGAGTATGACAATAGTTTAATAAAAGTTGTTCCTTAAATAGGTGAGTAGAACTCATGTGCTTCTGTTAACTTACTACCTCTCCTCCGGACCTCGCCCACTCCACTCTTTATAAATAAAGAAATGCAGAAATGCGTTTTCAATGTTTAACTAATTGCATTTTTTAGAATAAAAATGGAAGTCTAAAACACAGAAAATGGGAAATTTACATCTGAAACGAGGGCCATCTGAGTTGCTTCCGACCGACATTGTTGCGGATTGGGAACCTCCCGACCTCAGGTCGGCGGTTCTGACCCCGCAATTAGGATGTGGCCACACATGGTGCGGTCGCAAACTTCCATTTTTTAATGGGAGCTTGTGCGGCGGGCCAAAACTGCCCACAGCAAAAGCTCCCATTGAAAAATGGAAGTTTTAAAACATCCCTGCAACATCTGGCACACGGTGCAGGGATGTTAAGGGGGCAACCCAGGGTCACATGCGGAGGGCCAGGGGGCAAGGGGGCCCTGTTAGGGGCCCCCAATGTCATTTTCCAACAGCCTTTCCATGTTGGAAAGGCCAACATGGAAAGGCTGTCGGAAACAAGACATCATAATCCCGACAGCAGAAACGCCGTCCTTAAGGGATTGTGAGGCCTCTCCGACCAACCGACGGGCGGTTTGTATCAGTCAGACCCTCCGACTGCCGCCTCTGACCGCACGCATCATAATGCGTCAGGCAGAACGCAGTAGTTGATGCGGTTCGGATTGCAACCGACAAGCCGTCGGTTGTGGTCCGAACCCCATTGTAATCATGCTCTTAATTGTAAAATATTTACTAACTCATGTGATTCAGGCCCTGAATTTACATCTTGGTCTACAAATCGAGGGATGAATCTCCATTCCTTGTAGTACTACCTAGGAAGTAAGATTCTGTGATGCAGGACTGCAACCTAACCTCGGCCTCCTACTTGTCCTCTTTGAATGAATCTTGGCATGAAAGAATCTTCCTGATGTCTGCGATTACATCTCTTTTATTTACTCTAGGCCTGGGTGAAATTTTCAGCACGCCGGTGTAATTTCACATATTTTGGGGAATTTCAAGTTATACTTATTATGTGAAATTCATGTCTGAAATTACTTCATAATACCACATCATGCAATTATACCCCATTCATACCAAAACCATATTATGTGAACGTGGGAAGTAGTCAAACAGCTAGAGCGCCAGCAGCTGTTGTTCGCTGAACTTTTCTTTTTTGCACGAAGAAGCAATTTGCACTAAAATATAATGCTAAATGCTGGATTTGCATATTGTGTAATTATGTGTAGTTTCAAGAAAGCCAATTACACAACTTTTGCCCACCCCAAATTTAATTGGGACATCTATGAGAGTATATTCAGTTACAAGGAGAAGAATGCTAGTGAAGCCACCCCTGGATCTGCCATGCAATCATTCAATGATGATCTAATGGAGACTGATGTAAAGGCAATGCCCAATCACCACTTTTCTTAAACTCTGTTCATCTGTGCGAAGAGCTCTGAAACCCAAGAGATAGGGATTGAGCAGGTTAAGTGGCACCAGGGCTCAGATGTTTGAGGAGCCTTCTGCAGACTGCTCCCAGCACGAGAATGCAGCTAGCATGGAGTCACATTAGGGCATATGGGTGTGAAGAGCCCAGAGCAACCTACTACCAGGGCCCAGAAAAATGAGTATCAAAGTGCAAACTGCTCCTAGGACAGACCAGAGGGGTACATATATCATTAGTGCAGCAGGCACAGTGGCACCTGAGCTGAAGGAGGTGAATAGCCCACAGCACTTTAGTCAAAGTCCAAGTATGGAGCATAAGGACACAGCTATCAGTACTGCAGCAGGTACAGTGGTGCCAGGCAGAGCCAGGATGAAATGCCAACAACAGCCTGCTACTGACATTAGGGATTGGGGAGCTGCTATTGTATTGTACAGTGATTCATGTGGGGTGCCACAGCACCTTTTTGGACAGGTAGCATGCTACACCATGAGGGCATGTGTGGCTGTCAGAGTGTTGTATTTATTATCATTGTATATGGGAAGTGTTTTGATTTCATGGATAAGTAACCACAGAGATGCTCTTATCTTGTCTTGGGGCGCAGTGCCTACGAGTGGAGCAGGAGCTGTGAGAGATAGGCACGCAAATTATAATATAATTAGAACTAAAGCATATAGGCAGCAACACAGCACAAGCCTTATCAGAGGGACGGCAGGGTGATTTGTGCATATACACTAAAAAAGAGGGATAAACAGAGAAGGCTTGGTAATCCATCTGGCAAAAACTGCAAGAAAGGATCATGTCAAATGTGTAAAATGATGGAGTGTGTGAAATTTGTATCATTTGTGCGTAATCATGCAAAATTTCAGGAAAATTATGTGAAATCACATGTAAGGATGCAACTGCAAATCCATTATTTAATGCTGTATGTGAGCACGAAAAGAGTTTTTCAGTAAAAACATAGCACAAAAATACATTAATGGCACAAGCAACAGAAGGTCACGTTCTGGACATTCACATTATTCCCATTCACTTGCGGTCAACGTTTACCACAAATGGCCCGTAGTTATGTGAAGTGGCACAATTTATGGAATTCTGCATAACAAGTGAAGCATGAAATTCTAGAAATTACGTGAATTACACAGCTGAATTTAAATTTCCAAACGGCCTAAAAATGACATCAAACTGTAATGATGGGAGCTGGGACTACGAGAAGTAGCCATGCACCATTCTGTTCAAAGGCCCATTGCAGAAAAATGTACAATGATATGTCATTGACTTTGGAGAAGAACACCATGAGATGTGGAGAGATCAGGCCCCTGGAAGACTTTTAACCAGGCCCACTGGAATTATTTGGCAGGGGAGGGCCAAATTTTGCGGCAGGTTTGAGTAAATTATGCGGCATAAATAGGCAAATTATGCTGCGTAATGTGGCACACCTTGTGATAGTATTACTTCATTATCTTTTCAATTTTAAACTTGTTAACACTGCCTGGGCATTAGTTTAATACTCAAATATAGCAATAAGCAACAGAAAGGTGACCAGTCAACCTTTGCAAAGGGCCTTCCACTATGCGGCAACACGTGTCGCTGCGTTTTTAGTAACATTTTAACCGATTGTGCTAGAAACAATTTTTTTTGTTAAAGATTGTGTAGCAGATGATGGATTATGTGGCAAATGCAGCAAATCCATAATTATGCGAAAATTGCCGCAGCCGCACAATCACATAATTCCAATATCCCTGCTTTTAACTAAAAGAAATGATGCTCAAGCGGTGATCTTATAAAGGGCAGGGTTTTTTTTATAAGAAAAAGAAGACCATTAGACTGTAAAGGACCTGCTTATGAAAACACACAGACATAAGCATGCAGTCAACATTTGTACCTAAATGTATATTTAAGACAAAGCTATAGGTCTTCCTTCTAGTTCTGGAAAAAAGTAATAATATCAAATTGCAATATAAATGTGTTTTTGGGGGCATTTGCCTCTGGGTACCGGCCCTTTCACAATAGTTAAAGAATGTGAAATAGTTCGTCAACCGATTAAAGACTTCAGGAGCCCACTTCGGCTCTTTTAGTGGGGTTGCTTTGTTTTACAATACACTTGAGCGGCGAGATTGTAAGTACTAAAAATAAGACTATAGAAATTGTACTCTGTTGTACAGTCTTTTAAACAGTAATCTGGAACTATGTCTGAACAACACTCATTGTTTTTTATGACTATAATTAATAAAATGAAAATGAAGACAAAAAACGAATGTTAAAAGGATGCAGCTTAGAAAATGTTTATTTTTCACTGAAAGATATACCTTGCTTTTAAGCCTGTGTGCTGTGGTCATGTAAGACTTGGGGAAGTGAGCACAGTTCGCAAAAATCTACAGACACTGGTGCCAGGGGGTCAAAGCGACTTGGCTGGAGCTGGGAGTGTCAAGGTTAGGCCCTTTGTCGTTCAGAGCTGCCTGAGAGTGCGTCTTCGCACCTCTTTCGCATCCCCTGGAATGACAATGCAAGCCCTCACCTCGCATCAGCAGAAGGGGGAAGGGTCTGCTTCAGAGGATGCAGGGGAATACGTGCTTTCCTCTTTGAAAGTGTAATGCTGTCCGCGCGCAGTAACAGGGAAGGGAGTTTTCATTCTTAATCCCGGGAAAAGGTGCAAAACAACATATTTACTAGTCAATGAGGTCACAGAGGGTCAGGATCTCGCAATGGCACAGACCGGCAAGGTACAAGTACAGCAGCCGCTTGACATTTTCATGTGCTAAAACTAAATTTCTTTGTAAACTAAAATAAATATTCCCGATTTTATTTTGGCTTAAACAGTCAGTTCATTTATCCTGATGCTGGTTCTTTTCCTTATTATTAAAAGTAAACATTACCTGGAGAATGCGAGGACAGTGGAGGCCTTTTAGCTGAGCTTCCTCTGCTAAGCAGCCAAGTTTTAAAGTGTTATAATTGCATTATAACGCATTCACTTTTAATGTGGCGTTTCAACCCCCACGGCAAGGCCCCTCTATTCAAGGGAAGGGCCTTCCACTAGTATGGATGCAGTTTTTTAAGCAAATAACTGCCTGGACAAGGTCCCCTGTGCTTTAGCCTTCAATTACAGTATTCTGGTCTTGAGGTGAGTGTCGCTCTAACCATTGAGGTACATGACATAGTTCTTAAATCAATAAAAAAATGTAAGACCAAGAAACCAAGGCATCACACTTTCATGGTTGGTAGAAACAGCCATTTTAGTTATTAAAAAACATAGATCTCGTGCTTTTATCATAAGCACTTTAAACAGAGCTTTTGGGGAAGTGATTTGTATTCTTGTTGTTTATTTTATTAACCCTTGGTGACTGAAAGACTGTTGAGAAATTAAACGTGCATCCTGCAGGGCTAAAAATGATATGGGGACACAAGGAACACTTTTGATTATTTTGCCATAGTGTAATCAAAAGCATTTTCACAGATTTCACTAAAGCACGAGAAAGCAATGGCATGGGCAGGAATAATAGAAGCCTCCTTAACACAAGGGCAAAGTACTATACAAGTAGCAAGTGAAACGTGTGGATGCAGAAGACACAATGTCCCTCTGCGCTGTCTTCTTGGATTGGATCATGGTAGTTTACACACAGATTTAGGTAACAGATAGTAGTCCCATCAGCTATTTTATTGAGATTTAACATGTAACCATACTGGTCTCTGAAATGTTTTCAACTGAGCTATTACTAACATCCCTCCTTCTCTCAGAACTGAGCGTGCAGTGATGCCTGGCAGTCGAACAGAGCATCACAAGAGCACTCTATCTCGGTAATATAAATATCAGTGCAGAGTTTAGATCAACCCATTCCAATGTCTCACTTATTGGATGCCATTGCTTGGTGTCTCTTCGGATAAAGATGCAATATAACTCTTGAGTAGGAGTATTCAAGGTTCAAGACCTCATAACTTTGGTAATTTCATATTTAAACCACCAGTTTTGCTAAGCAAAGAGCTCACAAAGTTTAAAAAAATGAGGGGCGGAAGAAGCACCCTCTGTAACAGTGGGATTGTCCCTACTGCCATTTTGGGTATGTCAACTTTACAATGCATCCTTCACCACGTAGCACCTTTACCAGGTAGTGTTTACCGTGAAGGAAAGTACCACAAAAGCTATTTATAGGTACCTTACAATGCAGGACTTCACCATGCAGGTAAGTTATGTTTTTTTAATTACATAAGCACATATATAGTTCAGTGTAATTATGTGAAAGTATGGCACAATTACAAAAAATTAAGTGCAAATACATGAAATGGAAATCTGTCATTTCGTACTACATTTTAGCACAAAATGCATCCTTGCATCAATTTTTGGCACAATGACGTGTTAAATAAAAGCACTGTAAACACAGTCATTTGCGTTCTGCTGTTCCTATGCATTTGTGGAATTTTTTTACAGTGAATTACACCATTCGCGGTAAATTGTTACCCCGATGGGCACATAAATTGGCATAATGGCTTAATTTTTCCAAAATTACACAAATTAAGCCAGCATAATTTACATTTTGCCCAGACCTAGTTATGAAGTGAGTAATTTTCCAAACTTTTTAGTTATATCTGGACCATTGGGTCCTGCAGGACGTCTATGAAAGTCCAGTGGAGCCCAAAATTTAAAAAATGCTTGAATCACATTGGCTGATTGAGCCTTTTCTCCTGGCACCCAATGGGGTCCCACATTACCCTGGACTGTACTGCGGGACCTCACACTCTGACTGACCTGATGTAACATCACAGTAAAATGTTGCAGGTGCCATTACTGGACTCAAGGGCTCAGTACCAAAGTCCTGAAAACAAAATACTGAATAAAGGTGCATTGTAGGCACCCCTTGGCCACCAGGCTTCTTACACAAATAATCACAACAGTGACAACATCAGACAAGATTTCATTAGTGACCATTACATGCAGGATTACTAGTAATGACCGCCACTGTACATCTGGCAAGGTCACTAGCATTGTCCTAAAAAAAGATGTTATCAATTTTGATTTTGAATGTCTTAAGATGCCCCCATTGATTAAAATAATGATTTTCTTTGGGCCCAAGGTACCGAAGTACCCCCACTGATTAAAATAATTTTTTTCTTTGAACCCAAGGTACTGAAGTACTCTAACGAGACCAAACAAGGCCTCCTGTGAGGTTTGTCTGTACTCCTGTGGGAGTCTATACAAGTGTCTGCCCCATGATACCTCTTAACTGTGCAGGCCTCCTTGGGAGTACCACAGTACTAGAAAGTAATTAAAAAGTACAGAATGCTGTGGTTGGTCAAACATGGGGTTGTGTGCAGGGCCTGTGGTCATCCCTAACAGCACATGGCCAAAGTTCAAGCGCAGCAGGGTGGCTGCATGCAAAGGGTTGGATGGTGGTCCAATTTAGAATTTGATTTAAAAAAAGCGATGAAAATATACAAGGTTAAAGTGACTTTTTGGTTAGATTAGGTTCTAACACCTTAACGTTTGTTTAAAAAAAAAAAATCACTGGAAAAAACAAGGGTTGATGTTACCTTATTATTAGGTGGCGGAAGGCGACATAAGCTAATGTTAAAAAAAACTAAAAAACACTGAAATACACCAGTTATAGTTTAGTCAACTCACTAAATATTGCACCTTCATCATGCACTGCCTATGACCTCACAAATAAAGTAACTTATGACATGTTAAATTATATAATTGTTGATGTGCATGATTGGCCGCAACTGATATTTGTACAAGGGGCCACACGCCAAGGGTTAAACTGACAAGACAGAACCCACCAGGGCTTACTGGAAAACCTCGTAATGGAGGAGGAATTAGGTCTCAGGTTGAAATAGACATGGACATGGTCACAAAGCAATTTGGCAAAATAGTGTTGGATGCCATGAAACCAATAACAGCCCGGTTGGTTCGCATAGAGGAGCAGCTAGGTTTATTATTGCAAACCAGAACTGTTCCTTCAGCAGGATGTAACCTGGGAGGGCAAGCCCTGGAAGGTGGTATAATTGAAAGGGAGAGTGAAATCCCTACTAAGGCTCCAGAGGGTAAGAGTGCTTTTGAAACTGGCACAACAAATACTTGTATTATGGTAACCCCACTTGAACCTCCCCGGGCTGAAATCAACCACTCTAATCACCGATGCCTTCATTAGTTGCAGTACCTGGTGTGGAGGGTGTTCAGCAAGGGGATAGAGTAACCGCCAACCGTCTAAGATTGCATAGCGGCAGGGGGGGAATGCAAGGGAGAAGGGAAAAACATATAAATAGTCCCGTGGATCATTGGCCAAATAAGATGGGCGAGAAAACCATCTTAAATTTACCCCCGGAGTGTACACCCTATGCCTTAATTTTAACTGGGGTGCCGTCCCTCCCACTTGGTCAAAAGGAAAGTTGCCAGAGTCTTATTAATAAACTAGCTCATTGGTGCTCCTGTAAAATGCGGACCCAGGTGAATTGGCATAAGCACATCATTATGGCAAGGCGAGTGAGTTGGGTGGGTAAAACAGATACAAATAGAGAAGGGGATTGTGTAGTCCTAAACTTTAATGATAGAAAGTGCACTGAAATTGCACTGGCACAACTTAAAGACTCGTATCATGAGTCGATACAGGCTCGTCCATTAGTTTTTTTTTACCCTCAATGTCAAGGGGATTTCAAGAGTACACATCCCTGGCAGTAGTCAAATAATTTATACCTGCACTCCCTGCATCCTCCATGGTTTCATTCAAATCGCTTTGAGGTATTATCAGGTCTTGCAGATATAGACTGACTAACTCCCATTTTGAGAAATTTAGGGAAAAAGGAAACCTTAAATAAGGATTTAGAGAAAGTCCCTAATATAGCAGTTAGCATAGTTACCCCTTCTAACATACATGATCATGAGAATAGTTTACACCCACCTTCACTCTCGCTTGTTGAGAGCGTAGGAAGTGTGGGGTTGGACATGAACATCACGCCCACAGTGCCGGCTACTATTAATACTGGCAGGGAAGTCATAGTGGCGTATGATCATAACACCCGTCCCCTTAGGCTCATCTCTTGGAATATCACAGGCATCTGCCCAAAATTATCGGACGAGGTCTGGTTACAATATGTCAAAACATTTGACATTATTTGTGCCCAGGAAACCTGGTGTAGGGATGATATTGATATGGACGGTTATTGTTTTTTTAATGTTCAGGCAACACCATCGCTTGCAGGGAGGGCAAAGGGAGGATTGTTGACATTGATTTCTGTCAAATATGGGTCGATAAAGATAGAGAACATAATTGACTCTCCCTGGTACCAGCTTATTCTGATCTCTAACCTAATCCACGCTACAATACTACTGATCCACTGGTATTATAACATTTTTGATCAATATAACTGTGGGGTCATTAATACCCTTAAAGAGGAAATTGATAAGGTTGCGGGGAAATGTTATCCTTTGTGTATAATTTGGGTGGGTGATTTTTATTGTACCCTATGCTGGCACAGTTTGCACAAAGTATGTGGGGTCCTAGATACCGAGAATCAACCAGTGTCACATTTTAATCATACTCCGCATGGTGAAGCATTAAATACCATCATTGTTGTAAATTATCTATGCTTGGTTGACACCTTGGTTAGTACTCCACCTATACAGTATCCAACTTATTTGGGTGGAGGTAGGGCAAGCACAATAGATTTTATGCTGATATCTCGAAAATTTGCTTGCCTTGTAGATAGTTTTGTGGTGGAACCAAACTCTGTTAGCGATCATAATCCCCTTACTGTCTCCCTGCACGTAATGGCACAGGTGGGTAAGGGTGATGACTGCCCACTCCAGTATAACCACAATCAAGGGGTGAGATTGAAATGGAGTGAATTAAATCCCTCTCAGTTTGAGGAGAATATAGTCAAAACTAATTTAAGTTCAATTATGACATGCTTACACCATGACTCTCCTCCAGATGTGGTCACACAGGGCTTTGAATTAATTTGTAAAGATGTCGCCAAAAACCTGTTAAAATCAGTGAGAAGAAGGGAACCTCAGGAAACAATATGGTTTAATGCTGAGTGTTCAGGGGCACAAAAAGATCTTAAGAAAGCCTTGCATGTAATCATCCGTGACAAAACTCTAATTAAAAATGTGACACAGACCTACAAACGTGTAATTGGGCGGAGGAAGGATGAACTGAGAAGACTAGCCTGGGAAGACTTAAGGATTCCAAGAGCTTTTGGGAAGTTATAAATCGCCCCCTTTTTTCAAATGATGTAAGGAGTATGGATTTGACAATACCGGGGGAAGTTTGGGAATCTCATTTCTCAAACATATTCAACCCAAATGGTGTTTCGCCACAAGAGCAAAGTGACGAAATACCGATTAATTTACAAACTGCATACCAACTTAGCTCTTCTCTGACTGTATGTGAGGTTGAGGATGCTTTAGCAAAGGGTATCTCCTCGAAAGCCCCAGGTCCTGATGGGGTACCCTTGGATATGTTTAAAAGCAATCCCCAACTATGGGCACCCCTGATGGTCAATGTTTTTAAAGCGGTAATAGTGGGTCGTATTCCATCATCGTGAAAAGAGGCAGTAGTGGTACCGGTTTATAAAAAAGGTAATAGGAATGACCCTGTATGCTACAGGCCTATTTCCTTAATCCACGCCACATGTAAAGTCCTGGGGAGGGTAATTCTTGTACTTCTTGAGTCATAGGCTAATGCCTCAGGACTCATATCTAATACACAATATGGCTTCAGGAGGGGCATGGGAACAAACGAACAGTGCCTCAACTTGTCCCTGATTATGGGTAAGTACATGAAGGCCAGGAAGGGGTCAATCCACCTGGCCTTCATGGACTTATCCAGTGCTTTTGACACAGTAAATCGGGGGAAGTTGTGGTCACTGATGGAAAAAATGGGCTTTGAGGAAGCTCTTATTACACTGTTGCGCAGGTTGCATGCGTCTACTACTGTTGCCATTCGTTATGGTCCTGGGGGAGAGAAGACTAGGCCCATTGCCTCTACAGAGGGGGTTCGCCAGGGTTGTATCCTGGCCCCATTTCTATTCCTTCTATACACAAATGGTTTGGAGTCATTTTTGTTAGAACAGCAACTAGATTTTCCAAGTATAGGAGGGAAACCGGTTCCCTTGTTGTCATATGCTGATGACACGGTTTTGATGGCTCTAACTGCCAATAGCCTCCAAAAAGCCTTGGATGCTTTTACTGACTTCATGACGGCATTGGACTTAAAAGTAAAATTTAGCAAATCTTTTATTATAGTATGTGGTCCTAACCAAACCAAAACAAGGACATTTGTGGTGAAGGAAAAGATCATTGACAAGGTGACCAATTTTACTTATTTAGGGAATGTTTTTTATAATAATTTGAATTGGGATCATCTGATTGTTGCTAGAGTCCAATATACTAGCCAAATAGTAGAGGGCCTATTCCGCTTCGCTTGTAAGCTGGGACATAAGCCGGTAGCAGAAATGATAACCCTATACAAATCAAAATGCCTGTCAGTAGCTACCTACGGGGCAGGAGTGTGGAGACATCATAAAAGTACCCAATTACAAATTTTGGAAAATACATTTTTAAAAAGATTGTTGATGATTCCTATTAGTGCCCCTACACATTTTTGTCATTCAGAAGTGGGGTTTGATTTTGTAGAAGATAGAATAAATATCGCCCCACTGATTCTTTGGGCAAAAGTTTGGACCTCAGAGGACCTATTATTCTCAAGGGGATTCTTAGAGACTGTATGAACCTTGAAAAGGATCTGGCTATCCCCTGGCTCCGTTATGTCAAAGATAATTTTAATAAGATTGGCTTAGGGCATTATTATGATAATCCCGCTAGCATTAACTCTAACATGAAATTGATTATAAAAAATGCATATTATGCTGAATTGAGTACGTCCAGACGGCATCACAGAACATGAGGCTGCTTAGACGGGTGCCTAAACCATCACCAATTTTATTTGTCTTTTACTACGCATGTACAATCGCGTTTCCTTATGACTAGATTTTGTCTTTGCACGTTGCACTTTCTTGTGGCTTTTCCCAAACAGGCAAGCTGGTGTGAGAGACTGATTGCCTGTCCCTGTAATAATTTAGCCCAACAAAGCACTATGCACTTTATGTTGTTTTGCACACTTTATAAAGATCCAAGGGCACGTTTTATCAAGCCTGCTCTGAGGGAAATTCGCCCCTGTTCTTATCAGGAGGGTTTTAATTATTTGCGATCATTATCTACTGCTGCTATTTGTACTGCTGTGCTTAACTTCATTAGAACTGCTTTTTTAATTAGGAAACGCTATGAATTGTAAGAAAGAGATTAAGTTTTAAGTGATTTTACATTTTTATTCATTTTTGGATTGATGTGTTGGAAAACGATAGGATGTATTAAATTTAGCAATAGCGAACTTGAGCTGGGGGAGCAAGAGCCATGGAGGAGGATATGCTTATTAAGCTAGGCAAAGTGTACATTGTTTTAAAACTTTTAAACCTTGAGTCTATATATGTCTTCCAAGTCTACCTTTGTGAATAAGTTTTCTTATGAACACGTAATTATTTTATGTATGTATGCCAAACTTTTATGATTCGAATGAATGGAATAAAGTTATTTGACTTGACTTGACATGTGTTTAGGGGATAACACAGGGCATGTGAGATCAATAACTCCTGTGGGGCTTTATATTGAAATACTTAAACAACATAATTGTATGGTGTATACATTCTTTACTATCATTATGATGAATAGGAAATTGATGGCGGGTGTTGTATGATACAGAAAGAAAATGAGGCTGCAGTACTAGTTGTTTGAATGAAATGGAAAGAGGACTGCGAAAAAAGCTATGACGTGATGTGGGTGGGTTGGCCCAGGATGAAGGTGTTTTACCGAAACGCGTTGGCTTAGGGGGAAATATAGTCCTACTAAACAGAAGTGACTATATTAAAGAAGCATACAGGCAATTGAAGGATGAGAACAAATATGAGAAGTTATCTGTTAATCCATTTAATAAAATGATAATTAAATTGATAGGACTGTTGAATCATCAATTGCATGAGGACAACATGATCAGTAAAGATGAATATCAATTTCTATTGAAAGAGCAGCAAACTATCCCGATGATATACTTTTTGCCTAAAATACACAAGACCCTGATAAATCCACCGGGAAGACCAATTTTTTTCATCTTGTGACTCATTATATGAAGCTTTGTCGACCTATGTAGACATCTATCTTGCCCCAATAGTACAATGTCTGAGCTCCTATATTAGGGACACTGGGGACTTTCTACGTATTCTGGCAGAAACTAACTGGAGCAATCAATATTTAATGGCAACTATAGATGTTGAGTCACTCTATACATCTATTGATCATGACATAGGATTACGAACTTGCACTTATTTCTTAAAACAGAGAAACATCAAAGACCTGCAACATTCACAAATGCTTATACAGATGATTGAACTTTGCCTAAAGAACAACGTGTTTCTATTTAATCATGAGCTTTACCATCAACAATGCGGTACTGCAATGTGCATCTTCTTTTCACCGAACTATGCCAATATTGTGATGGGCTGGTGGGAGAAAAATATAGAATGGGGCACAGACAACCAGGAGGAACTTGAGAACATAGTACTCTGGGTCAGATTCATAGATGATCTGTTTTAAATTTGGAACGGCACTGAGGAGGACTTTGTGAGATACTATGAGAAATTGAATCAGAACAATATAGGACTTTCATTCACATGTGCCATAAGCAAAACTAATATTGATTTTTTGGACACGCACATCTATATTGATCAAGGAGAAATTCACTCAACCCTATTCAGGAAACCGACAGCCACAAACAGCATTCTGCATGGAGAAAGCTTCCACCCCCATCATTGATAAAAAGCATCCCGTATGGGGAAATGATAAGAATGAAACGGCTCAAAAGAGGAGGATGCAGAAGAGAAGGTTGAAGAGACCATATCGCGGTTAAAAAGGAGGGGATACAAACAAACAGATCTAACGAAGTGCTCGAAAAAGGGGAAAACAAAATCAAGATCAGATACTTTAATCACCAAGAAAGGAAAACAACATCAATCACGGGAAGTCTCACAAACAGAAGCCCCAAGACTAATATTCACCTACAGCAAAAAGAGCAGGAAAGTAGTCACGCAATAAACAAACATTGGCATTTGATCTCAAAAGACCCAGATATTGGAAAACTGTTGGGAAACAAACCATCAGTAACATACAGGAAAACTGAATCGCTTAAAGACCAACTGGTACACAGCCACCTACAGGAGAGTGAAACAAAGAACTGGCTAATGAAAGCACAGGACGGTTTCTCTAAATGCAACAACTGCAAAGCTTGCAAAATAGGAATGAACAAGAAACACATAATCGACAGAGAAGGCAAAACGATCCACATTAGACACCACATCACGTGCAAAAAAACATATGTTATCTATGTTATTGAATGCAACTGTGGTCTGCAATATATCGGAAGCACCATGTACATGTTAAAAAAGGGGATTCTGGAGCATATACGAGCTGTTAAACATAAAGATACCAACTATGCTACAGCCAAACATATGATACAGTGCCAGAATGCCAATTGGAAAGCAATGAAGTTTTTCGGATTGGACATGATACCATTGAATGAACGTGGAGGAGACAGGACTAAAAAACGACGACAACTAGAGTCTTGATACATCATAAGACTTAAAACGAAGACACAGGGGCCGATTCCGATTCGGGCCGGAAATCTCTCTGACCGAGCCGGACCCGGAGAGAATTCCGACCGAATCGGACTCTGGCAGTCCGACCGAACGAGTACTATGCGCACGCATGCACCCGGACTCGATTCGGTCGGACTCCCATTGAAGTCAATGGGAGCCGGTCGTACAACGCGTACGCGGGCTCCCATTGACTCAATGGGTGCGAGGCGAACAAGGGCGCCCCCTACAGCGGGTACGCATCGAAGCGCATCGTGCCATACAAGCACAGGTAGGAGGGACCCACGGGTCCCCCCTGTGTGCGACTCGTGCGGCTACGCGTACAGGGGGGTCCGACGCGGACCCCCAAAGTCCGGCTCCGACAGCTCTTTCGAGCCGGACGGCGCGAGTCGGTCGGACTGCTCGCGGTGCGCATCGTACTTACCTGGCCGGGGAACGTCTCCATTGCGCGGTGCGAGTTGTGTCTGTGCGAGTCGGTTGGAGCGTGTTGTAGCCGCGTTCGAGTCGGTCGGCAATTTCGCGGGCGCTTGCATCGTACTCGCTCGGCCGGACCCGCGTACGATTCGGTCGGGAAACAGGGCTCCGAATCGGATCCGGTAATGCCGAATCCGATTCGGAGCCCTACCGGCCGAGATCGGAATCGGCCCCACAGTTGGGACTGAACAATGATGAAGAGCTTTTTGTACATCTTTAATTAGATTTGTCCAGTAAAATTCAAAATAGAAAATGTAGGAGACTAAGGTACTAAACCAGGAACCTAAAAATTTGTCGGCTCACATTGTATGATTAATAAGAATTTTAATATGAATATCTTTTTGGTCACCCCTTTTTTGAGATTGTGATATATGTACATAAATCTACTGAGATTGTATTAATTTGAATGCATGCTAATGTAGAAGAAAACTGGCTGTTTACAAAAATTGTTCACATTGGTTGACCAAATGCATAAACAAGTGCATAAATATGGGTACTATGCCCAATTGTTGTGAACCATGATGAATTTTGGGTAATCAATTAATTCACTATCGAGTAAGGACAGACTAATTAGCTGGCATGAAATCTGTGATTATATGTTACAAATTGATTGACACAAGTCCAATAATGTAAATGTTGCGAAGGTTAAAGCGAAATATCTTTTTTTAAAAACTTTAATATGATTGAATACACTACAACACCCATCATGCTGCATAATGAGCTGGGGATGGGAGGTGGTATAAAAACCACACGTGAAGAAAGACCCTGTGAGGTCAAAACGCATTGGTGTGACAGTGGTGTCTACCTAATAAAGGTGTTTTGAAAAAGGAGAACATTGAGTGCAACGTTCCTTGTTCATAAATGCAATTGAGGGCTCTAAAGGTTCAGTCCATCGTCAGCACCCGCAGGAGAGCACGCTGGTAAAGAACCTATCCTGTTGGAAACATATATATATATATATATATATATATATATATATATATATAATATATAGATATTTGTATATAAACACAAACACACACGTATATATATATATATATATATAATTCACAGAAAAAAACAAAGGTTACAGGAACAAATCATCCCTGCAGCGCACGCACCCTCACACCATGGTGCAAGGGTGCCTCATTGGTGCTAGACAGCCAATTGTACACCGGGGAAGAGGAAAGCACAGGGATGCGTCGTATTCCAGTAAATACGATGTAATACGATGCATCCCTGCTGTTTCCTAATGACACAGCGTGGCGCAGCAAAATGGCCAGCAGCGCCGCACTAGTGTTATCAAAATTAGACTATGGTAGTACTATTCTGGTTGGCCTACGAAAACCTCACTTTAATTAAGTTTCATAATTTAAAGATATATTGACGGTTGAGCTGAAATTAAAAAATTCAAGCCTTCTGACTGAAATGTTGCGGCAGCCATAACAGGACTCGGGGACCGGGTCCCTTGTCCTGAAAATGTTATTAAAAAAGTACATAAAGGGGCAGGGTAAGGAAGACCATGGCCGCTAGCACATGTGCAGTGTCACAGAGGGACCCCCCTACCTGGGGCTAAAATGAAAAAAATAATTCTGATTCTCAGTCCTGCAGGAGTACCACAGGACCTCTGTTAAAAAATTAAAACATGGGGCAGTGCCTTTTTTTGTTTAAACTTCCCCTGTGGTCGCCAAGGCCTGGGGCATCAGCTCATTCCTTTACTCTTATTGTGGGGAGGGAGGCATACCTATTTTACCACTCTCTTAAAGGAGGCAGTAAACCATTTACAAACAGGAAGGAGTTTCCAGGGGACTCCTTCCTCTTTGTGAATGTTGACAATACATTTTTTTGGAATAGGTAGAAGTGCATGGGACTACTGCCTACTTCTAAAAAGGTTTGCTCAACTTTTCTTTTTTTGTTTTAATGCAACCTGTTTTTCTTTTTGGAACATAGGCTGTATTCAAAGAAAAAAAAATTGCTTTATTCAAAAGCACTGACTGATATGGTGGTGTTTATTTTGCAAATTTTCTACATAATACAAGGTTGGTTTGCAAAATCAGAATCCGTTTGGTAAATATTGGTATGGAATTTGCAACCATTTTTACTGAAATGGATTGTAAGTACATGAGGCCCTAGGGAATCCCACAAATGCCTTACTGATGGCCTAATAATATATATTTCCAACTTGTTGGTGGGTCTGGTATATATCTTGTTGATTGTGATATCTAATATAACAAACATCGAACATCGAACAACAGTAATGTGGAAAAGAACATAAATAAGAGCTTCTCACTGTAATCCTTGGAAATTATGCCAAATCTAAATTACACTTTTGTTTACCGATAGTCAATTTTTTTATGTTATTAGTGCACAAAACGCATTTTTCCAACACACAAGATGGTATTTCTCATATCACTGAAATTTCAATATGATGTTCCAAAAGTTAATTTGGAGCTGGTTTCTGTGCAGACAATTAAGATCTCCAAACACACCATTGCCCTGTATCATTCTCATGCATGAAGTGGCGCATGTGAGTAGTTGGTATCAGCACATTTAAAATGAATGGGATTCCACCCCCTCCTCCTCAGGCTAACAGGAATGCCATCATCTTTCACTGCGAAATGCAACCCTAGTCATTCACTCATCTAGCCATCACCTAAAAGTTCATATTGCATTGTGCATATTAATATGCAAACAAAGGAAAAGCAAAATAAAGACTCTAAATTCCTCGTACAAGCATTAAAATGTAACAATAGGCATTGATGCCTGTAGATTATGTGCAAAAAACGATAACATCAGTTTATATGGAATCACAGTCTAGTGCACCATCATTGTTCAGTTGTAGATAAGGATCAAATGGCAATAGCAAAGTAGTTCGGGATTTGAAACTGACCTATATTGCTTTGAGTAATGTTCATAAGAGCACTAACAATTTTCAGGCTCAAAAAATCGAAATTCAGCAGCTTCATGTAAACAAAGTTTTATTTTAATAAATAGGGAAAAGGTTAATATGCATTAAAAATATTTGAATAAACACAAGTTATGGAGCTTTTCCTTTCAAATGTTTGGCCTTCTGTCTGATAGTGGGTTTTTCTGGTGAGCAAAGTGTGTTTAAATGCAAAGTGTGTTTAAGACTGCAGTACCGCCTCCTGTCTACAGAAGCAGAGCTGAGCAGAAATATAAACACACTTGATGAAACACAGGTCCCCACAAGGTCATTTTTTAAAAAAGTTGTAAAAATTGGCACAGATGTTGTTGAAGTCATATTTTATCATTTAGAAGACATTGCCTTGTGGGGACCTGGGTTCAAGTCCCCACAGCGTGAGTGTGTTATCACACTCAGGTCCCCACAAGGATAGTAACACTAACACTAACACACACACACACTAACACTAACACACACACACTAACACTAACACACACACACTAACACACACACACACTAACACACACACACTAACACACACTAACAATAACACACACACACACACATACACACGAAAAAAAGCTATAGTAGTCTGCAAGTAACAGCTGTACATATCTTCAAAAGAACTCAGAAATTCACTTAAAGAAGCACAATTAAAGAGCAGTCATAGTTACAAAATAAAATCTAAAAAACACTGAAATTCACCAGTTATAATGCAGTAAACTAGCCATAACTTGTGCCCCCATAATGCACTGCTTGGGACTTTATATATGATATTACTCATAACAATTTAAATGACTGCATTCATGATATCACTTGTGACATCTCAAATGACATCATGGATGACATCACTGACAACATTATCAATTATACTCCTGTTGACAATAGTTATGTTTCTTATATCTTGCTTTCATGAGAGTGTTTTTAAACATACTGCATACCTTTTTATAGGTTAGGTATGTTGGTGGTATGGTGGGTTGTTCTTTCTTTGAGGCAGGTGTATCGGTTTGTAATGCTACTTTTCTGTGTTTATGCTTATGTCTATATTTATGTATGTTACGTGGTGTTAGAATGTATTATGCTTTATATTTTCATGCTTGTAATAGTCAAATTGACTGTATGCCTTTCGTTCTATTCATCAGTGGACATATGCTTTCATTATACTTGTGTAATGTTTATATACCATGGAAGTGGTTTAGGCTCATGGTATGTGTGTTATAGTATGATATTGAGTGTTTTATGAGGGGTGTGTGGCTGAAAAGCAACCAAAATAGCCTGATTCTTGAAGTCTGCCCAATCCGGTACTATGTAGGAGGAGTGAGGAAATACAAATGAACATAGGCAGGTCAGTCCCAGATGGAGCTCTGGAAGCATTAACTGCCACAATGACCAGGAAGGAGATTAGAGAAACCATGAAAGAAATGGCCAAAGGGAAAACCATATCTACAAATTGCCTAATGTTCACGTTCTACCTAGAGTACGGTGATCTTCTTGCCCAGTAGCTGAGGCTCAGAAACAGGAGAGATAGCCAGCCTCAACCACAGAGACTCTAGTCTCACTGACAAAGCTGTGAAGAGACTATTGGGCATCACCTCTGTCCATGTTAAACCTAGATTTTAAGATTCTAAGCAAGGCATTACCGAAATGACTGTTCCCTCATTTGTTATCTCTGATAAAAAAACACATCAGAATGGTTGTGTTCTTCCACGTAGTGCCCTGCTATACCTTAGAAGGTTATTTAGGGTCATGGACTAGAATTCACAGATCTTTTATAGGAAACTAGGTGTGGGCGAAACTTAGGATTACTTCCTAACTAGACTTCTTCCCTGTGACCAGGAGGATCAGGAATGGTCGCTGAATAGATATTAAACCACCTATTTTACCACGTTTGTTTCTTGGTATCTTGAAACAAAGAATGATATAGTGTGACACAGGCTTAGAATAACAGAGCACCTAGCACCCACAATTAATATCTCGTCCTAACTAAAATCCTCATTTAGTCAATCTTCATCATTTGCGTGAATAATAGAGCAGCAGAAGGTGTATTCATGCTCACCATTAACTATTTATGTGCTGCAATCAAATCATAGTCAGGTGCAAGCATATCTCCATCAATGCTAGGCGCTTGAGTGCTTGGAAATAATATAGGAAGGGAAGTGAGGCAAATGTTGAAATGTTTCTTATAAGAGCTACATCAAGGAGAAAGCACAGGGAAGGGAATTAGGAACAAGAAAGAAGGAAGAATCGACATTTAGGGCATCATTACAATGCCTGATGAGCATCCAACCGGCACCTTAGCAGAAGCGGGACATCCCGACAAGGAGTCGGCAGTCCTGCTGCCCTTATTAAAATGCGACTGCCTTCACAGCATTCGCAAAGTGTATATTTTCCATTGTGGCTTGTGCTGCGTGCTGCAGCACAAGCCGTAATAGAAAATGTACACTTTTAAAACATCCCTGCACTGTGTGGCAGGCACCATGTGTGCAGGGATGTTTAGGGCGGCACCATAGGTGACCCCCAGGCCCCATACCAGAGGGCCAGGAGGAAAGGGGGCCCTGCTAGGTGATCCCAATCTCACTTTCCACCTGCAATTTCATGGCGGGCGAACCACCATGAAAGGGCAGGCGGAAAAGGGACATTGTAATCCCTACGGTAGTGCCTGCGCAGGCACCGCCCTCATTGTTGGGATTACTATCCGTCCGATGGAAGAAAGCATCGGACTGTCCCTCTGCCTGCTGCCTCTGACCGCAGCAGATGGTGGTCGGACCACAACCGACGAGCCTTGAAGTATTTTCCAATTTGGGTCTTTACTGGTGCGAAATGTAAGGTGAGTGAGGACAACGGTCATGGGGCCAGGTGTACGACTATTTTTTGCGTTTGCAAATGGGAAATACCCGTTTATGACCGCAAAATAGGTCTGCCCCATGTACAAACCCTATTTTGCTATTAGGAAGGGGCGTGCCAAGGGCGTCCCTTCCTAATAGCGAGTCGCACTTCAATGTACAATTGTTTTGTGACCACAACTGTGGTCGCAAAACACTTGCTAGGTGGTCAGCCACTCGCAAACGGGAATGGGTCCCAAGGGAACCCGTTTCCCTTTGTGACTGGCATTGAAAATATTTTTAAGAGAAGGCAGTGGTCCCACGGACCACTGCCTTCTCTTAAAAAATGAAACAGAAACGTTTCATTTTTCTTTTCTAAATGCATCTAGTTTTCCTTTAAGGAAAACGGGCTGCATTTAAAAAAACTGCTTTATTTAAAAAGCAGTCACAGACATGGTGGTCTGCTGATCCCAACAGGCCATCATTTCCTGGGAGTGCTAGCCATTCTCAATGGGGTCGCAAATTGCACCTGCCTCATGAATATCAATGAGGCAGGCAATTTGCGACCCCAATAGGAATCGCAAACAGTGTCTGAGAAACTGTTGTACATTACATTTTGGGAGTCGCAAATTGTGAGTTGCAAACCGACACAATTTGCGACCCGCGAATTGGAAAGGTCGTACATCTGGCACATAGTACAAAAAATCAAATTCCCCTACCCTGTGAAGTAGATTTCACTGTTGTTAGCAGTGCTGCTCCTGTGCACTAGAATTTGCATCAATAAGACAAATAAGTAAAAATAATTATTTTACAACTGCTTCTCAGCGTAAATATCATTTTTCTAGTCCGTCTGTGCCAATGTTTGTGCAAATTTCATCAGCTACAGTACAAAATTGTTGGATTCTCCTGCAATCTATGTATTCCAGTGCCAGCATTTTTTAATACAAAGAAAGAAAATCAATAGCTTAAAAAATGTACACTAGACCTACGTTTCCAAGATTTTGTGTTGTTTCGCTTAATGCTGTGGAAAATATGTTTCGCGGGGCTTTGTCTATGTAAACAAAAGTCTTGATAAGTCCTTGCTGTGTATCATTAAGAACATATCTTAAGACTGAATATTTATCATAGTATATACGGAGCAAAGCCATAAAGTCTAGAGGCCTCTCAAAACCATAAATAGATCGACAGAAATCGTTGATTGAATATTATATTTTAAATCTGACCTCAAAATTGAAGATGTTTTGTTGCCTCCAGAAAAAAGGAGGTTTATGTATTTACAGAAATGTTTTACCTTATACATTTTAACATGTAAATCTCTGTGTAATATATTTGCAAAATGTGTTTTAATTTTTTTATTTAAAGCAGATTTATTTTTTCTTGAATAGATAAATACACACGAATATTTCATGAATTTAAAGTAATTGGCTGGCCCCGATGAACAGGATTCAAGTTAACATAATAAACACAAGACTTTACTAAGAAAAGATTTGTTTTATTTACATAAACAGAAAATACATTCGTAAACATATTCTCTACACCTTGGGAAAATATGGATTATGTATCTGCAATTCTTGCATTTCAGAGTATGTTTAATTAGCTTTAATTATAACCCCACTTCGGGTGCCAGCTGCATTAGGGAATATTTGCTTCCAGTGGCGGCTGGTGACATTTGAAAGTGGTAAGCGTAAAATTATTGTCGTATTGCACTGCAGCAAGCGAGCGTAGCGAGCGAGCCCGAACAACCTAAGGGGGATACCCGTGAAAATTTTGAAAAAAAGAGTGGGCAAATGGTGCATTTTCAAGCAAATTTGAGTAAGCAGGAAGGTTAATAAAGCAATAAGATTGAATTATTTATCATTTAAGAAATTGCCAATTTTTATGAGCTATAGAGGACAATCTTTGCGTATGCTGATGTTATCATTTGCCCATATTAACCTTTGAACACTGATACACTTGTAATGGTTTTAACTATACAATAAATACATTCATTGACTGTGCAGTGCTGTACAGTGCTGGGAAAGAGCAGGCTGGACCCGACTGTGTCAGTCGCAGCCACTTAGCTCCAACTTGCAAGCAGCCCACTGAGCTACCCTGATGGCCTCCTATGACAATGTTATTTGCCCCTCGTGACACAGACTTGAACATAGAATCCCCTGCTTGAACTGGGGCCCATGACAACCTTCCTATGCCGCGCTGAGTCTAGGAGAAGGTTTGTACGGCTGCCGCCGGTACTGGTTTGAAAGCAGGAGGTGTGCGCCACAGGCTCCAGCCACATACTCGAGCCACGAGGCAGCCACGTCTCCTCAAAGTGTATTGCCCAAGATCACAACTTCCCGAAGCAGGAGGTGAGGGCGGATGTGACGCTCGCAGTACACCTGAGCATGTCATCTCTGTCGGGCCAAGTACACAGCAATATGCCCTTTTGTTCTTACAATTCTCAGGAAAAGGTGTGCCGCCCTTTGCACAATGTCACCCGTGTGTGCAGCAACAGTGTCGCCAACTCAACCTGCTCTATCAGCGTGTCCTAATGAGAGGAATGTTCTCACTCTGTCACTGGGATTTATGATTATACCGCTGAGGCAGGGGTTGGAACACTTCCAGCTGCTTGAGATTCTCTTCATTCCACCTCGCCTCCCAGAGCATGACCTGCATGCGCCAGTGAATAACCCCAGTTCACTTTCAGGAGCCTTGCACGATTCAACTCCGTCTGTTCTGCAGGTTAACTGGCCCCTCCCTCCTCCAAACCGCATTCCCCCGTCTTCATTCCAAAACGCCAGCATACTAACATCACGTCCTTCTTTTGCACGATTAATATAAGTGTCTGAAAATCTGAGAAGCTCATCTTGCTAAAGGTTGCGCTCTTTCTTCAACTCCTTCTATAAAGAAGATTATGGCACTCTATTATTGCTGTTGTCCTCTCCTAAGGTAACCACATGTCTGCCCTTCACGGGCCATCCACAATGGCTTGTGAAACGGCAAGGTGCACATGCAGGGTCAGCACACAATGCAAAGTGAGGATGGGCAATTGTGAAAAGTTTGGTGCCAGTAACATCCCAGTAGTGATTAAAATAATGGTAGAAGCAGTGCCATGGCGTGCACCCCCATTCTCTTGCAGACTCATTCATTGAGCAACTAAAAGATTGCGTGACAGAAGGTGTTCAAAGAGACAGCAGACATTGGGATGATTTTTTTTTTTTTGCAGTTTTATTATAGCGCAAACTCTGCCCAATGGCATTGAAGTGCTTTACATCAGCACCAGATGACATTACAGACCAAGGTCACATTCCTGTTCGTAGGCACGGAGAGATTAAGACATTTGGCCGGAATGAAATCACAGGATGTTGATCCGACGCTCGTGGTGATAGCTGACTGTCACTCTCTTGTGAGATGCAGTGTACATGGGGATGTGCCTAGGATGGCAAAGCGCTAGTCTGTGGTGCTATGTTCAAAAGCACGAGAGAGAGCGAGAGTGTAAGCACGAGAGAGAGTAAAAGCACGAGAGAGAGGGCGAGTGAAAGCACGAGAGAGGTGAGCGTGGAAGCACAAGAGAGAGGAGAGGGTGGAAGCACGAGAGAGAGGAGAGAGTGTAAGCATGAGAGAGAGGAGAGGGTTGAATCACGAGAGAGAGGAGAGAGTAAGCACGGGAGAGAGGAGAGAGTGTAAGCACGACAGAGAGGAAAGAGTGTAAGGAGTAAAGAGTGTAACCACGAGAGAGAGGATACAGTGTAAGCACAAAAGAGAGGAGAGAGTTTAAGTACGAGAGAGAGGAGAGAGCGTAAGCACAAAAGAGAGGAGACAGTATAAGCATGACAGAGGAGAGAGTGTAAGCACGAGAGAGAGGAGAGACTGTAAGCACGAGAGAGAGGAGAGGTTATAAGCATGAGAGAGAGGGACAATATAAGCACGAGAGAGAGGGACAGTATAAGCACGAGAGAGAGGAGAGGCCAGCACCAGTGCAACGATATCGGTATGTCCCTCGACTTTGAAACTTACCTTAGGGAATGGTGTATCTGCGCAAAGGAGGGGAGGTGAGAAATGCTAAAGCAAGAGGACTGATTTCTTTATTTGGTACCTCGTTTCCGTTGTGAGAAACAGTAAATTATCCGAGCAGCGTACAGGTTATTCCTATTGTGCGTGTTTTCGAAGTGCTAGAAAGCACAGATTTACAGCATTAAGTGGTCTTCTTAGTAATATGCGCTATTCACTAAAAACTGAAACTTCTACCTCAGGCTGGAAGCGCCTAGAAGGTGTTCACACTGCCCGCTGTTGGGTTTATAAATTGTCTCACTCTGAATGATTTTTTTTTGCACAGTGCACTAATATAGGACGCACACTCATGCCAGCATTTCTGTACACTGGTCACTACCCTAAGGCTGTGCTCTACAAACCTCAGTGAAGGCCAACGGTGCCGAGAAGGTGCGCATCCTACAGCAGGTGTAGCGATTTTCAGTGGTGTCAGCGCCGCTGTGGACCCATTTAAAGGCGTCCCCGTTCTACCCAACTGTAGGGATGGGGGTGGGGGGGTGTTCTTTGCCTGTTTTGTGGCTCCTGGCACCTTGCTATATCAGTGCTAGAGTGAACGCTGTTCCAAGTCAATCTCATTAGCGGCGAGACGTGTCTTATTCCGAACCCTGGCATTCATAAACAGTGGTCAGTAGTGGTTAGTTTGCATTCTAGCATCTAGAAGTGAGTGGGGTCTCTCCGAGCCCTCACTTTAGGTTCTTCCGATGTTCAATTGGCCCCAGCCCCCTAAAACACAAACACCCAACTGATATCCTAGCTGCTAGAAAAGGTTGAGTAGCCAGAGGCGCTTTGGTCGCACTCACCTTGCACTTGCGCCCGTCGATAGCGCCCAGATCCTCATCAAACTCGACGCCCAGCATGAAGCAGTCCCGGCCGGCATGACTCGGGGTACAGCGCGGGGAGGGGGTGGGGGGAGGCGTTTAATATAAAATAAAAACAAACTTACCACTTTACCAGGCATCTCCTCCGTCGGTCCCGCGTCGCATCACGTCTCCTCCCACAGACGTGGAACTAACTTCTCCCCGCTCTTTTGCTTAAGTGGCAAATCAGAAGACTGGGGGCGGCTACTCGGCTGTATCCTGGCATTTTACAGGGCATAGGGCGACTGTACGTCACCGCCCGAGCAGGATCCTATCTTCACACTCCTGCACTACACTAGGCATGCGCAGCATACCTAATGTAATGTCAATGGAGTGGGGAGCTGAAAGAAAAAGCGCTCTTCTCGCAGATGCGCAGCAGGCTTTCGCACGCATGCGAGAGCCTGCTGCTCTCGCCTGCGTGCGATGTGCGTTTGTTGTTGACTGTCATGCGCACTTGAGGCTGTGAAGCAGCTGCCAGCACAGGCCGGAAATGTAAACAGACGAATTGTCAAAGCTGTCAATTCGTCTGCTTACATTTCTTGCTGCCCGATTAGTGAGCAGTTTTTCCTGTTGATTGTCTAGTGGGGCGCTGCCCTGGCGCCCCTATGGACCAGCCGCCACTGTTTGCTTCTTTCTACATTAAAACTGGAGGTGAACCCTCGTCGCTCATAGAATATAATATGCTAATTCTACTATTTCAGCTAGTTTAGCCTGTAACTATGAAAATATGCATTTTTACTATGATTAAAGAGGAAAAGTTAAACGCATTAGAGTCAGCAAAAAGAAAAGTTGTTTCTAAATGCTGCAAGATTTTAAAGGAAGAGTTGGAAAATATTTGCGCCTGATTCACAAAGTCACATAGAGCTAGCTGTAAAACCACGGAGGTCATTGCTTACCATAGTACTGCTTTTGCCAGCTCTGTCACCAATTCGGTAAAATCAGTGCCAAGGACAGAGGGGCAGTAGGCCTCCAGACTCCTTCTTTCTGCCTATTTGTATTAAATTAATAGTGAATAGTAGTCCATTATTCAGTATCAGTGTACTCCGAAGTGAAGCACAAAGAGCTGGAATGGGACCTTAGCTAACAGCTGAGGTAAGTAAAATACAATAATTTCAAATGCATGTTGTATATGCGCATTCAGGGGAGAGAGTGTCTGTGTGAGATAGATCATGAGCATGTTTGCATGTGTGAGTGAAACTGAGTGAGGGAGAGTGAGCGACATGTAGTGAGTTAGAATGAGTGAAATTGAGTGTTAGTAAGCGAGAATAAGTTAGTAAGGGTTGCTGAGAATGACTGAATGAGAGAATGAGGGTAGAAAGAGTGAATGCAAGTGAGTAAGAGGAAAAGAATGAATTAGTAAGACCACGTGTGATGTACTGACAGATAATTTGAGGAGTTTGAGTGAGAAGGGGTGCAAGTGAGAAAGAGTGACAGTGATTGACTGTAACTGTCAGTGAGAATGAGTGAGTCAGAGTGAATAAGGGAGTGATCTCTACCACTGTGGTGGAGATCTCTGCCCAGAAAAGATGTGAGAGGCAGAAGTAGAGGTCTTCGCTAGCAGGATAGTGATTAGCATTTTATAGAGAGTGAGTACAATAGTGCTACTTGTTTTTTTTTAAAGTTTGAAAAGCTTTATTTGAAACAAAAAATCAATTACAAAAAGTAAGCCATACAGATTATCTTAAAATAAGTAACAAGAGATGTGAAGGGCAATACTGAACAGAGTAGAAAGCTGTTTACAATTTTACATTATCAAAGGGAGGGATGGGATGGAGGAAATAATATAATACTACAACTGAAGATCGAGTAATATTGCATACTAATAATAAATGAAGAAATGATTAACATACCAAAAAAAAAAAAAGTATATTAATAAGAAATAATCTAGAGTAAAAGGTAGAGAAATAACACTATATAGAGGTTTAACATTTTCAGAGTGTTGAGAAGATACAAATTATTTTTTTGCAACTTTGTTTGAATAATTACTTAATGGTAACCAATATAAGTCTCTATTGGCAAGTGAATTGTAAGAGGAGGCAAAAGCAATGTCCAGTCAATTATAATGGCAAACATTATTCCACCATGACTTAACTGAGAGTTTAGTTGAACATTCAAGTTTAATGTAATTTGCTGAAAGGCTAAAGCCAACATAAGGTCAAATAACACTTTTTCATGTGAAGATAAATCCAAAGATTCTACCAAACTACCAGCAAAAAGAATATCGTTAGCCAGGGGCATATGTAAATTAAAGATTTTGGACATGAGAGACCATATATCCACCCAGAAGGAGGCTGCATTGGGACAGGAAAATAGAAGATGTAACTGATCAGCTAAAGGGGATTTACAGGACCAGCAAGAATTATTACTAGTGTGTAAAAATTTAGCTATTGTTGGGGGAGTGAAATATAATCTATGATATAGAAAAAACATAGTTTGAGTGGTAGAAGCGGATCTAGAAATATTTAATGATCTTGCCCAGATCTTGTTCCAGAAGTCGATGCTCCACACACAACCCAAATCCACTTCCCAGGCAAGTTCCAAATTTCTTTTAGAGCGGGCAGGATCTGGGATGGAAAGGTGTTTATAGATCAAGGAAGCCTTTGGAAACAGCAGCAATATTTTTAAAAATGGATCAGCTAAAGGTGGGGTAGCATCAGAAGGGAAGGAGTAGAAGACATCTAGAATTATCTCCATAAGAGTTGAGAACTTCTGCCAAAAAGAACGTGGACAATTGAAAGTAGCTCGAAAATGAGGGAAAGAACAAGGACTCATACCGTCAAACATATCTCAGACCCAAACAATTCCCCGAAGTCTCCAAGATTTCCAATATAAGGGTCTATTATTAATAGTGATAAGATGATTATACCAAAGAGGAGATTGCAGGAAAGATTCTCTAGTAGATATCTTTGGTTGACAATGAGGTCTTAGTGAAGAACATGTGTGACGAAATAATGGAAGAGATGTAATGTTTGCCTTTGCAGAAAAGGTAAGAATTTCCTTTACAGAGAAAGGAGCGAGCAAAGATCGTTCCACTTTAACCCATAAAGGTGTGTAAGGGGTGATGTCTGTAAGAAGCCATTTAGATGCTTGCTTCAGCCAAAAAGCCCTATGATAGAGTCGAAAGTCAGGACATTTTACTCCTCCACTAGCTTTTGGTTTTTTGAAAAGTCTTAAGGAAATTCTAGGTTTCTTATCGTGCCATAAGAATTTAGAGAGAAGGGAGTCAAATTTTTTAAATATATGGAAGGAATACGGATGGTTATCATTGAAAGAATGTATAATAAAATAGGAGTAATCATCATCTTAATAGAATCAAGATGGCCCCACCATGAGAGGAAAAGAGGGTTCCAGCAGGAAAGAAGTTTAGATATACGGTCAAGGGCCTCCTTCATATTGATTTTAACCGAGTTTAGAATGGAATTATTAAACCAGATTCCAAAGTATTTAATTTTCTAGTTATTCCATCGGAAACCAGTCAAATCAAAATGCTGCTTGAGACAGAATTTGGTGATGGGTAAGATTTCTGACTTATCAGAATTAATTTTGTATCCAGAAATCAGAGACAAATCAGAGAATTCTTGCAATAAAGAGGGAATAGAGGTTTCAGGATTGGAAATAAAGAGCAAAATATCATCTGCATAAGCTGACAATTTGAAATGGGAATCCCGTAAGTAAATCCAGAGAAAGAAGAATTTTGATGGATACGAGACAAAAAGGGGTCAATAGATAGAACAAATAAAAGAGGGGATAGGGGACATCCCTGAAGAACCCCCGCTGCAGTGGAAAAAATTGAGAGATAAGGCCATTAATTAAAACAGAGGCACTGGGGGACGAATAAAGTAAAGAAATAAGAGAAATAAATTTGGGACCAAAACCATGCCAGTTTAGGCTTTGAATAAAAAAGACCAGTCGACTCTATCAAATGCCTTCTCTGCATCACTAGAAACTGCAGCTAGAGAGTAAGAGAGAGTAGAAGCTTTATTTAGGACATTGAAAAACAGTCGAGAATAATCAAAAGTTAATCTGCCTTTAATGAAGCTGCATTATTCTGGGTCAATTAGAGCAGGCAAAAGAAGTTCAAGATGTAGCGCAAGTAATTTAGCAAAGATTTTGTAGTTAACGTTTACGAGGGAGATAGGACGATAATTCTTACAAAATTTTCGATCTCGACCTTCCTTTTGGATTGAGCATATTGTAGCTTCTAAAAAGTACCATCTGCCTTACCAGTGTTTCAAAAGTGTTGGAAGAGATGTAGAAGTTTAGGGAGTAACAAGTTTGAGAAGTGCAAATAAAATCCTACCGTAAATCCATCTGGGCCCGGAGTTTTCTCTTTTAAGTGATATTAGAGATTTAGATATTTCTACACTTGAAAGATCTGACTCAAGAGCATCAAAATCAAGATTTCCACGGACAGAAGGGGTAACTTGGGCAAGATAGGTATCAATCAGAGTAGCAGATGCAGGGGAGTATATAAAGATTTATAAAATTTTACAAATTCTTCTAAAATATCTTGTTCTTTAAAAAGATGTTTTCCCTCTGGAGTTTGAATGGAATCTATTAACACACGCTTTGAGGTAATTAGCCAAAAGCTTGCCTACTTTATTTTGTCCGCCATAATAATGGGCACTACTACGTAGAAGGATAGATGAAGCATTGTCAGTGGTAAAAAAATTTAAATCTAGCTTTGCACAGACAAGCTCCTGTAAATTAGAGCCAGAGGAGGAAGAATAAAATTGATGTTCTATATTGACGTTTTATATTAGCTAATAAGCTATTATGTTAAATACGGGATTTCTTCTTTTTCTTGGTGACAACATTTTTAATGAAACCGCGAGCAGCAGCCTTAAATGTGTCCCATATCAATGAAGGAGCAGAATTTGGATCATCATTTAAGAGAAAACTTTCTTCAGCAAATGAGATGAAGGAAGAGGAAAAAGTTGGATCTTGTAAGAGAAAATGATTGAACCTCCATCTAGAAGATCTGGGTTGTGAACGGAGCAAATCAAAATCTGTAATCACTGGGGCATGATCAGAAATTACAATAGGTTCAATTGAAGAGGAGTTGAGATTCTGGGATAAATGTTTGGAGAGGAAAATGTAATCTAACCGTGTAAGAGAGCCGTGGGTAGGGGAGAAAAAAGAGAATTCTGTAGCCTCTGGGTTACTTAAACGCCAAGCATCAACAAGGTGTGTCTGAGAGATTGTGTTATGAAATTGCTTATGAGTTTTATGAGGGATAAAACGAACTTGGGATTTGCGGTCTATAAATGGATCCATAATCTGGTTGCAATCACCTCCTAGAATAAAAAATTCATCTTTACGTTGGATACATTTTTTTTGTAATATTAGGCCAAATCGAGTAGTTCGGTTGAGTAGGATCATAAACACTAAATACAGTCAAAGATATATTATTGATAAGTAACTTAGATAATAATTATCTACCTTCCAAATCTATATCTTGAGAAACAACAGAACAATTTAACCTTTTGTGACATAGGATAATTACACCATTTTTCTTATTAGAGCTAGGAGAAACTAGGATTAAGCCAATCCAGCTCCGCTTGAGCTTCAAAGCTTCCAATTCCATCAAATGAGTTTCCTGAAATAAAACTAAATCTGGATTACAGGAGGCTAAATGAGAAAGTATTCTCTGCCTTTTTATGGGATTAATAAAACCTTTCACATTCCAGGATACAACACTGAACGTAGATAAACTGAACAATATATAAAGCAACACGATCAACAGCAATAAACAAAGCGAAGTAGAATACTGAGAAAGGGAAAGAGAAAAGAAAAATGAAGGGTAGTATAGAAGTAGAAGAGGAAAAAGGAAGGGGTGATAGGTAGGACACTAAGGGGCCGATTCTGATGCGGGTTGGAAAAGCTTCCCGAACGAATCGGTTGGGAAATGGTGTCCGACCCACTCGGATCGGGAAAGTCCGACCGGCGGAGTAGGATGCATCCGGATGCTTCCAGATACGATTTGGTTGAACTCCCATTGACTTCAATGGGAACATTTGTTCCTAACCGCATCAGAATTGGGCCCTCGGTCGGGAAGACACGTTCCCGATCCGATTTGGAAGGAGCAAATGCCGTTAGGAGGCCTTCCTAACCGCATCAGAATCAGGCCCTCGGTCGGGAAGCTTTTCCAACCCGCATCAGAATCGGGCCCTAAGAGAAGACAGTACATGCCAACCACTGGAAAAAAATATATAACTGCAAAATAAAGTTAAAGAGGACTGACAACTGTAATACGTACCTTCAGGGGAGAACAGGAAGAAAAATACAAGGAGTGGCGACACACAAGTGAAGAAAACACATCCAATCAGGGAGAACGTACCTCAATGGGGAACCATATAAGACGAGCAGGAAACGGATAAGTAAGAAATCCCAAAAAGAAAATCTGTGAGAATATGAAGGAGAAGAGAAAAAAAAAAAGAGTAAAGTTAACATGTTATGAGGCACTTATTAAAAGCAACCTGCAAGAGAAAATAGCAAATGAATAAGAAAGAAACAAGTCAAGGTATAGAAGTCACAGAAGAAGGACCAGCAGTTTCTATCGACAGTGTGGAGTGTGAGTGGATACATTTCCTCAGGTCTATCGGATCTACAAAAGTAGAGGTTCTATTTTGAAAAGTAACCTTAAATAAGCATGGGTGAAATAACTCATATCTTGCACTCAGTGTGCGTAAAGCAGGAAGAAGTTCAAGAAATTCCTTCCGACGTTTGGCTGTTGCTGAAGAAACGTCCTGTGAAATATATAATTTAGAACCAGACCATACAAGCTGTTTTATGAGTTTTGCTGCATTCAGAATTTGTAGATGGTCAGTAAATTTCAGAAATAGAAGAATCACACCCCGTGGTCTCGAAGGAGCAGGTGCAGAGGACAAGCGAGGGCCCAGTCTATGAGCACGTTAGATATTTAGGTTTGTAGCTGCAGGAAGATCAAGAAGTTTTGGAAGAAAGGTAGTAAAGAAGTGAACGGGGTCATCACCTTCCAAGCCTTCCGGAAAACCATATAAGCGAAGATTATTGCATCTATTTCTATTCTCAAGATCTTCAGCAGATTTCTTTAACAGGAGGACCTCCTTCTCTAAGGTAACAACCTTGGTAGACATGTCCTGTAACTCTCCAACATGCTGTTCCACCACAAATATACAAGTTTCCACAGACGACCATTTAGTATCTAGGACTTGCAGATGGGAATTTGTTGCCTCAATAAATGGACGTAGAGCATGTATTTCCTCCAGAACAGTGTCCAAAGATACAGGAGAGACAGACTTCTGCGGAGAAGGAGGATCCTGTTTAAGACGCTTGTTGGCAGAAGATGGAGATTGCAGTTTGATTGAAGAAGTTGGCAAAGCCACCGGTCGCGAAGAGCTAGATTGTGCATTCTTTCCAAGACTATGTAGAGAAGAACTAGTATGGGAAGGAGCAAGATTCAGGAGCGTGAACTGTAGACTTCTTGTTAATAAAAAGCAGTTTCTTACTCTTACCCATAAGTTAAAAGCAGAGGAAAATCTGCAAGAGTAAAAGAGTAACTAGCACGTATAATACATTTTGTTAGCCTCACTCCAAGAAAAATCTGCACAAGATATAAATTCAGAAATATAGTTGCGCAAAATCCACAAAATTATACAACCTCTGCATTTCATTGGTCCAAAATGAAAGAAGGTAAGCAGACCACTAATTATGCAGGAAAAAACAGGGTTTGCATATTATGCTGAAAGTCTCATCAAAAGCAATGTATTTGAGGAGAAAACCCCATCACGAGAAAAACTAAATGGCGGCTGTATATGAGGAGTTATGTCTTTTCAGAGTTTCTCGCAACAGGAGGGGAGAAGAACCATACAGGTATCCAACCCCATTCAGTGGGTCTTCCGACCTATGTAGAACTCCATTTCAGGTTGAAAGTGGAGCTGGAGCCGCGAAAATCACCACAGCATTTCCCGTTGTGGCACGGACCTCCGAGACTAGGTGGCCATCTTAGATTGCGCCACGCGCGCCTCCCCCAGTACTACTTGTTTTAACACAAACTTGTTTGCATTTTGTTGAGTCATAAGCAAGACATACATGGTACTACTTTATATGCTACAAAATACAGTGTGTAAGTATGCCTCATAATTTTCCATGTAATACAAAAAATAAATTAGTAATGTTCCTCTGGAATTTCATGTCTGTACCCTAATATCAGTGGTATTTAAAATAGACATGTATCTGTGTTGTGTTGAGTTGATATATTAATCTTCCATTAAACGTCTTACAGGCGAGTCTGACAACATTATGCCTGACACTGGTTCACATAGAAAATGTCTTGCCAGGAGACATTTTAACCCTTGGATTGAACATATTCTCCTTTATTCTATCTTCTGCTGATCTGTTGAGTTACGTTTCTGTATGAGGCACAGAAAAAATTACTCAAGATACCAATGTAAGAAATTGGATTACTGGTTGAGGTGGATGGAAGCACTACTCAGACAACAGCCACAATCATTGTCAGGGTAAATCAAAAGAATCATTACATTATCATGGTCTTAACCCTCTAGCAGTTTGCACAAAGCAATCAGGCTTAACTTAGAGGCAATGTGTGAAGTAGTTTTGCAGCCCACAAAGAAAAATGAAGTGAAAACACAACACAAGAAAAATCCCAAAGCAATTTGGAAAAATAGAGAAAATGTTAATGAATAAAATGGCACCTGACAACAAAACAAATTAAATTAGTAGAACCGGAGATATGCAATTTCAAAGTTTTAGGTAAGCAAACGGCCTAAAAGCACAAAGCGTCACTCGCAGTCATCTGGTTATGCTAGACCAGGAGAAAGTCATCAGGTCAGGCCAGCAGCGATGGAGCGTGGGCAAGATACAGGGATCAAGTTAGTCCCGCTGAAACAGTTACTTTCCCAAAGTCCGACGTGAAGAGTTCCATTCATGCTTAAGGAGGTCACGAGGAGTAGGAGAGTGTCACGGGATGGTCGTAGCACGAAGAGCAGGCCGAGGCGTCACCAGCTGTCATCGCTGTAGTATGAAGATCCAGCTGGGCATGGCAGACATTCATTGCTGGCGCTTCACATTGGCATTCAATGCAGACTGACGTTGCTGTAGCATGAAGTGCAGGTTTCGCATTGGAAGTCATTGTGGGTGGTTGCTTTAGTGTGAAGAGACGTGTTCACCAGGTCGTCAAGGGCAGCAGAGTGTCAGAGCGACCGGGCCTGTTCACGTTTATGAAGACAACTCTTTGGCTACAAGTCTGGACTGGCAAGGGGACAACGTTAAACAAAATGATCTTAAAAGACTGTCTGGCCCTTGATCATCCCTCACGAGTGCCGTGGTTTAAATACATTGAGGAGAGTTTGACGAGCCTAGGGAGAGATGATCTTTTTGTTAACCCTGACCTGATCAATAAGGGGGACTTGCACCATACAAAAGTGGCTTTCTTTGTGCAGCAGACCATGGCCAGGGAAGAAAAGGAACTCTTGAAGCCCAGTGTACGTCACTTCATCATGCTAAGAACCACTCTGACGGTGGAGCCGTACTTACTGGGGTTCATAAACTCACATGACCGATACCTTGTTTCTTATACACTATTTATGGCACCACGCACTTTGTATCATTTTGCTTGCCTGTTCGTTTATCAAATGTTTTTATGTGTTGTGATTTACTGTGTTAACTAGAGCGATCCTTAGAGTTTTTGTATCTCTGATTTATTTCTACCCTAGGTCATTTTTCAACCTGGCATGTTTCTGTGAGACCTGCTTATTATATTTTATCGTGTGCTTTTATGGTTTTAACATTGAAACTGAATAAAGGTAATAATGAATGAATAAAGAGTCCAAAACTTTAGGTTTTGACCTTCTTTCACAGGAGGAGCTCCACTGGTAAATGCCAAGGGCCCAAAACCTGGAGAGGCACATTTTGTGGATCAGGAACTCACTTTAGCAAAGGCCAGCAGGGCTAATGCAGGTTCAGTTGCAGGTCCAGTGCAGCAGGTCAGCTGGACAGTTGTAGGGAGGCCTTTAGAGCTCATTGTGTCCTGGTAGCTGAGACAGGAGGTCAGATGTTTGACACTTGAAGTCACTCAGGTAGCCAAGGATGAAGGAGAAGGTCCAATCTTCTTAGGGAGCACGGCAGGCCTCAAGCAGCAGAAGAGCATTCTGTCAGTCCAGGCAGTCTCAAGCAGTGGGGCAGTCCTCTGGTAGCAACAGGGCAATCCTTTTGGGAATAAGGAAGTCTTTATTCTGTAATGTCCACAGGTCCAGGTGTGTACTAGTGAGAGGCTCTGAAGGTCCAATATTTATACCTGGTGCCAGCCTTCGAAGTGTGGGGGGATCCCTATAACTACAACCACACTTGGTTCTGTTCTGTTCTGGAAAGATCCCCCCCCCTGCCAAGGCTCCAATGTGTGTGAGGTAACAAAAGACTAGTGTCAGGTTCTTTTGTCTGTGCAGGAGGCAAAGCCCTTTGAAATGTAAGTGGGGCTGCGTATCGCTGTGCCCTAAGCCATCCTGGCAGGATGTCCCAACCTGTCCACACCTAATCCCCTTTTATGTCACAGTCTGAAAGGAATACACAAACCCCAACAGCAGAGCCATTCACAGTCATATGACCCAGGATACTGGCAGAAGGCAGAAATGGTTCGGACAAGAAAATGGCAGTTTGCTAAAAGTGTCATTTTCAGAATTGTGACTTAAAATATTTCATACCATTAAAGAGGGTTTGTAATACATTTGAGTCCATATCTCTATCTGCTTCCAGTTAAAAATAATCACTCACTTAAATGTAATACGGTAACTCCATGTTAACCAATGGGAGTGATAGGCCTTAGTGGAAAAAAAAAACATTAGGAGCTTTTTAATTTTGGGGCATGTAAAGCATAAAACAAATGCCATACTTTTTAAATACAATGCAACATGCCCTATGAGCCTTTAGGGCCTACCTAAAGGGTGACTTATATGTAATAAAAAGGAAGGTTGAGGCCTGGCAAAACATTATTTTGCCAGATTGAAATGGCAGTTTAAACTACACTAGAGGCTGCAGCGGCAGGCCTGAGACTTCTTTTAAAAGGCTAGTGCAGAGGGCAGCACAATGAGTGCTGCAGGACCACAATTAACATTTAATGTACAGGCCCAGGGTGTATGTAGTACCAATTTCTAGGGACTTACAAGTAAATTAAATGTATCAGTCAGGTAGATGCCAATTGTAACATGTTTTAGGGAGAGGGCACAGGCACTTTAGCACTGTTTGGCAGTGGTAAAGTGCACAGAGTCCTAATGCCTCCAAAAATGGGTTCAGCAACAGAAATATTGGGAGACTCTGCAAAAAGGGCTAGGCCCAACAAACAACAGATTATGTTTTGCTTAATTTTGCAAAAGTTATTCGTAGTTAAAAAAAAATATTATACATTTCTCATATACGTAGAAGGGAGTTTGAAGAATAGGAAGGGTTGACTTTAAGAAATTTTGAACCCTCAAAAACCTTTGGCGTGGCATTCAAAAATTACTCTCTGACCTCTTCACATTCTGGAAATGTTTGGAGAATTACCCTATAAAAGGGATGGTGCAACTCCCCTTTGTAGGAGTGCACTAGAAGGCAATGGAAAAATATTTTTGCTGCAGAGAAGTAAATGTAATTTTCTATAAGGTGTGCTTCTACCCAATGTCAAGTAATTATTATTAAATGCTCATTATAGTATTCAGTATGTTTCAAAATTTTAAATGATTTGGGATGAAAGTAAGTGGAATGATAGAGTATGAAAATAATCCAATAAAACTTTCCCTCTTTATGGGCCACTTAATGGGCCAGTGCTGTCCTTGAGACAGCAACTAAAATAACAGATAATGAAGCATACCCGCCTAACCAACTACCTACATATTGTTTGACTCAGATGTTAATAACAGCCAGATAAAATTCATAAACTATGCTCCGAAGTTATGTCACATACAGGAGAGTTACTTTCTGTGTTTGTGCTCCTGAGTTTTATGTAGCTATATGATTTCATAACTTGCTGGTAAACTGCATTTTTATTGCACATTAGCTACTTGCTGAAAGCCATCAAAAACCTCAACTGCTTGATCACTGCATGTGCCAAGACTATGGCTCCCATCAAGGGCAACAAATATGCAAAAGCCCAATCACAGGCCAGTTGGTACAGAGAAGAACTCAGGCTGATGAAATGAAACTCCAAGAAACTGGAGTGCAAATGGAGAAAAAGTCAAGATATCACAGATAAAGACATTTTCAAATCAGCCATCAGATCTGACACCAGCAGATATGGATCACCAAATGCACAGCTCTTACAGATCACATCGATGCCAGAACCAACAGCAGCAAGAAAATCGTCACCATACCTCCTGCTACCTCCAGCGACAGCACCCCCTCACAAAACCTTTGCAACAAGTTCTTTGAATTCTTCTGTATCAAAGTCACCTCCATATATTGCAACTTCAGTCCTCAACCAGACCCCGTTACCATCACAATCCAAATTCTCATCTTTGCAGATGAACAAACCTCGACCTTCTGGCCTGCTGCCACCACAATCCATTTTTTTTGCTAATATGAAGACCATCCACTCAGGGACTCCACCTGACCCCTTGCTCCCACCACACCTTCACCAAAGGACACCTACAGATCAGCGAAGCACCAACACCCATCCTCAACACCTCCATCAACTCAGCCACATTCCTGGATACCTGTAAACATGCCACTGTCATCCCCTAGCTCAGGAAACCTTCTGATGACCAAGCCACGATTTTATAACAGCAGACCCATGTCCCTCCTACCATATCATACATTACTAATCAACCAACACCTCACCGACCACCTCAGTAATCAGCAGCTCCTCGCTGCCATGTAGTACAGATTCAGGCATAACTACAGGACAGAAACAGCACTCGTCATCTCCACAGACGACATTCAAATGATCCTTGACACAGGGGAATTTTCAACCTTAATTCTCATGGACCTCTCTGCAGCATATGATACAGTCTCAAACCCCATCCTCATCAGGTGCCTGCACGAGGTTGGCATCCAAGGATCCTTTCTCCACTAGATCTGTTCCTTCTTAACGGATAGAACACAATCTATCAGCTTGATACCTTACTCCTCAGAACTTCAGAAGCCCACAAACTCATCTGTGGAGTACCTCAAGGTTCATCGCTCAGTCCCACCCTTTTCATCGCATACATGATCCCTCTGGCCAATGTCATCCATGCGTACAGCATCTACTTCCTCTCTTACACAGATGACACACAACTCATACCCCCCTCTTGGACAAGACCCTAAACATAAGAAACAAGTTCACCACCTGCATGACTTAAATTGCAAACTGGATGAAAGCCAACTGTCTCAAGGTCAACACCGAGAAAATAGAAGTAATTATCTTCGGCAAGAACACCACACCATGGGACTCCAACTGGTGGCTTGCCAAACTCAAACCCACACTCAAAACTCATGCCAGCAACACTAGAAAAACTGTCACTCACACCCTAGTCACCAGCAAGTTGGACTATGGGAACACTCTTTAAACAGGGATCATCAAGCAACTCACTTGAAGACTACAAACCATTCAGAACTTGACAGATAGGCTCATCCTCAACCTTGAACTCACAAATCACATCACACCACACCTCAGGGGACAACACTGGCTCCCAAAACACAAACGTGCTCAATCCAAACACCTCACAGACACATTTAAGACACTGCACAACTCAGGCCCCATCTACCTAAACCGTCACATTTCCTTCCACAAGTCACTCAGACAACTCCCCTCCAGAGGCCTCCTACTCACACACATCCCAAGCATACACAGAACCTGATCAGGAGGAAGAGCGTGCTCTTATATTATTTCTAAAGCAAGGCACAACCTCCCACTTCACTTCAGAGCCTCCTTTTCTCTTCTTGAGTTCCACAAGAAGCTGAAGGCCTGTCTTTGTATTGAGCCAATCTACCATAGGCTGGGCTAGCCACACACACCTGGTCAACACCAGGATATCCATGCTGCTGATAGTGCGCTTTACAAATACAAATAACATAACATAGGTCTAACACTTGCTCTAATGTTTGGGATGGAGAAAGAACCTGAAAATCATAAACCTGCTAGAAATGTGTTGTTTCTGCTAAAACTAGATATATTTGCATTATAGGAAAGATATCTGTTCCTCTCCTTATCCAAAATTTCAAATAAAGTTTGGGGCATCCCTAATTGATCACTTATTATTTTTTATTAATTTAACAATAATGACGGATGACATATTGTTTTATTGTCTAATTTGTACACAAGTAATATATTTGGCGGAATCTTCTGGAGTGAAACAGAATCTAAAGCAGTACTTAATAAGCAGTGAATTAAATATTAAGGCCATTCATTTCAGTTGTGATATGGGTAGGGACATCATGAGGTGGAAGATAAATGTAAGGCATTTGCCTAGCATTTTGTCCAACAATGTGCTTATCTAGACTCCAAAATATAGAGCTCCATAAGTGACAACTAGAATACATTTTGATTTTATTACTGGTATTATCAACTCAGTTGAACTCTATAAAGTCTGTAAAGTTGAATACAACACCCTTGATGAGTGTTGCAGGTTTGTTGTTTTGATCTTCATTGCAATATGTTGAACCACTCTCCTAGATAACTATATTTATTGGCATTAGTCTATCTTTGCACCTCATAAAGTCCAGTTAAAGTTTAAGCTGATGTTGACATATGCAAAGATTCTAAGATCATTTATGTTTATGATCAGACCATTAGCTTGATTAAAATCAACCATATTTTCCAGTGGTCTTTGTAGACCAATTGCAATTGTGTTCAGAATGAAAGTGTCATCTGTGTACTGAAGCAAAAATATGTGTTAATATCCCAATTTAGGTGAAGAATTCCCAACTCAGAAACTTCAACAATTGGTTCACAAACTGCGCAGACAGCATCATTCCCATCGGCAACAACACCCATGGAAGGTCCACCAAGCAGGCTAGCTGGTACACTGAAGACCACAGACCCACTAAATGACACTGTAAATAACTGGAAAGGAGATCGCTCACCAGCAAGGACACAACTGACAAGGCCACCTTCAAGACAGCCTTCAACACCTACCACAGAAAGTTGAGAGAATTGTAGAAAAAGGCCTCAGCCTCACACATCGAATCAAGCTCCAATAACAGCAAAGAACTCTTCAACATCCTCAAAATATGTCCCAGCCCCTCTGCTGCAACAAACATGATTACCCACTCACAGGAACTATACAACAACCTTGCAAACCTCTTCTATGACAAGGTCGCCAACATCTACAAAAACTTCAAACACCATCCCAAGGCCACCAACGTCATCAATCAATAAATCAATTCAATCAGGGTTTTGTAGAGCGCACTACTCACCCGTGAGGGTCTCAAGGCGCTGGGGGTGTGTGAGCAGCTCCGTTGGGATCATTCAAAGAGCCAGGTCTTGGGGTCCTTTCTGAATTGGTGCAGTGTCGGGCTTCCTCAGAAGTGAAGGGGGAATTCGTTCCAGGTCTTGGCTGCAAGGTAGGAGAAGGATCTTCCACCTGCTCTGGTCCTGTAGAAATGAGGGACTGTGGCTAGCGCAAGGTCGGCTGAGCAGAGGTTTTTCATGGGAGCCTGGAAGGAGATTCGGTCGTTGAGATATTGGGCTCCGGTGTTGTGGAGGGCTTTGTGTGAGTAGCTTGAAGGTTATTCTTTTTATGACGGGGAGCCAGTGGAGGTCGCGGAGGTGCTGGGTGATGTGGGCGTGTCGTGGGATGTCAAGGATAAGTCTGGCTGCGGCGTTCTGGATGGTCTGGAGTTTTTGGAGGAGTTTTTTGTTGATTCCGGGGTAGAGGGCATTGCCGTAGTCAAGTCTGCTGGTGATGAGTGTGTGATTGACAGTTTTCCTGGAGTTGGGGGGATCCACTTGAATGTCCTGCGAAGTATGCAGAGGGTGTTGAAGCATGTGGAGGAAAGGGTGTTAATCTGGCGATTCATGGTGAGTGAAGAGTCAGGAATGATGCTGAGGTTGCGTGATGACCCGTTGGAGGGGGTTTCTGAGGGCGGAGGACCACCAGGTGTTGTCCCATGTGGAAGGGGTGGAGCTGAGGATGAGAACTTCTGTTTTCTCTGAGTTGAGCTTCAGGCAGCTGTTGCTCATCCAGGTCGGGGCAGCTTTCATTCCTTCTTGGAAATTGCGTCTGGTGATGTCTGGTTCATTGGTGAGGGAGAGGATGAGCTGGGTGTCATCGGCGTAGGAGACGATGTTGAGCTCATGGTTTCTGACAATGGTTTTGAGGGGGCCATGTAAACGTTGAAGAGAGTGGGGCTTAGGGAGGATCCTTGGGGTACTCCACATCTGATCTCTGTCGTTTCTGAGAGGAAGGGCGGGAGTCTAATTCTCTGTGTTCTGCCTGAGAGGAAAGATTGTATCCAGTCTAAGTTTCTTCCTTGGATGTCAGCGTCGTGGAGTCTGGTGGCTTGTGTGCAGTGGGAGATGGTGTCGAAGGCTGCTGATAGGTCCAGGAGGATGAGGGCTGTCGTGTTGCCTTGGTCGATGAGGGCGCGCATGTCATCGGTGGCAGCAAGGAGGGCGGTCTTGGTGCTGTGGTTACTGCGGAATCCGGATTGAGAGGTGTCTAGGATGCTTTTGGTGCTGACGGCCTTTTCGATGACTTTGGCGGCAAAGGGAAGCAGTGAGATGGGCGTGAAGTTCTTGAGATTCATTGGGTCTATGGGGGGTTTCTTTAGGAGAAGGTTGACTACGGCGCACTTCCAGTTGTCGGGGAATGTGGCATCTCGAGGGAGCAGTTGATAGTTCAGCGTAGCTTGGGTGCGATGCAGTGGCGGTCCTGTGGAAGATGTGTGGAGGTCAGGGGTCAGAAGGTGCTCCGAAGTGGATGCTCTTCATTGTAGTTAAGGTGTCTTCTGTGGTGAGAGGGGTCCAGGAGAGAAGGGTCAGTTGCATGGCGTCGGTGTAGGAGGGAGTTGAGGCAACATAACAACCCTGCTACCACCAAGTACATCCAGCTAACCAAATGGAAACAGCTCGCCTCACAGAACACAGTCTCCATCATTAAATCGGTCTACTCAGGGGCCCCAACTGACCCATGCCCTCACCACATCTTCAACCTCAGTTGCAATTGCCACCTTCCTGGAGGACTGCAAACACACAGAAGTCAAAGCTCTACTAAAGAAACCATTGGCAGACCCCAGCAAACTCAACAGATACCGACTGATCTCCCTGCTTCTGTTCCCGACTAAAGTATTAGAAAAAGAAAAACAACTGTCCTCACATCTGGAACGGAACCTCCTACTCACTCCTCCCAATCCGGATTCCATAGCAACCACAGCACAGAGACAGCCCTCATCATGGTTACTGACGACATCCGAGCCCTTTGCGACCGAGGAGAGACTAGGACTCTGATCCTCCTAGACCTCTCAGCAGCCTTTGATACGGTCTCCCACCTCACACTCATCACAAGGCTACACAACATAGGTATCCAAGGAGCCACTCTCAGATGGATCGCCTTTTTCCTCACCACAAGAATGCAAAAAAGTCCGCCTTCCCCCCTTTACCTTTGAACCCAAGGAAATCATATTTGGAGTACCTCAAGGATCCTCGTTCAGCTGCACTGTCTTCAACCATTATATGAAAACTCTGGCCAGCATCGACAAAACCCACAGAATCAACATCATATCCTATGCCGACGACACACAGCTCATCCTATCCATCTCCAAAGACACTATCAGCACCAACTTCCACAACTGCAAGACAGACGTCTCCAACTGGATCAAGGACAACTGCCTGAAGCTCAACACGTATAAGACAGAGGTACTGATTTTCGGAAGCAAAAGCTCCCCATGGGGTGCATCCTGATGGCCCTCAGAACTCGGACCTACTTCCACCCCTATTGACCATGCTAGGAATCTAGGCATTATTCTGGACAACCATGACAACTCAAGTCATCTCCGTCTTCTCCTTCTGCTTCTTCATCCTCTGCATGCTTCATAAGACATTCAAATGACTACCCCAAAGTTCAAAACGCACCATCTCCCCGACCCTCATCTCCAGACGACTGGACTATGGCAATGCTCTCTATGCAGGGTTTGTAGCTCACCTCCTCTAACAACTACAGACCACAAGGAATGCCACTGCCAGGCTCCTTCTGGATCTCCCTAGACAACCCCACATCACCCCCTACCTCTAGGTACTCCACTGGATCCTTCTAAAGAAAAGATGCCAATTCAAGCTCCAGACCCATGCATACAAGGCCCTACACAACTGCAGACTGAACTTCCATCAGCCCACCAGACACCTCCACTCCGAGTCCCTTTCTCTAACCCTCACCCCCTGCATTCGACATAGCATATGCAGAGGTCGCTCCTTCTCCTACCTATCAGCGAAGACATGGAACAAGCTACCCTTTCATCTACAGACCTCCCCATCTGTTCTAGGATTCCAAAAGACCCGGAAGACCTGGCTATTCGGCTAATCAACTGGACCCTCCCACCACCTTGATACCCTCATGGGTGATAAGAAACACTCTACAAATCTACTGATTGATTGAACTCAGTGGAGTATGTTAACCATGTCTGCTATATACAAGCTAAATAAATGGGGGGCACTCACAACTCAGCTTCAGTCATTAGTTGGTGGGTAAGTGAGTGATTTAAAAGTGACTAAAGTGCATTTGTATAACTTGAAGCAATGCTGCTTGAATGCCCCAGCTCGAACTTTTCTTCCATAACATAACACTATTTGCTCAGTCAAAAGTGGCTGAGCAGCCAAGAAGCAGTTATAAAGTCTTGTTTCATGCAGGTCAGCTGCTTGATTGGTCATAGTGTTTAGGGTTAAGATGCTATCAAGTGTCTTGCAGTCCTTCCAGAAGACCAGTGGTTAAAACTATAACGGCTTAATTCACACACTTTTGTGTAAGATTACATTTTTTGATATTCTAAAACTACAAGTTATTAATAAGTTTATGACTGCAGAGACTTCGCAGTTGGGCTGGAGAATTCTGCACATGATAATATAGGACAGTCTTCGCAGTTAATAACTCGTAGTTTCCAAATACAAATAAAAAAAGTCAACTTACACAAAATGTCCATTTACCTTTGTGAATCAGGCCCTGAGAGTTTGGCTTTATCTACTCATAGTTCCAGTTTTTTCAGTAAAACTTTACTCTGCACTATTGCTTAAATGTCTTAAAGGGCAATTTTGTGGATCCTTGACATCCCTCTCTCAAAAATTGGCTGAAGCACTGATCAATTCCAATAGTCAGCAATTATTTTTTGTTTCAAATTGAAAGTAAGAAGTAACCACAATGCTCCCTTCCAATAAGGCATGCCTGATTTATAGATATTTATGGAGAACCTGTTTAGACCAGGTGTTTCATGAGGGTGTACTCCAGGGCCGGACTGGCTACCGGGCGTTTTGGAATGCTGCTGAGCTGGGGGCTGATGTCACTGCGGTGGGGGCTAATTTCGTTGATGGAGACCTGCGTGTGCTTCGAAATAAACAAAGCAAAACGAATTTCGTTCAGCACACGCAGGTCCCCATCAACGAAATCAGCCCCCAGCTCGGCAGCATTTCAAAACGCCCGGTAGCCAGTCCGGCCCTGGTGTACTCCTATTATGTTACTCAAGAGAAACTCTTTGAAATCAAATCATGTAGGGAAGTATCAATCAGTTCTCAGTTTAGTCCTTCTGATGAGTACTATAATGAGGACACATCATTTGTTGGACGGTGGCTTATTAGTCGGTGCATGTAGGTACCTACAACTAGTAATAAGACCACAATCACAAATAAGGTCCAGTCAAGTTTCAATAAATTAATCTTTGCTCAACCTTTGGCAGCTTGGCTGATGAGCAGTTAGGCTTAACTTGGGAGACAGGAGTGTACAGCATTTATTATCACCAAAACAGTAAATAAGTAAGACACAAAACACAATAAAAATCCAACACCAATTCATAAAAATTGGGAATATTTTTAACACCAAATCGACAAAAATCCAATCTAGTGAACTGGAGATATGGTTTTTAAAGATTAAATGCAAAAATGTGCTTTCCAGTGCCTAAAAGTGAAATGGCTGGATACGTTTTTACCTTTGCACGTAGTCACTGTTTTGGAGCTTTTTTTGTCAATGTCAAGTGAGCGGCTTTGATAAACCGGACTTCGGTTCGACAACAGTGGCCTGCTGCAGCGCTCTGCCTCAGCGAGTCCTGGTGGTCTTTGCCTTTATCGTCGAGGTTGAAGAACTCCGGAGCTTTCAGTAGAGCAAACCTGCACGCTCAGGCAGAGTTGTGGTTCAACATCTTCTTATGGAGCTTTTCCCAAAAAGTTGTCCAAAAGTTTCCAAACTTTCAGAACTTCTTCTGAAAGGTCCTGTGAGGGTCTTGAAGGGTACACAGCATTAGCCAAGGGTTCAGAAGCTCTGATTTGCCTCTTGGGGTTTGGGGACTGCAATTCCCACAATGCACCTGGTCAATCCAAGTAAAGTCCAGTTGAAGCTGGTAAGCTGGGCTTGTGCTGAGGATGTTGTTGCAAGAAACTTCTTCCAGCACTTTTCTGGCTGTTACTGATCAGGAAGTCCACTCTTTATCTTTTAAGACAGGCAAAGTCCTCTTTGTGAAGCATTGAGAGTGCAGCAGGGGCAGTTCTTCTGAGTGCAGTCCTCTCTTTGTGCCGTTTAACGGTTCAACAGGGCAGTCATTCTTCTTCAGATGTTTCCAAGCCGGAATCTGATGTGCTACACTACAATGGAGAAAAACTAAATTGGCAGTTTTTCCCTCACCAGGGCATATAAAACATATTTTATAACGTCCCTTCTTTTAATTACAAGGCACCCTACCCTTGGGGCACCTAGGGGTGACTTATGTGCAATAAAAAGTAGTTTTAGACTTTGGAAGTACTTTTAATTACAAAGTCAAATTTGGACATAGTTTTATTTTAAAACCAGCCTGCAAGGCAAAACTGCCTTTAAAAGGACAGCGGACGCCACAGCAGTGTACACGTAAGTACTTTAAATCCACTGAGGTCTCTAAACCTACATGCCCTACCATATACTAGGTACTTACAGGTAGGTTGTCTGAACTAATTGCAATTAAACCCAACTACCCTATACCTTTTTAAAAGGGCACTGGCCCTGGGCCTAGGTGGCAGAGCCCAGGGCACAATCAGCAGCAGTAACCACTAGTATTAGTCAAAAATTGGGGGTGATTAGGGCAAAAGGTCAGATGTTTTCACATCCATGTATTAGCCTGCATAGTATTAATACTTATTCTGCTTACCTTTCCATTGAGATTCTGTACTAGATTCTTAGTATTTTTAGTCTTGATTGTAGGGCCATTAAAGAATGCCCACCAATTGCTTAGAATAGTATCTTTCACTGGTTGCTCAGACCTCAGTTTTATAGCGTTTCCGCAAATCATTGATCTTTTTTCTTCTCTGAAGCTAATTTAAGTTTTTTCTTTTGATATATAGTATGTTTCACTTTTGTTGTTACAATGCCTCCATAAACCATAGCTTCACACTTCCAAAATTATCTTGTGGTGCTCTACTAACTGCACATGCTCTACGAGGTAAATGAATGGTGGTGGTGGATACATCCAATAGATCATCCAATATTTCTCCTCAGAGATCCATAATAAATCCTCTGTGTTCCTCACATAAAAGCTGTAGAGTTTCGGTCATCTTACAAGCTTCAATAGATCTTGACTTCCATGTGCTCATTTTAGTAGCCATAGCACCGCCAGGCACTCCAGAAATCTGAAATCATCATCATTCTTTGATCACCAAAGAAAAGCTCAATGCTTATGTAATATGACCATTTTCCATTTTGTCAGGTATACTAAAGGAACTTGTTTTCTGAGATAATGAAACCGAGACAAATGCAAAATCTAATTCTGAAATGTTGTGTGAATCCATTTGGATCTGCGTTTCATCTTTTATAGATGATATTTCTTGTCATGAAAGTGGTTGGGTTTTAGGAAGGCTGGCTACAATGTACTTCTAGTACACTAGCTTCCCATGACTTGTCTTCCTCTACATATCTCAGCAATGTTGACTTGTTAATCATCATTTAATAGGACCTCAATAAATTTGGAAAGCCTGTATTTTTTATATAGCTTAAAATTATGTTTGTCTCTTCCTTGTGAGTTAATCAGCATAGGTAATCTTTGGTGAACCAATTTAGTTGGCACCAGCCAGTTATCTCACCAAAAAGCCCATTTAATGAAGGGGCAACATATGTTTTAAAAGAAAGAGCTCTACCTCAGTCAGAAAAAATATGCATTTTATTCCCAACCCATTTCAGTTTTTTTCCTTAGTTTTTCTGTGTTTTTTTAGGTTGCTTAACTCTCATGCACTTCCTGAACACTAAAAGGTTCCTTTCTAGGGATGAATTATGTGATGATAATATGCTTGCTATTTGTTCCTGATAAAATACACTTTGCTGCTTTAAGTCAGGTTAGAATAGTATTCCTGTTTAGTATATCATGTTGTCTTCCAAATATATAATTTTGAGTGAATAGTAACCTGTTTTACACTTTTGTGTCAACATTGATTTATTGTTGATTAGAATGTGAGTCGGTAGTGCTTACTATAAGTCTGCGGGCTTTATTGTAGTCACACGCTATATAAAAACTGAGCCAAATATTAATTTTAGATTTGTTCAACATTGAGAGATGATGTAAGACATTTGTACTATGTTTATAAAGGACTAAATATTATAATGTGGCCATATTTGTGCTCCTTCACATGCTTTGGTTTTTGCAATATTTAATTGAGGCGGCCCTTAATGAGATTCAGGCTTTGAACTACCCTTCTGGATAAGATAATTACTCTGCTCCCTGCAAATAGAACACAGCTACTCAAGGAAATATACCCATTTGAGAGGATTAATCTTCTAATGGTTGAAGAAGAGGACAGTTCCAAATCTGCAGTGGGTAATTGACTGACTCTTCACGGGTAAGCTGGGCATGCTTTTCCCACTGGACCAATAGGGAAAAGGGCAGACCTCTGGCACCAACCCTACCTGGGAAGGAATCAGTTTTGCTGTGTCAGTTATGAGTAGATCCAACAGGGAGAACTCTTTCAGTCAACAACATGATTCCACCATTTTGGGAATACCCACAATGCTGTAGAAAGAAGTGGATCAAATAGTAGGCTGCTCCTAGAAAGTGACAGTCAGGGGTTGAGCGACGATATGACATCTCTAGCTTTTATAATGCTCCACCTCCACTTTTACTTTTTATCCTCCCCTGTTCTCCATCTTGTATCCATCACCCTTCTCCTGTCCTTCATCGTATCTAGAAATTTCTTTTCAAAAACTGTTAAGGAGCAAGTCAAATTATACCTATGAGCATAAGCAGTATTTAATGTTACAATGGGTTTAAGCTGTATCCATCTCTTTAAGATTGGGGTGGCGATTCAAATGTTTAAACATAGGGACTTCAAAAATGACTAAACCATAATTCGAGAAATAATACTGGAAATGACCTTATCCATATAAAAGACTCGATAAACTGCTACAAGTGATACCATATGTAAGAGGAATATGGTGATAGGTAACCCCTTCTGCAGCTGAAGCAGGTAACTGGGTACACACATAGCAGTCGCTAGCATCCATGGTATCAATATATTCATAAAGCAACTTAAAATAAGCATTTGAAGCTAAATCTCCTCTCAATGAATCTATATGCAGTGCCCTAAAGTTAAATGCACGCAAATTACTCTCAGTAGGAATCGTAACTCTAGGAGTAATCTTAGGTTTAATTTCACTTGAATTGGGAAGTGTAGGTGAATATGATCCTAAAAGCAAAACAATTAGTCCTACAACAATAGTTGCTAACATACCAGCTTATATAAACCTACGTCCAGATGATTACTAGTTTTCATAATAGCGGCAAACGCATTTCCTCCGTATGTTTCCACTTGTGCTAATGACAAAACTAAGTGCGTGGATCCAATGATAAATTTATGTATAAAGACTTTGTGAGTCTTCCCTAACCATACTCTCTTCTTCTAAATTACCCCTTCTGCTCCTTTTGCATCCTCATGACTAGGGAATCTTCTTAATTCTTTTTAAACAAAGTTCATTTAATTGTCTTTAATGTAATTAAAGATCAAGGCTCAGTTCAAAGACCATGCCAGTTGCAGCTCAGGCCAGTTCATTCAATGGCAGAAACAATTCAAATCAATGTTTAGTGTCGAACTCAGATTCATGGAGGTGCATCTGGTATCTCACTACTATTGTCCAAACTGCAAGATCCCGTATTGCTGTAATTTTCTACAAAGTATGTCCACTCAGGGGTCTGACAAGGTACCCTGGCTCTTTTTGATCTCCTTGAGCGTCGACTGTTCATCTTCACTGTCACTCAGACCAGAATCCTCAGTATCCTCTGGGACAGTACATGGTACATGTTCTGCAGCCAGACTTAGTCTCTCCCCCTCTTACCTTCTCTGCTAGCCGTCTCCAGCTTACATTCGGCTTGACACATCACTAGGCTCTTTGTCAGGGTCTGAATCTGGTTCAATCATCACCACAAGTCAAGACTCTCTTCCTGTCTCAACCCCATACACCAACATATCACAACCCCCCTCAGGCTGAGAGTGTGCTGTTGCAGGTTCTCGGACAGCCACTGAGCTCTGAGGTTCTCACCAATTTTCTGTTGCTTTTTCAACCTCTTCCTGTTACCCTTCAGTTGCTGTGTTCACTTCTGGGAGAGGTACCATCACATCATCAAGGGAACACTCCACCCTACCTGTGTGGGCAGCATGTATACAGTTGGGAAGGCCTCCACATTTAACCCCTTTGCTGCTAGGCCTTTCTGCCCCGTGCTAAGCCTTGTTTTGGATATTTGGGATAGTTCATGCTTAGGTGCCTGCAACTTTTTGTCCACATAAGGTATCCACACCAAGTTTGTGTCCTTTTCTTCAAACATCTTGGGGATTCTAAAGGTACCCAGGGTTTGTGGATTACCCTGGAGGGGACCGAGAAATTGGCCAAAATACAGCTAAATTTTGTTTGTTTAAGGAAAAATGGGAAAACAGTGCTGCAGAAGAAAGCGTCTGTTTTGTTTCCCAGCAAAAGGTATCAACAAAGGATTTGTGGTGCCTAAAATCACCATCTTCCCAGCTTTCAGGATCAGGCAGACTTTTGTCAGAAAACCAACATTTTCTACAAAGTTTTGGCATTTTACTGGGACATAGCCTGTTTTTTCGATTCTTTGTGCTTTTGACCTCCTTTTAGTTAGTGGTAGAAATGGGTATGAAAGCAATAATGGATCCCAGAGAACTATACATTTTGGCAAAGTAGAAAAAATTCTAAATTCAGCAAGGGATCATTTGTTTAGATCCTTGAAGGTTTTTCTATGGAAACTAACAAATGAAATAAAAAAATTGAAATTGAGTTGGAAAAACTGCCATTTGTGCCAACGTTTTCACCTGTAACTTCTTCTAAGTATAGCATATTTTTAAAAGCAATATACTGTTACGTCTGGTGGACCCTTCTGGTTGTGGGGATATATAGGACTTGTAGGTTCACCAAGAACCCAAGGTACCCAGAGCCAATAACTGAGCAGTTCATTTGGTAAAATATAAAGAGTGAAAAATAGGTTCCAAGGACACCTATATATTTCTGAAATGGGAACAAAATATAGAGTTTAGAAGCAGTGGTTATTGGCACATCTCTGAAATTGTGGGTAACCATACAAGCATGTGAATTAGAGGACACTTTTCAAAATGACTTCTTTTTTTACACATTGTCTTACATTTGGAAGGCAAAAATGCAAAGAAAGTCAATTGATAATAACACATGTTCTACAATTCTGTGTTCCGCTAAGCATCCCGATAAAAATGGTACCTCACTTGTGAAAAACACATTTTCCATATATTTCTGTGATGGAAAGTTCTGGAATCTGTGGGGAGCCACAAACTTCCAGCCACCCAGCATTCCCCAAAGTCTCCCAATAAAAATGGTACGTCACTTGTGTGGGTAGACCTAGTACCCGCGACAGGAAACAGCCCAAAATGCCTTGTGGACACATGACATTTTTCCAGTGAAAACGGACCATTTTTTTTGCAATGTGCCTAGTTGTGGATTTTGGACCCTAGCTCTGCCGGAACCTATGGAAACCTAGAAAACCTATACATTTTGTAAAACTATACATGCAGGGGAATCCAGGATGGGGTGACTTGTGTGGCTCTCACCAGGTTCTGTTATCCAGAATCCCTTGCAAACCTCAAACTTTGTAAAAAAAACACATTTTCCTCTCATTTCTGTGATGGAAAGTTCTGGAATCTGTGGGTAGCCACAAACTTCGACTCACCCAGCATATCCCCAAGTCTCCCGATAAAAATGGTACCTCATATGTGTGGGTAGGCCTAGTACCCACGACAGGAAATGACCCAAAACGCAACAAGGACGTCCTCCTGCAACCTTTCACTTCTTTTTATTTTATAAGATATTGCTAGCAAAAGATTGTAATTGGCCTCATCTTCAGATTTATTGACATATTCTCCATTGAATGCATGGGATTATGAGCACAATATCGTGCAACCTTGTTGCTGCACATTAGATAAACACTTTACAACTACTGTTTTGGCAGGCAAGTGCAATGCTTCCAGCAATCTCATGACATGGTCCCCATTACGAATGGGGGATCCTGATGATGTGTTATGTTTTCTGCCACAAGTATAACCTGCTCATATTTAGTCTGACGTGACTGTTTGTCAAGTGCTAAGTGCATGTACGCATCAGCAATATATTTCCACTGAATGGGGCACTGTGACAGTAAGAGGGTGCCCCATAGTGATACTCTCACATCTTTCAATGCTGACACCTACTGACATCACAGCTTTAAGGCACCAGGGCAGTCCTGCAGCTACAGGATCATGGGTTGCAGAAAAATAAGCCACAGATCTCCGTGCATCCCCCGCATCTGTGAAAGCACTGAGAGAGCCCAGCCCTCCCTCTCACTGCAGAAATGAAAGCGTAAAAGCTTTATTATAATCAAGCATTGCCAGGGCCAGTTTTTTTAAAGGATTTAATTAAAGAGCGAAGGACTCTCTGTATACCCGTGTGGGACTCGGCACCATGCCAAAACACTGTTCTGAAAACGGAAAGCGAAAAGGTACTGACTATCCTTATGCAGGTGTATAGAGAAGAAAACTTGGTATAAATCGATCACAGTAAACCATTCAGCCTCACTAGGAATCTGAAATAAAATCACAGCTGTATTCGACACCACAGGACAACAGGGAACAGCAATGTTATGAATTGTTCTGAGGTCCTGCACAATGCAGTACTTACCACTATTTTTCTGCAGGCCCAGTATGGGTGAGTTACATGGGCACCCCATTATCTCCTTCAAAATGCCTTGTTGTATCATTGACTCAATCACCGGGGCAATCCCAGCCAGTGTTTCGGAGGTAAAATTGTACTGAGGAGTCCCTGGATATGCAGCAATAGGTTTAACATTTATACGAACAGGCTCAACTTCCTTTGCAAGACCTATGTCCTTTCCTGAAAAGTCCCAGACTACAGGCTTCACAGTGGCCCAGATGTACGACCGTATTTGAGGTTGCAAACAGGAAATTGGCCAGTCTGCGACCGCAACATAGGTCTGCCCTATTTACCTACCCTATTTTGCGAGTCGGTAACCTATTACCGACTCGCAAAATAGGGATTGTGAGTCGCTATTAGGAAGGGGTGTGTCAAGGATGTCCCTTCTAATACTGCCTCGCACTTCAAGGGAAGATTTTTTTGCGGCCGCAAAACACTCACAGTTTACCGCACATTTCTAATGGGTGTTAAGCCACTCGCAAACGGGAAGGGGTCCACAGTGTACCCCTTCCCCTTTGTGACTGGCATTGAAAATATTTTTTAAGAGCAGGCAGCAGTCCCAGGGACCACTGCCTACTCTTAAAAAAGGAAGCAGTAACATTTAATTTTTCATTCTTAAATGAATCCCGCTTTCCTTTAAGGAAAACGGGCTGCATTTTAAAAAAAATTGCAGTCACAGACGTGGTGGTCTGCTGACCCCAGCAGGCCACCATCCATGGGAGTGCTAGCCATTCCTAAAGGGGTCCCAAATTGCACCTGCCTCGTGAATATTAATGAGGCAGGCGATTTGCGACCCCATTAGGAATCGCAAACAGTGTCTGAGACACTGCTGTAAATTCCAATTTGCGAATTGAATTAGTTTGCGACTCGCAAATTGGAAGGGTCATCCATCTGGCCCAGTATCTCTGAGATCCAGTGAAAAATCACCACTCGTCATCAAAGGGTATAGCCTAATGTCTAGCCCTTGACTCACCAGTTTGAAATCAGCATCCCCGTCAAGGGTTTGGAACTCCACACTTTTCAGTGTGCAATAAAAGGTTTAATTTAGCTTGCATAGCAATTTGCGTCCAAAAAGATTCACTGGACTAGAATCACGCACCACAAACTGATGGCTTTCTTCAAAGGACCCTATCTAACAGCCTTTTCTTGTGTTACAGGGTTTGTCATTTGTTTATTGCAACTCCTACAACTTGGATTCTTTTTCTCCAGAGGGGTAGGTATGGAACTTTTGCTGTTCTAACAGTGGAACAAGTAGCACCAGTGTCAATCAAAAATCACACAGGGTTCCCATTAACTTTGCCTTCTGCAAATGGACCACTGTGGTCTACGTCTAAGACTGTGCCAGGGGCACTATCTTCCTCCTCCCTCAGGCACCGTCATTGTGACAGATCAGAACCATGGCTCTCAAGTGAGTCAAACATAGGAAATTGCTGAAATGGATTTTGGTTCTAGAAGGAAGGAACCGATTAAAATTTGGGAACTGGCTGGGATTAAATCTCGGACCCTTTCCATTTTGCTGAGGCATCGGGGCTTGAGGAACCTGCATCATTGAAGCTTGTGGTATATTAGGACCTTGCATCCTTGGACTCTGCACATTTGGTGGCTGTACAGGATTGCTAACCTGGGTCTGCATAAACCCTGAATTTTAAACCTGATTTTCGCTCATTCCTCTGTTGGGGTTAAGACGGCAGACCGTCTTCCAATTTCTCACAATAATGACATGGATTAGATTTTTTTCAATGTTGCCATATTGATCCCAGAACTCTGGTCAACATGGACATCATGACCTTTATTTTGTGGGTAACCATTTCCACCCTGCATCACAGGACCTCCCTGTTGATTTACACCACCTTGCACAGCACCAACATTCCCTACATACAGTTGATCCTGACTTCCCCTCTGTGCTGCTTTTATCTGTGCCAGCATGAACTTTTCCTTCAACCGTTTCTGTTTCATGTCCAATTCATCACTACAATATTTTGCATAACTCAAGATCTCATCAATTGACTTATTTTGCCAACAGATGAAAGGCTGTTGAATCATCAAATTAATCTCAGGCCTCAATCCTGTCATAAACTGAGACACAAAACTTCCCATGTATTTGGTTTCAGGATTTACTATCCTGCTATGTTGCTTAAACACTTGCAACAATCTCTCATAAAAAGCATGCACAGCCTCTTTAGGTTCCTGAATCATTCTGTTAATCTTAACCCAGCCAATATCCTTTTCCGGCACCTTCCCTTTCAAAAAAATAATCACCAGTTGATACTTTTTCATCACCAAAGGCGATGGGCATGAGATATTGGATTTCTCTGAGGCTCCTTCTCTGCCACTGTATGGACACTTTACACTCTGCCTATAAGTCACTCTGTACCACAATATTGAAAAGGATTTTCAAACCTGGGAAATCTTTTCAAATTGATCAACCTGGATATAGCACAACACTGAGTTCTCTCTCAATTTAGGGAAACCATTCATAAATGCAGCTAGATCACATCTACTCCACGGAACATGTAAAATCCTCCAGGCACCTCTCTAAATGGGAAGTTTGAAACCCCTTCTCAATCTATCGAAGAGGGAGGAGGCTCTCGCTTGCTCTCTGTGGTGGATACCAACTTCTATTTCTTCTGCCCTCACATACCTTTGGGGTAGTCTATTGAAAAATCTAAACAAATCATCCAACTCCTGTAAATTAACACAATTTAGGGTTCCAGAGGTATTGGACATAATCCCTTCCCAGGGACTACTGCTCGAAATACACTGATGTGATTTCTAAATAGGCAGTTGGGAACTTTGTTGCCTCTGAGCAGATTTCTCTACAGGGATGAGTCCTGTCTTATTTATTCCCGATTCTCAATGACACAGGAGCAACATATGGTGGAGTCAACCTATTCGGGACAAAAGGAGTTCTTCCTGCCCCCTATCTAGGGGCAACAGGAACAGTAGTGGATGTGCTTACTCCAGTAGGAAGCGTCAGAGCATGAGTCAGAGCATGCGTCATGGCCCCGGACAACTCCGTTTATGTAAGGGAACAGCAGGCCCAATAGTAACTGGAACAGTTATTGCATCTGGTACATTAGAAACAAAAGAGTTAACAGGGGCACAAATCCCCAAATTTTCTCCAATACAGTTCTGACTTGTATTCACTGGGGCGGTGGCTCTCTCAGCCCCCACCGGTAACAGCACCCACCCCTTCAGATTGGGTCACAATATAAGGTGGTTGGCGGGTTGACAATAAAACATTCAGAAATTCATCACTAGAATCACTATCTTCTCCTGAGCCCCTCTGTACTCTCCATTTTATCCTCTTTTTTCTTCTTCTTCTCCTTCTGAGAATCCTCACTCGTCAATGCAATGTACAGCCAAGTTCCCTCAATTATTTCACCTCTCCCCATTTTTGTTGTTTTACATCCCACCTTGCTTCAACACAGCTGCTCACTGCCTTCCTGACTTCACCCTGATACCTCTCCATTTCCTTAACATGAACAGCACATTCTCAGGCATTAAGTGCCTCATATTGTGCGGGTCTAGGGAGGGGCTTCATCTCATACAATACCGTTCTCAGATTTTCTATAATTCTAAAATTAAAGGTGCCATAGTGAGGAAACTTCAAAGTACCTTCATTTTCAGTGATTTTATGCCACTGACTCAGACAAATGCATGTGTGTAGCCCCACATATCTGCCCATATAATGGCCTGCTGTGCCTTCTGGCGGTGCCTCTTCTCCTTCTCGAACAGGAACTCTCACATCTCCCCTAATCAATCTTGGATAGCTCTGAAATATTTAATGTTTTATTACCAATAATATCAACAATCACAGATAAAATTTTCATTTCAAACAAGAAATAATCTCTTAAACCCCAACTCTTGTTCAACGCCAACAACCAATCTAAGCGCAAAAACACTTGTTCTGTCCTATCCCAGCACAGCTCTCTATGATGCAACCAACCAATAACAGTGCATAACTAACACCTTTACAATTTTAATGAACACACCCATTTCTCCAACTCTAAGCAAGCACAATAAACAAATAACTTTTTGTCTGCTCCTGTAGAGAATTCAAAGTCTTCAATCTCACAAGAAATGGTCTGAAGGGCCACTTTCTTGAGTTACACAGACACACACTCAGATGAAATCTTGGCCACTGGGAAATCACCCTGATTAATTCAGTTTCTCTCTTGTGCAACAGGACCCACCACACCAATCACAATTTACTCTCACACAAAATTATATGTCCCTATCTCAATTGTGCAGTCAATGGTACCTCACAAATGACACCACAACAACCTAGCAGACAAATTAGAACACAATGTATTGTCACATATCGCAGGATCTTGGGCTAAGACCAGCCCAATAACAACTTCAACTGCTAAGCATTAAGCACATTCACATCTACACAACAACTAAAATATCTTCACATCCCACCATACAATTTTAGCAAAATACCACAAGCTTGACAAACACAGTTGCAATGCCCGACCATATTAATACTCACTCCACCATTACAACTCTTTCCCGAACCTCTGTGACTCTGCTGGTCCTCCAAACCGAGACATAGTTTTTAAGAGCTAGGTTTGGGCACGCCTAGAATTCCTGGAAAAGGTATTCTAGCTCCCTTTGTTTCAGTAACCAACCATCCAACGTGCTACCTTCTGACAGCATACACTGGTACTTACATCGCAATCTTTCAGTGAAGCTGTTAAACTGATTTCCCCATTGGTTTTGTGGACCTATTTTTGTTGACTTGCAGGGCTGTAAGAGAGAAGACATCAACTGTCCATGTGTGGCTTGTGAAGCTAATTTGACTCTACAATAAGAACCAGGAATCACCTAATATTGATAAATGGATTTTATTTTAGGATACTAATCAATCCAGTATATAAGCAGAATAAAAATAAGTTCAAGAGATTAAACAATATAGAAGGTAAGCTGAAATAGCTCAGTAGATTTAGCCGTAATAAAATGGGGTATAGAACATTGTCAGTCACAACAATAATGAAACAACTTAGAGAAAATAGGTGTTCTAAAAAGAAACTTTCCTCCTCTCTTCTAAAAATAGATTGACTACAGGACCATCTATCCATTATTTCTATTTAAGGAGCTCAGAAAGCGTCAGCATGATATTGACTTCTGTGGAAGCCTTGGAAACAGAAATAACTTTCAAGACTAAAACCTCACACTTGCAGGAAAAAGGTAAGCAGAGTGATCTGTCCCTCTCCAAGTCTAAATGGTGTCTGACTCTCTAACTTTGGAAACACAAATTAAAATAACAGGAGCTTCAGAAACATTGTTATCTCCTCTCACACCACCAGGCACCAACCAAATTGTTACTTGTGAGGAGCATCCACACTCTACTTAAGTTTCCCATCACATTGAAACTGGGACTGTAAACCACAACCTTGAACATCCCGCTGTCCTGGTACATGATGAACAGAAGACCTATTTTGACCATTAGTTCTCTATGTTCACTGCCAATTACCTCCCTTCAGGCCTCACTATTGACAGTCTAATACAAACAATATGTATTTCTTTAACTAACGAGAAGCATGATAATGTACCCGCAAAAAGAAATAAAGAATGTACCGACAAGGCTAATGCATTTCAATTGAGGCCTGCAGTCAGGTCAACTCACCAGTCAAAATTAACTTCGAATACATGATTATACACACACAAGTATAACTTTAAGAATAAGTGCAAAACATGAATGAAAGAGGACATGATAACATGGTTCAGCTGAACATTAGTGCACTCGTATATAAACCTCTTATCCCTACGATGATTACATTTCAGTAATACATTTAAATGCTTTATACGTTAAAGAAGTTAAGACACACAGTAAATACAATGTCAGATATGAGTATATAATTGCAAATTGTGACAAATAAAGGATGGAGCCTAAATTCCACTGCTCCACAGGTCACTAGCTTGCTATACCAGATGTGATCACAGAGGTCTGTTAACTTCACATACTAATGCACCAAACATTTCACTTCGGTTTTTAAATCTAACTAGGAAATAGAGCCAGATTGTTACATGTCCAATTAATTTCAGACTAGATTGGTGCCTCATGATAATGCTAACAGACATTACGGGTTCATTTGGTCAATGCCAACCTCTCCAGATTTATTCTTACCCACATGTTTTTAAATTTTTGACTGGTCACAATGTGAAAGACACCATTTTTCTAGTGTCATATCACCACCTGATTTAATAGTACAGGGTATGCATCCCTGGGCTAGAAGATATCCTCAGGGCATATGTATCTAGGTCAGAGAAAGTAGAGCAGCACTCAAATGCCAAACTACTCAGGGACACAATACTGAGACAGAATTATTTAGATTTGTCACCTTATGTGGCTACGGGCAGAAGAGCGAGGACTTTAAAGAAGTGGCAGAATATAAGACATAGCCAATATGTCAGAAACCTTGCAGCAAGACAAGCAAAGGGCTGAAACTAGAATGCTGGAAAAATAAATTGTATACATAAATTTCAATAGATGGTAAGAACTCCAATATGGCCACTACTTTGGGATTTGCCAATGTAGAAGCCATCTCTGCTCAACATGTGCTGTGAGAAAGTTCAGAGAAAATGCCTGCCACACTTCTCACAAATTAGTCTTATTGGCATATACAATTGCTTAAAGCACCTTTGCACCTCCATTGGGATTACAACGGCTGATAGGGTTGCATGCCATGAATGGAAACACTGTACCTAGAGATCTACCATGACAGAACACAATCAAAGGGTGCATCCTTTTATTGTTCACCTGTGTTCCCCTTGAAAGTAGAGGCATGAAGGAAAAGGTGCTGCTAGTAACACCAAGGGGGTGATAGATGTTCCAGAAGCAGACAACACTCATGTTGTTGAGTTGCATCTGAAGTTTCCTTGTCCTACTTCTAACACTACATTCTTGACTCACGTTTTGCCTGGTTCTGTTCCAAAGTATGCACTTCACTGTTTCAAAACACATCCTAACACCTCATTGATGATGGATCCCTACCACTCTTCACAATTCTGATTCTATTACAGGCATTTAACAACATTAAACTTATATACTCCCTGGGGTTTTAAGTGAGTTCCCAAGCACCACCATCAATATCCTTCCTCAATGACTGAAAGAGGCAGCACATTCTTGGTCATTTCTTTCTCTTTCTGCCAAAGTCACTTGTGCCATAGCTCAAGTGTTCACTCAGTCTCCATATCTTAACAGGCATTAGCAGGGTCAATAGGTCTAGCATTGGTGGTCAGCCTATTGGATTTGATAATGACTGTTTTTTATGTATTTGTAAAACGTTTTTAGAAAAACAGTTTAAAAAACAGGAGCCAGTTTCCACATATATATGGAAAAGTGCGGGCAGTTGCCTTTCAAAGTTTTTGTAAACAAAATTGAACAAAAACATTAAAATATTGTTGCCTCTGCTTGAGAATATGTGCGCACTCACAGGCTGATGTGATTGAATGTTTTAAATAAAGATTAAAAAAACATTTGAAGATGGCCACCTCTGTGTGCACATGCCCAAGCAATAGTGGCCAGTCTGGAGTGGACTGAAAAACCCATTCAAAGATGGCCACCCTTGCCTGTGCATTTAACCATAAAGACTTCCATTTTGGAACTAAGTCCTTTTTAAACATGCCATTGCAAGCAGTGTGCACCAGATGCAACACTTTGCAAGTTGTGGCGATAGCCTGGTAACAGTAGCTGGTGAGACAGCGATTTTAAAAATAATAATAACAAATAATACAGTTTATAACAAATGTGCAGAATTAACATGTAAGCTTTACTGAAAATAATGCTTTTTGGAATGCATAAAAGCTATAAGCTATTCTATTTACTCACACTAAGCCTCAAATGGCTAAAGCAAAGCTGCTTCAAAAGATAACTCAACTAGAAATTATAAATACACACACATTTTTTTATTCTTGCCCTTTCCATGAACATGCTTTTCACAATAAATAATAGTTGCTTGAATGTTTTCATTCATGTTTACAAAATGTTTCTATTTACACAAAGACCAGTGTTAACTCATGATTAGTTTTTGTCATTTAATGGGGTAATGAAGAGTTCATTCATAGAGATGCAGAATTAAAAATGTGAACTTGATTTTTATTTTTTTATTTTTATAAACTCTTTTTTATTGAAATTGTTGGTACAGCATGCATCAACAAAGATATTACAGCTCACATCAGATAAAACAATTGTGCGTCTCATTCCCGTTTGTCACCCCTTGATCTCTTTCCCCCGTCCCTATTCCTCAGCGATTGCATCTGCAAAATGTCTTAACCATGGTGGCCCACTTTCCGGAGCAGAGGGGAAAACACAAATTTTGCCCCTATGTGTGTTCCATTTTCCCCATACCTGATCCCACTTCTTTGGACACCCTCTGTTCGTGTAGACCGCCTTTTCTGCGAACATGCACAGGTCCATATCCCACTCCCACTCATCTAGGGTTGGCGACTTGGGCACACCCCACCTACGAGCAATGTTTCGTTTGGCGCCTATAAAACCCATGGCAATCCAGAGTTGATCCATGCGGGTCATGTCGGTGGCCGTCCACACATTGAGCAAACACAACTTGGGTGACAGAGGCAGGGTACCGCCACTCACCTTGCTCACTCCTGCAGTTACTGTGTTCCAGTATGTCTGGATGACCGGGCATTCCCAGAGTATGTGATAAAAGGTGCCAATCCCCCACATCTCCTTCTACACTTTGCATCGCTAATTCTACCCATCTTGACCAGTGATGTACATGAAATATAAGTTCTGTAGAGAACCTTTAGTTGGATTAGCCTCAACCGTGATGATATGGCAACTTCTCACGGGGAGGATAGCGTGTCGTGCCAGTCCTCCTCCTCTAGGTCCCCCGAGATCCGCCTGCCAGCGCTCATATAGGCGCCTCAACTGGTCAGGAGAATTGTTGGTTATCTTCCGATAGTTAAGTGATATTATCTTGCGGTCTATATGTTCTGTGAGCAGCCTGTCCTCCAGAGGTGAGGCCTCTGGTATTTCACCCTCGGCCCGGAGCGCCGCCTGCAAAGCGTGTCGTATTTGCGTGTCGTATTTGCAAGTATCTGAACGCTTCCCCCAAAGACAGCTCATATTCTTGTCGACCCCTTGATATCTGCTTAACTTGCCCAAAATCTCTGCATGCGACAGGGGTGTATTCAGCATCACTTTATTATACCAGCCTAATTTTCTGTGAGGGCCATTGGGCCGGTGAGCTGCTGCCTATTCGGCTTCATGTATAATGCTCCTCTGAATCTCCCATTACCCATCAGCCACTTATCCATGCGGCAAGCTGGTTCCTGCTGTGCGCCATATATCCATTTATTAATGATCGACAGGTGTGCTGCCCAGTAGGCTATCCCATTATCATATCATCCTCGAACCAGCTTGACGGCTGCAATGCGGGGGGGGTTTCCCGTCCCAGAGTAGTGTTCTGACTTCCCCCTCTATCGATTTGAAGTGCGTTTCAGGGACGCTGTATGGCGTATTTTACAGGGCATATAGGAAATGGGGTAAGGCCATCATTGTGTATAATGCCGCTCGCCCCAACAGGGATAACAGTAATGTACGCCAGTGTCAGACATCATCTTGTAGACGAGTTAAAGGGCCTTGGAGATTTTGTTCATGGAAAAGTTTTGGATTAGCGTCACAAATATTCCTAGATATCGAAAACTGTCCGCATTCTGCCGGCAGGACTGAGGCGGGCCCGTGGAGCAGATATATTATCAATTTAGACCAATTGGTGGTGTATCCCGAGTAGCTCCCAAAATTGGAGCAGATCTGGAGGACCCGGTTAATTGAAGATCGAGGGGACGCCACATACAGCAAAATGTCAACAGCGTAGAGTGAAATTCTATCTTCCCACCCATTTGCCCACTTCAACCCACGTATCAGAGGATCCCCTCATATCCAGCTCACCAGAGGCTCAAGAATCAGTGTGAATATGATTGGGGACAAAGGGCAACCCTGTCTTGTCCCTCGGTGTAAAGTAAAGGTCTTTGATGGATGCCCATTCACCACTGCTTGCGCGAGTGGTTCTGCATATAAAAGTTGGATCCACTCGATATAGGTTTTCCCCAGACCCATATGCTCCAAGACAGCAAGCATATAGGGCCATTCTACAGAATCAAAGGCCATACGAGCAACAGTATGGCAGCGCTTTCCTGAATTGTGTCTTTCCTAGCGAGCACCCCGTTCAGTCGCCGCAGATTTAATGAAGTATTCCGGCCCGGCATAAATCCGGACTGACCCAGGTGTACAAGCTTAGCTACAACTGGGAGAAGCTGCGTCGCTAATATTTTGGACAGAAGTTTGACCTCTACATTGAGTAAAGAGATGGGGCGATATCAGGCGAAATCCTCTGCTGGCTTTCCTTTCTTGTGAATCACCGTTATGGAGGCCACACCTTGGTCTCTGGGCAATATTCCCTCTTGCTTTCTATCAAGGTACAAATTGAGCATGTGGGGTACCACTTTTGTGGCCGTCATTTTGAGGAGTTTTGTTGGGAGGCCATTTGGCCCCATGGCTTTCCCAGCTTGTATACTGAGTATGGCCGCCGTTATTTCCTCAATCGTGAGGTCTGCATCAAGTGATTGTTGTGCTTCCGAAGTTAGTGCTGGGACCTGTATGTCGGCTAGTAGTTCCCTCGACTCATCTATTGCGGCTGAGGCCACAGGGGAATATAGTTGTGTAAAATAGTCAGCAAAGCCCTCCGCTATATCTTGCAGATCCCTCTTCCATACTCCATCCCATCCTCATATCGCCGTGACCCAGCGGTCAGCCCTGTCCTGCCTATCTAGCCATGCAAGCAGTTTGCTTGTGCGCTCTCCCAGTTCATATACTCTGTGTAGTTGTGCCCAGTGTTTTTCTCTAGCTGCCTCAGTTGTTAACTCTCTATATTCCTGCCTCTTAAGCTCCAATACAAGGTCAACTGCCTTGTCTTGGGTATGTGTGGCTGCTTGCTCCCTAAGTACAATGTTGCACTCCAATTCTTCTAGTTTTTTGCACTTCTCTTTCTTGTGTCCCACTGCAAGGGAGAGGGCCTGGCCCTTTATCACTGCCTTGTAGGCCTCCAAATGACTCCGGATGATTGGACCGACCCCACATTTTCAGAAAAGTAGTTATCTGTGGCTTTCAAAAGATTAGTTTTAATGTACAGGATTTTGAGGCACCAGGGATTGATCGAGATTTGTTCTAAGAGTGGGGGCAGCACCAACCACATATCGGGCCAATATGGGGGCATAGTTCGAAATGCCCCTATCTAGATGCCTAACCTCCGTGAAATAATATGTTTTGTCTGCCAGCATCAGGATATGGTCGATTTGGGATCTGCTGTTGTGCACTGCTTAGTAAAAATTGTATTGTCGTGTTTGTGGGTGTGCCTCGTGCCATACATCTGCCAAGCCCACAGATGTCAGAAAGTCGGCCATTGTGTTTTTTGGGTCACGGATTGTTCTTGGGTGGGTATCTAGCTAGTTGTTCGCTCAGTGTCATGTTGAGGTCCCCACCGATCACCAATTCACCCTCCAGCAGGTCCAATATCATCTTGCTCATGTCTGGTAAGGCGACATTATGTAGTGCCGGAGGTATGTATACCGACATGATATTTATGCACCTGCCCTCCCAGGTGCCTGACAAAGCCGCAAAGCAGCCATATTCATCAGTGCGTGAGTGTGTCACAATGAATGGAAAGCTTTTTCACATTAGTATCCCCACCCCTCTGGACCCTGTGGTAAAGCCGGAGTGCACTACTCAATTATAGCTACATCTGTTGAGTGCATTACATGTATTTCTGACTAGATGGGTTTCCTGCAACAAGACGATATCTAGTGCCTGCCACTTAATGTATTGGAGCACCACCCCCCTTTTAAGTCTATCGCCCAACCCATTGACATTCCAAGAGAGCAGATTAAATGCTGTCTCGGCTCTTCCCACCCCAAGAGTATCAACCAATGCTGATGCTGTTTGTCTCACAGGTGTTGGGGCAATATTGTCAAGGACACTCCCTCCGGATGGTTGTGACATAACTGCGTTTATGGTGGTTGCTGTGTTTCTGAGCTGTATTGTCCTCGATCCCAACGGGAAGGGCCGAATCCGCATAAAAGCGTGACCTGCATGCTGATACCTGCAATGAGTATGTAACAAAAACTAAGGAAAACCCCAGTAACTTGCAAACTCCTCCCCACCCTGCCTCCCTGCAAAACGGACTCTGAACTACCCGCCACCCCAACATTGCAGAGTGCCCGTCGTCCTCCCTTCCCTGTTTCGGGGGAGACATAGACCTTTAATTCCGCCTTCCCAACCCCATTGTCAATAATTAACCATTTAGCCTGGAGTCTGTGTGAATGAATTCGTGGCAGATATACTCAGCCATTGTTGCTGCAGGGACACCTGCCCCGACACACTTCGCCCCGCAAAGTCCCGCAAACTCAGCTGAGGCCCGTTCCTCATCTGCCTGGTCATTCGATTAATCTATGTAACTGTAGGAAGTGCGAATCTGTGCCATGCTGGGTCCGTGTGAGAGCTGCCCAAGCAACACAGTTTGTGGTGGAGCTGACTATGTACCTTCTGATGGGTCTTTATCGGTGAGATCCTTCACTTCTTGGCCAGGTGCAGTCCGTTTCTGGTCTCTCCCCATTTGTCTCCTGCGCCTGTTGGGATTATCCGGGCCTCCTGCTCGCAGTCAGCCGTCCAACCACTCCCAGGCCACCTCTGGCTCTGTGAAGAACCATGTTTTACCCTCGATCTCCACCCTAAGTTTTGCAGGAAACAGCATTGCATAGGTCAGGGCATTGTCTCGGAGGGATTTTTTGACTTTGAGATAGCTCCTTCGCTCCCTCTGCACTTTCATAGTGAAGTCTGGAAAGAATGTGACAATATTATTTTCAAATTTGAGAGGAGGGGCACAGCGTGCGGTTTGTAAAATCACATCTCTGTCTCAGAAGTTAAAGACACGTGCTAGTATTGGCCTGGGTGGTTGCCTAGGTTTAGGTCTCCTACCCAGTACTTTCAATGGAGAAGTAGTTGGAGAGGTTTTTAGGTTGCAAATGCCCAGTGATTAACTCCTCCAGAAATAAGTCAGTGGTGGGGCCCTAGGCTTTTTCTGGAACCCCCAGAATTCTGACATTGTTCCTTCTGGCCCTGCCCTCATAATCATCCAATTGGTCCACCAGGGCCTTGCTTGTAGTTTGCAGTTCACAAACTTGTTTTTCCAGGGCCTTGGTGTTGGTGGCGAGGCCCTGAGTTGCTTCCTCCACCTTTTTCACCCGGTCATCCATTTTCCTAAGGTCAGCATGGATGAGGGAGATTTCTGTGGATACCGTGTCTATACAGGATTCGAGCGACGTACGCACAGTGGTGACTGTTTCTAGTATGTCTTTTAGGGTGGGGTTGCCCTGTTCCGCCGGCAACCACTGCGTTCCCTGCACTGTGTCAGGTTGAGCACTTGCTCCCTCCTGGTTCTTGTGCCAGGAGAACTTGTCCAGTTTAGGTTGGTGGGAGCCGCGTTCTCCTTTGCTCCCCGACATGGCCCAGATTATAGTGGTGGTGTCAGGCCAAGCCACTATCCGAGGGGACGGGCCCAGGAGGTATCACCGCCGCCTGCCCAGGAAAGTGTCCCCACCAGCCTGACGGCTCTCTCCCGCACCGGAGTCGTCGCCGGCACTTTGGCCCTTTAGGCAGCAACGGTCTCTAAAGGGCTCAGCACAAGGTCGCAGCGAGCTGGCAATTGTAAAGTGTTCTTGTGGCTGCTGACAGGGTGCGACGACCTCCACTCACTGCTGGATACAGGGAACTCTCCTGACGGCACCCTTTGGCTTTACACAGTGCAGCCGCATGCGCTGCTTCCACCATGAAGACAGTGCCAAGCCGCCCCGTGAACTTGATTTTTAACGTACTTCTTTTTTTTCCAATCAATGTTAGTTCTGCAAAATGTTTTCTTTTTCATTAATACAGTTGTTTCGACCTCTACATATACCATTCTTTATAGATTGGGTTTTAAATGGTTGGAGATGTAGTAATACGTGGGAAAGTGGACCTGAATGAGACAAGACCCACATGAAGTCATAATTGTTATAATTTAGTTGCAAACTTAACATTGCTGCCGATGCACTATTGTATTTCTGAGAGACGATGAGGAGTGATCCTGTTCCCAGTAGAGCATTGATTGCTGATTTACTGATGAGATATGGAAGGAGCAACATGTTGCAAAGTTTCAGAATGTGGTGTCTATATTAGTGCATGTTCCTAGAGTAGGTTAACCACTTTCCAGAGACACTTTTACCCACTCCTTTCTGGACATTTGTCCAGACCCATTTTTTTTATCAGACCCAGACTTTATGTCATCTTGCTTTGAGACTCTACTGAGTTTCATGAACCTCTCTTCATGGTAAGTTCTGCTTTCACATTTGTGATCTATTTGAGCTAACTTTAATGTTAATGGTTCATGCTGTTCTCACTATCTCAAACTAGAACTCTTTATGGGTTCTTTCTAACTCCATTTTCACCAGATTCTTAGAATAGGACTTCTTTCCTTTATGAAATGCGCTTTGATACATTTATTATATGATCTGATTGTCCAATATTGATTTTATATTACTGTCATATTTTGATGATTGATATTCATTCAAATGTAACTTGTAATTTGCAATAAAGATGATTAATAAAACCTTTAGCTCATATCAAACTCTCATTATTGACTAATAATAGATTAGTGATTGTGATAATAATTTATGTGATATTCAGCCCTATCCTCCTCTAAAACAACTGCTAAAGACCCATCACATTCGAAGTGGGCAGCGGAGGGGTTAGCCCTAATGCTGGTAAACTGCGCCTTTTAATCCCTCTGATTTCACGCTACAGCACTGGGAAGCTGACAGGTACCCAGAAACTTTACAATAAGGAAATATATACATATGTATATTCCTTTATAGGAGGATGTACACATACCCACTAGTCTCTCGCGCTCAAACCAACTACCGCTACAACATTGTGTTTGGTAAGAATACCATCACTCCCAAAGAAAGGAACAAATGCATCAAGTGACTTCGGTGCTTAATTTATAAAAAAGAATACGTTTCGAGGTGCAAAGTTTTTTTCAATTGCACTATCAAAGGTTGGGGTGCGAATAGAGAGGCTGAATAATCTTGACTCCACATATGCCTCTTCAATCCACCACCAGACCATCCCTATATCTTATTTTCACACTTGTAGGTCCTTATTCACCCCTGCCTTATCCTTTTCTCACTCCTTTTCCAACTTTCTTTTACCTTCTTTTTTCCCTCTTTTTGTGTTTTTCTTTGTCTTGCTCTGGATCAAAGTTTGTTGAGGAAAAATAAGTGATGGTTCCCAAAAATGAGTGCCAGTGCGCCCCTCCTGCAACCACCAGCTCAGATTAAGCTCTGAGTGGTCTGCTCCACTGGCAATGTTGTAAGATGCACTGGGAGGATACAAAATGTGTGACAAATGAACCGACCAGTGGATGAAGAGGACTTGGCCAATGCCTAATCTAACAAGAATTCTCAGTCACTAAAGTTGATGTTTAGGGGGTACTTACAAGAAATGACGATTCGCTGTTTTGCCACAGCGGAATGCCAAAAATGTTACCTCCGCGATAAGACAGTACCTAACGCCATGTTAGCATCATATTTACGATACGGTGCTCCATGGCTTTAGGAAGAGGCCAATGTCAGAAAAACTGACGCTGATGTGTGCGTCGAATCTGTATAAAAATGCAAGTTAATGTAGAAAAAGTGACATTTGGCCAATTAGCGGCGAGAAAACCAGATGCTAGCTGTACTAGCGTCACTTTACATACACAAAAATACAAAAACGCTGTTAGAAAAAAAAGTGACACTCACCTGAAAGCAGCAATGGAGCAGCCAAGAGTGAGCACAGGCCAGGACAACAACCCTAGCAAACCCACTAATAGCCAAGATGTCCAGCCAGAGTACCAGGTGAAGAGGAAGAGGAAGTGCAAGTTCAGTGAGGAGGAGAATCAGATCTTGATCACGAAGGTGACGGAGCACCAGCACCAGCTCTTCATCAGCTCCAACATGCCACTGGGGAGAAAAAAGACCATATGGCAGACTATAGTGGACAAGGTGAACAGTGTTGCCTAAGTCAAGAGGACAGTGATAGACTGTAAGAAGTGCTGGCAAGATTGTAAGTGCAAGACAAAGGCGAAACTGGCAACCAATCACAAGGCAGCATTACAGACCGGAGGTGGTAATCCAGTGTCCTGGGAGGAGTTGGATCCCTTGGAGGAAGAGGTGACTGCTGGCATCTGTGAGGAGTAGTGGTTGGAGTTGCGGGACAGGACAGTGCTGACTATGACTCAGCTTGATGCAGCAAGGTGGTTTGTGGTTCTGTGCTGCACCACATGTCTATGAAATATGCCCCTTTGTCTCACCTGGGCCTTTGCAGATTATTATAGCCTGCAAATCCATAGATTAGAATTGGTATCTCAGAGGAGAAACAACACATCTGAGGGGTGGGGAATAAGTGGCCATGGATAGTACCTACACATAGGGACATTCCAAGTGTCAAGTCCATAGTCGCCTAGATTAAAATACATTGTACGCAGCTGTCCTGGCACGCAGGCTCAGAACACTCAGGTGTCAGCTGCCAGGGTAGCTACCACATGAGGTCCTCTCATCTACTAAATATGATTGGGGGTCGGGATAAATGCAAGTGATGTACACCAGAGGACTTTGGCCATATTTACAGTGAAATACTGCACCACATCGATGCAAACAAATAAGCTGCACTGAGATGTGTCATTGCAAAAATGCAGGGATGGGCTGTATTTATAGGTATATGTGCCACCCCTGTGCATACCCCTGCGCTAGTGCAAAAAGAAAGCAGTGTGACAATGCAGGCACCCTTGCACCATGGCACAAGGGTGTCTATGTTGGTGCTAGACAGCTATTTTTTTCACCAGTGCAAGGGAAAACATAGGTGTGTTCCATATTCTTGTAAATACACCACATCACTGCGTTATTGAAATGACCCATTGTGGCACTGCACAATTTTACGCCGTGCAGCGCTATTGTCTCGTACACATGCCCCTGAAAGTGAAAATGTATTGCACCTTGATTGTTAATTGGATGACTCATTTCAACATCCAAGAGAGATCAGCAATAGCAATTCTCCATCTCATTGTAGAGGATAAACCCTCAACTCCTGGCCAGAAGCCTGTCCCGGACTTCAGCGATGATGGGGATGATGACAACCTGCATACCATCAACTAGAACACCCTCCAAGAACTCCTGGACTCTATCAACGCACCATCTCCAGACATGGGGAGGGTCAATAGCATTGTGGAGTCTCCACATTCCCCACCTAGCAATCAACAGTCATTACCTGACACCCCACCCAGACCCCTGAACTCCGAGGACCCACAGACTACCTTCCAACGCACTGCAGTAGGAGTGCAGCGAGAGTTCGTGGGTACCTCACTCCCAATAGAGGCACCTACTCTCTGCTCCATGGCCTCCAGCAGTCCCTGCTGACATCGGTGGTGTAATGAGGCAGAGGCATGAACAAATGCCCTGCCAAAGTGGCACCAGCAATGTGACCAAACAGCTGGGGGTAGTAAGAACCATGTTGGAGTCCATGGAGCAGTAGCAGGACTCCCACTTTGCTGCCATGGCTGCCTACCACTGCAACATTGCTGCTGTGCTGTAAAACCAGCAGATCCCCCTTGCTGCTGTGCTGCCTCATGTGTTGGCACAGATGAATGCTGCTGCAGGCACGGGATCCACATCTTCCACCCCTGATGTGTGTGTACCTCCCTTGGCTGCCGCACCTACAACCTCACCCTCACGGGAGACACCATACACATCAGAGGAAGAAGATGTGGATGGCACATCTTTCCATAGAAAAAGTGTCTGCTAATAGTCAACTGTGCCACATATCCAGTTTCGTCTTTGCCCTGTGCTTATGAACATGCCAGGGAACATTTGCTGCCACTGTCCTCATTCTGATTTTGCTCTTTTCACCTTGATCATTTGTGGACTGTCAATGTGGCCTATCCTCCCTCACGACATTGTGGTCCTCCTCCTCACTGAAGCACCCCTCCCCTCCACATGTCCCATGATATGTTCTCCACATGGACTCTGTCTGTACATCAACTGGCTCAAAACATTTTGTGGGGTTGTTGTCCAATGAAATTTACCTGTGAGCTGCTTCAACATTTGTACGTGTAAATACATGCACTTAGAACTACCTGTGTGTTGTCTGTCCATAGGAGTCAGGACCAGGTTGGCCATTGGCCATTCTGTGAGGCATATACACCAACTACTTGCCAAAGGGACAAGCGTTTATGGAGTCAGTGACAATGCTAGGCAGTGAGAGTGTAGTATATTTGGTGAACACCATTTGTGTGTTGACTAGCAAGTGTTTACTCAAGGTTGCAAGGATGAAGTACAACTGGTGTTATGCAGTCAATGTTAATGGTGAATTAAGTCACCCCACAAGGGCCGGGTCCACCCATGTTTACTAGCAAGCATACAACATTGGGCTGACAAGTAACCACTGCAAGTGTGAGTGGGTATGGGTCAGCAATGAGGGTATGTATCCAAAAACCTACAAATTGGGCAAATGCTTTTGACCACAACATCCCTCCAGGGCATGTTGCATGTTGTACCCACAAAGAGATATTGTATGTGAACACGATTTACACTGTGCATAATATAGTATCCGCTCAGTCCTATAATTTAGTATCCACTCAGTCGGAGTGTGAGTCTGATATTCTAGCCAGCTTGCAAAAATGTATCAATCATTGATTACACCTTTTTATCTACAAGTTTGGCTGCACGTTTAGATCACTTTGACATTACAATTAGACCACAATCCATTAAGGAGCACGCTGAGCCTAGCCTTGAAACCATCTGGAGAGGAGGTAGCGAGGCTGGTTAAAAAAATCAAGTGGGTATCTGAATACAAACCCAACGTTAGTGCCTGGTTAAAAGATCTTGAGGCTATTATAAATACAAATTATTTAGCAGGCTCCCTACAGGACGGCAGGTCCAAATTTAAAAAAAGAGGGCACAACCCAGTAAGGTCAGGCAATTTTTGTAAGGTAATCATCATTTCCAGATGAATGCTGCGGAAAGAGTGGCATGTGCACCAGTGTAATCCTTTTAGAAAAACAGCTGCAGCAGTAAAACTGGCAAGAAGGTCTCACAATAAAATCGTTTGGGAGATTCAGAAGGAAAGAAAGGATAAGGAATGGGTCACAATTTTTCAGTTATTAAAGGATTCTAATCAAGTGCTATTTTGGGCCCACATTAATAAATTAAAAAATGGCAATACTGGCAGGGAAAATGGGGTTTCAGATACAGCTTGGGTGCACCATATTGCTGAGCTGTATGTGGAACAGATTGATAATTCAATGGAGGCTGGAGGCTCATCCAATCCAACTTTTCCTTTTAAAGAAAAGTTGATGGTAGCTGAACCAAGTCTACAACATTAAGAGGTTTCAGAGGCAGGATTGGGCCAGCCCGATGAAGAGATCTAGGTGGCTGAGGGTAATCTAACAATCAGTGGAAAAGTGGCAAAGGTATTAATAAAGCTGAAAGCCAATGGAGCCCCGGGCCCGAACGGGCTCCCTGCTGGCCTTTTTAAGGAGGCGCATGAAGGTTGGGCAGTAGTGTTGTCAGCTCTCTATAACCATTGTTTTCTAAGCACTGACATACCAGACGGTTGGAGAGGATCAATTTTATGCACTATATTTAATAGCGGAAATTTGACCACAGCCGCAAATTACAGATTGGTTGCCTTACTGGATATTGAAGCAAAAGTCTATGCCCGAATTTTACTAGAATATTTAGAATCCTGGGTGGCAGAGGAGGGAATATTGCCATTTTTTCAAACAGGGTTCAGGGCTGGAGCGTCTACGGTAGACAATATTCAAGCTCTCTCTGTCCTTAGGCATTATGCCATTCAGAAGAACAGACCACCTCTCCTGTGCTGTTTTATAGATTACAGTGCAGCTTTTGACAGAGTAGATAGGGCCATTCTTTGGAGGAAGCTTGCAGGGTGGGGTATACTAGCGAACTTGTTAAGAGCCATCATATCACTATACACAGAGACATGGGATCGAGTAAAAACTAGCGCAACAACAGTAGCACAGAAAGTGAAAACTAATCGATGGCTAAAACAGGGTTGTGTTTTGGCACCCATGTTGTATAGTGTATATACGGCGGATTTAGGGAAAGCACTGGACAGTTGTAGTTTGGTCCCCCCTAATCTAAGCTCAGTACTATTACAAATATTCCAATACGCTGATGATATTGTGGTCATGGATCACACCAAGTCAGGTTTGCAAAGGGCTTTAAACGCTTTGGGTAGATATAATAAGGTGAACCATTTATTGGTAAATCAGTCCAAAACTAAAGTCCTGATATTCGGGAGTTACAGTAGGAAGACGTTGGCAACCTGGCAGTTGGGAGGTCAGACCATTACCCCAGCAAGGCATCATAAATATCTGGGCGTGTGGTTTAGTGAAACTGGTTCAGCAGTAGCCCAAGTCAAAGATCTTAATAAGAAAGCGGCAGCTATTAATTATGGAATTGGCCAACTGAATCATTTATTAAGTAGCGCTTCAGCTGCACCCATTTTAAGAATTATAATGGCAACCTTACTCCCAGCATTGCACTATGTGCATCTTGTCTATCCTGGTGCGATGGACGATGCGTTAGGGCAATGCCACATTCGAGCATATAAAAAAATATTCCATCAACCGCGACACGTTCGACGCTCCAGGTTAAGACTTGAGCTAGGGCTAATAATTCAATCAATCGACTGTAAGGCTTCCTTGTTAAAATATTTTATCAGGTGTAGGGGGGCCCCCAAGTATTCCTTAAAAAATTATTTGAAATCGATTTATGATAAACTGGGTAACCTATGGTCCAGTCAACTTAATGAGGCGATTCGGTTATTGAAGGTCGAGGAGTCCGCACTGGGGAACGGTGCCATCCCTTACCGGGCATGGAAGACTGCTGTTAACTAGCAGATGAAAGAGTCTTCCTGGGAACAGGATGTATGGTCCATTGTGAGTCGAGGATGGGCTCAGCCCCTAACGGATTCCTATCACGTTGGAAAGCCACAAAAATATTTTTCTGATCTCATAAACGCAAATACTCGGGACCAAATCCTTTACATGAGAGTGCTTGCATTACCAATTAGAGATTTCAACCCGCGTTGGGCTGGCGGCGGGGGTGACTTTAAGTGTAGGCAGTGCAATAATTATCAGGAATCATGGTTTCATCTGTTATGCTGTTGCCCTGCCCTAGATCAACAAAGGAGACTACTGCTAAAAACAATTTTTTGGGCAGAGAGGGTTCATTCTTGTGCCCAGGCATCAGCCTTTTGCTTTAGCAGTAGCTCACCCAGGGGGCTGGGGAGATGTGCTAAATTTTTGAACATTTTAAATGGACTACTGCCCAACACCCGGGCAATAGCTTTTCCTCCGAAATAATGTCTTTACATAACTTACAGTTTTGGAGGATTTAAAGTGAGGTTTAATCCTTCTTAGACGGAACTCTTGGGATTTATGGCTCCCAAAATAAGAAGTGGTAGCTCTAAGTTAGGCAAGATTAGATTGCAGTAAGCATTTCGTCCTTCAAGATTGAATTACCGTACTGGTCCGCTAGTAAATGATTTAGGCATTATTTTAATCTGGCTCTTGTTAATATAAATTAGATCTGTGTATATACTCCTGGCATTGTTTTAGGAATATTTAATATTTTATATGAATTGTAGTGATAATGTGATGATGTATTACTTTTATGATGGAGTTGACCCATTTGGACTGGGTTAGAACTAGGCATTTGGTCTTTTAATAAGGGACTGTATAGGCTATTTGAAGAATGGACTATCGTTGATTATATTGTAAACAAGCCTCTGAAGAAGAAGTGTTTCCTGTTTTCTGATTCTCATGAGTTTATGTCTATTTTGTTATGGTTTTAATTAATTATACAATAAAATATTACTTACTTACTTCACTATGTATAATTAATATCAGGATTGCCACGTCTACTGCTCAACAATGTCTGGTAGTTAGATGATGTCAAGTCATGGCCAAGCAGACAGATCCCTGTCGATAGGTTAAACACCTACTCACACATGTTGCAAACACTGCTAGCAGACATATGCATGTACATAACATTACCTGACCACACATGCTAACTCCCACACAGTAAATCATGACGTAGTCCTGTATGTAGCAAACAATGACATGTAATGTCACTAGAAAAGTTAAAAAATATAAAACTACATACCCTATACTAACTAACTATTCTAACCTAACCTACACTATCTTATCCTACCTACTATCTAAAACAACCTTAACTTAACCTACCTTGCTCTGCACATTTAGCACGACATGATACACATTAAGCCCCCCGACCCCTTAAGACACGTCTTCACACAAGAACAACACATACTACACCTAAACATCAACTAACTACACAAAGAATCCTAAACAATCATATATTTTTTACATATATATATATTTTCTAATACATATGAAACACATCAACCCCCACCCCAAAAAAGCAAAAAGTACCCCTACCCACTAAATATCTAACCTAGACCTACAAAACCCCTAAAAAGACTATCCCTACACTAGCACAACACTATCCAAAACTAAGCTATAAAAACAGTAGGTACAACAATAAATCTATATATGGGGGAAGGGCAGAAAGGCACCTTGTGGCTATGTTCGCCTGGATCTTCCCGCTGCCTGCTTGATCTCATGTAGGAGAGACAAAGCTTGGTCCATTTTGCTTTCTGAAACTGTACACACAACTTCAAATCTGAAATGTCCTTCCTCATGTCCACTTCAAAAGCGCTAGGCCCACCTGTGGCCTGAGGTGTGGGTCCAGGTGGTAGTGATGGCCCGCTGGTGGAGTTACTCGGTACTGGTGTCTTGGCCTTATCTTTGCTGGAATGTCCATTTCTGCCAGAGTTCCCATATTCAAGTGTAGATGGTCAGAGAGGAAAGCTTCGCCACTTGCCCTGAGCCTTCTCTTACTCGTACCTCCTCTTCATGGCCCTATGTGCCTTTGCCACAAGTCTGAGGTAGTGGTCCTTTCTTTTGTTGTGCTGCCTCAGTTGCTCTGGGGTCATGTTGACTGTTGAGGCAATAAGGATAACTGTCAGTCAAAGGGTGACTACGGACAGGTACCAACATCATGAAACATTATTATTTACACAGCATCTAAGGTAGCAGCCTCTACAGCCTAAATTCATCTGGCAGCTTAAAGTGACCATACACATGCCTATTATCTATCATATCAGATGTATTAAACCCTAACTACAAAGGCAGGCCAACTGTTGCACAATGCAATTACAACACCATGGCACATCTAGGTATGATGACCATGTCAGTACTTAGTATGCTTGGGACAAGGCTGTTTGGTACCCATGGAATGGTAAACATTTCATCTTCACTGTAGATTAGCATGCCTTCTGTATCCTGCAATGGCCTTAATGCAACCGTAAGATGTGCGATGTCTGCAAAGTGCAGGTATTGTCTCACAATGTATGGCATGGACACATATCAGGACACATGGCTAACTATACTGAACACTGGGCAGGTATGACATGTAACAATGGATGCTGGATAAGTTCCTCCCTTTCACACAGAGCCATAGCAAACCTCTCCTACCTGAACTGTTGTACGTCCATGGTGGACCATCCCAACGCTCATTACATGTTCCCAATATCATATCATGTGCAACTGGCATGCATTCTGATTATTTCACAACCATGTCCATGTCCACATGTGTATTCACTACTACATACATTCGCTGAGTCTGCCACTGTGATCATGGCTCCCCTGTCAGGCCTCTATCATGTGGTACATCCCAGATTGGCAATGTGTTCTCCTTGACAGTAGTCAGAGGCTGATAGACATGCAACACTTATTGTCCACTTTTCCTGACCTATTTATCAATCAATCAATCAATCAATCAATGCATTTATAGAGCGCGCTACTCACCCGGGAGGGTCTCATGGCGCTGGGGGAGGGGGGAGTTACTGCTCGAACAGCCAGGTCTTGAGCTGCTTCCTGAAGGAGAAATGGTCCTGGGTTCGCCGAAGGTGAGTGGGGAGGGAGTTCCAGGTCTTGGCTGCCAGGTAGGAGAAGGATCTTCCTCCGGTGGTGGCTCTGCGGATGCGTGGTACGGTGGCGAGGGCGTGGCTGGTTGATCGTAGCTGGCGGGTGGGCGTGTAGAAGGTCATGCGGTCGTTGAGGTACTTGGGGCCCAGGTCGTGGAGGGCCTTGTGTGCGTGGGTGAGGAGTCTGAACGTGATTCTCTTGCTGACGGGGAGCCAGTGCAGGTCTTTCAGGTGTCCGGTGATGTGGCTGTGTCGGGGGATGTCCAGGATGAGTCGTGCGGAGGCGTTCTGGATGCGCTGGAGTCTTTTTGAAGTTTGGCTGTGGTTCCAGCGTAGAGGGTGTTCCCATAGTCCAGTCGGCTGGTGACGAGTGCCTGGGTGACGGTCTTCCTGGTTTCAGTGGGGATCCATCTGAAGATCTTGCGGAGCATGCGCAGGGTGTTGAAGCACGAAGATGAGACGGCGTTGACTTGTCTGGTCATCGACAAGGAGGAGTCCAGGATGAAGCCCAGGTTGCGTGCGTGGTCCGTTGGCTTGGGCGCGGTGCCCAGGGCCGGGGGCCACCAAGAGTCGTCCCAGGCGGAGGGTGATGAACCCAGGATGAGGACTTCCGTCTTGTCTGAGTTCAGTTTAAGGCGGCTGTTCCTCATCCAGTCGGCGACGTCTCTCATCCCGTCGTGTAGGTTGGCTCTGGCGGTGGTGGGGTCGTTGGTGAGGGAGAGGATCAGCTGGGTGTCGTCGGCGTAGGAGATGATGTTGAGGTTGTGTTGGCGTGCGATGGCTGCGAGGGGGCTCATGTAGACGTTGAAGAGGGTAGGACTGAGTGAAGATCCTTGTGGAACGCCGCAGATGACTTCGGTGGCCTCGGATCTGAACGGGGGAGGCGGACTCTCTGGGTTCTTCCGGCGAGGAACGAGATGATCCATTCCAGTGCTTTCTCTCGGATTCCGATGTTGCTGAGGCGCTTCACTAGGGTGCGGTGGCAGACGGTGTCGAACGCCGCGGAGAGGTCCAAGAGGATGAGGGCTGCTGTTTCCCCGTTGTCGGTTAGGGTTCTGATGTCGTCGGTGGCTGCGATTAGGGCGGTCTCGGTGCTGTGGTTGGCCCGAAACCCGGACTGCGAGGGGTCGAGGGATCCATTCGTCTCGAGGAAGGCGGCAAGCTGTCTGTTGACGGTCTTCTCGATGACTTTGGCCGGAAACGGAAGGAGCGAGATGGGACGGTAGTTCTTGAGGTCGGTGGGGTCCGCCGTTGGTTTCTTCAGGAGGGCGGTAAGCTCGGCGTGCTTCCAGCTCTCCGGGAAGGTGGCGGTGTGGAAGGAGGAGTTGATGATGTCCCGGAGATGGGGTGCGATGGTGGCGTCGGCTTTGTTGAAGACGTGGTGTGGGCAGGGGTCGGTTGGTGATCCGGAGTGGATGGAGTTCATCGTGCGGGTGGTGTCTTCGGTGCTGATCGGGGTCCAGTTGCAGAGGGTGGTGGTGGCGGGCGTTGGTTCGGCGGTAGGGTGCGTGGTCTGTGCGTCGAAGCTGTTATGTATGTCGGTGATCTTGCGGTGGAAGAACGCGGCGAGTGAGTTGCAGAGGTCTTGCGAGGGGGTGATGTCGTTGTTTCCGGCGCTGGGGTTGGAGAACTCTTTGACGATGCTGAAAAGTTCCTTGCTGTCGTGGGCGTTGTTGTCCAGTCGTTCTTTGAGTGCCGACTTCTTGGTGGCACGGATCAGCTGGTGGTGTTTGCGGGTGGCGTGCTTGAGGGCGGTCCTGTTGTCTGTGGTCTGGTCGAGTCGCCAGGCTTTCTCGAGAGTGCGGCAGTTCTTCTTGGATTCCTTGAGTTCGTTGGTGAACCAAGGGGTTTTCTTGCTTCCGGGTCTGCTGGGAGGGTTTTTAGTGGTGCGAGGTCATCGGCGCAGGCGGTCAGCCACTTGGCGAGGTTGCTGGCTGCTTCGTTTGGGTCCGTTGTGTTAGTGGGTGTGTTCTGGCTGAGGGAGGCGGTGAGCTGCTCGGCGGTGATCTTGCTCCAGCTCCGGCGGGGAGCCTGTTGCGGGTGGTGGTGGGTCGCAGTCTTTCTGAAGCTGAAGTGGACACAGCTGTGGTCGGTCCAGTGGAGTCCGGTGGCGTGGCTGAAGGAGATGTGCTTGCTGGAAGAGAAGACGGGGTCAAGCGTGTGGCCGGCGTAGTGGGTGGGCGTGTTCACCAGTTGCTTGAGTCCGAGGTTGGCGAGGTTGTCCAGCAGGGCGGTGGTGTTTCTGTCGTTGTTGTTCTCCAGGTGGAAGTTGAGGTCCCCTAGGAGGATGTAGTCGGCGGAGGGCATGGCGTGCGGGCTGATGAAGTCTGCGATGTCTTCGCTGAATAGTGTGCGTGGTCCCGGGGGTCTGTAGATGAGGGTGCCTCGGAGGGTGGTCTTGGGGTCAGTGTGTATCTGGAAGTGTAGGTGCTCGGCGGCGGTGAAGGTCTCGTCGGAGTTAGTCGAGATGCGGATGGTGTTCTTGTGTACGATGGCGATGCCTCCTCCCGTCTGGTTGACGCGGTCCTTCCGGGTGATCTTGTATCCGTCCGGGATGGCTATGGCGATGTCGGGCGCTGAGGAGGCGTTCATCCAGGTTTCGGTGAGGAAGGCGACGTCCGGTGCTGTTGCGTCGAGCAGGTCCCAGAGTTCCACTGCGTGCCTGTGGACGGAGCGGGTGTTCAACAGGATGCATTTCAGGTGGTTGCTGCTGGTGCTCGACTTGGCGGGGGTGGTGCAGGTCCGGGGGCAGGTGAATCGGCAGGCTTGGCAGGTGAAGGGTCCGTGGGTGCGTCTCGGGGAGGCTCGGTAGCAGGCAGGGTTCCGGTCGGCATTGAGTGCGGTGAGGGTGGTGGCGTCGTAGGTCCGTCGAGTGGTGTTGCATCGGTGGGATCCAGGGGTCCTGGCGCTGGGCGCGGGCCAGGCGCGGACGGGCTTACCTTTGGCGCACCTTCGGCGCTCCGTCGGTGCTCCCGCTGCGCGCGGCCGCTGCGCGGTCGCTTAGGGGGCGTCATAAGTAAGGAGCCGGGAGGGAGGAGCAGCTGGGTGGCGGGAGCGGGGCGGCGAATGGAATCACGGGGGGCGGGGCCGCAGGGAGGCAGTGGCGGGAAAGTCCCAGGAGCAGCGGGAAAGTCCCAGGAGCAGCGGGCAGCGGGAAAGTCCCAGGAGCAGCGGGCAGCGGGAAAGTCCCAGGAGCAGCGGGCAGCGAGCGAAGGAATCTGCAGGCAGGAGGCGACAAGGCAGGCAGGAGCGGCAGCAGTGAGTGGGGCGACCAAGCCCTGTGGAGGGCTGAGCGATCACACTCTGTGGTCCCCTACGGTCCCCTTAAGTAAGGAGCCGGGAGGGAGGAGCAGCTGGGTGGCGGGAGCGGGGCGGCGAATGGAATCACGGGGGCGGGGCCGCAGGGAGGCAGTGGCGGGAAAGTCCCAGGAGCAGCGGGAAAGTCCCAGGAGCAGCGGGCAGCGGGAAAGTCCCAGGAGCAGCGGGCAGCGGGAAAGTCCCAGGAGCAGCGGGCAGCGAGCGAAGGAATCTGCAGGCAGGAGGCGACAAGGCAGGCAGGAGCGGCAGCAGTGAGTGGGGCGACCAAGCCCTGTGGAGGGCTGAGCGATCACACTCTGTGGTCCCCTACGGTCCCCTTAAGTAAGGAGCCGGGAGGGAGGAGCAGCTGGGTGGCGGGAGCGGGGCGGCGAATGGAATCACGGGGGGCGGGGCCGCAGGGAGGCAGTGGCGGGAAAGTCCCAGGAGCAGCGGGAAAGTCCCAGGAGCAGCGGGCAGCGGGAAAGTCCCAGGAGCAGCGGGCAGCGGGAAAGTCCCAGGAGCAGCGGGCAGCGAGCGAAGGAATCTGCAGGCAGGAGGCGACAAGGCAGGCAGGAGCGGCAGCAGTGAGTGGGGCGACCAAGCCCTGTGGAGGGCTGAGCGATCACACTCTGTGGTCCCCTACGGTCCCCTTAAGTAAGGAGCCGGGAGGGAGGAGCAGCTGGGTGGCGGGAGCGGGGCGGCGAATGGAATCACGGGGGGCGGGGCCGCAGGGAGGCAGTGGCGGGAAAGTCCCAGGAGCAGCGGGAAAGTCCCAGGAGCAGCGGGCAGCGGGAAAGTCCCAGGAGCAGCGGGCAGCGGGAAAGTCCCAGGAGCAGCGGGCAGCGAGCGAAGGAATCTGCAGGCAGGAGGCGACAAGGCAGGCAGGAGCGGCAGCAGTGAGTGGGGCGACCAAGCCCTGTGGAGGGCTGAGCGATCACACTCTGTGGTCCCCTACGGTCCCCTTAAGTAAGGAGCCGGGAGGGAGGAGCAGCTGGGTGGCGGGAGCGGGGCGGCGAATGGAATCACGGGGGGCGGGGCCGCAGGGAGGCAGTGGCGGGAAAGTCCCAGGAGCAGCGGGAAAGTCCCAGGAGCAGCGGGCAGCGGGAAAGTCCCAGGAGCAGCGGGCAGCGGGAAAGTCCCAAGAGCAGCGGGCAGCGAGCGAAGGAATCTGCAGGCAGGAGGCGACAAGGCAGGCAGGAGCGGCAGCAGTGAGTGGGGCGACCAAGCCCTGTGGAGGGCTGAGCGATCACACTCTGTGGTCCCCTACGGTCCCCTTAAGTAAGGAGCCGGGAGGGAGGAGCAGCTGGGTGGCGGGAGCGGGGCGGCGAATGGAATCACGGGGGGCGGGGCCGCAGGGAGGCAGTGGCGGGAAAGTCCCAGGAGCAGCGGGAAAGTCCCAGGAGCAGCGGGCAGCGGGAAAGTCCCAGGAGCAGCGGGCAGCGGGAAAGTCCCAGGAGCAGCGGGCAGCGAGCGAAGGAATCTGCAGGCAGGAGGCGACAAGGCAGGCAGGAGCGGCAAATGTTTTTTTTGTGATAGGGATGCACATTGAATCTGGCGTTGTCACACAGCCTCTGACATCACACTCTATCATTACACTGCATAATTAGCATTGATGAAGGCACTCACCGGTGATGTTTGGGTCCTTGAAGTTCTTTCTCCACCTCAGCAAGTGTGTATGGTGGGGTTCCAGCTACAAGACATAACATGTAAAACACATCAGAAAACTTAGAACACATATTTGATATGCAACAGAAGCAGAGTACATATGCATGGCTATTGGTTATGTAACCCTTCATGTTGTAAGTGATCAAATGACACAGTTGACATGCTTGAATGATACACATCGATAAGTTCGACTGAAGTAAACATACATATGAAGAGCCAAAGCATGCACCTGTTGGCCAATTTGTAGAACCAGGCTGTGAAACTCATCAGTTCCAAATTTCACTATGGTAGCTGACTTTGATGATTCTCTGCACCTACATGAATCAGATAACATACTCAGCCAGGTATTACAATACCCAGGCCCTCTTAAATGCTGACACCAGTAAATGAGTACGCTACATACATCTCACTTCATGCGTACTTGTTGCCTAAGTTAGGTGAGTTCTGTACCAGTCAGTGCTGATGAGTGCATAATATTTTTCACATATGTTCCATACATCCCTAAGTTTTAAATTGTATAATTGAACAATAACATATATGGTATAGGTTGAGAGGTCAAACAAACACAAAGATTGGCGTGATAACCTCAGGAATATGCTATCTGCTTAGTCAACAGGTCAGCAGATCATTGACAGAGACCCAACGGGTTCTCTTTGTGCTGCTAGTTGTTCTTTACCTAAATTCAAGGCAATTCCAAGAATTGGACAAGGATGGCTCACCCATGTAATATGAGATGCTTCATCATTTGCCACCTCATCCCACCCTGGTAAGATATTACTACCAGGGCAGACTCAACCTCAGAATGGGGCTTTTCTGAGGGAGTTCTTAGATATTTCTATTCTTTCAGAACAATGATTTAGGTCCAGTTCATAAATTAAAAAAACCTTAGGATAAACCACTAAAGTATCATTTAATTTGGTGGTATCCCTGGTTAGTTAAAAAGATTACCAAGGAGAAAATACAGGAGGCATACTAGGGTATAATGGCCTATATGCATCACTGTACAGTATTTATGCCAACATGTTTTTGCCATTATTCAGCCGTGGGTCTAAGGCATTCATCATGGCCATGTCTATGCCCCCTACACTGCAAATAGTAAGTGCTGGGTAAGCTTAAATGTAAAGAGATGACGTACCTCTCAACTGGTGTCATAGAAAGTGATGACCTAGGATAAACACAAAAAGCAGCAAAAATGTTGTTCATGTAATAGATAAACAAAGAGTCAAAGTTGACTTAACTAGCACAGTATATGACCAACACAAGCACTGAATGACATAAAATCACAGACCTTTGATCGGGTGAGTAGACTATATATAAGCTGAGGTGAAATATACAATCAGCCTAGTGTGTTTCATGTGATAATGCAGTGGTCAATTGAAGGAAGCAGACAAACTTAAATACCTAGACCCTGCACCTCGTGCCTCATTCGTGCTTCATCTCGGGGACGTTTTCCCGGAAGCCTTCAGCACGTACATATGCGTACGAGAGAAAGTCCAGCCTCTTGGGGGAGGCAATGCGACATGGAAAACGGGATCATTATCCCAGAGTTTTCTTTTGCCTCATGTGCCGTTCTCTTTTGTGCTGCATTCTTGGAAATTAAGTTCCTCGTCGTATTCATAGTTGGGCCAACTGTAGTTTTTTGCCAATATTCACATTATGGGCCAACCAAAGTAATAATACATAATGCGTCTCCTCGTTACCAAATGCCAGAGACATAAAGACCCTCCAAAACTTTGCAAGATAATATGTGGCATAAGGTCATCATCACTACACTACTTGCCTGGATAGGTAAACATGCCTGGTGCATCTGTATTCTGGAAGAAACACATTTGTGCGGTAGACCGGTCCTCACTCGGGTAATCATGTATAGATATTTATAATTATTTATACAATTTGGATCCATTACTCATCGCCTCCCACAGGTTAACTAGTGGTGGGAAGATGCCCTGCAGTTTTTTCAGGTAGGCTCATTTTTACACACCAAAGGAAAGTCTGAAATCATTATGATGGCTATACCTTCCTGGTGACCCCCTGTACTGCTACCTTCTATTTAATGATCCCCATGGAATATCATCATTTAAACCATGTGAGTCTGTTCGGAGTCGATACACCCATCTTTGTTCATATAGTAACAGTGCTCTTGTGATGTTGGTGTTTCCCTGTTCCAATTTTTCCAGAACGTACCATTCCATGTCATATTCAGTATGTTGTCTTTCCATGTAATGTCTTGTCAGTTTGGTATTGTCTTTTTTACATCTGATTGTGCTTCGATGTTCTGTTATCCTCACCCTAACTTTTCATGAGGTCATCCCTATATACAGGAGTCCACAAGGGCATTTCAGCACATAGATCACATTATTTGAGTTTCAGTTTGTTGGATGTTTTAATTTCATGGGTGAGGAAAGGTCCACGTCCACCTCAGTAAATTTCTTTGTCAATGTACATACACCACATTATCCACATGGATGGTGCCCCGTGGGTGGAAGGAAATTCCAGAGTCTCTGTTGTGACTCCACTCTCTTCATTTTAGGGCATTTGTGGACAACCACAACTCTGATGTTCTGACTGCGTTTAAACACGAACGTAGGTCATGACATCTTCAGATTTCCAGTGTTCAGTATCCCCAAGTGTCTCATGACCAGGTTTTTAACTGAGTTGGAAATGGGGGTGTATGTAGTTACACAGATGGGTCTAGATTCTTGAGTTTTTTTGTATGTTTCTAGAAGAGCCTCTCTATTGTTATTCAAAGCTCTTTTCCTTGCATTCATGATCGTTTTTCCCGGGTAATTTCTCTCTCTGAGTTTATTGCTCAATATCTCAGCATGTTTTTTTTTATTTTTGGTTTCTGTGAAATTCTGTCCTAGCCTCAGGAATTGTCCAACTGGTAGACCTTCCCTTAGTGCATGGGAGTGATAACTCTTAAATGTTAGGAGGCTTTTTTATCTGTAGGTTTGTAATATACCTCAGTTTTCAAAAGACCTCCCTGGGTAGATCCGTAAATCCAAGAAAGGCATCTCTTTCTTGCTCATTGTCATTGTGAATATGAGAAATGGATCCAAATTATTCAGCCAAAGGGAAAACTCCTTGCTTCTTCTCTGGTGCCCCTCCAAATCACCAGGATATTGTCAATGTACCTCTTCTACAACCTGATCTGGTTATGAAAAGGGTTCTCATCCTCATAGATGTTTATTCTCTTGAAATCATGTACGTAAAGGCATGCCAAACTTGGTGCACACGTGCTCCTCATGGAAGTCCCATGGACCTGTAGGAAACATTCTCCCTCATACTCAAAAATATTCTGAGTCAGGACCATATGTGCACAATCCAGAATAAAACCCACTGGTGTTTGTTGATTTTCCTGTCTTGGTGTGAGAATCTTCTCGATGACCTCTAGAGTGGCTTGTTGTGGAATATTAGTATACAGGGATTCCACATCTAGGGTCAGTAGTAACTTTCTTTCTTGATCAAACTGCATGTCCTTCAATTTTATGAGGATATCCATTATGTCTTTTAGATATGAGGGAATCTCTGTGACCTCTCTGTTGAGAGGTGCCATATTCAGGCTAGCACACACTTGGAAACAATACCATGTGAGTGAGATCCCATCTGACAAATATTGGGCCTCTGATACTAGAGGCATGTACTATGTGAGTCTCACATGTAAGGACAGCTCCAGTGGCTCTGGCCTCAAAATCCCTCCATGAGGTAATATAAAGGCAGCATGTGGGATTTGCTATGCATTCAGAGGTATATAGACAGTCAACCCAGTGCAAAGAACAGCGCAGCCATAGTGGACATCAATGAATCATACCTTTACGTAAGAAATGCTGTTAAAAGACAAGTGTTATTTGTTTTGTCACATTCAGAGGTTAGCTAAGCAGTGTAAGCCATGGCAGGCCTCATTAATGCTTGACAACTCAAGGGAGGTATGCCAAGGAGGATCATCATCACATCACTATGGGCTTATTTACAAGGCCCTTGCGCGGCCGGTGCATCACTTTTGACAAAGTAAGCTGTGACATGCCAGCAGTGCAAGGGGCTTGTAAATAAGCCCCTTTATGTGTAACATATGTTCTGTAATTGCCCATCACAGCTGTACCTGACTAGTTGGTGGATGTCGCGGTCCACTTCAAACATCCTCTGCATCTGGTGGCGTATGGACTCCCACCATTGTTTTCTGACCTTCATGGGATAGCCTGTATGACACATCCCCCACTGGCTAGCATGGCAGGCAGGTAATGTGTCACCAGCCACAGGAAGCTCCTAAACTCCTGCTCATTCATGGGGCAACAACAACTCTTCCACGGCATTATCACACCCAAAACAGTTACACCAAACACAAAAAAACAAAAAACACTACTACCCCTGTAACACATATACCCCAAAAGACAAACACCCAACAGCACATAAAACAATACACAACAATATGTGACAATTCCGAACAAAAAGGACTTGAGAGACCCAACAGTGACAGCAGACATGACTCACCAGCTCCAACAACACCAGAAACACTCTCTAGCACAAGCAAAACACCACCTCTCCCAAGCTCAGTCAGAAAAACTGTGACTTAAAGTGAAAATTAAAGTAACTGAACAGTTCCTGGTTTGTATCATGCTGAATATATTACATCACTTCCCCTTATCCATTGCTTTGCTTCCTGGGTGGATGCATCACGTTTTCAGGCTATGCAAAACAAAATTACGCTACCATTCAATGCTTTGGTTTCACACAAGGCCTGACAAGGCACAATGTGATTTTTAGCATGTGTTCGCTGGGAAGTGTCATTTTTGTCTGAAACAGTGGCTGAAAAATATCATGCTTACTGGTTTGATGCAATAGGTCAGAAGTGTGTTTTTAGTGTATTGGGATGTGCAATGCATGTAATAATGTACAGGGATTGCTGTGTTGGGTGTAAATAGTGGAGTTGACCTGTTTACAGTCTTGCATTTATTTAACTATATGTTTTTTTAAGTGAACATATGTGTGGGTTCATATTGTTCAGGGATCATACTATGCATAGTGCCCAAACACTGTGGGCACAAGATCTAAATTAGACTTATCACACATTGACATTGTATTAGCTTCCCCCAGGGATGCAAGAGACTACCACTGCCATGGGGTCAGTGCACCCACATCTATGACTGCTCAGCCTACTGCCAAATAGCACCGTGTCCCACAGTGGAGGCATCAGCCTGTGGGAATACTTGGGAATGTGCAGAGATTGGCTGCACCCACCTGGAAGGGGATGTATGGTTGGTGCCATTTGATTATTTGAGCATTTGCCATTCATATCCAAGGGCCATACCCCACAGGAAAGTGAGTGTCATCATTTGTGGCCAACATGATCCTCATTCATGGTGATTGTGCTTTGGCAGATCACCTTGCATGCCTTGGCGTGACCTCCTACATACTGCTGATAGTAAGGCTAGGTAAATCACACTATAACTGCACTCTGAATCAAGACAGTGTTGCTTGTACATAGGAATGGGTGTTCACATACAACACTGTTACACTAGCCAAGTATAATATGTAGCATTTGTATGTGTGATATGAGCTCACCTAATGGATTTGACATGTGGATACAGTTGTTGATGTAGCATATGTAGACTGTAGTTTTGGGACTGTGTTCCCATGCACATACTATGTGGAACACTTCAAAGTCATACTATGAGTGGCCTCTACTATCGTCTACGAGTATAAGACCATACAAATGGCTAGGAATAGGAGAGACACACACAGAGTCATTGCACACTATCTTTGTTACCACACCATGATAACTGTGGCTGGCCAATGTAAGCCTATCTGCTACAGGTAGTTGCATTGCACACAATTTCATTTGTACCAGATGATGGTCAATGCTGTTTGTTACACATAGCTACATGCAGTGTGACAATTAGTATCAGGTCAAATGTGAATGTTTAGGTGTTTACTGTGACTATGGAATCAAAATGCAAACACACTGATAGTGCTCATACATTTATTTACAAATAGTTTAACAATGTCAGATCTGTAATCATTATGTGATCTCATGTTCAGCACTCATGCTTCTGTGAACAAATTGTTTATGATGTGGTACCTCCACTGTGTTGCGGCAACTGATGGTCCAGTCCGATGAGGCTGCTCATCTTCCTTCTCCTCATTGTCTGGCAGTTCTTGCTCCCCATTTTCATCAGCCCATGGTACATTTGTCCTTATACATATGTTGTGCTGCAATATACCAATATTATTTTGACTATAGCAATCGGCCCCCAGAAATGTCAAGGCTCCTGAAGCTGGATTTTAGAATTCCAAATGTCCACTCAATGATGGACTGGGTGTTGGTTAGGGCATGATTGTAGGTCTGCTGGGTTTCCATTTGTGGGTTTTTTCAGAGGAGTCAAGACCTATGGCATCAGAGCATTCCTTGGTACGCTGAAAAGACAGGACATGTACAATTAGTTTAGAGTCGTGGCTAGGGATGGCCCAACATTCATGTCCATTCTGTTATGTGTTATGATTGACTCATACATCTTGCTTACTGTAAGAAACATGATGTGACACTGTGTGGCATACATGTATGCAGGGTTTGAAAATTACTGACGCTGAGCTACACATACAGGTGTGCTGTCATCTGCAATTCACTTACTATTTGTCATACTAGTGAGTCCCAATGTCATGCAGATTTTCAACAGTAATGAGAGTAATTTTGCCATTGAGTAGACACATGTCTCAGATTCATCTATTGTGTCTATTATAAGCTACTATTGCCATACCAGAACTGATGCCTGTCTGATTTGACAACATGTAACAGGAGCAGATGATGTGGGGTACATCAGTCACACTTATTTGACATTGAGAGTTGGAGTAAATGTTGTTCAATGTGTACAGCCCTGGGAAGGATAGTGAGTGGATATTAATGTGGGCCATGATAGTGTACATATGGCAGTGCACAATGTCCACTATGGTGACAGCACACAAGGGGTTTGAGATACGTGTTAATTGTGCACTGTATAGTGCAAATGGTAGACTAACTACCCTACAGTGCTTCACTGCTTGTGGACAGTGCAGGTTATAATTTCCACTTGATTCAATGTTCAGGGTTCTGTGGCTGTGCTGGCAGAACCTGTGCAGCATTGCTCCAAGACAGGCAGCTAATTCCCAAGATGACTGTGTTATTGGCCGTCTTGGGAGATGTTGTTTGTGCATGAGGCCACACCTTGCTACACAGTCTGGGGCCTTTGCGGACTGATGATGTGGCTTGTGCGCTACAAAACAGTGTGCACATAGGCTGTGATGTGTGCAACCCATTACATCCCCTCTCACCTCCAATAAGCAATATGAGACCCTCGCCGCTTTCTTTATTAAAAAGGTTGAGAATATATATATAAAACCTTTACCCACACTGCGATCATAGCTGGTCCTACATCTCTGTCTATCACTGGCCCGTCACACTCCACCTTTCCTGCGCTCCCCCAGGAAGCCATGCGTTCGATTTGCAATAGACTTAAAACTGGATCCCCAGCGGACCCTCTCAAACCTGATCAGTTTCAGACATTTCTACCACAGCTTCTGCCCCCGTTCTGTGATCTCATAAATCTGTCTTTGTCCTCTGCTGTGGTTCCTGCCGCTTGGAAACACGCTAAGGTGATTCCACTTCTCAAAAAACCCACTTTAGACGACTCCAAGCCGGAGAATTTCCGCCCCATTTCCCCCCTTCCTCTGATATTTAAGATCACTGAAGCCCACATTAATTCAATCCTCACCAACTTCATTGACGCTAATAATTTGCTGGACCCCTCTCAGAATGGTTTCCGTCCACGACACAGCATGGAAACTGCCCTTCTGGTGGTCACGGAACATCTGCGGCACTCATTGGATGTGGGTCGAACCTCTGCCTTGATCCTACTGGACTTGAGCGCTGCATTTGATACGGTGTCCCATCAGATTCTCTTGCAGCGCCTAGAGGATATTGGCATTGGTGGCCTGGCCTTGGGGTGGCTCTTCTCCTTTCTTTCGGAGAGTTCCTTCCAAATGATTGCCCCCCCTTCTGCTCTCAGATGCACATTGTGCGCCAAGGGGTTCGGCAAGGCTCTGCTCTGAGCCCGACCCTATTTAATATCTACATCCAACCCCTGGCAGCAGTTGCGAAGGATAGGGGCCTGACTGTGGTCTCCTATGCGGATGATACACAGTTAGTGATCGCGCTATCCGACAACTCCGCACTGGACGCACTTAAATTTAAAGAGGATTTAACAGCGATTGCAGGCTGGATGACATCCAACTGCTTCCAACTGAATGCCAGCAAATCCGAGATCTTCCTGGTGGGAAAAAACACTCATTTGTGGAGCGAGCTCTGGTGGCCTTCCACCCTAGGACCTCGCCTACCCCCAAACAGACGGTTAAAAACCTGGGCGTATGGATGGATGCAGCACTGACCTTCCAGCCTCAAACCAAGGCGGTAGCAGGAGTCTGTTTTGGGCTCCTCCGCGGACTCAAACCCTTGCTAGGTTTTTTTGATGTTAATACCCGTCAGGTTATTATCCAGGCCACTGTATTATCTAGGCTGGATTATGCTAGCTCTCTGTATCTAGGGGCTAGTAGAGCAGAGATACAGCGCCTCCAAAGGATACAGAACGCGGCCGTCCGGTTACTTTTCGGTCTACCCAGGACCTGTTCTACCTCTGACTTCATCGGCAGACTTCATTGGCTCCCGGTGGAGAAACAAATCCATTTTAAAACTCTGTGTATCTCCCATATAATCTTGAATGCCCAATCCCCTGATATCCTAGCGGATCGCCTCATACCCTACACTCCCACCCGCCATCTGCGCTCGCTGGGTCAGCACCTGGCGTCCGTCCTTCGGGTCAAGAGAGCCAGGGCTGGAGGATGCTCCTTCCGAGCTCTTGCCCTCAAACTCTGGAACTCCCTTCCGGTGAGCATTAGAAGCATTCAAAACCAAGTGGCATTTTGTAAGGCCATAAAAACCTATCTTTTCCCTAAATGATCTTCTGCTCTGCCTGTCAGGCCCTGCCACCTTGTCTGTCTGAGACTAGCACTGGGACGCCCCTTTGGTGGGGCAGCCATGCGCTCTACAAATACTATAACATAACATAACATTGCCCCCAACACATGTGGAAATCCTACAATGGCATAAAATCCTTGACATGCGGAGGTATGTTGGTGCAGCGCTGCGATGTCTGCAGCTTCGGTGCAATCTGGTGCAGGAGGCGGACATTGGACTCCCTCCTGAGCTTGTAATGGGTAATGACCTCCTCCTCCCTGAGGTCAAGAAGGGTTATCCTCTGGCGATATATCCGCTTCCTTCTCCTGCACTGCCTATGTGGTAATGGTGGTGGTGGTGGGGGACATCTCCTTGGTGCTCCAAGCTGCAATAGTAGTAGATTTATGGCGCAAATTGAGCTTGCCAAAAGGATTTGGGTATGTTCTGTTTGTATACCAGTGTGCATGTCTCACTTTTAGACCTGCTTTTCCTTAGCTGTAAAAATCTGCCACTAATGGGACTCAGCGCCTGTTTTTCAAAAGTGGCACCATTTCTGAAAATGCTTGTACAAACAGCAGCATTAGCTATGCGATGGGTTTTCCGAGGGAATGCCTACCTTGCATATCATTATCAAAAACTGCTGCTAGCATTAAAAAAAATAGGCGCTAGCAGTGGAAAAGTGAGGCTAAAGGGCTCTAGTGTCACTTTGACAACACAGCGCCAAAAAATAAAATGCTGCAGCTTAAAAAAAGTGAAGTTGCGGCGGCATTAGCTCCTTGTAACTATGCCCGAGCTGTCTAAGCCTTGCTACCAAATCATGTGGTAATAAAAGAATGTATACTTACTTCATACACTAAGGGGCATATTTACAAGGAAATGACGGAGCACGGAGCTATGGCAAATTTTGCAGCGCCACGCTCCGCCATTTCTAAAATGCATGGATGCATCATATTTACAATACAGTGCACCTCTGTGTTTTCCCTAGCACTGTGTTAAAAATAGCTGCCTAGCGCCAACACAGACACCCTTACGCCATAGTGCAAGGGTGCCTGCATTGCAGAGAATGATTGTTTATGTGCAGCAAGGTGTCCCTTCCTTCACATAAACAATCAATAATGGAAATTTGCTACTTCTATGTGTGCTGCAGAACGCAGCACACATAGAAGTAGAAAATCGTCATTTTTAATGATTGTTTATGTGCAGGAAGGGACACCTTCATGCACATAAACAATCATTAGTGTCATTTTGCTCATTCTATGTGTGATGCAGAATGCAGCACACATAGAAAAAGCAAAAACAAGGAGAAATAAAAGCATTTCCCCATGTTGCACCATTCTAATGTCTACTATTACACCTCCTTGTAAATCTTGGGCAGCGTCAAAAAGCAAAAGGTGTTGCGGTGGAACACCCACAGCAAGACCCATTGCATGCCCCTTTCACGCAGATACCTGCTTGAAAGGGTACCATATTCACAAAGTAACGTTAAGCCACAAAAAGTGGCTTAACAACGCTATGCTAATATGGTGCATGGCATTGCGCCACCGGAACATCAAAAAAAGTGACGTTCCGGTGGTGCAATCCCCTTGAAATATGCACCCAATTTTTACTGGGTGTGTATCTGAGTGTGGCAGGGTGAAATGTATTATTCAGTCACTGACGTACATCAAATCAGGTTTAGCCCAGATGAGGAAAACCAACCACATTTAAAACTCGAACATCGAAAAATCATGCGAAAGTAATAAACATGCCAGAGGAAAATCCGGTCAAAACAATGTTACGGATATAGAAGGAATCATACGATAACCTATATGTGGTGTTTGAATCTATTGCTGGTTCATCAGAGACAGGATGGGAAACATACCATTTACTTGCAAACCTGTATCCATGCTTTACCAGAGTAGAAGAGAGTACAGTTTCCATTTGAGTAATTGTGAACTCATCGAAAGTGAATTGAACCTGGCTATGTCATAAGCTAGTGATGCCATCACATGGCACCCTCATTCTCCATTAAGTACAGTACCGACCCCGTCCCCACCATATCCAAATGCAGTGTGTGCATTACATTAAAATATTTAGATGACAAGAACAACAGACCCATATATGTTTAAAGTAAAAAAACAACACTTATAAATAGCATCATGCAAAACCATGTTGTCGAACAGACTAGAAACACTTCAAGCAGTTAACCAGACAGTGATAAATTCTGCAAGCTAGAATAACACATTCGTAAGTGCTTTCATTCCTTCAAAGTAACTGTTATGATATTACATAAAGTAAACACTATAATAGCAAGGACATAACATTACAACAGTAAAGTAAAATGCCAATCAACATCTTAATCCCAAATGCTAACCATTCTAGGCAGGCATGAGTGGAAAAGTTAAATGAGCCCCCCCATAAAATTCTCTTGAAGGTATCTGCTTAAAAAATGGCAATAATTCTAGGAAGGCATGGCGCGAAAAGTAAAATGGAGCATCTTTAGAATTCTCGTGAATAGAAACTATGAGGAAAGTGTGAGGGATGCGGGTTTATATCTTTCAGATAGATGGGACTATGCCCTGGACTCTAATGTTATGTTGTTTAATGGTCCTTTTACATTTAACAGTTTGAAAAACTTTACACCTTAACTTGTTATTAAGATTAAGCGCACCTGGCTAATAACAGTTATAATTCTCACTTATCCTTGTCATTACATGTTGCTATTTTCCAAAGATGCACTGTTGTCTTGAGCAGATGTGCAAACTATGATACCGTAATTGCTATGCTTAAAGCGGCAGTAAAAAAAGGAGGACAGTTTAGAGCCAAGTGTGATGGCCCTGATAAAATATGAATATATTAGTGATTAAGACTAATGCTTCGAGGAATCCAAATTACCCACTGACTTTTTGCGACCAGTATTTGATTTTGTGAACTGATTTATGTACTATGAGGTCACTTCCCAAAAACACAAGACTCAGGTTCGCAGAACAGCCTGCCTAATGGACAATCGTTAGGCAGGTCCCGATTTGTGAACCGCTGTGATTTTCTACACTGTTATTTTTTCAGTGCAGCTCATGTTCCTTAAAGAAACTGGTGCTAGTTAAAAAAAAAACAATGTTTTTCCTTTGATAAAACATTAGGGGAACAGGCAGAGGTCACCTGGTCTTCTACTTGCGCTCCCTGAGGCTAGGCTTGTGAATCAATTACCACCGTCTTCAAGGTTTCTAAGGGCCAGATGTACGAGGTGATTTTTTATGCGCAAACGGGTTTGCGAACCCGTTTGCGCATGCAAAATCACTGTTGGCTATGTACAATTCCTAAACAGCGAGTCGCAATTTATTTGCGACTCGCTATTTAGGAATTGTGAGTCGCAATTAGGAACGAGCGTTCCCTTCCTAATTGCATCCGCAATGCTATGTGTGAATGTTTTGTGACCACAATTGCGGTTGCAAAACAATCACAAATTACCACCCTCTTCAAGAGGGTGGTAATGCAGTCGCAATTTGGAAGGGGTCCCCAGGGGACCCCTTCCACTTTGTGACTGTCTCTAAAAATTAAACGAAAAGCGTTTCATTTTTTTAAAAAAATGCATCCCGTTTTCCTTTAAGAAAAACCGGGCGCATTTAAAAAAAAGCTGCTTTATTAAAAAGCAATCCCAGACATGGTGATCGATGGCCCACGTATCTACGTACAGCAGACTTAGATGAATTATTTTGGCAGTTTGTTGGTAGGATGATGTCGTTTTAAACCCCACACAGTTGAGAGCTGTTGGACTCGGTGCTATTTACAACAATACGTCTATGGAAATTGAAGTATCTACACAAACGTCCTCCGTTACTGAACTAGAAATCTGAGTCCCGTTGGGACACTGTCTTTGTTGAAACACGATCTTTTCACCTATTTGATACTACATGAAAGTGTTCTAGACTACATATCACCTTTATAAGACGCTGCTGCTCATTTTGCCAGCAGCCCAGTGGCCATCCCCACAGTTTGTCCCCTGGGTGTTCTGTGATTTTTGTGGGTATCTGGAAAGGTCCTGAAGAAGGTGGCCGCATTACTCCCCTCATGCCACCGAAACGCGCGTCGACCTAATGTTCAGATCCTGTTGAACATATGTATCATACTTGGTCGTGGAGATTCTGCAATCTTTAGTCTCCCTTTTCCCAGATGCGTTTTTGTGAATGTTGTATGAGTCTGTATGTGTTTGGATGAGTTTTGTATTTTGTCTCTTTGGTATTTGTAAATGTTTCTTCTCCGGGGTTACCTGTTCAACAGTATATTGTATATACTCCTGAATTCTATGTGGGAATACTGTTGACTTTTATATACATATGTATACATAAAAAAAGTTTTAAAAAGAGAAAAAAAGAAAGAAATTAATTATAATTGAATATATAAAGAAGTTAAATAAACAACGTTGATAAAACCAATTTTGTTAGCCCTGTTGATATGATTTAATTGTTTGTCGAGCCCATGCTGAATTTAGTTTTGTTGTGACAAAAGAAATATAGGTCCTGAGGGAGCCCTTCATTGTATGAGTGGTCCCAGGGACCACTGCCTGCCCTTAAAAAATTAAACGAAAAACGTTTCATTTAAAAAAAAAAAATGCATCCCGTTTTCATTTAAGAAAAACCGGCTGCATTTAAAAAAAAAGCTGCTTTATTAAAAAGCAGTCCCAGACATGGTGGTCTGCTGAGCCCAGCAGGCCACCATCCCTGGGAGGGCTGGCATTCCCAATGGGCTCGCAAATTGCGAGAGGCTCATTAATATTAACCCTTTTGGTGCTTGCGTCGGCCAATGGCCGACGCAAGCACTACCTCCCTGGTGCTGCGCACGTCCATTGGACGTCACCAGGGAGGGCTTTTTTTTTTTTTTTTTACTGGGGGAGACGCGAAAGGCTTTCCGCGTCTTCCCCCGCCCCCCCTCCCGCCCATCTGTGATGTCAGCGGCCGCAAGGCGCTCTGACGTCACTGATTTCCCCACCGGAGCCAAGGACAGCAGCAGGTAAGGGCGCTCGACTCCGATGGGGAAATCTGGCTGGAAATCACATTTTGTGATTGGCAATTTTGATGTTGCCTCAATACGTTTTTGGCCCTTGCCTGTCGCGGGTACTTGGGCCTCCCACACGAGTGAGGCACCATTTTTATCGGGAGACCATGGGGAACACTGGGTGGTAGGAAATGCGTGTCTGCCCGGCGATGCCACAACTTTCCCACACAAAAATGTGTGGAAAAAGTGATTTTTTCAGCTAAATTTGAGATTTGCAGGGGATTCTGGGTAAGAAAACGTTGGGGGATCCACGCAAGCCATACCTCCCTGGAACCACCCGGGTGTCTAGTTTTCAGAAATGTATGGGTTTGATAGGTTTCCCTAGCTGGCCGCCGAGCACGGGGCCAAAAACCGAGGTGACCCCGTTGCAAAACCAGGTTGTTTTGTGATAGGCAATTTTAATGTCACCTCAATACGTTTTGGGCCCTAGCCTGTCGCGGGTACTTGGGCCTCCCACACGAGTGAGGCACCATTTTTATCGGGAGACCTTGGGGAACACTGGGTGGTAGGAAATGCGTGTCTGCCCAGCGATGCCACAACTTTCCCACACAAAAATGTGTGGAAAAAGTGATTTTTTTCAGCTAAATTTGAGGTTTGCAGGGGATTCTGGGTAAGAAAACGTTGGGGGATCCACGCAAGCCATACCTCCCTGGAACCACCCGGGTGTCTAGTTTTCAGAAATGTGTGGGTTTGATAGGTTTCCCTAGCTGGCCGCCGAGCACGGGGCCAAAAACCGAGGTGACCCCCCTTGCAAAACCAGGTTGTTTTGTGATAGGCAATTTTAATGTCACCTCAATACGTTTTGGGCCCTAGCCTGTCGCGGGTAGTTGGGCCTCCCACACGAGTGAGGCACCATTTTTATCGGGAGACCTTGGGGAACACTGGGTGGTAGGAAATGCATGTCTGCCCGGCGATGCCACAACTTTTCCACACAAAAATGTGTGGAAAAAGTGATTTTTTTTCAGCTAAATTTGAGGTTTGCAGGGGATTTTGGGTAAGAAAACGTTGGGGGATCCACGCAAGCCATACCTCCCTGGAACCACCTGGGTGTCTAGTTTTCAGAAATGTGTGGGTTTGATAGGTTTCCCTAGCTGGCCGCCGAGCACGGGGCCAAAAACCGAGGGGACCCCCCTTGCAAAGCCAGGTTGTTTTGTGATAGGCAATTTTAATGTCACCTCAATACGTTTTGGGCCCTAGCCTGTCGCGGGTACTTGGGCATCCCACACGAGTGAGGCACCATTTTTATCGGGAGACCTTGGGGAACACTGGGTGGTAGGAAATGCATGTCTGCCCGGCGATGCTACAACTTTCCCACACAAAAATGTGTGGAAAAAGTGATTTTTTCAGCTAAATTTGAGGTTTGCAGGGGATTCTGCGTAAGAAAACGTTGGGGGATCCACGCAAGCCATACCTCCCTGGAACCACCCGGGTGTCTAGTTTTCAGAAATGTGTGGGTTTGATAGGTTTCCCTAGCTGGCCGCCGAGCACGGGGCCAAAAACCGAGGTGACCCCCCTTGCAAAACCAGGTTGTTTTGTGATAGGCAATTTTAATGTCACCTCAATACGTTTTGGGCCCTAGCCTGTCGCGGGTACTTGGGCCTCCCACACGAGTGAGGAACCATTTTTATCGGGAGACCTTGGGGAACACTGGGTGGTAGGAAATGCGTGTCTGCCCGGCGATGCCACAACTTTCCCACACAAAAATGTGTGGAAAAAGTGATTTTTTTCAGCTAAATTTGAGGTTTGCAGGGGATTCTGGGTAAGAAAACGTTGGGGGATCCACGCAAGCCATACCTCCCTGGAACCACCCAGGTGTCTAGTTTTCAGAAATGTGTGGGTTTGATAGGTTTCCCTAGCTGGCCGCCGAGCACGGGGCCAAAAACCGAGGTGACCCCCCTTGCAAAACCAGGTTGTTTTGTGATAGGCAATTTTAATGTCACCTCAATACGTTTTGGGCCCTAGCCTGTCGCGGGTAGTTGGGCCTCCCACACGAGTGAGGCACCATTTTTATCGGGAGACCTTGGGGAACACTGGGTGGTAGGAAATGCATGTCTGCCCGGTGATGCCACAACTTTTCCACACAAAAATGTGTGGAAAAAGTGATTTTTTTTCAGCTAAATTTGAGGTTTGCAGGGGATTTTGGGTAAGAAAACGTTGGGGGATCCACGCAAGCCATACCTCCCTGGAACCACCTGGGTGTCTAGTTTTCAGAAATGTGTGGGTTTGATAGGTTTCCCTAGCTGGCCGCCGAGCACGGGGCCAAAAACCGAGGTGACCCCCCTTGCAAAGCCAGGTTGTTTTGTGATAGGCAATTTTAATGTCACCTCAATACGTTTTGGGCCCTAGCCTGTCACGGGTACTTGGGCATCCCACACGAGTGAGGCACCATTTTTATCGGGAGACCTTGGGGAACACTGGGTGGTAGGAAATGCGTGTCTGCCCGGCGATGCTACAACTTTCCCACACAAAAATGTGTGGAAAAAGTGATTTTTTCAGATAAATTTGAGGTTTGCAGGGGAATCTGGGTAAGAAAACGTTGGGGGCTCCATGCAAGCCATACCTCCCTGGAACCACTCAGGTGTCTAGTTTTCAGAAATGTGTGGGTTTGATAGGTTTCCTAGCTGGCCGCCGAGCACGGGGCCAAAAACCGAGGTGACCCCCTTGCAAAACCAGGTTGTTTTGTGATAGGCAATTTTAATGTCACCTCAATACGTTTTGGGCTCTAGCCTGTCGCGGGTACTTGGGCCTCCCACACGAGTGAGGCACCATTTTTATCGGGAGACCTTGGGGAACACTGGTTGGTAGGAAATGCGTGTCTGCCCGGCGATGCCACAACTTTCCCACACAAATATGTGTGGAAAAAGTTATTTTTTTCAGCTAAATTTGAGGTTTGCAGGGGATTCTGGGTAAGAAAACATTGGGGGATCCACGCAAGCCATACCTCCCTGGAACCACCCGGGTGTCTAGTTTTCAGAAATGTGTGGGTTTGATAGGTTTCCTAGCTGGCCGCCAAGCACAAGGCCAAAAACCGAGGTGACCCCCCTTGCAAAACCAGGTTGTTTTGTGATAGGAAATTTTAATGTCACCTCAATACGTTTTGGGCCCTAGCCTGTCGCGGGTACTTGGGCCTCCCACACGAGTGAGGCACCATTTTTATCGGGAGACCTTGGGGAACACTGGGTGGTAGGAAATGCGTGTCTGCCCGGCGATGCCACAACTTTCCCACACAAAAATGTGTGGAAAAAGTGATTTTTTTCAGCTAAATTTGAGGTTTGCCGGGGATTCTGGGTAAGAAAACATTGGGGGATCCACGCAAGCCATACCTCCCTGGAACCACCCGGGTGTCTAGTTTTCAGAAATGTGTGGGTTTGATAGGTTTCCCAGCTGGCCGCCAAGCACAAGGCCAAAAACCGAGGTGACCCCCCTTGCAAAACCAGGTTGTTTTGTGATAGGAAATTCTAATGTCACCTCAATACGTTTTGGGCCCTAGCCTGTCGCGGGTACTTGGGCCTCCCACACGAGTGAGGCACCATTTTTATCGGGAGACCTTGGGGAACACTGGGTGGTAGGAAATGCGTGTCTGCCCGGCGATGCCACAACTTTCCCACACAAAAATGTGTGGAAAAAGTGATTATTTCAGCTAAATTTGAGGTTTGCCGGGGAATCTGGGTAAGAAAACGTTGGGGGCTCCACGCAAGCCATACCTCCCTGGAACCACCCAGGTGTCTAGTTTTTAGAAATGTGTGGGTTTGATAGGTTTCCCTAGCTGGCCGCCGAGCACGGGGCCAAAAACCGAGGTGACCCCCCTTGCAAAACCAGGTTGTTTTGTGATACGCAATTTTAATGTCACCTCAATACGTTTTGGGCTCTAGCCTGTCGCGGGTACTTGGGCCTCCCAAACGAGTGAGGCACCATTTTTATCAGGAGACCTTGGGGAACACTGGTTGGTAGGAAATGCGTGTCTGCCCGGCGATGCCACAACTTTCCCACACAAAAATGTGTGGAAAAAGTTATTTTTTTCAGCTAAATTTGAGGTTTGCAGGGGATTCTGGGTAAGAAAACATTGGGAGATCCACGCAAGCCATACCTCCCTGGAACCACCCGGGTGTCTAGTTTTCAGAAATGTGTGGGTTTGATAGGTTTCCCTAGCTGGCCGCCAAGCACAAGGCCAAAAACCGAGGTGACCCCCCTTGCAAAACCAGGTTGTTTTGTGATAGGAAATTTTAATGTCACCTCAATACGTTTTGGGCCCTAGCCTGTCGCGGGTACTTGGGCCTCCCACACGAGTGAGGCACCATTTTTATCGGGAGACCTTGGGGAACACTGGGTGGTAGGAAATGCGTGTCTGCCCGGCGATGCCACAACTTTCCCACACAAAAATGTGTGGAAAAAGTGATTTTTTTCAGCTAAATTTGAGGTTTGCCGGGGATTCTGGGTAAGAAAACGTTGGGGGATCCACGCAAGCCATACCTCCCTGGAACCACCCGGGTGTCTAGTTTTCAGAAATGTGTGGGTTTGATAGGTTTCCCAGCTGGCAGCCAAGCACAAGGCCAAAAACCGAGGTGACCCCCCTTGCAAAACCAGGTTGTTTTGTGATAGGAAATTTTAATGTCACCTCAATACGTTTTGGGCCCTAGCCTGTCGCGGGTACTTGGGCCTCCCACACGAGTGAGGCACCATTTTTATCGGGAGACCTTGGGGAACACTGGGTGGTAGGAAATGCGTGTCTGCCCGGCGATGCCACAACTTTCCCACACAAAAATGTGTGGAAAAAGTGATTTTTTTCAGCTAAATTTGAGGTTTGCCGGGGATTCTGGGTAAGAAAACGTTGGGGGATCCACGCAAGCCATACCTCCCTGGAACCACCCGGGTGTCTAGTTTTCAGAAATGTGTGGGTTTGATAGGTTTCCCTAGCTGGCCGCCGAGCACGGGGCCAAAAACCGAGGTGACCCCCCTTGCAAAACCAGGTTGTTTTGTGATAGGCAATTTTAATGTCACCTCAATACGATTTGGGCCCTAGCCTGTCGCGGGTACTTGGGCCTCCCACACGAGTGAGGCACCATTTTTATCGGGAGACCTTGGGGAACACTGGGTGGTAGGAAATGCGTGTCTGCCCGGCGATGCCACAACTTTCCCACACAAAAATGTGTGGAAAAAGTGATTTTTTTCAGCTAAATTTGAGGTTTGCAGGGAATTCTGGGTAAGAAAACGTTGGGGGATCCATGCAAGCCATACCTCCCTGGAACCACCCGGGTGTCTTGTTTTCAGAAATGTGTGGGTTTGATAGGTTTCCCTAGCTGGCCGCCGAGCACGGGGCCAAAAACCGAGGTGACTCCCTTGCAAAACCAGGTTGTTTTGTGATAGGCAATTTTAATGTCACCTCAATACGTTTTGGGCCCTAGCCTGTCGCTGGTACTTGGGCCTCCCACACGAGTGAGGCACCATTTTTATCGGGAGACCTTGGGGAACACTGGGTGGTAGGAAATGCGTGTCTGCCCGGCGATGCCACAACTTTCCCACACAAAAATGTGTGCAAAAAGTGATTTGTTTCAGCTAAATTTGAGGTTTGCAGGGGATTCTGGGTAAGAAAACGTTGGGGGATCCACGCAAGCCATACCTCCCTGGAACCACCCGGGTGTCTAGTTTTCAAAAATGTGTGGGTTTGATAGGTTTCCCTTGCTGGCCGCTGAGCACGGGGCCAAAAACCGAGGTGACCCCCCTTGCAAAACCAGGTTGTTTTGTGATAGGCAATTTTAATGTCACCTCAATATGTTTTGGGCCCTAGCCTGTCGCGGGTACTTAGGCCTCCCACACAAGTGAGGTACCATTTTTATCAGAAGACTTTGGGGAACGCTGGGTGGGTGGAATTTTGTGGATCCACGCAGATTCCAGAACTTTCCACCACAGAAATGTGAGGAAAATGTGGGTTTTTTTACAATATTTTAGGTTTGCAAGGGATTCTGGGTAGCATAACCTGGTGAGAGCCTGCCAAGTCACCCCATCCTGGATTCCCCTGGGTGTCTAGTTTTCAAAAATGTATAGGTTTCCTAGGTTTCCCTAGGTGCCGGCAGAGCTAGGGTTCAAAATCTACAGCTAGGCACTTTGTTGAAAAAGGGTCCGTTTTCACTGCGAAAATGTGGTGTGTCCATGTTGCGTTTTGGGCCGTTTCCTGTCGCGGGTACTTAGGCCTCCCACACAAGTGAGGTACCATTTTTCTCGGAAGACTTTGGGGAACGCGGGGTGGGTGGAATTTTGTGGATCCACGCAGATTCCAGAACTTTCCACCACAGAAATGTGAGGAAAATGTGTTTTTTTTTACAATATTTTAGGTTTGCAAGGGATTCTGGGTAGCATAACATGGTGAGAGCCAGCCAAGTCACCCCATCCTGGAGTCCCCTGGGTGTCTAGTTTTCAAAAATGTATATGTTTCCTAGGTTTCCCTAGGTGCCGGCAGAGCTAGGGTTCAAAATCTACAGCTAGGCACTTTGTTGAAAAAGGGTCCGTTTTCACTGCGAAAATGTGGTGTGTCCACATTGCGTTTTGGGCAGTTTCCTGTCGCGGGTACTTGGGCCTCCCACACAAGTGAGGTACCATTTTTATCGGAAGACTTTGGGGAACGCGGGGTGGGTGGAATTTTGTGGATCCACGCAGATTCCAGAACTTTCCACCACAGAAATGTGAGGAAAATGTGTTTTATTGGACAATTTTTTAGGTTTGCAAGGGATTCTGGGTAACAGAACCTGGTGAGAGGCAGTCAAGTCACCCCATCCTGGATTCCCCTGGGTGTCTAGTTTTCAAAAATGTATAGGTTTGCTAGGTTTCCCTAGGTGCTGGCAGAGCTAGGGTTCAAAAACTACAGTTAGGCACTATGCCAAATAAGGGTCATTTTTCACAGTGAAATTGAGGTGTGTCCACGTTGCGTTTTGCGCCATTTCCTGACGCGGACACTAGGCCTACCCACACAAGTGAGGGGCCATTTTTCTCGGAAGACTTTGGGGAACGTGGGGTGGGTAGAAATTTGTGGATCCACGCAGATTCCAGGACTTTCCACCACAGAAATGTGAGGAAAATGTGTTTTTTTGACAATTTTTTAGGTTTGCAAGGGATTCTGGGTAACAGAACCTGGTGAGAGGCAGTAAAGTCACCCCATCCTGGATTCCCTGGGTGTCTAGTTTTCAAAAATATATAGGTTTGCTAGGTTTCCTTAGATGCAGGCAGAGCTAGGATTCAAAAACTACAGCTAGGCACTTTGCCAAAAAAGGGTCATTTTTCACTGTGAAATTGGGGTGTGTCCACGTTGCGTTTTGCACGATTTCCTGTCGCGGGCTCTAGGCCTACCCACACATATGAGGTACTATTTTTCTCAGAAGACTTTGGGGAACGCGGGGTGGGTAGAAATTTGTGGATCCACGCAGATTCCAGGACTTTCCACCACAGAAATGTGAGGAAAATGTGTTTTTTTTTACAATTGTTTAGGTTTGCAAGGGATTCTGGGTAACAGAACCTGGTGAGAGGCAGTAAAGTCACCCCATCCTGGATTCCCCTGGGTGTCTAGTTTTCAAAAATATATAGGTTTGCTAGGTTTCCCTAGATGCAGGCAGAGCTAGGATTAAAAAACTACAGCTAGGCACTTTGCCAAAAAAGGGTCATTTTTCACTGTGAAATTGGGGTATGTCCACGTTGCGTTTTGCGCGATTTCCTGTCGCGGACTCTAGGCCTACCCACACAAGTGAGGTACCATTTTTCTCGGAAGACTTTGGGGAATACGGGGTGGGTAGAAATTTGTGGATCCACGCAGATTCCAGGACTTTCCACCACAGAAATGTGAGGAAAATGTGTTTTTTTGGACAATTTTTTAGGTTTGCAAGGGATTCTGGGTAACAGAACCTGGTGAGAGGCAGTAAAGTCTCCCCATCCTGGATTCCCCTGGGTGTCTAGTTTTCAAAAATGTATAGGTTTGCTAGGTTTCCCTAGATGCAGGCAGAGCTAGGATTAAAAAACTACAGCTAGGCACTTTGCCAAAAAAGGGTCATTTTTCACTGTGAAATTGGGGTGTGTCCACGTTGCGTTTTGCGCCATTTCCTGTCGCAGGCTCTAGGCCTACCCACACAAGTGAGGTACCATTTTTCTCGGAAGACTTTGGGGAATGCAGGGTGAATTGAAATTTGTGTATCCACGCAGATTCCAGAACTTTCCACCACAGAAATGTAGGGAAAATGTGTTTGTTTTGACAATTTTTTAGGTTTGCAAAGGATTCTGGGTAACAGAACCTGGTGAGAAGCAGTCAAGTCACCCCATCCTGGATTCCCCTGGGTGTCTAATTTTCAAAAATGTATAGGTTTGCTAGGTTTCCCTAGGTGCCGGCAGAGCTAGGGTTCAAAAACTACAGCTAGGCACTTTGCCAAAAAAGGGTCGTTTTTCACTGTGAAATTGTGGTGTGTCCACGTTGTGTTTTGCACCGTTTCATGTCGCGGGCACTAGGCCTACCCACACAAGTGAGGTACCATTTTCCTCGAAAGACTTTGGGGAACGTGGGGTGGGTAGAAATTTGTGGATCCGCGCAGATTACAGACCTTTCCACCACAGAAATGTGAGGAAAATGTGTTTTTTTTTACAATTGTTTAGGTTTGCAAGGGATTCTGGGTAACAGAACCTGGTGGGAGCCAGTCAAGTCACCCCATCCTGGATTCCCCTGGGTATCTAGTTTTCAAAAACGTATAGGTTTGCTAGGTTTCCCTAGATGCCGGCAGAGCTAGGGTTCAAAAACTACAGCTAGGCACTTTGCCAAAAAAGGGTCATTTTTCACTGTGAAATTGGGGTGTGTCCACGTTGCGTTTTGTGCCGTTTCCTATCGTGGGCACTAGGCCTACCCACACAAGTGAGGTACCATTTTACTCGGAAGACTTTGGGGAACGCGGGGTGGGTGGAAATTTGTGGATCCATGCAGATTCCAGAACTTTCCACCACAGAAATGTGAGGAAAATGTGTTTTTTTTTACACTTTTTTAGGTTTGCAAGGGATTCTGGGTAACAGAACCTGGTGAAAGCCAGTCAAGTCACCCCATCCTGGATTCCCCTGGGTGTCTAGATTTAAAAAATGTATAGGTTTGCTAGGTTTCCCTGGGTGCCGGCAGAGCAAGGGTTCAAAAACTACAGCTAGGCACTTTGCAAAAAAAGGGTAATTTTTCATTGTGAAAATGTGGTGTGTTCACGTTGCGTTTTGAGCCGTTTCCTATCGTGGGCACTAGGCCTACCCACACAAGTGAGGTACCATTTTTATCGGGACACTTACGGTAATTCAGATGTGTAAAGCAACTGTTATTACCTATTGACTTTTGATGCATTTCTGCCTTCCAAATGAAAGACAATGTGTAAAAAAGAAGTTATTTTGAAAAATGACCTATAATTCTCATGCTAGTATGAGTATTACCAATTTCAGAAATGTGCAAATATCTACTGTTTCTAAACTCTATATTGTGTTCCCATTTCAGAAATACATAGGAGTCTTTCATACCCAATATTCCATGTATACATTTTCCCAGAATAATTGCTATATACCCGGGACATAATAAAAAACCATTGCAAGACGCTGCTCAGTTTTTGGCTCTGGGTTCGTCGGGTTCTTGGTGAACCTACAAGCCCTATATATCCCCACAACCAGTAAGGTCCAGTGGATGTAACGGTATATTGCTTTCAAAGAGCAGTCATAATTAGAAGAAGTTACAGGTGAAAACGTTGACAAAAAAGGCAGTTATTTTCAACTAATTTTCGATTTTTCCTATATTTAACTGTTAGTTTCTATAAAGAAACCTTGATGGATTTACACAAATGACCCCTTGCTGAATTCAGCATTTTGTCTACTTTTCTAAAATGTATAGATTTCCAGGATCCATTATTGCTTTCATACCCATTTCTACCATTAACTGGAAGGAGGTTGAAAGCACAAAAAATAGCAAAAATAGGCTATGTCCCAGAAGAATGCCAAAACTGTGTAAAATTTTTTGGTTTTCTGACAAAAGTCTGTCATTCCCTCAAAGCTGGGAAAATGGATATTTCAGCCCCACAAACCCTGTTTTGATACCATTTGCAGGAAAACCCAGACGCTTTCATATGCGGGACTTTTTCCAATTTTTCCCCAAAACCAAAATTTAGCTGTATTTTGGCTAAAATCTGGGACCCCTCCAGGGGAATCCACAAACCCTGGGTACCTTTAGAATCCCCATGATGTTGGAAGAAAAGGACGCAAATTTGGCGTGGATACCTTATGTGGTCAAAAAGTTACAGAGGCCTAATCGCGAACTACTACAAATAGCCAAAAAGGGCTCAGCACTGGGGGAAAAAGGCCCAGCAGTTAAGGGGTTAATGAGCCTCGCAATTTGCGACCCCATTGGGAATCTCAAAACAGTGTAATAACACTGTTGTACATTTCATTTAGCACCTCACACTTTGCGACTCGCAAGAAGTCGCAAATTGCGAGGCGCTAAATGAAAGGGTCGTACATCTGGCCCTAAATGTTTAATGGTTTGCTACTGGAATTGCGGTTGCAAACAATTGATACATTTCATGAGGAATCACAATTTGGAAGGAATGCCTTGTTGGGAATTGGGATTCTGGTTGGCAGAGGTATGCACCCTGTCCAAGCAGGAACCACATTCCTAGTCAGGGTAAGTCTCTACACACCATAACTCCTCCTGAACTCACCCTCTGGTAGCTTGGCATAGAGCAGTCAGGCTTAACTTAGAAGGCAAGAAGTAAAGTATTTGTGCAACATTTGAAACAGTAAGACAGTGAAAACACCACAAAAAGACTCCACATCAGGTTACAAAAATTTTGCTTAATGGTATAAATAAAAAGACCAAAATAACAAAAATCCAGCAAGTAGAAGTTGAGATATGAATTTTCAAAGAATAAATGTAAACTAGCGCTTAGAAGCAATATGCGCTTAAATGGGATATTTGGTGGCGCTGGACCAGGGCAAAGTCAAGAGTTTAGGCCAACCGCAATGAGCGCGGGCAAGATACAGGGACCCACTTGGGCACTCTGAACCAAAGTACCTTGATCCGGGATGCGTCATTGGCAACGAGGTGCAGCCACAGCAAAGCGTCAGTGTTGAGCCACGCAGTGAATGAGATGTGTTGATATTCTCCAAGCAACTGCGATGATAAGGAAGTTCTGAGTGCGAGGCACTGGTTCTGAATGAGACATAGCCTATTCAGGTGTAAGTGCTATGCTGTGCCCAGCTCCTTCCTCCCATCACCCAGGATGGCCCATCAGGACACATCAAAGCTTCCTTTGTGTGTGGCTGTCTAGAGGGAATACACAAAGCCCAGCTCTCACCCAGCCCAGACTGAACAGAGACAGGCAGCAGGAACCAAATGGCTAAAGTAAGTTGATGCCATATTCCAAAAACTTAAAATTCAACTTCACCATAAGTTGTATTTTTAAATTGTGAGTGTAGTGACACCAAACTTGAAAAGTCCATCTCTCCACAATTGGCAATTACACTTAAAAGATGTAATACGGCAATCCCAATGTTATCCTATGGGAGAGATAGGCTTTGCAGTAGTGAAAAAACAAAAATAGTAGTTTTTGACAACCAGGGCATGTAAAACTTCAAAGTGCATGCCCTGCCTTTTATTTACATTGCACCCTTCCCTATGGATCATACAGGGCCTAACTTAGGGGTGACATATGCATAAAAAGGGAAGGTTTAGGCCCAACAAGAGGTTTATCTTGCCAGGTTGAAGTGGCAGCGTATAACTGCACATACAGGCTCTGCAATGGCAGGCCTGAACCATGGTTAGAGGGCTACTTAAGTGTGTGGCACGAGTGCTGCAGTCCTACTAGCAGTATTTAATTTACAGGCCCTGGGCACCTGTAGTGCACTTTACTAGGGACTTATAAGTAGATTAAATATGCCAATTGGGGTTAAACCAGTATTACCATTTGTAGGGGAGAGAGCACAAGCACTTTAGCACTGGTTAGCTAAATGAGGTGAGAAAATGGAGGGAGGCAGGCAAAATGTTGGGGGAGACCACTTTAAGGCTGTAAGGTCTAACACACCCCTTTTGCAAACCTTCCATATTGCAATTTGTTAAGGTTTGCAAAACCCATTTTCATATGAGAAAAATGTTTCTAACTTGTAAATGGGGTCTATACATATGAAACAGCCATTTTACATTTGCAAACCCTGGAACTTTGCAAATGGAAGGGTTTAAAATAGCAAAATTGCTTTGAACATCTGGACCTTTGTTCTTTAGATTCATTTATAACTCATTAACATATCATATAATGAATTGAGTATGTCTCTTTATATTAGTGACAGGTGTTTCAGGGTGAATACTAGTATTATAAAAATCATACATTTTAACAGTTTTCATTTATCAAAATATCCTCATGAATGCAGAAATTGATAACGTAGCCAACACTTTGTATATAGGATCGACATTTGTATATCAACAAAATTGGAAAGATGTAATGGGAGGAGAATTGCTGAATTCCTTCACATATCACATAAATATGATTATTATAAGATGTCAATTTGTATCCCCCACAAACAGTATATACTTAGCAAAATGTGTGAATGAGATGGATGCCAGATTAATATACACAACTTCAAAAATTAAGTAGGATGTGTTGAATATATCAAATTATGAATATAAAGAGATATTTTCTGGCATTTTTGAGAATGATGCTAGCTCCATATGTTGGTACGAAAGAAATTAAAATGTTTCAAAATAACTTTCTGATTGATAAGAATAAGTTTTGAATCTCTGTATGGTATGGTGATTAATTAAAGTCCATGTGAAAGTATTTTCTTTTTAAAGTGAACAGAATTGTCACCTTACTTATTTTTAGATCTTCAAATTTAAGAAAAAAGGCATGTGAAGTAGAAATATCTTTGTATATAAAAGTATATAAAAGTAGACTAGAGAGCTTGGATACTGTTATTTTCCAGACCAATCCAACAGTCATAGACTTAACACAGCCTGATGCAATACTATTCAGACCTGCTGGTATGTCACCAATGATCAAAGATTTTATTTGGCCATGTCTACTCTCTAAAGTGGCACAAAAGATGGCCTTAAAGTGGGCTTTAAAAATATGGAAAAGCAAGCTCCTTCATTTTAGCAGAGGAAATGTTTCATAGATCTGTACAAAAGTTTTCTAACGTTGTAATTACCGATGTAGCGCAATCAGTCTTTTCGTTCATTTACTAGATCAAAGATTACTTTAGCAGACTTGGATGTGGCACAGATAACTTTTTTACATATGATATACTTTCAGCATGGTTCACTGACAGAATATCGACGTAAAAAATATAGATGTAAAAAATGTAGATGAAAAAATACATAATGCAAAAATATCGACTCCCTATACAAAAATATTGAAAAAAAATATTGATGTTAATAATATAGTTGTACAAAATATCGATTTTTATATATAAATAAAATAAAATAATAAATATTAAATAATAAAATTAATTAAAAAAATAAAGTAGATTTAATATACATTTTAACAAATATAAAAAAGAAACTTAAAAAAAAGTTAAAACAGATACATAGGGGCTCATTATGATGCTGTGACGTTCGCCACCGCCGAGCCGGCGGTGGCGACCGTCACAACATCATAACAAGTGAAATCCCCCCGCCATATTACAATGGCGGGGGGGGTTTGCGGCGGATGCAAAGTGCGTCTGCCGCATTTCCGCCGGTCGGCAATCGTTCCGATTGCCGGCCGGGCAGAATTGGCCCCTAATATGGTGGTGGTGCCTAGCAGGCACCGCCATACATATTAGGATGGTGTGTTGTGAAGGCCTTCCATGGCGGCTTTTGCCGCCATGGAAAGGCTGGCGGGATGTTCTTTGGGGGCCCTATGCGGGCCCCCGGGAGGGTGATGGGGGGTGGGGGGTGCACTTGGGGGGTACCCCCCTCCATTTGCATGCACAAGATGGCAGGCACCGCGCGGTGCCTGCCACATTGTGCATGCAAATGCACAACATGCCATTTTGGCATGTACGCAGCACCCGCCACAATGTCAAATATGCAGGATGCGACCACCAGGGTGGCGGTCGCATCCTAATTAGCGGTGCGGGACCGCCGCACGTCTGGCGGCTGGTCCCAAAACCGCGAGGATGGCGGGCGGACTCAGGTCCGCCCGCCATCCTAATAGGCCCCATAATAATTTATATATATATATATATATATATATATATATATATATATATATATATATATATATATATATATATATATTATCTACTGGCGGTCGCCAGTAGATAGTTATAGTTACAACCTATTATCCATAGGAAATCCGCAACATTCTATTTGAAATAACTCTCTTGCCGGTTGACGTATCTTCGCAAAATTTTCAAACATTGTGGCCCGCTCCGGTCCGCTCCTACCCTGAAAGTCTCGGGGGATTCGTCAAGCGGGGCCGAGAAAAAGGGGGTCCCAAAACGCGTTTTCCCCATGCAATTTTCCATAGGAAACTTTAGGCACGGCTACAGCCTGAACTGCTGAACGGAATTACACCAAATTTGGCAAAGAGGTAGTTCTTGGTTCAGAAAGAACCCTTTTTGTTAAATGGTGTAAATCCGTTCAGTAGTTGCTGAGAAAATGAAAAGTAAAAAGATAGATATATCTAGGGCCGCGGATCCTCCCGAGCACGAGCTTTATGTTAATTGGCTGTCAACACTCCAAATCAGGAAGTGTTGGCAGCCATTTTGTCCCTCGGTAGAACCGAGGGACAGAAACAAGTGCACAAAGCGCACAAAGGGGGCAGGGTAGAAACACCCTGACCCCCTAGGTCTGCTCAGGGGGTCCCACAAGGACCCCCTGGGCAAAAATTTTTTTTTTTTTAAAATCGGCAGGATGCGCTCAGGGAGCGTGAACCCTGCCGAAAAAAAAAAATCGAAGTGCGGTCTCCCGCGCTTTGATGTTAATTGACCCCCGGGTGGGCCAAGTCCCGGGGCATGCTGGGGGGTTAATTTTATGTGTGGGGGCCTCTAAGGGCCCCCAAGCCCCGGGGACCACCACCCCCCGGGGCTTTATGTAGAATGGTGCGGGAGGGCTCTGAGCCCTCCGCAGCCCCGGGACCACCACCTCCCCGGGGCTTCTTTTTTTAATTAAAAACCTGTGTGGGGGGCTCCATCCCCCACATGCCCCGAGGACCACCACCTCCCGGGGCACTAAGAAAATTACAATGGGGGTCCGTTTTGGACCTCCAGAGCCCCGGGGACCACCACCTCCCCGGGGCTGTGCACTGAATGGGAGGGGGGCCGTGCGGCCCCCTCCTGGAGCCCTTGATGGCCCTGGGGACCACCACGCCCCAGGGCCGGCTCCTGCAGTGTCCCGGGGTGCCTACCCCCGGTACACTGCTGTTTGCAATGACAGGACGGGAGCCTCGCGACTCCCGTCCTGTCATTGCAAACTTGCTTTGGATATTGGAAGAGAGAGCAGGAAACCTGCTCTCTCTTCCAATATCCAAAGCCGATTGCTTTTCCACATGGGGAGCAGCATGTCAGCTGCTCCCCATGTGGAACAGCAATGCCGGCTCCCAAGGGACGTGGGGAGCCGGCGGGACTGTGGGGGATTGGGGACCCCCCACAGTCCCCAACGGAGAGGGCCAGCCCCGGGGGATGGGGTCCCCGGGGCAAGTAGTGGCCCAGGAGGGGGCCACGCGGCCCCCTCCCCAAAAAAGAAAAAAAAATGGAAAGGCCGGCCCCGGGGATGGGGTCCCCGGGGCCTTAAATGGCCTGAGGAGGGGGCCACGCAGCCCCCTCCCAAGAAAAATTTAAAAAGGCCATGCCCCGGGGGATGGGGTCCCCGGGGCCAATACAGGCCCAGGGAAGGGGGACCACGCGGCCCCCTTCCCGTTTTTTTTTTTTTAAATTAAATTTAAAAAAAGGGGTAAGGCGATGGGGTACCCAGGGCCTAAAAATAGGAAAAAGGAAGGGGGGCCACACAGCCCCCCTTCAGGGAAAAAAAAAACAAAAAACGATCGGGCCCGCAGGCCCCGCCCCCTTCCTTCACCACTCTGCAAACGCGCCCCTGGCGCGTTTGCAGAGGGGGAACGATCCCCTTGAATACTGGGGTCCCTGGGGCCAACTAGCCCACCAGGAACCTCCAGTATGCGCCAGGGGCTGCCTTGCAGAGAGGTGTACAGAGGCCACGCCCCTTTTACACCTCTCTGCAACGCAGCTCTATGGCGCTTTTGGAGGTATATGGTGGGCTAGTTGCACCCCAGGGACCCTCAGGATTCAAGGGAGTTAATCCCCCGACTTAAAACGCGCCACGGGGCGCGTTTGCACAGTGGTGAAGGGAGGGGCGGGGCTTCAGGTGACATGTGTGCAAACAGGCCCCGTGGCGCGTTTTAAGATGGGGAATTAAATCCTCTTCAATCCTGAGGGTCCTGGGGCCAACTAGCCCAACAGGTACGTCCAGAAAGCGCCACAGAGCTGCGTTGCAGAGAGGTGTAAAGGGGTGTGGCCTCTGTACATGTCTCTGCAACGCAGCCCCTGGCGCATACTGGAGGTTCCTGGTGGGCTAGTTGGCCCGTAGGGACCCTCATGATTCAAGGGGACTTAATCCCCCAACTTAAAACGCACCACGGGGTGCGTTTGCACAGATGTCACCTCAGGCCCCGCCCCCTCCCTTCACCATTGTGCAAATATTCCTCTAAAATCAGCCGAAATCCGAATTCCGATTTACTCACCTGTTATCAGGAGAGACCTCAGTGCTGCATCTTTCAGCCCAGTACTGATCCTCAAAAGTAATTTTAACCGTACTTACCGGTAACTTGAATTTCCTTCATAGGCTAACATTGACTGGTTTCACTTGGAAATTCTTCTAAGTGTGGAGTTTTGGAACTTTAAAATATTCCTCTAAAATCAGCCGAAATACGAATTCCGATTTACTCACCTGTTATCAGGAGAGACCTCAGTGCTGCTCCTCAAAAGTAATTTTAACCGTACTTACCAGTAACTTGAATTTCCTTCCATAGGATATCATTGCCTGCTTTTTGCTGAAAAAGTTTCTAAGTGTTGATTTTTGAAACATACAAATATTCCTCTAAAATCAGCCAAAATCCGAATTCTGATTTACTCACCTGTTATCAGGAGAGACCTCAGTGCTGCATCTTTCAGCCCAGTACTGGTCCTGAAAAGTAATTTTAACCGTACTTACCGGTAACTTGAATTTCCTTCATAGGCTAACATTGACTGGTTTCACTTGGAAATTCTTCTAAGTGTGAAGTTTTGGAACTTTAAAATATTCCTCTAAAATCAGCCGAAATACGAATTCCGATTTACTCACCTGTTATCAGGAGAGACCTCAGTGCTGCATCTTTCAGCCCAGTACTGATCCTCAAAAGTAATTTTAACCGTACTTACCGGTAACTTGAATTTCCTTCATAGGCTAACATTGACTGGTTTCACTTGGAAATTCTTCTAAGTGTGGAGTTTTGGAACTTTAAAATATTCCTCTAAAATCAGCCGAAATACGAATTCCGATTTACTCACCTGTTATCAGGAGAGACCTCAGTGCTGCATCTTTCAGCCCAGTACTGATCCTCAAAAGTAATTTTAACCGTACTTACCGGTAACTTGAATTTCCTTCATAGGCTAACATTGACTGGTTTCACTTGGAAATTCTTCTAAGTGTGGAGTTTTGGAACTTTATAATATTCCTCTAAAATCAGCCGAAATACGAATTCCGATTTACTCACCTGTTATCAGGAGAGACCTCAGTGCTGCATCTTTCAGCCCAGTACTGATCCTCAAAAGTAATTTTAACCGTACTTACCAGTAACTTGAATTTCCTTCCATAGGATATCATTGCCTGCTTTTTGCTGAAAAAGTTTCTGTGTTGATTTTTGAAACATACAAATATTCCTCTAAAATCAGCCGAAATCCGAATTCTGATTTACTCACCTGTTATCAGGAGAGACCACAGTGCTGCATCTTTGAGCCCAGTACTAATCCTGAAAAGTAATTTTAACCGTACTTACCAGTAACTTGAATTTCCTTCCATAGGATATCATTGCCTGCTTTTTGCTGAAAAAGTTTCTAAGTGTCGATTTTTGAAACTTAGAAATATTCCTCTAAAATAAGCAGAACTACGAATTCCGATTTACTCACCTGTTATCAGGAGAGACCTCAGTGCTGCATCTTTGAGCCCAGTACTGATCCTGAAAAGTAATTCTAACCATACTTACCAGTAACTTGAATTTCCTTCCATAGGCTAACATTGACTGGTTTCACTTGGAAATTCTTCTAAGTGTGGAGTTTTGGAACTTTATAATATTCCTCTAAAATCAACCGAACTACGAATTCCGATTTACTCACCTGTTATCAGGAGAGACCACAGTGCTGCATCTTTGAGCCCAGTACTAATCCTGAAAAGTAATTTTAACCGTACTGTTATATTTGGGGGTCTCTAGTTGGCAGAGGTAGGTACCTTTGTCCAAATAGGGACCCTTGAGTCTAGTCAGGGAAAGTAGGTACACTCCTGAAAGAATCCCTGCTCACCCTCTTGGTAGCTTGGCACGAGCAGACAGGCTTAGTTCAGAGGCAGTGTGTAAAGCATTTGTGAACACATACAGTAATCAAGTGACAACACTACAAATGGACACCACACAGGTTATATATTTATAAAAATAGGTATACTTTATATAGATTTATCACAAGACCATAAACGACAAAAATAATCCACAATACTGTCAAGAGTGCTTAGTTCTGATCAAAAGGCTTAATTCAAGGTTCTGTGCGAGTCGGTAGCATCCTCCGGCTACGGCGATGTCGAGAACAAACAGAGTCTAACAAATCCAGCTGACCGCGTCGAGACGGGCCAACACAGCGTAGACAGACTCGGTCACAGTACCTTTTACTTGAAGCGGCAGGCACGGGCGTGCGAGCCGGATGGCTGTTCGTCGCGGTCGCGATGCAAAAATGGAAGCATTGCAGGACGCGTTGTCCCTCGATGCGGTGCAGGCAGCGGTTCGTTGACGTCGTCGAGACGGAGTCGGTGAGACCAGGGCCGGGCGTTGCAGGGCGTGACGGTGCTTCGGTGCGGTGCTGGCAGGTTGCGGTGCGGCGACGGAGCCGGATTCAGGAGCTGGCGTCGATCAGTCCAGACTGCGGTGCGAGTCGGGCGGTGCATCGCAAAGCGTGCGAGCGGTGCCCAACTCCGGTGCGGTCACAGGACTCGAACTCAGCAGCAGTGACCGTGGCGGTCGGACCAGTTCGATTCGGCGTAGCGAAGCGTTGCAGGACGCGTTGTCACTCGATGCGGTGCAGGCAGCGGCTCATTGACGGAGTCGGTGAGACCAGGGCCGTGCGTTGCAGGGCGAGACGGTGCTTCGATGCGGTGCTTACAGGACACCGAGTCGGTCTTGAGAGTCGGTCACAGCTCCCTACCTCTGTAGCCACTGAAACAGAGTTTCCAGCAGCAATTCACAAAGGGGGTGAAGTCCAATGGTCCTGGGACTTCGGTCAGGGGGCAAGCTCTCTTCCAAGCCCTTGGAGATCCTTCACAAGTTGATGAAAGTCACAGCAAAGCAAAAGTTCCTTTCTCCTTTCTTTGGCAGTCAGGCAAACCACTGCAGGCCAATCCCCCAAGCAGCACTTCAGGCTTAGGGATAGTCTCTCCTCAGTTTCTTCTTGGTTCCGCTCCTCAGCAAAGGTTTCTTCTTGTTCCCAAAAGTGATCTAATTTCCTAGGGGTCTGGGTCCCCTTTTTATACACAGTTTCTCTTTGTTCTCTGAAGGCAGAGAGGCCTCTGCCTAGCCCAAAACCGGTTCTGGTCAGTCCTGGAGCACTTTGTTTTTCTGACTTCTTCTTTCCTTTCAGAATGTGGGGCAGAGTGCTCAGCCGCCCGGCAAGAGGTGGAGCCAGCATTGTGGAAGGCAGGCATAGCCCTATTCAGACCCAGGTGCAACTCCTCCCTCCACTCTGGATGCAGATCTTTCTATTCAGCCCTGTGCTGACTCACCCTGTCTCCTGTAGCCACCCCCAGCCCCTGTCACTCAATCTCCAGACAAGGAATACACAACCTAGCAGAGGCAGGCTTGGACAGTTAGGCAACAAAATACCCACTTTCTAAAAGTGGTATTTTTAAACACAGAATGTTAAAACCAACTTCACTAAAAGATGTATTTTATCATCCTGAGTTCAGGCATACTAAATTCGTTTTTCTACCATGTTCCCTGGGTCAGTTCTGACTATAAGGTGTAATAGTCAGTCTGCCCATTCTGGCCTATGGGGAGCAGGTAGCCTTGCAATAGTGAAAAACGAAAATGGCTGTAATTCACTATTAGGACATGCCACAAACACCAGGGCATGTCCTACCTTATACTTACAATGCACCCTGCCCTAGGGCCTACTTTAGGGGTGACCAACATGCAGTAAAGGGAAGGTTTAGGGACTGGTAAGTGGGTGCACTCACCAAGTCGACATGGCAGCCCTAGGCTGCACACAGGCTCTGCAATGGCAGGCCTGAGACACACTTTACAAGCTGCTTCTGTGGGTGGCACAACCCGTGCTGCAAGCCCACCAGCAGCATTGGATTTACAAGCCCTGGGCACACTCAGTGCACGGTACTAGGGGCTGACAAGTAAACCAATCATCCAATCATGGAGTCACTAATACATACATCAATTCACGATAGGGAGCACTTGCACTTTGGCACTGATTAGCAGCGGCAAAGTGCCCATGAGCATCTAGTCCAGCAAAAACATATCGGCAACAGTGGAGGCATTACGAAAAATAGAAGGGAGACCCACGCCAAGGACGCCAGGTCTAACACGTGTCCCCTCCAGCTGAAATGTGGGGAGAACTACCCTACCCCTAGGGAGTTCTCATCACTAAGGCAGAAAAATCTGGACAGACCATCAGCATTGGCGTGTTCTGTACCAGGGCGGTGTTCCACCGTAAAGTCCATCCCCTGTAGGGAAATGGACCACCTCAACAGCTTTGGATTCTCACCCCTCATCTGCATCAACCATCTGAGGGGCCTGTGGTCTGTCTGAACCCGGAAGTGAGTCCCAAACAGGTATGGTCTCAGCTTCTTCAGTGCCCAGACCACAGCAAATGCCTCACGCTCAATAGCACTCCATCTCTGTTCCCGGGGAAGTAACCTCCTACTGAGGAAGGCTACAGGTTGGTCTAGGCCCTCCTCATTGATCTGTGATAGAACAGCCCCTACACCATGCTCTGAAGCGTCCGTCTGAAGAATGAGTTCATTGGAGAAGTTGGGTGCCTGGAGCACAGGCGCCGTGCACATGGCAGTCTTCAAGGTGTCAAAAGCTTTCTGACAGGCGTCAGTCCAAATCACTTTCCTGGGCTGCTTCTTGGAAGTCAGCTCTGTCAAGGGGGCAACAATGCTGCCATACCCCTTGACGAATCTCCGGTAATACCCGGTGAGTCCTAGGAAGGCTCTCACCTCTGTCTGGGTCTTGGGGGCTCCCAAGCCAGAATGGTATCAATTTTCGGTTGGAGGGCGCCACCTGGCCGCTCCCAACCTGGTGTCCCAAGTACACCACAGAACCCTGCCCAATCTGGCACTTACTCGCCTTGATTGTGAGGCCTGCCCTCCGCAGCGCCATCAACACTTCCCAGAGGTGACGCAGATGTTCTTCCCAACTGGCACTCAACACTGCAATGTCATCCAGGTAGGCGGCACTGAAATCCTCCAGTCCAACCAACACCTGGTTGACCAACCTCTGAAAGGTGGCAGGGGCATTCTTCATCCCAAAGGGCATCACCCGGAACTGGTAGTGCCCATCTGGTGTGGAGAATGCTGACCTCTCTTTGCCCCATCAGTCAAGGCGATCTGCCAGTACCCAGACGTTAAGTCAAACGTGCTGAGGTACCGCGCAGCCCCTAACCGATCTATGAGCTCATCAGCTCTGGGGATGGAGTTGGCGTCAGTCCTGGTGATGGAATTGAGTCCCCTGTAGTCCACACAGAACCGGAGTTCTGGTGTGGCACCAGGCGCGGCAGCCTTTGGAACCAAGACCACTGGGCTGGCCCAAGGGCTGTTGGAGGACTCAATCACCCCTAGCGCAAACATCTTGGAGACCTCCTCCTTGATGCAGGCTCTGACCCTGTCAGTCACCCTGTAAGCCTTGTGCTTCACAGGAAGACTGTCCCCAGTGTCCACATCATGGACGCACCAATGAGTGACACTGGGAACCAGGGAGAACAGGTCAGGGAACTGTCCCAACAGTTGGCGACAGTCACCCTGCTGCTCAGGTGTCAGGGAGGTAGAGAGGTTTACTCCCTCCACTGATCCATCTTGCTCTCGGGCTGACAGGAGGTCAGGAAGAGGCTCGGTCTCCTCCTCCATTCCATCATCTGTAGCTAAGAGCATGCCCACTTGGGACCTCTCCAAGTGGGGCTTCAGGCGGTTCACATGCAGGACCCGCAAGGGGTTCCTGGGAGACTGCAAGTCCACCAAATAGGTAACTGGACTCTTGCGCTCCACCACCGTAAAAGGGCCAGTCCACCTGTCCTGGAGCGCACAAGGCTCCACAGGGGCCATGACCCACACTTTCTGACCAGGCTGAAGCTCTACCAGAGTGGCATTCTGGTCGTACCACAGCTTCATCTCCTCCTGGCTGGCTTCCAGATTTGCCTCAGCAAGTTCTCTGAAACGCCTAGTCTGGTTCCTGAAGGCCAGCATGTAACTGTATACATCCTGGGGAGGTTTCCTGGGAGATTGCTCCCAGCCTTCCTTGACCAAACTCAGAGGTCCTCGCACCGGGTGTCCATAGAGGAGCTCAAAGGGACTGAACCCTAGAGACTTCTGTGGCACCTCCCGGTATGCAAACAACAGGCATGGTAAGAGGACGTCCCATTTACGCCTCATGGGTTCTTCCAGACCCATAATCATGCCCTTGAGGGTCCGGTTGAATCTCTCAACCAGCCCATTTCCTTGAGGGTGGTAAGGAGTGGTGAACTTGTAAGTTACACCGCACTCCTGCCATAGGGACTTCATGTACTTGGACACGAAGTTGGTACCTCTGTCAGACACCACCTCTTGAGGGAATCCCACACGTGAGAAAATTCCCATCAGTGCCTGTCCCACCACGGGGGCCGTCACTGTCCTCAGAGGGATGGCTTCAGGGTACCGGGTGGCATGGTCCACCAAGACCAGGATAAACCTGTTGCCCATGGCTGTCTTGGGGTCCAGTGGCCCCACAATGTCAATACCCACCCGTTCAAAGGGGGTGCTGACCACAGGGAATGGCTGGAGAGGAGCCTTGTGCTTCCTCCCACTCTTTCCACTTGCCTGGCAAGTCTGGCATGTCCTGCAGTGAGTGGCGGCACTCCTGCGCATCTGGGGCCAATAGAAATGGGTAACAAGCCTGTCAAAGGTCTTGTCCTGCCCCAGATGTCCTGCTAACGGTACATCATGAGCCAACCCCAGTAGGAAGGCTCTGAAGCGCTGGGGTACCACCAGCACACGGGCTGACCCAGGCTCAGCAACCTTAGGCTCTGAATACAGGAGACCATTCTCCCAGTAAATCCAATGTGATCCAGACTGATCACCTGCTGCCTGGTCTGTGGCCTGTTGCCTCAGACCCACGAGAGAGGGGCATGCGTTCTGCTCCTCGCAGAACTCTTCCCTGGAGGGTCCTCCTTCTTGCTGCCAATGGGTCAGCTCAGGTAGGTCCCCCAGTTCAGCTACCTGTTCCCCTGTAGGCTCCAGGGCATCCCCCTCAGGGTCTACCTCCTCCTGGACTGTGGGAACTTCGGGGGCCGGTTTCCCGCGCCCCCTGCCTCCTCTCTCTCCGGCAGGCACCTGGGCCTCCCTCTCAGGCTCCAGGTCCTCTTGAACACCTTTCGCTGCCATTGACCGGGTGGTCACACATGCCCAATCAGGCAAGCCCAACATTTCTAAATGCGCACTCCGCTCCACCTTAGCCCAAGGTGAGCTCTCCAAATCGTTCCCTAACAAACAGTCAACAGGCATGGCTGGCCTCACAGCTACTTGAAGAGTACCCGAGACCCCCCATTCAAAGGGAACCTGAGCCACCTTGCAGTGACTCTCTGTGTTGTCAGCGGCAACAACCGGATAGAATGCATCAGGGATAACCTTCTCCTTAGACACCAGGTGACACTTGACAGCTGTCACACTGGCTCCTGTGTCTCTCAGAGCCTCCACCCTATGGCCATTGATGGTCACCCACTGCCTGTATTTCTTAGTGTTCTCAGGCAGCGGGGTCCTAGGGACCATCTCAGAGTCTCCTAAGGAGACAAGGGAAAACACTGTGGGATCCCCCCCACCTTGGACACCCAACTCCTCCCCCAGGGCTACACTAGCCAACTGCTGGGGGACTGCACCAGTGGGTGCTGGTTTTCCATGCAAAGGGCAACGAGGATCATTTGCCTTGTGGCCAGGGGCGCCACACTTGTAACATACCAGTGGTCCCTGGTGAACAGGGGGCCTGTCAGGGCCACTGGCTTCTTCTCAGGGGAGGCTGGGAACCTTTCCCTTGGTTCCCTTGGGGTCTACTTTGGGGCCCTTTATGGAACTCCCTCTGTTTACCCTTGTCCCCCCACTCTTCTGCTGGGGACCCTGCCCACCCTTGGCGGAGTCTCCCACGTGACCCTTGTGGACCCGGGTACTCACCCAGCGGTCCGCCTCCTCAGCAAGCTGCCTAGGGTTAGTCAGCTTACTATCAATCAGGTGCTGGCGTAGCTCAGGAAAGCAATTACTGGACAAGTGCTCCCATGAAATCAAATCAAAGAGCGCCTGAAAATCAGTCGCTTTGCTACCCTTCACCCAACCATCCAAGGCTCTGCAAAAGAAGGTCACATATTCAACCCAGGTTCTGCTTTCAATCTTACTACAGTTCCTGAACCTTTGCCTATAAAGCTCAGGGGTCAAACCATACCTAGTCATTAAGGCATCCTTCATGTGGCTGTACGACTTATAGACTTCAGAGGGCAAATCCAACAAGGTATCCCGCCCTTCACTGAGGAACCGTCCCCACAACCCCGCTCCCCAATCCTTCTCAGGGACCCTGTGGGAAGACATGGCTACCTCATAGGCTTTGAACCACTGCCCAATGTCATCATTTTTAAAAAACTCCTTCACCACATCTTTGGGAACATACACCCTAGCTTCAACAGGCGCAGGCGGTACACTGCCACCAGAGGGAGTAATCTCTAAGCTTTTGGCCTTCAATTCCAACTCCCTCAAAACTTTCTCATGTTCAAACTGCATTTTCTTTTCCTCTAGGGCTAATTTCCTAGTTTGCATTTCGAATTCTAACTGCCCATTCAGCTTGAGCTTGGTCAGCTCCATTTCGTGCATCCTACTCTCTTTCCTGTCCTCCAACTCCTCTGGAGACAGTCCTCTGGCAGAAACACTGCTACCTACTGGGGAAGGTGGTCTTCCAGCCCCTAGACCCAATAGCCCCTCCAGCTGCCCTTCTGCATTCTCAGCCCCCTCCACAGGGGCACTCCTTGATTCGACCCAGGCCCTCAGCGCCTTTTGGAGGTCCTCCTTCCTGGAGAGCCCGGTCATGGACACTTTAAACTTTTTGCAGAATTGCCTGAGCTGCTTGAGGGTGTAGCATTCTAGCCTCTCTTCTTCCCAATCACACTCAACAGAGGCTACTGATGCTGGTTTCTCCATAGTGATTAAACTTGGCAGTTGCAAAAATAGGAAATCCCAGAAAAAATGCTATTAAAGTATGTGGTTGCGTTTTGGTCTGCACTCACTAAGTAGTGTTCACCAATCACTGTACATGAGTCACAAATGCAAGTCCAGAATCCTCACCGCTGACCACCAATGTTAGATTTGGGGGTCTCTAGTTGGCAGAGGTAGGTACCTTTGTCCAAATAGGGACCCTTGAGTCTAGTCAGGGAAAGTAGGTACACTCCTGAAAGAACCCCTGCTCACCCTCTTGGTAGCTTGGCACGAGCAGACAGGCTTAGTTCAGAGGCAGTGTGTAAAGCATTTGTGAACACATACAGTAATCAAGTGACAACACTACAAATGGACACCACACAGGTTATATATTTATAAAAATAGGTATACTTTATATAGATTTATCAAAGACTGTAAACGACAAAAATAATCCACAATACTGTCAAGAGTGCTTAGTTCTGATCAAAAAGGCTTAATTCAAGGTTCTGTGCGAGTCGGTAGCCTCCTCCGGCTACGGCGATGTCGAGAACAAACAGAGTCTAACAAATCCAGCTGACCGCGTCGAGACGGGCCAACACAGCGTAGACAGACTCGGTCACAGTACCTTTTACTTGAAGCGGCAGGCACGGGCGTGCGAGCCGGATGGCTGTTCGTCGCGGTCGCGATGCAAAAATGGAAGCGTTGCAGGACACGTTGTCCCTCGATGCGGTGCAGGCAGCGGCTTGTTGACATCGTCGAGACGGAGTCGGTGAGACCAGGGCCGGGCGTTGCAGGGCGAGACGGTGCTTCGGTGCGGTGCTGGCAGGTTGCGGTGCGGCGACGGAGCCGGATTCAGGAGCTGGCGTCGATCAGTCCGGACAGCGGTGCGAGTCGGGCGGTGCGTCGCAAAGCGTGCGAGCGGTGCCCAACTCCGGTGCGGTCACAGGACTTGAACTCAGCAGCAGTGACAGTGGCGGTCGGACCAGTTCGATTCGGCGTAGCGAAGCGCTGCAGGACGCGTTGTCTCTCGATGCGGTGCAGGCAGCGGCTCGTTGACGGAGTCGGTGAGACCAGGGCCGTGCGTTGCAGGGCGAGACGGTGCTTCGATGCGGTGCTTACAGGACACCGAGTCGGTCTTGAGAGTCGGTCACAGCTCCCTACCTCTGTAGCCACTGAAACAGAGTTTCCAGCAGCAATTCACAAAGGGGGTGAAGTCCAATGGTCCTGGGACTTCGGTCAGGGGGCAAGCTCTCTTCCAAGCCCATGGAGATCCTTCACAAGTTGATGAAAGTCACAGCAAAGCAAAAGTTCCTTTCTCCTTTCTTTGGCAGTCAGGCAAACCACTGCAGGCCAATCCCCCAAGCAGCACTTCAGGCTTAGGGATAGTCTCTCCTCAGTTTCTTCTTGGTTCCGCTCCTCAGCAAAGGTTTCTTCTTGTTCCCAAAAGTGATCTAATTTCCTAGGGGTCTGGGTCCCCTTTTTATACACAGTTTCTCTTTGTTCTCTGAAGGCAGAGAGGCCTCTGCCTAGCCCAAAACCAGTTCTGGTCAGTCCTGGAGCACTTTGTTTTTCTGACTTCTTCTTTCCTTTCAGAATGTGGGGCAGAGTGCTCAGCCGCCCGGCAAGAGGTGGAGCCAGCATTGTGGAAGGCAGGCATAGCCCTATTCAGACCCAGGTGCAAATCCTCCCTCCACTCTGGATGCAGATCTTTCTATTCAGCCCTGTGCTGACTCACCCTGTCTCCTGTAGCCACCCCCAGCCCCTGTCACTCAATCTCCAGACAAGGAATACACAACCTAGCAGAGGCAGGCTTGGATAGTTAGGCAACAAAATACCCACTTTCTAAAAGTGGTATTTTCAAACACAGAATGTTAAAACCAACTTCACTAAAAGATGTATTTTATCATCCTGAGTTCAGGCATACTAAATTCGTTTTTCTACCATGTTCCCTGGGTCAGTTCTGACTATAAGGTGTAATAGTCAGTCTGCCCATTCTGGCCTATGGGGAGCAGGTAGCCTTGCAATAGTGAAAAACGAAAATGGCTGTAATTCACTATTAGGACATGCCACACACACCAGGGCATGTCCTACCTTATACTTACAATGCACCCTGCCCTAGGGCCTACTTTAGGGGTGACCAACATGCAGTAAAGGGAAGGTTTAGGGACTGGTAAGTGGGTGCACTCACCAAGTCGACATGGCAGCCCTAGGCTGCACACAGGCTCTGCAATGGCAGGCCTGAGACACACTTTACAAGCTGCTTCTGTGGGTGGCACAACCCGTGCTGCAAGCCCACCAGCAGCATTGGATTTACAAGCCCTGGGCACACTCAGTGCACGGTACTAGGGACTGACAAGTAAACCAATCATCCAATCATGGAGTCACTAATACATACATCAATTCACGATAGGGAGCACTTGCACTTTGGCACTGATTAGCAGCGGCAAAGTGCCCATGAGCATCTAGTCCAGCAAAAACATATCGGCAACAGTGTAGGCATTACGAAAAAATAGAAGGGAGACCCACGCCAAGGACGCCAGGTCTAACACGTGTCCCCTCCAGCTGAAATGTGGGGAGAACTACCCTACCCCTAGGGAGTTCTCATCACTAAGGCGGAAAAATCTGGACAGACCATCAGCATTGGCGTGTTCTGTACCAGGGCGGTGTTCCACCGTAAAGTCCATCCCCTGTAGGGAAATGGACCACCTCAACAGCTTTGGATTCTCACCCCTCATCTGCATCAACCATCTGAGGGGCCTGTGGTCTGTCTGAACCCGGAAGTGAGTCCCAAACAGGTATGGTCTCAGCTTCTTCAGTGCCCAGACCACAGCAAATGCCTCACGCTCAATAGCACTCCATCTCTGTTCCCGGGGAAGTAACCTCCTACTGAGGAAGGCTACAGGTTGGTCTAGGCCCTCCTCATTGATCTGTGATAGAACAGCCCCTACACCATGCTCTGAAGCGTCCGTCTGAACAATGAACTCATTGGAGAAGTTGGGTGCCTGGAGCACAGGCGCCGTGCACATGGTCAGTCTTCAAGGTGTCAAAAGCTTTCTGACAGGCGTCAGTCCAAATCACTTTCCTGGGCTGCTTCTTGGAAGTCAGCTCTGTCAAGGGGGCAACAATGCTGCCATACCCCTTGACGAATCTCTGGTAATACCCGGTGAGCCTAGGAAGGCTCTCACCTCTGTCTGGGTCTTGGGGGGCTCCCAAGCCAGAATGGTATCAATTTTCGGTTGGAGGGGCGCCACCTGGCCGCTCCCAACCTGGTGTCCCAAGTACACCACAGAACCCTGCCCAATCTGGCACTTACTCGCCTTGATTGTGAGGCCTGCCCTCCGCAGCGCCATCAACACTTCCCAGAGGTGACGCAGATGTTCTTCCCAACTGGCACTCAACACTGCAATGTCATCCAGGTAGGCGGCACTGAAATCCTCCAGTCCAACCAACACCTGGTTGACCAACCTCTGAAAGGTGGCAGGGGCATTCTTCATCCCAAAGGGCATCACCCGGAACTGGTAGTGCCCATCTGGTGTGGAGAATGCTGACCCCTCTTTTGCCCCATCAGTCAAGGCGATCTGCCAGTACCCAGACGTTAAGTCAAACGTGCTGAGGTACCGCGCAGCCCCTAACTGATCTATGAGCTCATCAGCTCTGGGGATGGGGTTGGCGTCAGTCCTGGTGATGGAATTGAGTCCCCTGTAGTCCACACAGAACCGGAGTTCTGGTGTGGCACCAGGCGCGGCAGCCTTTGGAACCAAGACCACTGGGCTGGCCCAAGGGCTGTTAGAGGACTCAATCACCCCTAGCGCAAACATCTTGGAGACCTCCTCCTTGATGCAGGCTCTGACCCTGTCAGTCACCCTGTAAGCCTTGTGCTTCACAGGAAGACTGTCCCCAGTGTCCACATCATGGACGAACCAAAGAGTGACACTGGGAACCAGGGAGAACAGGTCAGGGAACTGTCCCAACAGTTGGCGACAGTCACCCTGCTGCTCAGGTGTCAGGGAGGTAGAGAGGTTTACTCCCTCCACTGATCCATCTTGCTCTCGGGCTGACAGGAGGTCAGGAAGAGGCTCGGTCTCCTCCTCCATTCCATCATCTGTAGCTAAGAGCATGCCCACTTGGGACCTCTCCAAGTGGGGCTTCAGGCGGTTCACATGCAGGACCCGCAAGGGGTTCCTGGGAGACTGCAAGTCCACCAAATAGGTAACTGGACTCTTGCGCTCCACCACCGTAAAAGGGCCAGTCCACCTGTCCTGGAGCGCACAAGGCTCCACAGGGGCCATGACCCACACTTTCTGACCAGGCTGAAGCTCTACCAGAGTGGCATTCTGGTCGTACCACCGCTTCATCTCCTCCTGGCTGGCTTCCAGATTTGCCTCAGCAAGTTCTCTGAAACGCCGAGTCTGGTTCCTGAAGGCCAGCATGTAACTGTATACATCCTGGGGAGGTTTCCTGGGAGATTGCTCCCAGCCTTCCTTGACCAAACTCAGAGGTCCTCGCACCGGGTGTCCATAGAGGAGCTCAAAGGGACTGAACCCTAGAGACTTCTGTGGCACCTCCCGGTATGCAAACAACAGGCATGGTAAGAGGACGTCCCATTTACGCCTCATGGGTTCTTCCAGACCCATAATCATGCCCTTGAGGGTCCGGTTGAATCTCTCAACCAGCCCATTTCCTTGAGGGTGGTAAGGAGTGGTGAACTTGTAAGTTACACCGCACTCCTGCCATAGGGACTTCATGTACTTGGACACGAAGTTGGTACCTCTGTCAGACACCACCTCTTGAGGGAATCCCACACGTGAGAAAATTCCCATCAGTGCCTGTCCCACCACGGGGGCCGTCACTGTCCTCAGAGGGATGGCTTCAGGGTACCGGGTGGCATGGTCCACCAAGACCAGGATAAACCTGTTGCCCATGGCTGTCTTGGGGTCCAGTGGCCCCACAATGTCAATACCCACCCGTTCAAAGGGGGTGCTGACCACAGGGAATGGCTGGAGAGGAGCCTTGTGCTTCCTCCCACTCTTTCCACTTGCCTGGCAAGTCTGGCATGTCCTGCAGTGAGTGGCGGCACTCCTGCGCATCTGGGGCCAATAGAAATGGGTAACAAGCCTGTCAAAGGTCTTGTCCTGCCCCAGATGTCCTGCTAACGGTACATCATGAGCCAACCCCAGTAGGAAGGCTCTGAAGCGCTGGGGTACCACCAGCACACGGGCTGACCCAGGCTCAGCAACCTTAGGCTCTGAATACAGGAGACCATTCTCCCAGTAAATCCAATGTGATCCAGACTGATCACCTGCTGCCTGGTCTGTGGCCTGTTGCCTCAGACCCACGAGAGAGGGGCATGCGTTCTGCTCCTCGCAGAACTCTTCCCTGGAGGGTCCTCCTTCTTGCTGCCAATGGGTCAGCTCAGGTAGGTCCCCCAGTTCAGCTACCTGTTCCCCTGTAGGCTCCAGGGCATCCCCCTCAGGGTCTACCTCCTCCTGGACTGTGGGAACTTCGGGGGCCGGTTTCCGCGCCCCCTGCCTCCTCTCTCTCCGGCAGGCACCTGGGCCTCCCTCTCAGGCTCCAGGTCCTCTTGAACACCTTTCGCTGCCATTGACCGGGTGGTCACACATGCCCAATCAGGCAAGCCCAACATTTCTAAATGCGCACTCCGCTCCACCTTAGCCCAAGGTGAGCTCTCCAAATCGTTCCCTAACAAACAGTCAACAGGCATGGCTGGCCTCACAGCTACTTGAAGAGTACCCGAGACCCCCCCATTCAAAGGGAACCTGAGCCACCTTGCAGTGACTCTCTGTGTTGTCAGCGGCAACAACCGGATAGAATGCATCAGGGATAACCTGCTCCTTAGACACCAGGTGACACTTGACAGCTGTCACACTGGCTCCTGTGTCTCTCAGAGCCTCCACCCTATGGCCATTGATGGTCACCCACTGCCTGTATTTCTTAGTGTTCTCAGGCAGCGGGGTCCTAGGGACCATCTCAGAGTCTCCTAAGGAGACAAGGGAAAACACTGTGGGATCCCCCCACCTTGGACACCCAACTCCTCCCCCAGGGCTACACTAGCCAACTGCTGGGGGACTGCACCAGTGGGTGCTGGTTTTCCATGCAAAGGGCAACGAGGATCATTTGCCTTGTGGCCAGGGCGCCACACTTGTAACATACCAGTGGTCCCTGGTGAACAGGGGGCCTGTCAGGGCCACTGGCTTCTTCTCAGGGGGAGGCTGGGAACCTTTCCCTTGGTTCCCTTGGGGTCTACTTTGGGGCCCTTTATGGAACTCCCTCTGTTTACCCTTGTCCCCCCACTCTTCTGCTGGGGACCCTGCCCACCCTTGGCGGAGTCTCCCACGTGACCCTTGTGGACCCGGGTACTCACCCAGCGGTCCGCCTCCTCAGCAAGCTGCCTAGGGTTAGTCAGCTTACTATCAATCAGGTGCTGGCGTAGCTCAGGAAAGCAATTACTGGACAAGTGCTCCCATGAAATCAAATCAAAGAGCGCCTGAAAATCAGTCGCTTTGCTACCCTTCACCCAACCATCCAAGGCTCTGCAAAAGAAGGTCACATATTCAACCCAGGTACTGCTTTCAATCTTACTACAGTTCCTGAACCTTTGCCTATAAAGCTCAGGGGTCAAACCATACCTAGTCATTAAGGCATCCTTCATGTGGCTGTACAACTTATAGACTTCAGAGGGCAAATCCAACAAGGTATCCCGCCCTTCACTGAGGAACCGTCCCCACAACCCCGCTCCCCAATCCTTCTCAGGGACCCGGTGGGAAGACATGGCTACCTCATAGGCTTTGAACCACTGCCCAATGTCATCATTTTTAAAAAACTCCTTCACCACATCTTTGGGAACATACACCCTAGCTTCAACAGGCGCAGGCGGTACACTGCCACCAGAGGGAGTAATCTCTAAGCTTTTGGCCTTCAATCCCAACTCCCTCAAAACTTTCTCATGTTCAAACTGCATTTTCTTTTCCTCTAGGGCTAATTTCCTAGTTTGCATTTCGAATTCTAACTGGCCATTCAGCTTGAGCTTGGTCAGCTCCATTTCGTGGATCCTACTCTCTTTCCTGTCCTCCAACTCCTCTGGAGACAGTCCTCTGGCAGAAACACTGCTACCTACTGGGGAAGGTGGTCTTCCAGCCCCTAGACCCAATAGCCCCTCCAGCTGCCCTTCTGCATTCTCAGCCCCCTCCACAGGGGCACTCCTTGATTCGACCCAGGCCCTCAGCGCCTTTTGGAGGTCCTCCTTCCTGGAGAGCCCGGTCATGGACACTTTAAACTTTTTGCAGAATTGCCTGAGCTGCTTGAGGGTGTAGCATTCTAGCCTCTCTTCTTCCCAATCACACTCAACAGAGGCTACTGATGCTGGTTTCTCCATAGTGATTAAACTTGGCAGTTGCAAAAATAGGAAATCCCAGAAAAAATGCTATTAAAGTATGTGGTTGCGTTTTGGTCTGCACTCACTAAGTAGTGTTCACCAATCACTGTACATGAGTCACAAATGCAAGTCCAGAATCCTCACCGCTGACCACCAATGTTAGATTTGGGGGTCTCTAGTTGGCAGAGGTAGGTACCTTTGTCCAAATAGGGACCCTTGAGTCTAGTCAGGGAAAGTAGGTACACTCCTGAAAGAACCCCTGCTCACCCTCTTGGTAGCTTGGCACGAGCAGACAGGCTTAGTTCAGAGGCAGTGTGTAAAGCATTTGTGAACACATACAGTAATCAAGTGACAACACTACAAATGGACACCACACAGGTTATATATTTATAAAAATAGGTATACTTTATATAGATTTATCAAAGACTGTAAACGACAAAAATAATCCACAATACTGTCAAGAGTGCTTAGTTCTGATCAAAAAGGCTTAATTCAAGGTTCTGTGCGAGTCGGTAGCCTCCTCCGGCTACGGCGATGTCGAGAACAAACAGAGTCTAACAAATCCAGCTGACCGCGTCGAGACGGGCCAACACAGCGTAGACAGACTCGGTCACAGTACCTTTTACTTGAAGCGGCAGGCACGGGCGTGCGAGCCGGATGGCTGTTCGTCGCGGTCGCGATGCAAAAATGGAAGCGTTGCAGGACACGTTGTCCCTCGATGCGGTGCAGGCAGCGGCTCGTTGACATCGTCGAGACGGAGTCGGTGATACCAGGGCCGGGCGTTGCAGGGCGAGACGGTGCTTCGGTGCGGTGCTGGCAGGTTGCGGTGCGGCGACGGAGCCGGATTCAGGAGCTGGCGTCGATCAGTCCGGACAGCGGTGCGAGTCGGGCGGTGCGTCGCAAAGCGTGCGAGCGGTGCCCAACTCCGGTGCGGTCACAGGACTTGAACTCAGCAGCAGTGACCGTGGCGGTCGGACCAGTTCGATTCGGCGTAGCGAAGCGCTGCAGGACGCGTTGTCCCTCGATGCGGTGCAGGCAGCGGCTCGTTGACGGAGTCGGTGAGACCAGGGCCGTGCATTGCAGGGCGAGACGGTGCTTCGATGCGGTGCTTACAGGACACTGAGTCGGTCGTGAGAGTCGGGCACAGCTCTCTACCTCTGTAGCCACTGAAACAGAGTTTCCAGCAGCAATTCACAAAGGGGGTGAAGTCCAATGGTCCTGGGACTTCGGTCAGGGGGCAAGCTCTCTTCCAAGCCCTTGGAGATCCTTCACAAGTTGATGAAAGTCACAGCAAAGCAAAAGTTCCTTTCTCCTTTCTTTGGCAGTCAGGCAAACCACTGCAGGCCAATCCCCCAAGCAGCACTTCAGGCTTAGGGATAGTCTCTCCTCAGTTTCTTCTTGGTTCCGCTCCTCAGCAAAGGTTTCTTCTTGTTCCCAAAAGTGATCTAATTTCCTAGGGGTCTGGGTCCCCTTTTTATACACAGTTTCTCTTTGTTCTCTGAAGGCAGAGAGGCCTCTGCCTAGCCCAAAACCAGTTCTGGTCAGTCCTGGAGCACTTTGTTTTTCTGACTCCTTCTTTCCTTTCAGAATGTGGGGCAGAGTGCTCAGCCGCCCGGCAGGAGGTGGAGCCAGCATTGTGGAAGGCAGGCACAGCCCTATTCAGACCCAGGTGCAACTCCTCCCTCCACTCTGGATGCAGATCTTTCTATTCAGCCCTGTGCTGACTCACCCTGTCTCCTGTAGCCACCCCCAGCCCCTGTCACTCAATCTCCAGACAAGGAATACACAACCTAGCAGAGGCAGGCTTGGATAGTTAGGCAAGAAAATACCCACTTTCTAAAAGTGGTATTTTCAAACACAGAATGTTAAAACCAACTTCACTAAAAGATGTATTTTATCATCCTGAGTTCAGGCATACTAAATTCGTTTTTCTACCATGTTCCCTGGGTCAGTTCTGACTATAAGGTGTAATAGTCAGTCTGCCCATTCTGGCCTATGGGGAGCAGGTAGCCTTGCAATAGTGAAAAACGAAAATGGCTGTAATTCACTATTAGGACATGCCACACACACCAGGGCATGTCCTACCTTATACTTACAATGCACCCTGCCCTAGGGGCTACTTTAGGGGTGACCAACATGCAGTAAAGGGAAGGTTTAGGGACTGGTAAGTGGGTGCACTCACCAAGTCGACATGGCAGCCCTAGGCTGCACACAGGCTCTGCAATGGCAGGCCTGAGACACACTTTACAAGCTGCTTCTGTGGGTGGCACAACCCATGCTGCAAGCCCACCAGCAGCATTGGATTTACAAGCCCTGAGCACACTCAGTGCACGGTACTAGGGACTGACAAGTAAACCAATCATCCAATCATGGAGTCACTAATAGATACATCAATTCATGATAGGGAGCACTTGCACTTTGGCACTGATTAGCAGCGGCAAAGTGCCTATGAGCATCTAGTCCAGCAAAAACATATCGGCAACAGTGGAGGCATTACGAAAAAATGGAAGGGAGACCCACACCAAGGACACCAGGTCTAACACGTACTTACCAGTAACTTGAATTTCCTTCCATAGGATATCATTGCCTGCTTGTTGCTGAAAAAGTTTCTGTCGATTTTTGAAACTTACAAATATTCCTCTAAAATCAGCAGAACTACGAATTCCGATTTACTCACCTGTTATCAGGAGAGAACCCAGTGCTGCATCTTTTAGCCCAGCACTGACCCTGAAAAGTAATTCTAACCGTACTTACCAGTAACTTGTATTTCCGTCCATAGGAATCCATTTTCTGGTTTTCAGCAGAAAAGTTTCAAAGTGTCGATTTTCACAAACTACAAATATTCCTTAAAAATCGCCTGTATGACTTAAACGCATTCTTTCAACTGTTTACAGGAGATGCACCAGTGCTGGATCCAGGATCCACCAGTGAGTAAGAAAAAGTAACGATAACACTACTTACCTGCTAAGTGAATTTCCTCCCATAGGATAACATTGGTGATTCTATGTGAAAAAGTTTCTGTCAACTTTTAAAATACAATAATATTCCTTAAAAATCACTACTGTAACCAAAACGCTTTTACTCAACTGTTTACAGGAGATGTCCCAGGACTGAATATAGGATCCAGTCCTGTGGTTAGAAAAGTAATCCATAAAGTAACTAATTGCATTTAACTAGAAATTCACATTGAGCTCAATGTTGCATTGTGTTTGAAATTGTGTTGCCCATTGCAACAACTGTAACTACTGTACTTAAAAGTCTATTGCCTATTTGCAAAGTATTTAAACTAAAGTAATTCATTCTGAGAAAGTATATTTTGTAATGTAATGTACAATGTAATTACAATGTAATTTAAAAAATAAATATCTAAAAATAAATAGTTTAAAAAAATGTTGTAAATCAGTATCCAAAAAATAGATATAACAATTAATACATTTAAAAATTGTCATTTACAAAACCTTTGAAATTCACTGAAAAAACCATAGGTTTCAGACATGTTATAGTTAGGAATTAGCATTTAAAAAACCTTTGAAATTCACTGAAAAAACCATAGGTTTCAGACACGTTATAATTAGGAATTAGCATTTAAAAAACCTTTGAAATTCACTGAAAAAACCATAGGTTTCAGGCACGTTATAGTTAGAAATTAGCATTTAAAAAACCTTAGAAATTCACTGAAAAAAGCATAGGTTTTAGGGACAGTTATAGTTAGTTGGACATTGCACTCGTACAAAACCCGTGAAATTCCCCCGTTATAGTTAGTTCAGGTAACTATAACTCGCGCCCCCGCAATGCACTGCTGATGACGTCACATATTACATCACTCATGACATGGTCAGTGACATCACTGATGACATCACTGATTACATCTCAAATGATTTCACTGATGACATCCTCCATAAGATAATTTGATGCATCTTCTCACACCCTAATATAACTTTTGATACACCCACTCTAAATTACAGACTGCCATTGTCAAAACCATAGACACTCCAACACCAATTACTATATACACACTCACTGATTCTTAGGTCTACACATACACATCTACTCACTCACCCGTACAATCACTCATACTTATAGTCACTCAGTACAGTACTATTATATGCACTCATACACCTATATAAACACTCACACACCGCCACTCATCCATAGAGGTACTCACACACCTAGTCAGTCATGCAAAAAATTAAGCACACACCCATTTACTCACCTATACAGTTATACACACACCAGCTCACTTACTCATACAAATACTAGCACATTCTTACGCTCTTATACAATCTCTGATACAAGCACACACTCATCCATACAGTCACTCTCACAATCACACACTCTCGCTTATAGCTATTTATATACTCCAACACACATATATACTGCCTTTCACATATGTAGTTACTCACACATGTACCACTGGGACATACATTCACTCACTAACACACTCTTACACACACTTACCCACCCATACAGTCTATCACAGATGCACTCTTGAAACCATCCACCCAGTGAATCACCCACTCACACATCTATGCACAGAGTCGCACACACCCCACCCACACAAACACTCAGGCACCCATACAGATACTCAGCCAACCAATCAATAACTCATATAGACACTCATGTAGCTATTCACAAACCCATGCTGCCACTTACACAGCAACAGACAGACGGATACAGACATTCACCCAGTTTAGTCACTAACCCATGCATTCAGTAAGATACGTTTAATCACTCACTTATAGAGTTAGTCACGCACCTGCTAAATCATCCATTCAGACACTTATACACCCACTCATTCTTCAATACACCTTTCCCTATACATATTAAACATATTTAAACTTTACAGAAACACACAGTCACTGGATGATGTCATTTGAGATGTCATCAGTGATGTCATCAGTGATGTCACTGACCATGTCATGAGTGATGTAATATGTGTCGTCATCAGCAGTGCATTGCGGGGCGCGAGTTATAGTTACCTGAACTAACTATAACGGGGGAATTTCATGGGTTTTGTACGAGTGCAATGTCCAACTAACTATAACTGTCCCTAAAACCTATGGTTTTTTCAGTGAATTTCTAAGGTTTTTTAAATGCTAATTTCTAACTATAACGTGCCTGAAACCTATGGTTTTTTCAGTGAATTTCAAAGGTTTTTAAATGCTAATTCCTAACTATAACGTGTCTGAAACCTATGGTTTTTTCAGTGAATATATATAGTACTTTTCTGCTGTTAGTATTTTACGTGTAATTTTAAAAGCATTGGAAACATGAGAATATAAATTATTTTCTAATAGTACTATGTTTTAAACAGCCCAAAAATGATGGAATATGTTTAGCAACATCATAAACAGTGTTGGTACCATAAGTATTTTCTCTTTGTCCTTGAACACGTGATGATCAATTGGGATGTACGTTTCACTTTAAATATTGCACTAACCTGTGTATCCATGTCATGTGATCAAGGCTCCACGGAGTCGAAACGCGTAATGGAGACGCTTGAATAAAACATCTTAGCACCGAATTGGGTCCGTGTCCGTGATTTGGGAGAGAAAAGACGCTTCCAGGGTGCGGAGTTATTGGTATGTTACTGATCGGCAGTTCCCAGCCGATCATTCACGGACCCCCTCTTTGAACGAGGTCGACGCACAGAGTGGGAACATTGCTTCCGGAGCAACCTGGAAGCTCATTGCAGCCGTGAGGAAGTGAGCGTCTGACCCCCTGCAGCCCGTAGCAAGTCAAGACCTGAGGAGTCCCGGTGAGCGCTGAGTCGGAGGACCCGGTGGCAGCGGTTGAGTCCCAGGTAGGCGGACATTGGGCAAAGCGGGGTAAAGAGGAGTGCTACAACGAGTGTGGGGCGGCAAGGCATTCATACACAGCCTCGCTGAGTAAACACTCAAGTATAACCACAAATATCAACATGTCGTCTGATGTGGTACGCGCACATGAAGAGGCAGCAACAGAAATGTTTTCCGACACGTTACCGGCAGCTACTGAAGCCGTTACAAGATCCATTGTGAGAACAAATGTCAATGACTTAATTAAAGACAAATTCAAACTGCTTGAGAAGAAAATGAAGGCTGAACAGCATAAATGGTGGGAATCTCGGTCCCTCCAAAGATATATAGACGTGGGGAGGATACCTAGGGGATTGAGAATCCTCACAGCCCCCAGCTACGAAGACCCAAATCCTGATCTTATGAAAGAATGGGCTAATTGTAATCTTGATTCATCTAGGAGATTAACTATGATTTTGATCAAATATGCAGACATTGACAGAGGCAAGCTATTGAAGGAAATAGATGTTATTAATGAAGAATTGGACAAAATGGAACAGAAGGAAGAGCAAGCAAAATTACGCAATGAAATGATGACTAGAATCAAAAAGGATGAGGATAAAATCAAAGAAAGAAAGGCTTTCAAGTTTTTAAGGGATAAGCATGATTACGAATTGGGGCAGATATTCACGTTTGCCAAACGCTATGATGGAATCAGGACATCAAAATTTCTAAAAACTGATGCACAAAGCAAACAACAAAATAGACAATATACAGGGCGTAAAGAGCAAACAGATACATCCAAATCGGAGACAAGCTCGATGGGTGGCAGTGATTCTGAGTCGGAATTGCGAATGGTAAGCGAAGAAAGTCAAACACCCAAACCTTCACCGGGGGAAGAATTGCATTTTATTTGCCAGGAAAGAAGACAAACCCTTCGTCCAAGGCCTCAGCAAAGGAACAACACAGGAGATATGCCAACTACAAGCGCCGGCAGAGGCGCAGAGCAACAAAAAAGAGGCGAGCGGAAAACGAACAAAAGAGGGGGCAGGAAAAACTGGTAACCACAGCAGATCTGACCGCCAAAACCAACAATACCATCATCAATTTGACCAACGTGACATTAACTGAACAAGAGTCTAATATGTTAAACTTGGGACTCTCATATGCTCCGAAAGGAAACTTTGATTATGCAACTACCAGAATAGATATTTATAAAGGGGTTAGAAAATTAAAATTAAAAAAATATCACATACAAATGAATACTAATCAAACCCAGAGGGAATCCAACAAAGACCCAAATATTGAATAAATATCTGACATAACAACAACATCACAAACGGATAGTAGGCTTCTCCAAACTTTGGAAGAACTATGGAATGAGAACACAGGTGATACTTCCACGAACATTAGATCAGTTCCGGATGAAGGTGACGACACAAGGCAGACGGTTTTAACTCCTTTCAAACCAAGATCAACATTCAATCCCATCATGATTAGAGATTCTATTGACTTATTCCATGAATCTACAACAACACAGATCAAAAAACTCAATAAAATAGTGGCAAAAAAAGAGGGTAACCTGAAAAATAAAGACCAACAATACAGGAATTTAATCAAGAAGTTAAAAGACAATCATGAGATAATAGTACGTGGAAGTGACAAAGGAGGTAATATTGTGCTCTGGCCACAAAAGTTATATGAAAAGGAAGCCTATAGCCAACTTAATGATAGACGTTGTTATAACCGGAGTAGTCAAGCCAATTTGAGTGCCTCATACAAGGAGTACTTTGGCAAATTAACCACTTGGAAAAAGCGAACTTATTATCAGGGGAAGAACTCAAATATCTGAAAAAGAAAATCCAACTACTCCATCTTTATATTTTATTCCCAAAATCCATAAGGATCGAAACAACCCACCTGGCAGGCCTATCATCATGGCCAGGGATGGATTATTGGAAAATACTACCAGATATATCGACTTCTTTCTCCAAGAATATGTCAAAAATTACCCAGCTATGTAAGCGACACAGGAGACTTTTTAAGACATATCTCTGATTTTGAATGGCAAGATGACTATTTATTAATCGCGTTGGATGTCACATCGCTATATACAAGTATTGAGCACACAGACGGTATTGAGGCTATCAGATACTATTTGTCGAGTAGACCTGTACAATACGAACATCATAGTACCATGCTAATCAAGATGATTAAGTTTTGTCTGTACAATAACATCTTTATGTTTAACAGTCAATTATATCAGCAGACTAGAGGTGTTGCCATGGGGGCCAGCTTCTCTCCAAGTTATGCCTGCCTACACATGGGCAGATGGGAGGAGCTGGTCCTCATGGGCAAGCACAAGCTAATCATGAGGACAAAGGTACGAATGTGGCGACGATACATAGATGACCTATTTGTTGTGTGGCAGGGAACAGAATGTGAAGCTAATGAATTTGTTCATTCTCTCAATAACAATGACATCAATCTTAGGTTCACTGCTACTGTCAGCCCCAGTTCCATTGAATTCCTTGATACTCAAGTGTACATAAAAAATCATAAGATTGAGACCAGGCTCTTTAGGAAGAAAACAGCTGGCAATTTGACACTTCATGCGAGTAGCATGCATCCAAAACATATTATTAACAACATTCCATACAGAGAGATGCTCCGAGTAAGACGCATCTGCAGTAGTGACAAGGATCTAACTGAGGCACAAAATGAGGGTAAAAATAGATTCCTAGAGAGAGGTTATCAAGAAAAAACAATTGATAGAGCCATTAGTAAATCTATGGAACAAAGCAGAAATGAAACCTTAAAAATAAAACAGGGCGATACCAAAGTGCCAATGGACAATTCATTTCGTATGATTATGAGATACAGTAATCAACACAGAGAAATACAAAAAATCATACAGAAAAATTGGGCCATGGTACTTTGTGATCCTATCATTGGGTCCCTGCTTCCTCAAAGAGTGTCTATCACATATAGGAGGGCACCTACTACGAGAGATAAGATTGTCAAAACTAGCCCAGAGGTAATTGAGAGTGGAAATTGGTTGCAGAGAAGGAAAGGCTTTTTTAGATGCAAAACATGTAAGGCATGCACACATGGCATCAATATGAGTACCTACACGACCCCTTTTAGTAATAGAGAGTTTAAAATCAATAAACTCCTAACATGCAAAACTGAATTTGCAGTATATGTATTGCAGTGCCCATGTGGTTTACAATATATAGGCAGCACGGTTCTACAGGTACACAAAAGAATTCTCCAACATTTGCGCGCAATAACCAATCAAGACAACACTTATCCAGTGGCGCGTCATTTTAAAGACAAACACAGTTCCAACAATGCAGACCTAAAATATTATGTAATAGATACAGTGCCTCCTAGTAGAAGGGGCGGAGATAGAATCACCAAGCTGAGGAAACTAGAGACAAGATATATTCTGCAATTGGATTCCAAGGTACCGTCAGGGCTGAATGCCACAGAGGATTTTGCATACTTGCTTAAATTAGATCAAAACTACTGTTAGGCATCCTCAATGGGAATCACATCACCGCAGGTGGGAGGATTAGGCTTTAAACAGAATGGATCAGTCCAGATGTCAACTAAAAGTACATAGGTCAGCGATTATATTTTAGAAATGGTTAACATTTTAACAATTTTAGGAATTTTATGACTATTTATTCTAATATTGTACAACAATTGTGTTTGACATGAATATGAAATTTTGTAAAAAGAGTTTTTTCTATAGAATTTTTTATATGTGTTCATATATTTATGTATTTATGTACGCTTTTACGTATATTTATATATTTATATATTTATACGTGTAAACTAACTTGCTGCTATATTTCTGTGTACTCAAAGTAACAATTTTAGGACGTGAACATATCAATACATTCCATATCCATATCCTCCTTCCTTGAAGCTCCGGTATCCTAAGGCTTTGGATAAACTTCATTTACATTGTTCATAATGAATAATGTACTTGTATCTATGCACTCAGGCTGTGAGGATTAACAACTGAATTTTAGGCATTTGCTCACAATGAAAATATGATTATATAAGTCGGACAACAGGGAGACACACATAGAGTTAATTTTATCCTTATTAACATTTGCACAATCACTTTGCACGTTTCACTTAGGCACTTTATAGAATTTTGTACAGACCGCAACAGGGACATATGAGGGTACAAAAGAAACATGCAATGATATTGGAATATAGGATTTAACCTATTATTAATGTATTTTTCTGCTTTTAGTATTTTACGTGTAATTTTTAAAGCATTGGAAACATGAGAATATAAATTATTTTCTAATAGTACTATGTTTTAAACAGCCCAAAAATGATGGAATATGTTTAGCAACATCATAAACAGTGTTGGTACCATAAGTATTTTCTCTTTGTCCTTGAACACGTGATGATCAATTGGGATGTACGTTTCACTTTAAATATTGCACTAACCTGTGTATCCATGTCATGTGATCAAGGCTCCACGGAGTCGAAACGCGTAATGGAGACGGTTGAATAAAACATCTTAGCACCGAATTGGGTCCGTATCCGTGATTTGGGAGAGAAAAGACGCTTCCAGGGTGCGGAGTTATTGGTATATATATATATATATATATATATATATATATATATATATATATATATATATATATATATATATATATTACCTACTGGCGGTCAGCAGTAGGTAGTTATAGTTAGGACCTAGTTTCCATAGGAAAAGCGTTTTTTGTTTTCCCAATAACTTTAGCACCGGTTGACGAATCTTCGCGAACTTTTCAAAACTAGTGATCAGCTCCGGTCAGCTCCTGTCTTGAAAGTTTCGGGGTGATTCGCCAAGCGGGGGCCGAGAAAAAAGGGGGGTCCCAAAATGTGTTTTCCCCATGTTATTTTCCATAGGAAACTTTAGACAAAGCTACAGCCCTTACTGCTGAACGGAATTACACCAAATTTGGCAAAAAGGTAGGTCTTGGTTCAGAAAGAGTCCTTTTTGTTAAATGGTGTAAATCCGTTCAGTAGTTCCTGAGAAATTTGAAAATCAAAAAATATCGATATCTAGGACAGCAGTGGGTTTGCGAACCCTCCCGACCACGAGCTTCATTCTAATTGGCTGCCAACACTCCAAACCAGGAAGTGTTGGCAGCCATCTTGTGACTCGGTAACCGAGTCACAAGAAATCAGAAAAAAAAACGTGAAAAACAAGAAAAGGGGGCAGGGTTGAAACACCCTGTCCCCCTAGGCCTGCTCAGTGATGTCACTGACTAGCATGTAGAGTCCTTTATATACTTCAACTCTCACATACACTGCCTTTTACATATGTAGTTACTTGGACATGTACCACTCAGACATTCATTCACTCATCAAGACACCGATACACACACTCACGCACCCATACAGCTATTTCCACATGCACTCTTGAACCCATACACCCAGTGAATCAACCACTCACACATCTATGCACAGAGTCACACACCTCCCACCCACCCATACACACTCTCAATCTCCCCCAAAAATACTCAGACAACCAATCAATAACCTATATAGACACTGATGTAGCTACTGATCAACCCATGCAGCAGCTTACACAACAACAGACAGACTAATACAGACATTCACACAGTTTAGTCACTAACCCATGCATTCAGTAAGACACATTTAATCACTCACTTATACAGTCAGTCACTCACCTACTAAATCCTCCATCCAGACACTTATACACCCACTCATTCTTCCATACACCTTGGAATATATATAAAACATATTAAAAAAATTACAGAAACACACAGTCACTGGATGATGTCGTCAGTGATGTCATCAGTGATGTCATTTGAGATGTCATCAGTGATGTCATCAGTGATGTCACTGACCATGTCATGAATGATGTAATATGTGACGTCATCAGCAGTGCATTGCGGGGCGCGAGTTATAGTTAGCTGAACTAACTATAACGGTGGAATTTCTCTGGTTTTGTATGAGTGAAATCTCCAACTAACTATAACGTCCCTGAAACCTATGGTTTTTTCAGTAAATATATATATATATATATATATACTTTAAAACAATGAATAAACTATTAATTTTAATTTATTTTATAATTTTAAAATTATATACAAAAATTACATATATATATATATGTATATATATAGTAACCAAAGTTCAAACCGTAAAGGAATGAGGCGGCACACCGTCCATAACCATGAGGATTTTATTGCTCACCAACAACGCGTCTCAGCCGTAAAGGCCTTTGTCAAGTTACCCGGGTGAAGCAGCATTTTGTAAACATCAAAAGACGTCATCATGGACATAGTAGAGTTACTTCGGTCGAGAATGTGACAGATATATTATTATACAATAGTTAATGAGAATTTAATCATTTTCAATTAACATATTATGTACATAATTCATAATAGGCGGTCACATTTCATGATTAGACAAACCCAAATATTAAAAGGCATAAATGAAATTAATGGCTGACATTTCGTACTGACATCGTGTCATATGTTCACCAGCATACAGAGACTCTACGACTGATTGACATGTGTTACTCTCATCCGAGACCATAAAACCCTGCAGCATTATATGCAGGGCAGTCGGAGGCATATTGGCATGTCCCAGGAAAGTGCGGTTACTGTTGATCTAATACAACTGTGTGCATAAAAGTTAATGATAGCCCACAGTATAATGCCGTGACAGAATTATAATGGCTGCTGCACTAAACCTGAAAATGTATGCCATATATCTGGTATACAGATGGATCCGATGATCCCTCTGTATCAAGTTTGCCACTACAAGCCATAGGGATGTGTGTGCTCCGGCTAAACTCTCCATGATGCATATGATCACATGTAAAAAAGGTCGCCCCGCTGCCGTAAAATTCCTAAAGAATGACAATACCAGAGTGCCATGTTTTTATCTTTTACCCAAGGTTCATAAACACCCCACGAAACCACCAGGGAGGCCAATCGTATCTTCCAACAATGGTCTTTTAGAGAATACTTCCATCTTTTTGGACTATTTTTTATCGCCTTTTGTCATGGATCTTAGATCATATTGCAAAGATACGACTGATTTCTTGAAAAGAATTCATGATGTTGAGTGGGAGTCCAGCTATGTCATGATCTCATTAGACGTGTGCTCTTTATACACCTGCATAGATCAAGTTAAAGGTGTTGAAGCTTGTCTTTATTACCTGCATCGGCAATCATTAGATAATTTGAACCATACTCTAATGTTGAAACAAATGATGCTTTTCTGTCTACAGGAGAATATTTTCCTTTTTGATAAGACACTATACCGCCAAAGATCCGGAGCAGCAATGGGCACCTGCTTCGCCCCCAGCCTAGCGAATCTCTTCCTGGGCTGGTGGGAGGAGCAGGTGGTGTGGACTGACACACTTGAGAAATACACTGAGCACATCCCATTGTGGCTGAGATACATCGATGATCTCTTTATCATCTGGGACGGTGGCCTGGATCTGGCCACTGAGTTCATTGATGTATTGTCAGCCAATGATCTCAACCTGAGCTTCACACACTCCATGAGTGAGAAATCATGTGGCTTTTTGGATATCAGAGTCACGGTAGAGAACAACAAACTGACCACGACACTTTTCAGAAAGGAAACCGCAGGGAATACAGTCCTACATGCACGCAGTCACCATCCATCTTCCCTTATCAACAGCATTCCCTATGGGGAGTTGCTGTGTGCACGCAGGAACTGCAGCACTGACAAAAACTTTAAGGCAGAAAGTGCCAAGATGATTCAGAGGTTCAAACAGCGTGGCTATCCTGAGCAGGTTCTAAAACAAGCCACAGATAAAGTGAGCAATATCAAACAATCAGAGATACTCTTCAGTGAAGGGAGAACCACACACATGAGGGAGGCCCCTGAAAATAATCCACGCATGATCACCACATATAACACCAAATCAGGTAGCCTTAGAGCATTAATGAAAAAACATTGGGGTCTCGTCAAAGCGGACCCTGTTATTGGCAAGGTCATGGGAGAATCACCTACCATCACATACAGACGACCTATGTCATTGAAAGACAAGTTAGTCCATAGTTACCAACAGACACAACCCACTGGGACATGGCTACAAAGGAAGGAGGGGTTCTATAAGTGTAATGCTTGTAAAGCATGCAAGCATACAAGTAACTGTAAAACCTTTAAAACCCATGATGGCAAGGAACTTAAGATTAGAAAATTCATTACCTGTACCACTGAGTATGTGGTATACCAATTGGAGTGTCCATGTTACATGCGCTACATAGGTAGTACTAAACATCCACTCAAGAAGCGCATGCTTGAACATCAAAGGGCCATAACAAACCTAGATTTCACATATCCCATTGCACGTCATTTCTACAATTCACACAATAGTGACAAAAATGTACTTACCTTCTGTGGAATTGATAGAGTTTTGAAACACATACGGGGTGGTGATATGGAGAAACATCTTAGAATTCTTGAATCTAAGTACATTATTGATTTAAACACTAGAACTACATTTGGTCTGAACAAAGAGGAAGAATTGAACACACATATTGGGCTATGAATGTAGTACTCCACTGACTGCATTTCATTTCCTACCGTTAACCAGCTGTTCTTGTATTCATGGATGATTTGTCCTTTTTAAACTGTAATGTATATATGCATGTGTGTTCTTGATCATGAAATATTTGTTTTTCATTTGGTATATTCTTTTTAGGAAGGTGGCACTACACGGTGAGAGTGACTAGATCTCCAATAGCAGGGTTATGGAGAGAGCTCGATAGGCTCTCCCATGGTGATTGAAGGTCCATGAATGGAGGACCATACCGAGTGGCTGCCGACTGGGCCCTTGACTTAACACTGGAGAAGCCAGGTGATATGATCATGATTTCGTTTGTTCATATCCGACATTTCCCGTATAGGGGTGGACTAATGACCAGTAGAAACGAGGTAGGAATTTTCCACCGTCCATTACCCCATAATCAACCATGAAACTCACCATTTGGTGGGTTCCCCAATGGTTGGATTAAGATTATGAGTATCTCCATTTGGAGATTGCCCGAGCCCAGCGGATCAGCCGCAACACTTTGACCCATGCTATCTATGAGAGGGACTATCTTGAATGTTTGAGTAGTCCCAGTATCTTGTCACCAACTCTTTATTTTTGAGCACTTTTTTCACGTTGATATCTGCCCATAAGAGCACATATAATTTTTTACGGCAGCGGGGCGACCCTTTTTTACATGTGATCATATGCATCATGGAGCGTTTAGCCGGAGCACACACATCCCTATGGCTTGTAGTGGCAAACTTGATACAGAGGGATCATCGGATCCATCTGTATACCAGATATATGGCATACATTTTCAGGTTTAGTGCAGCAGCTATTATAATTCTGTCACAGCATTATACTGTGGGCTATCATTAACTTTTATGCACACAGTTGTATTAGATCAACAGTAACCGCACTTTCCTGGAACATGCCAATATGCCTCCGACTGCCCTGCATATAATGCTGCAGGGTTTTATGGTCTCGGATGAGAGTAACACATGCCAATCAGTCGTAGAGTCTCTGTTTCTGGTGAACATATGACACGATGTCAGGACGAAATGTCAGCCATTAATTTCATTTTATTCCTTTTAATATTTGGGCTTGTCTAATCATGAAATGTGACCGCCTATTATGAATTATGTACATAATATGTTAATTGAAAATGATTAAATTCTCATTAACTATTGTATAATAATATATCTGTCACATTCTCGACCGAAGTAACTCTACTATGTCCATGATGACGTCTTTTGATGTTTACAAAATGCCGCTTCACCCGCTTCCAGGTAACTTGACAAAGGCCTTTACGGCTGAAACGCGTTGTTGGTGAGCAATAAAATCCTCATGGTTATGGACGGTGTGCCGCCTCATTCCTTTACGGTTTGAACTTTGGTTACTATATTTGTGGCTTTTCACTACCACGGCAGGCACCGGCACCTGGGCAGGCGTGCGGCATTTGGCGAAAACTGTTTTTGGACATATATATATATATATGTATACACAAATAACATAAAATCTATTAAAAAAAAACATTCTATTATAAATTAAAACATTAAACTATTTAAAAATTGTTAAACTTAAATTTACCATTCCAGTCAGTGCAACAGTAGGAAAGAGTTGGATAGCGGAGGGGTAAAAATTACTTTTCCCACTCCAGTGAGCGCAACAGTAGGGAAAGTGTTGGATAGCGGAGGGGTAAAAATTACTATTCCCACTCCAGTGAGTCTAACAGTAGGGAAAGTGTTGGATAGTGGGCGGGTAAAAATTACCATTCCCACTCCAGTGAGTGCAACAGTAGGGAAAGTGTTGGATAGCGGAGGGATAACATTTACTATTCCCACTCCAATCAGTGCAACAGTAGGGAAAGTGTAAGATAGCGGAGGGGTAAAAATGACTATTCCCACTCCAGTGACTGCAACAATAGGGAAAGTGTTGGATCGCGGAGGGGTAAAAATTACTATTCCGACTCCAGTGAGTGCAACAGTAGAGAAAGTGTTGGATAGCGGAGGGATAAAATGTGCTATTCCCACTCCAGTCAGTGCAACAGTAGGGAAAGTGTTAGATAGCGGAGGGGTAAAAATTACTATTCCCACTGCAGTGAGTGCAACAATAGGGAAAGTGTTGGATAGTGGAGGGGTAAAAATTACTATTCCCACCCCAGTCAGTGCAACAGTAGGGAAAGTGTTGGATAACGGAGGGGTAAAAATTACTATTCCCACTCCAGTGAGTGCAACAGAAGGGAAAGTGTTGGATAGTGGTGGGATAAAATGTAATATTCCCACTCCAGGCAGTACAACAGTAGGGAAATCATTGGATTGCGGAGAGGTAACAATTAATATTCTGACTCCAGTGAGTTCAAAATTAAAAACAAACAAAATATTAACAACAACAAAATTATTTAAAAAACAAAATAAGCATATTATACCATTAAATACATATGACAAAAACCTACAAAAATTATATTAAATAAAATAAAAAATAATTTTCAAACAAATAAATATTTTTAATTAGAAATTATTTAGAAACAAAAAAATTAATTATCACATAAATTAACTTTTTTATATTTCCTACCCTATAACACCACACAATCCACATCCCACATCTAAATTTAAAAAAGACTTCCATAATTAACATAATTGATTACCAATTAAAAACATATTATTAATTAAAAAACAAATTAAAACTTATACAAATTAAAAAACGTCCCACACTTTACCACCATACTCCCCACAACCCACAGCTAAAATTAAACTGTAAAAAAATGAATTACACAATTAAAACTTATTTTCAATTAAATAACTAATAGTATTTAACAAGTAATTATAAAGTAAGTAAAAGTAACTTACTCCCCACCGTTTACCCCTATAAAAGTAAAACCCACACACAAAAAATATAAACAATTACCCTAATTAAATATCACTTAATTAATTAATATTAATGTTCAACTAATTATTAATTAATTAAACATAAATAACTTCCACCCTTTACCCCTATAAACACCACAGCCCACACCTAAAATTAATTACACAATTTCCATATTTAAATTTCAATAAATTAATTAATATTAATTAATAACTAATTATTAATTAATGAAACATAAATTACTTCCCACCCTTTACCCCTATAAATCCCAAAACCTGCACCTAAAATGAATTACACAATGAATTTCCATGATTAATTTTCAATCAATTAATTAATATTAATTAACAACCAATTAATAATTAATTACAAATAAATAACTTCCCAAAATTAACACTATAAAAGCTCAATTAAATAAATATTAATAAATAAAAAATAATCATTAATTTATTATAATTAAATTACTTTCCACCCTATTCCCCTTTAAACCCACAACCCTCTATGGAACTAAAAACGCAAAATTTAATTAAAATAAAATTGATAACTACTAACAAATTAACAAATATATTAAAAAACATAAACAATACTTATACAAAAAACATACATCACATACATTTAAAATATACACTAAAATACATAACACTAATTAAAAAATCAATATTTTAAACAAGTATATTTTTGCAAACTATATTAATGACTTCTATATTTTTAAAAATGATATTTCGTACCTTAAATTCAATATTCTTGGCCACGATATCCTTGCTGTCGATATTTCTGTGTCACGATATTTCCAACTCGATATTTGTTTAAGTCGACATTTCCAACTCGATATTCTGTCTTAATACCAAGCTGTGCCAAGTGTGGAGAAACCAAGGATGCTGATGGGCACGTGTCAATTTGTGTCATTTTTAGGGGGTTAGTGTTATTTACTCCTGTAGCTATCCAGGGAGTACACTGTGCTGCCACCACTTATGGTTTGTCAAGATATAATGGTAGGCAGCTTTTCCCAATTAGTGATTGAGGTGGTTGTCAGTAGTTTAAACGAAGACATGCAAGCTTTATCTGAGTTGAGCAAAGAGTCTATAATTTTCATGAATTAAGTTGATACTAAAGGGGACGACATAATCATCCATCCACTGTAAAGGAACCATATTATATGTTGTTATGGAAGTGTTAGAACAAGTAAAGAGGAGGTCTTTGCATCATGAGTGTTCACAGTGGCAGTGTTCCTATGGTTAACAACTCACAGAAAATTTGGTAGATATTGGGATTTTGCACTCTTAGGAAGGGAAGGCCCACCCTGATGTTGAAATCCCCTTCTAGCATAATGTGTAAATTGGATCACACTTGGTACTGATAAGTTATGAGGGCATTTCGGAGACAAGGGATATTGTCTTAGAACAAGCATAGCTACATTACAGAGCAATTGAAATAGGACTGGAGAAATACCGTCAACTGTTGTGGAGTTCTTATTTCCCTAGAATGCACTATAGAAAAACCACAACCATGTTTGGTGAGGCAGAGAATGCAATACCACAATGTTTATCAACTAGCCCACCATTGGGTTGCCATGGACCATAATGGCTGGATCTTTGCAGTCTGTTGAAGCAAACCTGTCTTTGGAAAACTACTCAATGAGTTATTCCTAAAAAGGACAGGTTTCCTGAAAATAGCATTTTCAAGTTCAATACATTCATTGATAGCTTACTGCTTTATCGAATCTAAATGGAGGCAACACCATCTTAGTGTATCGTATTGCTAAACCTTTATTCATATGTTTGTAACAGTTTCTTTTTTACATTGAGTTGGTCTTCTTTGCTTTTTTATTTTGCACTATCATTTATTTACTCCCCTAAGCACTGACCACCCTGCCATCTTCACCTTCTACCTAATGTACCACCAAATTGTTTCAGCAATTATATTGTAATAAGTAATTTCCGACGGTGCAGTGGTATGATTATAGGTAAAATAGCGCTCCAAGAATGAGTAGCACTTTCACTCTATTTAGGAATTCTGACAGATTTATATGGACGGTGCTAAAAGGTGAGAAGAACCACCAGCCTCCCCAAACACGTGGTCGAAGCCAACATAAACATAAAACACAATCCTCAGCACACGTCTTTTTAGTAATATGCAATTATCCAATTTGATTTAGTCAAGCATAAATGATACAAAGAATTTTCGAGCTTGGTTTCTTTTCTTTATTCTTTCTGTTCTTGCATCAGCCAACACGTGTTTCGTCGCACAAAAGGAAATTTGTCCTGCGACTTCCTCAAGGCTTACAAGAGTCCAAAATGTTCCTTTATCAGTGGTGATAATTCCATCCCACTGGGAATTTAAAAATCTATGTTCCGATGTCCACGTTGCATTTACCGTGGATCTTCATCATGAGCCAAACCTAGAGCACGTTCGAAGGACGTGTAGGTCCCAACATCAGCGCCGTGTTCTCGAGTGCCAGTCACTTGATAACCTGGCTGTATAGGGTTAAATGGCAAATTCAACCTATCAAAATAACCTCTTTTGACATGTCTAAACCATCCTTTTAAATATTAATAAGTCACCCATTAGTAGGCCTTAAATGCCCACAAAGCAAGGTGTGTGGCATTTACAAGTAGGACATGTACAAGGTTAATGATAAACATATCCTTACAGTGCGTGACATGCTCAATTTCTCACGCCACTGGCACCTACACTCTCGGGACACACACAAGTGCTGTGGATAGTGGGAGGAGACTTTAGCTGTGTAGCGGACATTCACTTCAACCGCCCTACTCAGCTGCTGGTAGACCTTCCCTTGCTCAGGCTTGCCCATTACTTTGCGTCATGGACCAGTAACTGGGGACAGGTAGATGTCTAGTGTAGCAGGAACACCAACCACAAGGAGTACTCATTTTATTCCCTGGTCTACGATTTACATGTGCAGCTAGACAAACTGCTATACTCTCACAGACCCACTGGTGCTGTCACCAATTCAGAGTACCTATGCTGCACACTCTCAGACCACAATCCCCAGCTGAAGACATTACAGTGGAGTGTGAGAGCTGCCACTATTCCTAAATGGAAACTACTGGTGCAGTTTCTGTAAGACCGAATGCTTGTGGATCTCCTTGGAGACATCATTTGGTAGTATTTTCAGGTCAACCACCACATAACAACATTGTGACCAAATCTTGAGCCAGAGGTATCAGAGGGCCTGTGCACCCTTACACATCATGAATATATAGCAGGGAACCATGTGGAGGGAGGGGGCAGGCAGACTACCCGCTAGGCTAATAAGGTCGGATGGTGGGGGAAGACCCTTCACTAGGTTTAGAACTCATGCCAGGGGAGAGGTACATACCAGCTGGCCATGCATGAGGAATTTAAGCAGTACTATAAATGACTGTATCAATGACAGGATTAAGCTACGGAGGAGGGGATTGAGGTTTTCCTGGAAAGGGCGGAACTGCAGCATGTACTGAACAATGTGAGGGAGGTGCTTGGAAGGCTGATAACTGCTGTGTAGATAAGAGTGACCTTCAAATTCCTGTTGAGGAACAAACGTCTGGAGACCGACAGACTCGCAGCTGAATTTTTTCAAAAATATGCAGCAGTGCTAGCATTGCACTTGGAGGAATTATAGAAAGAAGCGATGGATAAGGGAGTATTACCTGCCACCACCAGGGAGGCTCCTATTGTATGTATTCCAAAGTCAGAGAATGAAGTTTCTGAGGTTTCTTCATACAGACCCCTTTCTATACTTAACTTCGATTATAGTAAGATATTGGCGGAATGTCTGTACCTGCACTTCTAGATGCTAATACACACAAATCAGAACTGCTTCCTACCATGGGCCATGAATGGCAACATTGAATTTTGGCATTCCCTTCAGCTGCCCATAATTGCTCTATTAACTCTACTAGAAATAGTGATGTTACCATGGATACTATACTATTTCACAAACCTCCTGGTTTGGATCCCCAATCCTGGTTTTGGGCACTGGATGCCTTATGGAGGGAGCTGATATGGGATGGGAGGGAGAAATAGGGTATCACTGGGCATACTGCACTGTTTGTTGCAAAAGGATGGGCTTGGGTCCCAGTGTATGAGCTATACTATCTTGTGGCACAATTGCAATAGATAGCTAGATGGATGGATGGCCAGGCTTTAGCAGTCCTAGGGTATTTAGGTGAGAAGGGAGCTAATGGGCATTAAATCCAGCAGTGGCCCATGCAGGTAAGAGCGGTGGGGCCGGGTGGGGGGATTTTGATAGACGACGACGTGGTTGTCTGTCGAATCCCCCCCAACCCGGCCCCACTGCCCCACCGCTCTTACTTGCATGTGCCACTGCTGATTAAAACTCGGGTGGATGAACATCGAAGACTACTTAAAATTGTGTTGCAATGTTGGAGGAGGGTCCTCCTCAAGACTGCACACCATCCACTGTATGCAATGGATATCCCACTAGTCAATCAATCAGGGTTCTTTTAGTGCGTGGCTAATCACCTGTTAGGGTCTCAAGGCAATGGGGGGAGGGTTCTGCAGTTCAGTCGAAGACCCAGTTCAGCCAAAGAACCAGATCTTGAGGTCCTTCCTGAATTGAGGCAGTGAAGGTGATTGCCTGAGATGTAGAGGAAGAGAGTTCTAGGTCTTAGTGGTGAAGTAGGAGAAGGATCTTCCTCCGGCCGTGGTCTTGCGGATCTGTGAGATTGTGGCCAGAACCAGGTTAGCAGAGTGGAGGTGTCTGGTGGGAGTGTAGAAGAAGTTGTATGCAGGTTCGATGTTGTGGAGGGCCTTGTAGGCATGCGTGAGGAGCTTGAAGGAGATTCTTTTGTTGATTGGGAGCCAGTGGAGGTTTCTCAGTTGATCAACGATGTGGATACATCAGGGATGAGCAGGGTAAGGCTCTCAGGGGTGTTCTGGATTCTGTGCAATTTCTTTTGGAGCTTCTGGGTGGTACTGGCATGTAGTGCATTGCTGTAGTCGAGTTTGCTGCTGACGAGTGCCTGGGTGAACCTTCTTCTGGACTCGGTGGGGATTTACTTAAAAATCTTTCAAAGCAGACGGAGAGTGTGGATGCAGGAGGATGAGACAGCGTTGATTTGGCGGTTCATTGCGTGCGTGGTATGAGCGCTGCTGGCCACCAGGAGTTGTCCCAAGTGGAGGGGGTGGTTCCCAGGATGAGGACTTCGGTTTTGTTGGAGTTGAGTTTGAGGCAGTTGTCCTTCATCCAGGTGGTGACTGCCTTCATCCTGTTGCAGAAGTTGTTCTTTGCAACTGTAGGTTCGTCCGTGAGGGAGAGAATCAGCTGGGTGTCATCACGTAGGAGACAATGTTTAGTCTGTGGTTTTGGACAATGGCTGCCAGTTGGGTCATGTAGATGTTGAAGAGGGTGGGGCTCAGGCAGGAGCCCTGAGGGACTCTGCATCAGATCTCTGTAGGTTCTGAGGAGAACGGGGGAGCCTGACTCTCTGGGTTCAGCCAGTGAGGAAGGAGAGGATCCACCCTGAGGCTTTGCTGCAGATGCCGGCGTCATGGAGTTTTGCATAAAGGGTGTGGTGGGAGACAGTGTCAAAAGCGGCAGAGAGGTCCAGGAGGATGAGGGCTACGGTTTTGCCTCAGTTAAGGAAATTGCAGATGTCGTCTTTTGCAACGAGGTGTGCAGTCTTGGTGCTGTGGTTGCTTCTGAAGCCTGATTGGGAGGTGTCCAAGATGTGGTTTGTTTCGGTGAATTTGGTAAGTTGGGCGTTGATGGCCTTCTCGATGACTTTGGCTGGCAGAGGGATGGGTCTGTAATTCTTGAGGTCCGTAAGGTCGGCAGAGGGTTTTTTTAGTAGGGTGTTTATCTCTGTGTGTTTCCAGTCTTCAGAGAAGGTGGTAGATTTGATGGATCAGTTGATGGTGTGGCAGAGTTTGGGGGTGATGGTTGTACTGGCTTGGTTGAAGATGTAATGAGGGCAGGGGTCAGAGGGGGCTCCAGAGTGGATGGTCTTCATGATCTATTAGTTGTCATCGGTGGTGAGGGTCGTACAGTTGAGCAGGGTTGGCTGTTAACTGGAGCATTTGGGTGCAGTGGTAGCAGGTGAGGTGGGTGGGTCCTGCGTTGCGAAGCTGTTGTAGATGTATGGGATCTTGTGTTGGAAGAAGGTGACAAGGTTGTTGCAGAGGGCATGGGAGGGGATGTCAGTGGCTTCCGAGCTGGGTTTGGCGAGTTCTTTGATCACGGTGAAGAGTTTTTTGCTGTTGTGTGCGATGGTGTTGATACATTCCTGTATGGCAGTTTTCTATGTGGCTCTGATGAGGTTGTGGTGCATGGTAACAGTGGTTTTGAAGGCTACTTTGTCTGCTGGTGTCTTGCTGCTCCTCCATCTTCTCTCGAGTCATCTGCAGGTGCGCTTGGACTCTTGGAAGGTGGGTGAGAACCAGCTGGCTTTTTAGGTGGGCTGTTTGCTGGAGGGTTTCCTGAGGGGGGACAGTATGTTGGTGCAGTCAGAGATCCATAAGTGGAAGTTGCGTGCTGATGTGCTGGTGTCCGTGGAGGTCGGCTATGGTGTTTTGAGGAGGGTGGTGGTGAGTTGGTCTTTGGAGACCTTGCACCAGCTTCGGTGTGGGTACCGGTGGGCGTGGTGGTGTTCGGTAGGTTTAGTGAAGGAGAAATGGACACAGAGGTGGTCAGTCCATTGGAGTTTGGAGGTGTGGCTGATGGAGATGTTGCTTGCAGAGAAGATGGGGTCAAGCATGTGTCCTGCTGAGTACGCTGGGTAGGTGACCAGTTGTTTGAGTCTGATAGTGGTAAGGTTCTTCAGTAGGGCTGAGATGTTGGGGTTGCTGAGGTTGTCCAGGTTGAAATTGAGGTCACCGAGAAGGATGTAGTCTGTTGAGGTGAGGGCGTGGTGTGCGATGAAGTTTACTATGGATTACTATGGCAGAGTCCGGGTGCTCTGTAGATGAGGGTGGCATGGAGGGTGGAGTTCGGGTTGGTCTGTATCTGGAATTGGAAGGGCTCCATGTCAGGTGAGTGGTTGTCAGAGCTAGTTGTGAGGCAGAAGTATTTTTGTGTACGAGGGGTGTCTAGGAACACTAGGTTTACATACACACAAATTAATTATTTGCATACCTCATACCTTACACCCTACAGACCCAATGGCATACCTGGAACTGACAACAAGCCATACCTAGGTGTGCTTTAAAGGATTCAGATTTTCTACATATGACTGGGGTTTGTCCAGTGATTATGACCTTCTGCCTGTCAGTGACCATCATATTGGAGAGGAGGGTGGTGGGTAGAATGGGCCTCCATATGATTGAGACCTACCTTCTGGGGCTTTACACTTTACCAAAAAGAGGAGGGTGGGGTTCAAATTTCTTAACTAGGCCATGGTACTCGACAAGCAGCTATTGCGATACACTGGAGGTCTCCAGAGGGTGCCCTGGGTGCAGATGAAAAAACAAAGTCAGTAAACTGGACTAAATATTAGCACAAAAGAGACCCTACCATAAAATATTCTGTCTGTGTCTCTATCCATTCAAGAACGTAGGGAAGGGGTTAAAGAGGACGCAGAATGGCTTAAAATGGGTCCACCAACCCTTGACGAATATGTGACTACAGGGCGGTGTCCCCACGACAGTCCCAGGTTCAGAGAATAATTTACGAGGCTCGGGTATGAGTGACGAGTGTGTTACGGAGAACAAGTAAGGTTGATTTAACCATTTGTTTCTAACAATTGATCACATTGTGATAAGGACCAGATTTTAGAGGGATCTATACCCTGAAGAAGGCCAACAACTCAGTAGGGCAAACGAATATGGCAGAAACATGTTGGTAACCGCAGTGGGGGTTAAGGAGTTGTTACTCCTCCTATACACCCCTTGTTCTGATTTTTAATCCTGCCAAAGTGGACCACGAGTAAAGGGGTTCAGGGGGTGCCTCCTTAGGCAGTTTTATCTCTCTTTCTTTCTGCACCAGTAATCCCTCACAGGGGAAACTCTTTCCTTTTTTTCTTTCCCTTTTCTGCACCTCACAAAAAAATTTGCACTCCACCCAGTGTATTGTTCTGCACCTGGCTGTTGTAAGCGGCCCAATGATGTAGCATGCCACTTCATAGTGGGTGAGGGCAGTTCTAAAAAATCTGTTGATTTTCTCTTTCATCCCTTCTCTTTAAACCCTTTCCTACGTTCTTGTTTGGATAGAGACAGGGACAGAATAATTGACGGTAGGGTCTCTTTTGTGTTATTATTTAGTCCTTCTCGTTTTGTGAGTTGTGGTACTTTTATGAGGGGAGTTAGAGAAGGCTCACTCCCTTATCTCTCTTTTCGTGGTTTTGACTGAAGAGGGTGCCACCCAACATATGAAGGAATAACTAGGGAAGTGCAAAAACCTTTTTGCAGAACTCTGGGATGAACTAGTAAACTTGCTTATTGAAACCTCTGATTTAATTACAACATATGCAAGGGCCAGATGCACTCCAGATGCATGGTGAGACATGTGTTAATACCAGCGCTTCATAAAGTTATAGAGGACAAAGCTGCTGATTCCCTCAAGGGGGTCGGTGCATGTTTGCTGTAGTTTTTCTTTTTTTTTTTTAATATATACCTAATATTTTAGGGGCGGGCCAGGAAAGGGTTCTGTTTCACTTTTTTATTGTGCGTTATACTAGTTTTCATTAGCAGTCTTAATTCTAGATAATGTATGCATTACCCAGTTCCCTCCATCCACAGACCACATTGCCTTGATTAGGTAACCTTTCGAAAGGTTAAAATGAGACTTAGATAACTGCATGTCAGATGTGAGCATTGATTGCAACTTAGATGTTTATGCAACAGTTTATTGAATGAAAGATTAAACTTTGGTAAACTCAATAAAAAAAACGACAAAAAATGTCCTTACAGTGAAAGTGCCAAAAGAGCTATACTCACCGTAGCAGGGTCAGCTGTTGCATAGAAAAGCACTGGAATACTTCATTGGACTACTCCATTCAGTTATCTCCACCTAGGAACCTGATAAAAAGTTAATCTTGGACTTTTTTAAATATTCATTACAAATACAATTCATTAGAAAAGTCATATTTGTAACACATATTTTACTAAAGATACTTTAAAAAAGCCTGTAGAAGCCAAATGCTGAGCTTTTAACTGTCATCCAGGAGCTGTAAGGCTCCTTGATTTGGTGTGAATCAGCTCTCAATGCAGAGAAAAAGGCCTTTGGTGTGGGTAGGTGTACTTTGTTCCTGACAGGATGACCATCTGGACAATGCCCAGGAAATTAATTCTGTTCAAAGGGGCCTGCCCTGTCACAGGCAGATGTAGCTCACACCAGGGTCTGCCCCATCTATTAGTATGGTATGTTATGAAGATTTTTAGAGCTCCTAGTCACCCATTAGGGTTGCCTAGCACTTCACAGGTGTGTGGTGCTAACCTTGATGGGTCTTACTCAAAGAGCCAGGTCTTAAGCATGTTGCGGAATTCAAGAAGTGATGAGGAGGTTCTAATGTGCTATGGAGGGTTATTTCAAGCTTTAGGAGTGATGCATGAAAAGCATGATCTCCAGCTCTGCTTTTGTGTTTGCATTCTATGTGTGCAAGTGAGAGTCCAGCTGAGTAAACGTGCCTAGTGGGTTGGTGGAACTGCACTCAGGTGTTCCGGTAGGGAGGGCCTGTGTTGTATAGCACTCTGAATGTGTGGTTAAGGAGTTTGAACTGTGAGCTCTTTTGAATTTTGAGCAGTATAGTCCCCTTCGATGTGGGGTGATGTGATACTGGTGTAGGAGGTTGAGGACTAGTTTGTCTTTTGCTTTCTGGACAGTCTGAAGTAATGTAATGAGTTGGTTGGTGATTCCTAAGTAGAGGGTGTTTTCGTAGTCGTCTGCTGGCTAATGAAGGCTTAGGTGACGGTTTTCCTGGTGTTTTTAGGTAGCAACTTGTAAATATTTTTCAGCGTCTTCAGGATGTGGAAGCAGGCCATGCCGATGGTGTTGACCTGGCTGGACATGTCCAGTTTGCTGTCAATGATGATCCTGAGGATTCTTGCTTGTATTCTGGGGGTGGGACCGAAGTCCATAAGCCACCAGGCAGAATCTGATGACAAGGGATCTTTTCCGAAGATCACCACTTGCCATAAAGTCCATAAGGTCTGACTCCATCTTGGGTAATCCCCAACTGACAGATGTCATCTGACCTTAACTTTCCAAGAGCTGTGAAAGTGTCAAGTCATTCAGATAATTACATAGATAAAACACCTGATTCGACATCAGTCTCGGACAAGTGTCTTATTATCACAAAGGTAAAATAAGGGCACATACAGATAAATAATCAAAACAGTGCAGTCTGAATTGATGTCCATTTACCTTATATGATCATCTAGATATGTCTGGGACACACACCTTGATGCAAATAATCTATGCCAGAAATTCCACATAATTCACTTTAAAAATCCTCTTACTTTGCAGTCAGAGAAAGTATACACTAATCTAAATGATAAGAGAATAAGGAGCAATTTGTCCGAAGACATAGACTGACATTAGACCTCTGTCTTTCAAGCACAGCAAACATGTCAAGATAAAAACAAAATTTAAAGGCATCTTCACCACTTATTCATTTTCTGAACTCCAGCATGGTTAGTTTGGGGGTACCGCAGCACCCCCAGCACTGCTACTTCCAGCGCCTAAGCAAGCGTATGTCGTACCAAATCAGATTCACTGGAAGCAATTCATTTCCCTCCAGGAGCGGATCCTGTTATATTCTGTATCATGGCATATGAGCCACGATACTTAACTTAAGCAACCAAGTTTTTTTCCTCTAGGCATTGGACATCATGCTTAATAGATTATTTCTGTTTCACACCTTTCATCACCTTCATCACCTTCCTAAACTTGGATCATGAATCATTACATTTTACATACTATTTGTCTAATCATTTTACATTATGCCTATTTCACAAACCTTACTACATACTTTCGTTTAGGAGGATATCTTAAGTAATTAATGTTTAGTCGAAGCTAACATGCTCTAAGGAGAGGCTGAAAAGATAGCATCATATGAAAAAGACCCAAACCCAGGCATACAGCATTCACTGGTACAAGTCTTCACAAGATCTCCACAACATAAATCTGTTTAATTTTGTTTACAATGCACTTGAGACATACTGGTGCTCGCTATCAACAGGCATCATATTTTCATTTCTGTGTGTAGTTGTGTACTCGTGCCTCCATCATAACAAGAATTACGTCTCTTTTCACAACATTCCTAGCGGTGTTCATCACTTCATTTATTGTGTTAATTGAATGCTATTTAAAAAAAACTGCAACAACAATCACATAGGAGTCAGAAAGAAAATAAGCAAACAGAAAACAAGGGCCTCATTTATGAGGGACTGGTGTAGGGCAGCTCAGCAAGTCATTTTGCTGCGCTGCCCTCTGCCAATGTGAAAGGGCAGGAATGCAATGTATTTATGAAATAAGTAGCATTCCTGTTCTTTCCCCCTGCTCTGGCACACAATTTGCTAGCTAGCGCCTACGTAGGCACCCTTGCACCATGGTGCAAGGGTGCATTGGTTGCAGGCAGGATTGTTTTTGTGTAGGAAGGGGCAGGAATTTCCTGTCTCTTCTGACTCTGAGTAAAAGGGACTAGGGCAAGACCAGACGGTGAACAATGAGAGATAAGGATTTACCTGACCACTGCAACCCTCTCCTTCATGCCTGTGTAGAATAAAATGAGACATAAAGGAGATGCCTAGTATGATGCTGGCAATGTTCTAATGAACAGAGCGGGACAAAAAACCTCCCTTACCTACTCTTAGTATTCAGGTGCCTCGCTCCCTGTACCTAAAAGACCCAGGCCCTCGTTGCTAGTTTGGGATATAATTGTGATATGTAGAGCAAACAGGGATAGCAATTATGTGTTTTGAAGACGAAGAGCGTGTGCATCAGGAGCCGGAGACACAGAATCCAAGCTCGCAGAAGGGCACAATGTGGAGTGGGACCTGCCATGACCAAAGTGAACATCAGAAGGCCAATAAAGGGAACCATGCAGCCACATCCCTACTCCTTCATATTGGCTCCCACAACACACAAGGGAGTGTCCGGAGTACCCAAAAGAATTGGTGAGCAAATGCACTCCTGTTGCTGTGTTGTATCGAGCACCAAGTGCCAACTGTGCTTAGTCTCCTCTCCCTGTTCTTTTCAGACTCATGCTACCACCACACCTTTCCTCCTGCATTTAGTTGCATTATTTGCTGCTGCATTGCTTGCTCCACGTGTCTCCAACCATTGGCTCTTGCTGGTTCTTGATATTTTAGAATTAAGTCATTTTTTATTGACCGTTCACATAATAAAAGCCAATACACAGCAAACCGCATACAACCCTTTTGGGCCGGCTGCAATGGTGGTACCAACAACGTAAATGCAATCAACAAGTCATTAAGTTTCTAAGATTGAATAAAGGTTACACAGCAAGACGCCTACAACCCTTCATGGGCCGGCCATGTTATCTAGAGAACAGAGGAAATAGACATATCGCCCAGATACTACTGTGTCGAACCAAGTCAATAGTCGTTGCAGAACAACTCCCAATAATCATCCTCGAGCAAAGGTGGCTGCTGGGCTGCTTAGATTGTCATTTCCAAACCTAAAACAACAAAAGAAACACCCCAAAAGAAAAAGAGGGGGGAACACCAAACCATAAATCTTCCCAACCCCACCCCAGCCCCGTCCAAGCAAGCCAACTGCCATAGATGTATTGCACTCAAGGAAAACAGAAAAAGAAAAAAGCAAGGCATAGTGATCAGCAGATGACGCTAGTGGCTTCTTCTTCCTCTTGATCAGTCGGGATCAACCTCAGTATACGCAGGTATTTCGGGCAGGTCAGTTCTCGGAACTCACAAGAGAGGATGGAAACAAAGGGGGCCCAAATGCTAGTGTAATCTGATTTATCCCCTAGAGTTGCCATTGACAAACGCTCCATACCTAATAAGATCCACAGCTGTTGAAGCCACTGCTGGTGATCCGGAACTCTATTGGAGTTCCAGTTGGACAACAGCACTCGGTGGGCACCGTTGAGTGCCAGGGTCTACACTTTATGGAGCGAAGCGGGAATGTTAAAGCGTTAGCCAAACCCAAGAGTGTATATGCTGGGAATCTGGGGATAGTAGTGTCAAAGGCCCGATCGACCTCATCCAAAATCTGCTCCCAATATCTAGTGAGCTCCGGGCAGTGCCACAGGAGATGTGGTAATGTGCCAGGGCTGCCACAACCCCACCAGCACAGACCGTCGCACTGAGGATTCCATTTCTGCATCCGGGAGGGAGTATAGTACAAATAAGAAATGATTTTATAAGAAGTCTCTGTATGCCCTGTGGTGTATGCTGTGTGGTGTGCTCTATAAAAAATGTCATTCCATTCCTTATCTAATAATTCTCGACCCAGCTTCTCCTCCCACCAATTCTGACCCGGGGATCTACCTTTGTGCAGCTTAATCATCAGATGAGAATACATTTCCGAGATGATCTTTTCATCGTCTTTCTTGAGGAACAACCATTTTTCAAAAGGGAACATGGGTCTACCAGCCTGGGGCCTTATTGACGCGCCAAGCAACCAGTGCAACATTTGCGTATGGAGAATTTGGTCCAGATCTGACAAACCATAATCTTCCTTAAGTTGGGCAAAAGAAATAGGGTTGTTATGGTCAAAAAGGCATCCCAGCTGTTTGCACCTGCCCTCCACCCAACGCCTGTCCACACCCTTAGCGATGCCAGGAGGAAAGTCCAGATTCGAGAATAAGGGGGCCAGGGGAGAGAGGAACGTGGTGAGGCCCGCGGAGATCACTACCCTATTCCATCCAGACCTGGAATGTCGGGCGAGTTACGGGGGAGGAATACAGCCCCCAGGCTCTAGAAGACCTAGGTAGCCAGGACTCCCTCCAGATATGTCGTCCCTCAGCCGTCTGGTCCATGAAGACCCAATGCTTCTCTGTGAGTGGACGGTTCCACTCCACCAAGTAGCGCAGCAGAGCGGCTTGGTAGTAACTAGTCACATTGGATATCACAAGCCCTCCGTCCTGCTTCGGACATTGCAGGAGTTGTTTCTGCAGCCTAGGTTTTATGGTCCCCCAGATGAAGCAGTCAATCTCCCTTTGGAGCTTATGAAGCAAGCCCGGGGGTGGCTGTAGCGGAAGCGTCTGAAAAATATACAGGGCCCTGGGGAGGATATTCATTTTTACTGCAGCAAGTCTGCCAAACCACGACAATGGGAGTAATTGCTTATGGAGCAGATCCTTGCGAATGAGGGCGAGCAGCTTGGAATAATTAGACTCAGCGGTCTTCGTCAGACTTCTACTAAGCACTAAGCCAAGGTACGGCATGTCTTCTGTAAACCAGTCGAAATCAAACTGGGAACGCAAAGTATCCACCGTATGTGTGTTGGAAGTCAAATTCAAAATTTGTGATTTTTGCATATTAACCCGAAAACCCGAAACCTGTCCGAATGTTTGGAGGTCCACCACGATAGCCGGGAGTGAGGTCACCGGGTGAGTAATAGAGAAAATGACGTTTGTTAGCGTACTCGGCATGACACGAGCGGCGGCGTCTCGATACTGGAGAGAACACGAATAAGCTTTTTGAACATGGGCATTACTGAGAACCCGCGAAACTGATAGGATTTGGGACCTTGACGCCGCCTGGACAGAAACCCTTTGTGGGTTGGAAATATCACCACAAACTTAGAGTCTTCTACCAAGGAACTATAGCCTTGAGAAAGTCGTGGGATAATCTTCCTTTACACGACGAAACACGTGTTGGCTGTTGGGAGCTGTTTGTGAAGATCTACGTTAATAAACATTTGAGAAGAAAAGAGAGAAGAATCAAGTCTATTATATATGTTTTACGAACTATGTACATTGCTTAAACTGTAAACCATACTTGTATCCGACGTGTGCTGGGGAGTAGATTTTGTTCTGGTTGGCTTTTGCCTATTCTGGGGAGGTTGGTGGTTCTCCTCACCCTACAGCACCGTCACGTAAATTTTGGCAGAACTAGATATTTGATTGTGTGATTCTTCTTTGTGGCGCCATTCACCTATACTCGACACCACTGCTCAGGGCTTTTGGTGAACTTAATGTCGTTGGAGCAAGTATTCAGCCAGTCAAAGAAACTCTTCAATTCAGTTTGATCTCCTGTCCAAATGAGGAGCACATCATCTATGTATCTTCGCCATTGAGTGATATGCCTACTGAATTGGTTGGTATTGGAGAAGATGTAATTGTCCTCAAAGTTATCCATGAAGAGGATCGCTAGGTCCGGGGCAAAGGCCGCCCCCATCGCTACTCCTTTTGTTTGGATAAAAAATTCATGTTGGAAGACAAAATAGTTCATCATCATAGCTACCTCTAAGAGTTCCACTATGAATTGTGTAGGGACATTGGCTGGTTGTGGTCTTTTGTCGAGGGCTAGTCTCATAGCATCTAACGCTCGTTGTTGAGGGATACTCGTGTAGAGTGAGACAATGTCTAGTGTCACTAGTAGTTGTTTGTCTGGGTCAAACTTCATCTCGTCCACCAGGTTGATCACCTGCATCATATCTCGGAGATATGCTCTCGTTGTTTCAGCCAAGGGTTTTAAGAAAAAGTCGACGTATTTGCATATTGGCTCCAGGAGTGAGCCGCATCCTGAGATGGTGGGTCTTCCAGGCGGGTTGTGCAAGTTTTTGTGCACCTTGGGCAAGGTATAAATTGTTGGGAGGTGAGGTTGATTGGTATTTAAGTATTCAAATTCTTGGTCTGAGAGAAACCCGGCTTCTTTCCCTTTTTCCGTGATGAGCCTGATTTTTCTTCGGACTTCCTTAGTAGGATCGGTGTTGACAGCGGTGTAACTTATGCCATCTCGTAGTTGTGAATATATTTCTGCTTTGTAGTCAGGGGTGTTCTGCACCACAATTGCTCCCCCTTATCTGCCGGCTTGATTACTATCGTCTTGTTGTTCCTCAAGGTGTTTAATGCTTCACGCTCACCTTTGGTGATGTTGTGTTTCACGTAAGACTTGGTTGCACATGCTTTCATGACATCCCGAAGAACCACGCTCTCAAAAGTCAAGATTTTGTGTGACACCATATGTGCCGGGGGCATGAAGGTAGATGGTGGTCGCATTCCAGTATTTGATGTGGATGATATGGGTAGCGAGTGTCTGAAAAAGTGTCTCAAACGAACCTTCCAGAAAAAACGATGCAGCTCTGCTTTCACATTGAAACAGTTGGCATGGGATGTAGGCACAAATGAGAGTCCTTTACTGAGAATGCTGGTTTCATCAGTAGATAGCATGTATGTCGACAGATTAATGATGGGGCTCTTTTGCTGTGCTACCATCTGTACATCCTCCTCCGGGTGTTGATCTCCCCGTGGTTCTCTGGTTGGAATCTCACCTGTTTCGGATTCTGTCCTTGTTGGTGTCCTGTATCCCAATTCTGCTGGTTCTGTCCTCTGCGTGTTGGTCTGTTAAAATTGTATCCTCGTCCTCTGGGTGGTCTCCAGTGGGTATCCTCTAAAAAGAGGGCTGCGGCATCGGCAGCAGGGGGTGGGGTAATTGCAGCTGCATCTAAGTAGGTTTGCGGATCCAAGAAGATCGAAACATCGTTCGCATACAATTTCGAGTGGTAAGCCCGAAAAATGTCTGCAATACCAATGGCCTTGGTGGTGTCCGCTTCTGCATCGCTACGGACCGCTTTAACTGCCTGTGCATATTGTTTACTACGGAGACAGTGCACCAACATGTGGCCCCCTTTATTAGTTCTAGGCATTTAAGGTGAAGCCGCTCTTTTTCAAGTTGTCTCTAGATCCGTGGGGCACCAGAGTGCTTATGCATAGCCTCCAATTCCCTTACCTTTAACTCAAGCTCTTCTCTTTTGGCCTTCCTCATTTTATTGTCATATGCCGCCCTAGCTATAGGAGCGCCCCGGGCTACCAACTTCAACGCCTCCCAAACCGAGGACAGAGCGGTGGAGCCATCATCATTTAGCGATAGATACTCCCGTATAGTGTTTTTAAGTGTGGTCGTTGTCGCTGAGGACGACAACATCGTCTCCCGGAGGCACCAAGGAGGGGCCATACTTCAGGCAGGGGAAGTATATAACGACAATGTTAAGTGCGCATGGTCCGAAAACGAATGGGTCTCAATAGTAGAGGATCAAACATGTTCCCAGGCAAAAGGGGAGACTAGAGAATGGTCCAAACGGCATAAGTCTTGTGGGCCGTGGAGAAAAAGGTATAATCCCGCTCTCCGGGGTGTAGGACGCACCACACATCCCACAGTTCACATTCTTCCAACCATTCCTGGCTGCCAGCGGACAAGGCGCCCGTGCCACCAACCCTCTGGCCAGAGCGGTCTAAATCCGCATCCATCACCACGTTCAAATCCCAGTCCACCACTACCGCCTCATCTGGGGAGTGAAGTACCTTGGCCAGGGCGTCCGTTAAAAAGGCCTCTTGGTATTCATTGGGGGAGTAAATCGAGGCCACCGTAAAATGGAATGTATCATCTGCACGTGGAGGGCCAATAGGCGACCCTTGATTTCGGCCACAGGACCTAGGACCGTACCAGTAAAGTTCTTAGAAAACACAATAGCCACAACCCCTTTCTTGCCCTTTCCAGAAGACCACAATTGCTGCGGGAACCGTCTAGCATGCATTCTGTGTGTGTATTTTGGGAGTAAGTGTGTCTCCTGAAGCAAGCATATCCTCCCCATAGAATGCTCTAATGGGGATAGTACCGCCTTTCTCTTGGTAGTGGTATTAAGGCCTCACACATTGAGGCTAACTATCCTAGTCTCTCCAGACATAAGAACAAAGGCAAGTCTTGAGAGGCCAACTCTGTGCGTTGTTAATCCCAAATGAGGCATTAAAGGAGCGTAGTATGTGAAACAGACTGTCAAAGGCAAGCGAAAATAGCACGTGCAAAGAAATTGAGTCGCTGGAGGGGACACCAAATAACACATTAACAATCCCAACATTACAAAAGGATAAAAAAATATATAAACTAACAAAGAGTATTCAAAGTACATCAGTGATGGGAGGTCCATATAGGTGGGGGCAGCCAAGAAGGCTGGAGACACTCACCGGCACCGAAGTCAGCTGTCCCCGTCCCCACCAAGCCCATCTCTGCAATGTCCTCCATCACCCAGGAATGCTTCAGCTTGGAGGATCAGCAACGTCACCCTCAGCGCCGGAGAGTGAGCGGATCACCGCCGACCTTTCTTTGACGATGGTAGCAGGATCAGGGCAAAGGCGGTCCAATCTATATCCGGATCGAGAACCACAGCTGAGACCAAGTGGAACCCACTCCTCCGGCGAGGAGCTCTGCGGTACCTGGTCATCGAGGGTCAAGTTAAGAAGCTTGCAGGTCTCCTCCAGGGAGCGTAGCTGGTGGAGTTTGCCTTCATATCGGAAAATGAGGCAAAAGGGGTGGCCCCAAGAGTATGCTATTCCAGAGGATTGCAGATGATTGATCACAGGCAGAAAGTCTCTCCTCTTCTGCAGAGTGCTTGCCGCAAGATCCTGAAATAGTTGCGGGGAGTGATCTTTAAATTGCAGTGATTGGATGGATCGTGCTGCTTTCAGAATGACTTCTTTTACCTTAAAAATCTTGTACACAAACTAAGATATCTGCGGGAGGGAGGTTAGGCTGGTGAGGGGGGCCCACCCGGTGACAATGGTCCACTTTAATTATGTTCTCTCCCGAGGAGCCCATGACAGCGTTAAAGAAGGCCTGCACGTAGCCTTCCAGGTCTGCTCCTTCTGCGCCGGTAGGGACTGCCTGGATACGAATATTGTTCTGTCTTGATCTATTCTCTAGATCCTCAGCATGCGTTTGGAGATGGATTTGCTGGTCTTGTAAATGGATAACTTCTTGTTGAAGCACTGAAAATTCCTCAACCCTGGTCACCGAATTTTCTTCCAAGGCGGCCACCCTCTCTCTGACTGCATCGACATTACACCGCACCTCTCTTAAGTCTGTCTGCAGGTCCGTCTTCACCGTCAGGATATCCTCACGAAGAGAAGCAAACAAAGATTCCAAAAATTCACGGGTCACTGCAGCATCAGCTCCTTCTCCTACTCCGGCATGCCCCGAGCCTTGCGGATCTCCTGTATTCTTTAAAAGTAGATCGCGCATGGAGCGCACCTTTTTCGCCTTGGCAGTTGCCATGGTCCCGACCCGGGTGACTCCTGCAAGCCAAATAGCAAACAGGGCTGGCAAATGTAGCGCTAGCTATAGCCCCCAGAAGTGCAATCATGGCAGTAAGCGACTCCGGGGTCCTGTTCTTCAGGGCAATGACTGGTGTTGTAGTTGGATAGGCCTCTGCTCCCGAAACAGACCTGGCCTCCCCAAGTCACTGCCCAGCCAGAACAGCTCCCAAATGGGCTGCCCCTCCGGTCAAAGTCCCCAGTCCTCTCTCAGTCCAATGTACCATATGTCGTGCCGTCTCAAAGATATATCAACACCAGGTATTGTGGGACTATCTGCACATCCATTTAAGACTCATTTGATCCCAAGTATCAATCAGTCAATATCCCCGGGTACCGAACAAAGGAACCAGGGCCAGGCAATAAGCCACCGGTTCTAGGCCACCATCACGCAGCGCTATACCAGGTAAGACAAGGCCACTGTGTTCTGAAGGTCCTCCAGCAAGGCCCCAGGTCACCACAAGGCTCCCTAGGTCTTGTTGAGAGGTTGTTTCGCCGGTCGGTAACCGTTCACCCCCTCTAGGCCTTTCACTCTCGACCAGGTGGGCCTCATCGCAAGCGGCGATTCCGTGACAGGCGAGAGGGTAGTACAGCATTATGGGGCCGCTCAAAACTTCACCAGGGGAGGAGCATAGGTCAATGAGGCATTACTTCAATGCAGCACCCCCTTAACTGTACATGCAGTTGCCCAAGAGAGGGCACTCCAAGGCCAGCAGCTCAACGTCAGGCCAATACTGAGGCTATAGCGCCAAACTAGCCTCGAGCCCCTTCTCACACGCCCCTCGCCATGCTCCACCACAGCCCCACCCTAAGTGGCACCTCCTTACCGGGCGGCTGCTGTCGATCCAAGGGGGGGCACAATCCTCAGGCCACTGCTCTGGGCCGCGCTACAAGCGATTTCCAAGGTGGCGCTGTGCTCAGTAGGGTTCGGGGCCCCCCGCATCAGCACCACCAGCTCCAGGGGCAGCGCTCAGGGCAATGCTTTGAGTCCCTCGAACCGGTCTCACCAGCTACGATGCAACAGGGCTCGCGTCTTTCAGGCCCAGGCTCATCGACTCCATTCTTCACCACCGCCTACTCACACCGGCCGCTTCGAGCCTCCGGGGCAATGCAGGCAGAGTCGGGCCTGGACTCCACTCTGGGGCGCCGATGGGGCCCTCCAACCTCACTGGGTTCACTCCGCTCTATCAGCCGGGCACCTCCCGCACTCTCAGCTCCTCAAGTTGGCCGCTCACAGGAGGCCTGGGCTCCGATCTCCGCGGTCCGGGGAGGGTGTCGGTCCTCAGCAGAGAGCAACACCACGCTGCTCTTGGCGTCCCACCGCCAGGGGTAACCTCCGGCGCCTCCGTGGAGGAGAAGTAAGCGCTTTGTCAATGCTTTAGGCCCTGTGGGGACAGAGCTCGGGCAAAGCACGTCTGTTCACCTCACCATCTTGGCCACGCCCTCTGGTTCTTGCTGTTTTAACCTGGATTCTGCTTGCATAGTGACCTATTAATCACACCAAGCTGAATTGAACGTTGATATTCAAAGTGTGTGACAGGTGGCGATGAAAGTGCTAGAGTGCTGTCAGACAGGTTGATCCCAGTAGACGCGGAGGCGGCTGGTCTAGTCCCTGTGCGGCTTGCATCTTACCGGTGCGCTCCTCCTGCTTTCCTAGCCACCTCTCCGTAGAGAATAAAAAACTCCCCTTGGAAACAAGAGTACGACCTAACAGATATCACTCACCAGTCAATCCACTCCACTCATATATTTCAACAAGAGTTCAATAGTTAAAGCACATACACCAAGAAAGAAAATCCACATATATCTGTAATTAAAAATAAAACATCTAATCATATTATCTTAATATGTAGACAGAGGAAAAATAATGATTACAATATTTACAAAACAATTCTCCTTTCAATTCTTTTACAATAAAATACGAGGCACTAAAAACACTTCAAGTATAAACAGGTTAGGTACAGAATAAACCGCTGATCTAAAATGGGAGAACCCTAATGGACAGTATACACAATTCTGTTACATATGTTGATTCAAATAAAAACATTAAGCCTGATTCCTGGTGAAATTGAAATTATTCATTGCAGTTTCTCCTTGTAACTGGATTCAGTCAAACTAAGCGTCAATGCGTTTCAGTGGACTCTAAACAATACACCCACCTTCTTCATGACAATACTAATTGGGTACAAATCTCCCACATTTAAGATTTGACAAATTGGTGAAACATCGCACACTGGCGGTGCAGAAATGTAGTTGAGTGCCTAGCACTTCCTTTAGTTTACGGAGGTTGCTCTACCCTTCTGGTTGAGCTTGATCTTCAATGCTGATAAAGGGACTAGCCTTCTTATTATCCACATAGATAGTGAAAAACAAGACATTGACCCCTGTCATTCCACATCTGATATGTTTTTTCCTAGGGATAGCTTCTCCTACCACTTTCTCCACTTTCCAACTCACAATGTTCTGTTATGGTACCTCCAGGTTGTAGGATATCTTTATTTCTCTTTCTGGATGGTTTTCTTAAATTGTATTCAAAGAGACCCTGATTCGTTTCAATTGGGGGGGGGGTCATTATCACCCTCTCCTGTTTCTTATTCAGGTCTCAAATGTCCCTCTCACCATCCGAATATCCACCTCTCAACCACAATCACACCACGGAATGCACAATGGCTGAACAGGAAAACGTTCTATGGGGCAGTGTTGCAAAATCAGGGAGCAGAAAAGTTTGTTGATCACAGGTTGTCAGCTTCACTACTAATACCAATCTTTAAAGTGGAAAAGAAGGTCCAATTTTTTGCAATGAGAACACATAGCTCCAAAGAACTGTACATAGCCAACACACATCAGGGGCCTCACCATCAAAAGTGGAAAAAGACTGTCTATTACCCCACAGGACTCCTATTTGGCAAACAAGCAGGATTCTCCAACAAATTCTGACAAGAAGAAGAGGGCTCACCAATAATAAAGCAAAACTTTAAAAGGAGAGTGCTCAATAAGGGATTTCTGCATCACAACTGACCACGGAATAAACATGTCAGTTTTAAAAAGCACTGAACTAAAACAACAAACCAAGAGGCTACAGGGTGGCAGAATGAGTGAAGGGTGTTTAAATGAGAGCCATGTGAATGTGACCTATGAGGCTGTCATTCCCCATGTGAGCCCAGTGTACTTATCTTCTAATCAAATATCAACATTCCCTCGAGGGGAGGTGCTACAAGCAAGGCATCAGTACAATAACAAAAATAACGTAAACCCTGAAAGTTAAAATGAAAGTGAAAGTGCATAAAGAAAGTGGACAGAGTGATGAACGTGAGGAGTGGCAAGGATGGAGGCCATCACCTTTAGGCCCATTCCTCTTTCCCAGGATAATAATCAAGCCTACCTCCCTGCACATGATGAACTTAGGCATCCCGGTAGCGGACAACATCAAAGCAGATTATAAAGCAGGTGGTAATTCAGTGATCTTTGGTAGAAACCTGATACAAAAGGACACTTGATTCATTGGAGGTTCAAGATTAGAAAGAGAAACAAGCTTTAACTATCTCAGCGTTATGCTCAATGAAAGTGGAGGCAGGAAAGGTCAGTTAGGCCCCCTGAAATCAATGGCAAAACACCTGGTATGCAGGATGGGCCAACTCCAGAGAAATCTTGCATGCCAAAACACCAATGCACTACTGACTGTGCTGGCAACTAAGCTGATACCCACAATAATGCAAGGGTGTTTAATGATCAACTCAATGAGTGGCTAGATAAACAACAATGTATCTGCTATCTCCGTCTATTTGCACTCCCAGCCTGCACTAGCTGTTTTGTTTTACATTCCTGTGTCCCTGCGAGGACACCGTACCGCCTGTTGCTGTCACCTGCTGTCAACTGGCACTTTGACAGTTGACAGCTGATGACTCACAGAGTAGCCGCTTACCTTGCGCTCCGCCTCCTAGGAGCCTGTGTTGGTGAATTCATTAAAGAACTTGTTCAAACATAACCTTGAAGTCTACAGAGAGTTCTTTACAGAATTTGGCGACAAGGATGGGATCCGAACCCACGCGTGCAAAGCACAATGGATTAGCAACCAAGTGTTGGAAATCCTCGATGTAAAGGGTTTGAATGCCGAGCACTTAAAATGCAAGTTTGCATGCAATTCAGTTAGCTATCTCGGTCATGAGATCACTGGCCACGATATCAGCCCAAAAAGAGATCTTCTGCAAGCCATTAAGAATGCTCCAGTGCCCAACAGCAAGGATGAGCTGCAATCCTTCCTGGGACTAGTGGAATTTTACGCGAAGTTCATCAAAAACTTTTCGTGCAAGACTTATGTTTTGCGGCAGCTACTCAAACCCAAAAACAAGTTTGAATGGACAGATGTGTGTCATCAGGCCTTCAATTCCCTCAAAAAGGAAATGTGCACAGCTTTACCCCTGCAAGGTTTCGACCCGTTACTGGAAAACTTTGTTACTACAGACGCCTGTTCAAAAGGTTTGGGGGCTGTACTTACCCAGAAGGATACTAAAGGTGTGGAATATACCATAGCTTTTGCTTCACGCTCATTGATCCCAGCTGAGGAACAATTCTCGGTCATAGAGCGTGAAGCACTAACGTGCGTTTGGGCCTTAGAACATTTTAGACAATTTGTTTGGGGAAGCAGAGTCACCTTATGCACTGACCACAAGCCCCTAACGAAAGTATTCACCACAAAGGGGTTATATGCAGCTTCACCAAGACTGGCTAGGTTATCTGTGCGCTTATTTGATTACTTGTACACCATTCACTATGTTCCGGGGGTGAAGAATGTTGTGGCAGACTTTTTGAGCAGGATGCCTGTTGGACTAACTGACAATGACCAAATGTCCGAGACCGAAGAGTCATGCATAGCCAACGTACTTGAAAAATTTAACGGCATCTCAAGAGAGGAATGGCTAACTGAGCAAGCTAAGGACATTGTTTGATGCCAGGATATAAAAATGTTAACCGATGGGTGGTCATGCAAGAACAAATTACCTGAACCACTGCCACACTTTTGGGAGGTCAAAAATGAGCTGTCCCACGAGGATGGATTGTTATTAAGGGGAGGAAGAGTGGTACCTCCCAGTAGCCTTAGGATGAGGATACTTAATTTGTGTCACGAGGGGCATTTAGGCATTGGAAAAACCAAATGCAGGGTCAAAAACAACTACTGGTGGCCCGGCATTAGTTTAGCAGTAGAAAGGATGGTCAGGGATTGCACACTTTGCCTCAACTCTGATAAAACCCAGGTCACGTTCAGACCTCCACTGCACCCCATCCCTTGCCCATCCATGCCATGGGAGAGGATTGGTGTGGACATCATGGGTCCCATACCAGAACGTATGGAGCAGTGGTACATAATAGTCATCATCGACCATTTTACTAAGTGGCCCGAGCTTAAGTTTGTCAATAAACCTGATTCCTTGAGCATAGTCAAATTTCTTGACGATGTATTCACACGGGAGGGTCTCCCCAAACAGATAGTCAGTGACAATGGGGCACAATTCATGTCCGACATATTCAGGACTTACATACAAAGAAACCAAATTGAGCATAAAACCACTTCTGTTTACCACCCTGCGGGCAACGGTGCCGTTGAATGCTTCAACAGAGTCATCAAGGGCATAGTCCAGTTGGCCAGCAGCAACAACCTAAGCTGGAAACAGGAGATACTCAAAACACTTTGGGCTTATCGCATTACACCCAGCGACACCACCGGTCACAGCCCTTTTGAACTTATGCGGGGCAGGACTTCATTGTCCAAGGACAATGTGGGTTGGGTCAAAGCGGCCAAAAGAGTACACTGGTCAGCTGACCGTGTAAGAGAAAGATTGGTGCTAGCACAGTCCAGTTGCAAGGCCAGGTACGACCTCAAGCATGGGTGTAAACCAGTGGAGCTCAAGGTAGGGGACACGGTCAAGGTCAAAAGAAGTGGGCACATAAGTAAGGGGCAGGACAGATACACCCCACCCCTATCAGTGCGCACGGTGTACTGCAATTCCGCTCTCTTGAGCGATGGAAGGGTGTGGCACTTCTCCGCCCTCTCCGCCTGCAGACAGACGTCAAAGAACCCCAACAAAACCATACCCTCTGACCACTCCAGTGAGTTTCCCACAAACAGCAAACACAGCAATGCACACCATGGTGTGTCAGACGATGAATCTGACTATGAGCCTCCCACCTCCAACACCACGGCTCACAGCATCATTACGCAGCCCACTTCTGCACTCGTGCGCGTTTTACCCAATCGCGACACCACGGAAAGAGTCAGAAGACAGTTGCCTTCTACGCCCTTGCATGACACTCCACTACCCGTCAGCACGAGCAGGGCAGGAAGAAGGTTGTTGCCACCTGTTAAACTATCAGATTACATTTGTGAGTAGCCTCTCACGTGTGTTCAAAGTATATTGTTTGTTTCATTCTTGGGTTACCTTTCTTTCTTTCTTTCTTTCTTTCTTTCTTTCTTTCTTTCTTTCTTTCTCTCTCTCTCTCTCCCTTTCTCTTCCACGCTTTCTTTTCCTAAGGGGGAGGATGTGTTGTGTTTTACATTCCTCTGTCCCTGCGAGGACACCGTATGTGTCAGTGCATTCCATTGTCCCTGCTTGGACACCGTACCGCCCGTTGCTGTCACCAGCTGTCAACTGGCACTTTGACAGTTGACAGCTGTTGACTCACGGAGTAGCCGCTTACCTTGCGCTCCGCCTCCTAGGAGCCTGTGTTGGTGAATTCATTAAAGAACTTGTTCAAACATAACCTTCAAGTCTACAGAGAGTTCTTTACACTAGCCATCACAAATAAGACTGGAATTTATATTTACAATACAGGATTTGGTTTTGCGACACTAAATTTGTCTTATACTGTCAACATTTTAAAATGGCACCAATTAGATCAATGAAACACCTTCTGTGAGAGGAATTCCAGGAGCACTACTCTGCATGGGGCCTGCTCTTGGCAGCCTCTGTTAAGGCCCTGGGCATAGAAGATCTAATAAAACACATCTTACCATGGAGAACAACAGCAAAGCTATTAATGAAAGCAGAGAAGATAATTTCAGGGATCTCAGAGCCATATTTCACAGCAGCTGAGCTGTGAATCTCTACAAACCAGGCACCCTACCCAAATAGCTGAGTCTGCCCCTCCCAAACCATGCAAAGTACATACTTATGAGAATGCATTTTGACCATATTCTCCTTTAGGTGCTATTTGTATGATTGCAACGATGGTGAAGATGATACACGATGCAGATTGTGCGGACAAACAGCAAAGCCCATGATACATGTGATATACATCTGTGAAGTTCTAAATCCCATGAGGTGCCATTGGCTTCTGCCAATTTTTTTAACTCTTAATTTGAGGGCGTGTTGGGCAGCTGTCTTAACTTGCTTAAAAAGAGAATCATGTCAGCTATCGGGGCGTTTTCTTAAATTTATGATAGGAATGAATGGAAATGGAAAATGTGTATGATTGCTTTTACTTTGGTAGCTTTTTCACACGGAGCACTTTGACATCTGGGGCCGCACCCTACTGGCTGGAGCACTTTTGACCAGTGGAGGTCAAATTGATGAATAAGGATAATATCTTGGTCACAGACTGGCCATAAACTGTTTAAAGAGAGAACCATGCCAGCTACCTGGGCGTTTTTCCTTGTAAGATCTATGAAAGAAGCAGATGGTAATTTTGAAATGCTTATGATTGTTTTTATATTCGGAGGGGCATATTCTCAAGGACTCATCGCCGAGTTAGCGTCACTTTATCTCAGCCAAAGTGGCGATAAATTCATCGCACCATTCACAAGCAGGTGCTAACATCCAATATCACCAGTTTACCCGCAATAGCAGCCGCAAAAAACATCGCCACGGATGACACCGGCAACTAACGCTAATGAGATGCAGAGTAGGCGTTCCCGTGCAAAAACCCGCGAAAACACCACTCCGCAACATTCTCAACGACCAGCCAGATTGGCGATAAGATTCAAAAACATGCGATAAGGCGCGTTAGCAGCATGGATTTAACACCTGCTCCTACCTGGTGCTATGTCGGATGACAACCTGCACCATAAAAGGGAGCCCAGCCCACAGCCACACCAGAAGAACAACAGATGTCATGGAGCTACTGATCATGCAGCTCGGAGCCCCAAGAGGGCCACAACACCAACCGCCACCACCGCCAGGACCCCCACCCCCCCAGGACCCCCTCCCCAGACTACCACAGAGGCAGCGCAGACAAAGACACCGGACCTTCCGAAAACGCACCAGCCTCGGAGACTTAACGCCAGAGGAAGTCATTGCCCACTACAGGCTCAAAAGGACAACCATCCTCCGCATCCTGACCCTCATTGCCCACAGGCTGACGGTACCAACACAGCGGAGAACCAACATCCCTCCGCAGACAAAGCTGCTGGTCGTGCTGCACCTGTTGGCCTCTGGGACCTTCCAACCAACAACTGCCATAGTTGGAGGAGTCTCACAGCCAGCCCTGTCAAAGTTCCTCACACCTGTCTTGGATGCCATCATCAGCTTGGTACCCCAGCAACTTTACTTCCCACACACTGCTCAGGAACAGCTGGAGATCAAGCAAGGCTTCTACGCCATAGCTGGCTTCCCGCACGTGTTGGGGGCAATCGACTGCACACATGTACTTCTCGTGCCCCCTGCCGCCACTGCACACAATTACCGCAACAGGAAACACACGCATTCCATCAATGTGCAGGCAATAGTGGACCACCGGGGACTCTTCACCAATGTCGTCGCCAACTACCCAGGCAGTGTGCATGATTCCTTCATCTTCCGACAGTCCATCATCAACCAGCACTTTCAGGATGGCACCTATGGAAATGCACTGCTCGTCGGTAAATAACAACTGAACACACCACACACCTCAACTCCACCAACATGCAACTCACAACTCTGGGAATGCACACGTCACAAAATCACATACAACATGACAACCAACATCCCCACATTCCAGACACGACAACACAACTTACTGTGGCAACCTGGGCTAGCCATGTACACAAGCCATCAACGGCATGGCACCTCAGCCACACAATAGCAGAATGTGGGGAGAGGTGGGAACCAGGCATGTGAGAAGGAGGCAAGTGACCCATGAATGTGAATGTACACAACGCCAAGTGAGGCGTGGATGTGCTGGACAGACTTGAGTATGCAGACCACAGACATTCCCATGTCGATATACACTGCTGGTGTATGCAGTGTACTGGACAGTGGACGCAACCATGTTACCGCAGCCAGTGGGGAAGAATGCGGAAATGTAGCTTGTTACGTCCCCCTGTAAGCGTGAGCAGAGTGGGCTGGCCCGGCGTACGTCAGGCCAGCGTAGGGGTGTGAATAAAAGCCCGTTACTCTGGGCGTGGTTCTCTTCCGGAATGGCCAACATGTCTGCCAGAGCGGCACCTCTCACCGTGCCACGAGGCCGACACCGTGAGCAGCGGTGCCTGCGATCCTGTGCGCCTGCTGCACCCCAGGCCGCTGGTCCCAAGACCCGTCTTGCCCGCCCCAGCGCACCCAGGCCTCACTGCTCACCTGCCGACACCAGCGTGTGTCAAAGAGGGCCCACCAGGTGCCGGTGCAAGCTCCAAGCCCGAGGCCCGCGACCATGGCAGCCTCCTCAGACCATCATGGCTTCCGCGACACAGGCCCCCAGTACTCCTTTCTCATTGACGTACTGCACCACTGCCTCCGGCCTACACTGCGGTCCAGTAGGTCACACATTTGGAACTGAGTCTTGATTATACAATGGCAGAGTACATATGTTTATGGCAGATTTTATATCACCGTAAAACCCTTCAATGTGGTGCCACCAACTCTGTGCATAGCATTCCAACGACACGTGTCTGTGGGCCCTTGCTGACTACTGCCTTCGGCCTACACTGCGGCCCAGCACCGCGGGATCACCTGTGTACTGCCTACACTGCCGTCCAGCAGGCCTCACACCAATCCAATCCAGTCCGGACCAGGCAGGGCATGGCATTGTCGCAGGCTGCACTCACACGCTCAGCTCTGGTGCTTCTACCTCCGTCAACCACAAATCATCGCCACATGGCATTCCAACGTCGTGTGTGAGAGTACCAGGAGGAGCTGCCTGAACAGCGGTTGGCCCGCGCTGACCGCTGCCTCCGGCCTACACTACGGTCAAGTAGGTCACACATTTGGAACTGAGTCTTGATTTATTTATGGTAGAGTTTATACAATTGTACAGGCCTCATTGCAGACTGCATCCCCTTTCAGCTCTGGTGCCACTGACTCCGTGCCCCGAAATTCATGGACACTCTCTGGTTGAACTTTGGTGGCATCTGAGTCTATGGCCTGGGGGTTGTCTTCATCATCATGTAGCTGATACTGACTTGGTGTCAAAAATGAGTCTGTAGCATTCATCTCCTCCATATTGCCTGTGTCGGCTTGGTACTGCCCTCTGTATCATGCCCTGGAAGATCACCTTCCACTGTCCCCCAAAACCCTCCGCGACATTCACCTTGGACATCGACGAGGACCCGCTCAGATCTCGTGGCCCTACCTCAGTGCACCGGTAGTCACCGTCCCGTGGCGGTGTTCCATGTGCCGGCCGCTGTGCATCCGGGGCCACTAACTCCGTGCAGCTCAAGTCATGGACCCTTGCTGTTTGAACTGTGAACTTCTGATTGTCTGATCACTGTTGTAGTTGTTGCCAGCACCAACCACTCCTTGAGGGCTGGCTCACACTCACCCCACACCCATCCAGCACAGGCGTCACTGGACATGTGACCCTGGCAATAAAAGGGGCCGGGCGCACGTGCCCGTAGCCAGTTCCCCAAGTGTGTCCGTGTGGTCATTGTGTATGCATGAGGGCCCCGGGCCCTACCACATTACATTGTGCTGTATACAGCGGACGCAACCATGTCACCTCAGGCAGTGGGTGAGACCTGGGACATGTAGCTGTGTCGTACCCCCCTGTAGGCATTGCCGGAGTGGGCTGGCGTATGACAGTCCAGCATAGAGGTGTTGATGATCACCCCGGGGCTCTGGGCGTGGTTAAGTGTTGGGCTTGCCAATGAAGTACCTAATGCGTGTGTCTCTGTTGTAGTGTCGGCGCCACCCGTCCCGCAATGGACAAAGTTGCAATGCAACATGCCCCAGGAGTGCGGGCTCGGCTGAAGGGATAAATGAATGAGCGCAAGCCCGCTCGGGGTCCGGGATCATACATGCCAACTGCTGTGTGTGTATCGCTATTGCCGCAGCATAAGCCAAAGGTCTTGCCTCGACCGCATCGCGAGTTCAGCCAGCCATGAACTCTACATCTGTGTCCGCCCTATCCTTACCATAGTCCTACACACACGTGGCCGCCCACCTTCAACGCACAACATCACAGTGTCGTTGTCAGGCTTGTGGACATGCGCAGACAGGCATGACAATGGTGTGCCGTAGGAGTGCAAGTGATGCAACCGCGCAGCGCACACAAGTAATTAGGCTCGGGGGGAGGGAGGAGCAGCAGTGAGGCTACGTAATACACATTGATGGCACTCATTTGCTACAAGCAGTACATGTCAAACAGGAATCACTATGGCACACATATCACACGCCAATCAACTAGTGAGCCTGCCAACACATCATGCAGAACCAACTATTGACTCATGTCTCTCTGCACTGTCACAGGTGATCAAGGATATGCACTCTGCCCTTGGATGATGACACCCCTCTGAGCCCCGAACACACAGGCTCAGAGGCAGTACAATTGGGCCCACAAATGCACCAGGGGCATCGTGGAATGCACATTTGGCATGTTGAAGTCACGTTTCAGGTGCCTGGACATCACAAGTGGGAGGCTCCTGTACAGCCCAGACATCGTGTGCAAGATGATCGTTGCATGTTGTGTGTTGCACAACATATGTGTACGCACCAATGCCCCATGGTTACAAGTGCCAGATGCACCGGACGATGATGAGGAAGATGAGGCAGGTGGACCACACCCCACTGCAGCTGCAGCAGGAATAGCCCGTAGGAGCAACATCATTGACAATTTCTTCACATGAGGACGTCACATAGTGACAGTCCTTAGCAATCATGAGACAGTACAAAATGACCACAGGCACAGCATGTGCAAATAAATTCATTTCAACACACATTCCCTGAGTTTCTGTATGTGTGCTGCAGTGTGGCACAGGGATCAGGGACATGATCCAGAGTCATTGTGGGTGTGCAGTGTGCTCTACTTAATTGTGCATGTGTGCCATTGTGCCCATCTCTCCCCGTCCCCCCAGTCCCTGGTCGTTACTCACCCTGTTGATGTTGTGTCAGGTCATGTTGAGCAGTGTCCCGATCCCCGACTCCTGGCACCGTATCCCGACTGATGACTGTGGCCACCATTTTCTCAATGTGATCCAGCTCCTGGTGTGCCGCTGGTCCCCCACCTCCAATCTGCGTTGCTGCTTTCATGTTGGCATCGAGTTTCTTCTTGGTTTTGCCCTTCACATCATTCCAGCGCCTCTTGACCTTTTCCATTGTCCTCCTTGACACTCCGTCTGCATTCATGTTGTTCACGATGTGCTGCCATAATTCCGTTTGTATTGCCGATGACACAGTGGAGGTGACGAACAGTTGTTGGTAGTGTTCTGTCACCTCCGTGACGATGATCCGGTTTTCCTGCAGACTGCACCCCGTCTTCCTCTTCCTCTTCTCCTTGCCCTTCCCCGGCCCCGTGGTTCCTGGCTGGTCATCTGTGGGGCTTGTGGGGTTCGCGTTGTCCTCTGCACTCGGTCCGGGTGCGTCCATGGTGCCACGCAGTTACATTTTTTAATCTTCTCTGCTTTTATAGTGCATTTTCCCGCATGTCGCGTGGGAATCACAGGCCTGTCGCTGGTTATCGCTGATTTTTGTTTCGCGATTTGGGACATCGCAACTTTTTTGGTGTTCGTGTTTCGCATTTTTTCGGCATCGCGTTAATTTTAACGCGGGCATTTGTCGCGTTATCGTGAGACTATCGCATGGTGCCGCCGGGTTGAGAATACTGCGTTAACGCGGTGTTATTTTCCCGCGATAGACTGCGTTGTGAGAAGTTGCGTTAAGCGAATTTGGCGATAGTTAACACACGTTCTTGAGAATATCCCCCATAGTTGTTTATTTCCAGAGAGCATTTTGATTCCCGGGGCGCACCCAACTGGCATGGAGCACGTTTAATCAGTGGTTGCCACTACTAATGTTCTGTGTGAGGTGAAGGTAAAAGGGCCATGTGGGACTATTAGGGATGGAGCATTTACAGCTCCAACAGGGGACTACCAACTTGGGGAAGATTTACAAGTCCCTTGCGCCACTTTTGCGTCATTTTTAACATGGGAAAAGTGACGTACGGGTGGCGCAAGGGGCTTGTAAATAAGCCCCTTAATGTCTTTTCCTTCCCTTCTCCAAACAGTGAACGCATGTTCTCTAAGTGCTATATGTGTCGAGATATAGTGATTTTAATTAATCGAGTCGAGATGTAATGATTTAATTAATCGCACATCTACTTCAAACAATGCGTTTTACAATTATGATCACACCACTCCAGTTTTTCTATGGCAAACCTGTAAAAATCAATTCCAAAATGCAAAACATGTGTATGTAGTTATATGCCGAATCTGTACGTTATACCTCGTTTCCAGGTGAAACATGCTGGAACAGAATGCATTTACTGCAGCTGGTAAATTACTCACCCTCGTTTAGTGAGTATTTCAATGTTTGGCATACTAAATCAAGAATTCAAGGTAAGCATATCTTAATAGTGCTTAGCATGATGAATACTACGAAGAATAGTTTTTCAAAAGATAAAAAATATCTGCTATTTTATTTCGTGCTACTATCAAGGGGATAATTGGGTAAGCAGAGCTCCTTTAGATCCAATGGCATGGCTAAATGCAATTAAATTCATATACACATTGGAGTCAAAGAGACAGACAAGAATGCAAACAGTGTTCCAGACACCTTTTAAGTGATGGATGGGCTCAGATGAAAAATAGAAAGGTCAAATAATTATGTCCTCCAACGAGCTGAGTAGATTCAGGGGGGCAAGATCATCACTGCATGTCTGCAGTTTGGGTGGCAGATATGCAGTCCAAGACTTTACTATCATAATAGGGTTTCCCATAAATGCTTTGGGGCAGATTTACAAGCCCCTTGCGCCACTTTTGCGTCACTTTTCCCATGTTAAAAGTGACGCAAAAGTGGCGCAAGGGGCTTGTAAATCTGCCCCTTTGTTGCTAAACAATAAAAATTATTGCTGCATTATAGTTTACATTCAAAATAGGATCTTACAATATTTTATATTCAAATAATAAATATGTACTATTTTTATAAATTCTTTTTAACTTCAGTTTACTTTTATTTATTTTTCAATGTATTTAAAATAATTAAATTTAAATTAGTTTAACAATATGTCCTACGGGGTTTTAGTTTAAGCCCTGATCTCCATTTATTTCTATGGGAGGGTGCTGCAGTACAATGGGTTGGCTATGTGTTGTGATAGACATATTAGAAAAGTATAATTTACTGCAAAAATGTAAGTTGCTACAAAAGTGCAGATTGTGAATGCCAGAAAGTAACAGGCTTACTGAAAATTGTAAACTTACCCAAAAGTGCTGTTTGTGAATCATGCCCTGTGCGTTTCCTAGACATTTTCAAGCTGCTCACACTACATAAATCAGTATTAGTATGTGCACAATGTTTTCAACTTTCCACTTTTACTATGTGTCAAACCTTCAGGCAGTAAGTATAGGATACAAAACAAGTAAGCCTATCCTATGGCCCAGTATTACAAGGATGACATCATAATCCATGAGGAAAATGCAAAATGCATTGTAAATGCTACCAAAACCCCAAGATGGCAATATAGAACCATATTACACTTGCTGCTTGTTGGACTTGGCCCTTTCTGCAGGGCCACCCCCAAATATTTTGCCTTCACCCTCCTGTTTACTGAACCTGTGTTTGCTGGCTTTTAGGACTCTATGCACTTTAGCACTGCTAATCAGTCCTAAAGTGCTTGTACTCCCTCCTTTAAACATGGTGAAATTGATTTACATCTGATTGGCATATTTAGTTTACTTAGAAATCAATAATAAATTTGGGGAAACATCCTTTATGATGGAGTTATAACTATGCAGTCCCATTACCATGCAGGTTTTACCACACGTGCATTTACCACGCATAATTTTTGGGTGCTTTTACAATGCATACCTTTACCATGCATGGTAAGGCTAGTTTAGGTAAGTGTGTTTGTGTGTGTGCGTATATATATATATATATATAGGTAACCGTGAATCTCTATTGAGAAAATTAGAGACAAAATATATACTGGAATTAGATACTAAGGTGCCCAACGGGCTTAATTCCAGTGATGACCTCTATACATGTCTGTGAGCCAACATGTAGATTGTTGAGCAGCAATTTTTGTATCTCCATAAGTCAAACTCCTCCTCAGATTTTTTAGATCTTTTTACATTTTATATTTAATATTCTTCCCCCAACCGTAATTTTAATGATAATTCACATGGATTCACTATACATATTTTTATGCACATTTGCACATACATGGTTTTTATGTAGTACACGGTTTTCATGTATAAGACATTATGATGTGGATACAGTCTACAGATTAAATTATTTGAAGTATGGTAAGGCCAAATATATTTGTTATTGTCTATTACCGAGTAGTAATGCAATCGGGTAAGAGGCAGAAATGCATTAGTAAGAGATGGTGTCTTACCTGCAGGATTAGTCCAATTATCAGGATTTTACCCTAATAAATGTGGCCCACTTGGGCACAATGGACCTGGCGGGACATGGGCATTAGTACTTCTTGGCCCATGGTCTAGTCAATCATATTATGCATAAACACCATATGGCACTGTCACCTAGCCGAGGGCATTATCTGTGATTGGTCTAGGTGAAATAGCCACGTTGCCTTTGAAAGTGTTTTTAAAGTGTGTATGATTTTTAATATGCATTTTTAAAAACGTATCAAATTGCTGAGCTTTGCACATAAATTTTAACGATATAGGCCTTGCTGAGGGTACATTGCATTTGCAACTAAACTCTTTTCCAAAAATCTGTTTTAAAGTGTATATGATTTTTAATATGCATTTATTTAAAATTGTATTTATTTGCAGTATTTGCACATTAATATTAACAATATATGCTTTATTTAATGCTACATTGCACTTTGCAATCAAATGTTTCTTCTATGTCTATTATGAGCCCGTGGTCACATGGTTATTGCACTGTCACTTTAAAAATGTATGATCACTCCTCATGGCGTCATGTGATCAAGGCCTTTCAGAGGCCGAAACGCGTCATGGCAGCAGTGCATGGTCAAGGAAAATAAATCTTTTTGCACTGAATTTGGGTCCGTACCGTCCTTTCAAAGAGTTTGGATTTTGTGGCGGATTGCGTGTGCATATATATATATATATATATATATATATATATATATATATATATATATATATATATATATATATATATATATATATATATCAACAAACACAACTTCCTCCACAATCTGGAAAGAAATGCACTGCTCACTGGACTTTCGAGCATACGAAGGTTTTAATCTTCAATCTTCAAAGCAATGTGACAGCTTACATCAAATCCTTTGCGTGAAAACCTGACGCGTTTCGGCTGACATGGCAGCCTTGTTCACAGGTAAGTTTTAAATGGATTGTGGCGTTCTCCGCGTGATTGCGCGCACCTTATGAAGACTACCGGATTCCAGTGTAGTCTGCATGTACTACAATCCCCAGAATGCAGTATAACACCTTTTCCATTTCAGTTCTGTTTTATTGCAATTCCTTTTCCCATCCATATTATTTTCGGGGACATTGCAGTCTTAAGGAAACTCCCACATGGTGTTACAGTGCATGAAACTTTCAAATTTTTGTGAATCTAAACTCATAGTGTTTCTTTTATGTTGATTATCACGTGACACTAGGGGGTGTGCACAATTCATTTAAAAAAGTATGGCGGACTGCGTTCCGTGTGTGATCAAGGGCACTTGATGCTCGAAACGCGTCATCGGAGGAGTGAGGAACAATAAAGAATAACTTGCCATTCTATCAGGGTGTCCATTACTCTCTTTTCGCCGAGAGGAGGTTCTGAGAGTGCTGTGGCTCGTGATATATATATATATATTAGAAATTAGCATTTAAAAAACCTTAGAAATTCACTGAAAAAACCATAGGTTTCAGGGATGTTATAGTTAGAAATTACCATTTAAAAAACCTTTGAAATTCACTGAAAAAACCATAGGTTTCAGGGACGTTATAGTTAGCTGGACATTTCACTCGTACAAAACCATAGAAATTCCACCGTTATAGTTAGTTCAGCTAACTATAACTCGCGCCCCCGCAATGCACTGCTGATGACATCACATATTACATCATTCATGACATGGTCAGTGACATCATTCATGACATCACTGATGACATCTCAAATTACATCACTGATGACATCACTGATGACATCATCCACGTGAAAATCTGATGCACCTCCTCACACTCTAATATAACCTTTTTATACACCCACTGTAAAATACAGACTACAATTTTCTAGATCATTGACACACCAATACCTGTTTCTACATACGCACTCACTGATTGCTAGGTCTACACACACATCCACCCATTCATCCATACAATAACTCATACATGCAGTCACTCATCAATACAACACTATCATATGCACTCATACACCTATACAGACAATCACACACAGCCACTCATCCATGCAGTTACTCACACACCTACTCAGTCATGCTAAGAATCTATCACACTCCCATTTACTCACTTATACAATTATACACACACCACCTCACTTATTCATACAGATACTAACGCATACTTACTGTGTTATATAATCAGTGATACAAGTACACACTGATCTATACAGCCAGTCTCACAATCACTGACTAGCATGTAGAGTCCTTTATATACTTCAACTCTCACATACACTGCCTTTTACATATGTAGTTACTTGGACATGTACCACTCAGACATTCATTCACTCATCAAGACACCGATACACACACTCACGCACCCATACGCTGTTTCCACATGCACTCTTGAACCCATACACCCAGTGAATCAACCACTCACACATCTATGCACAGAGTCACACACCTCCCACCCACCCATACACACTCTCAATCTCCCCCAAAAATACTCAGACAACCAATCAATAACCTATATAGACACTGATGTAGCTACTTATCAACCCATGCAGCAGCTTACACAACAACAGACAGACTAATACAGACATTCACACAGTTTAGTCACTAACCCATGCATTCAGTAAGACACATTTAATCACTCACTTATACAGTCAGTCACTCACCTACTAAATCCTCCATCCAGACACTTATACACCCACTCATTCTTCCATACACCTTGGAATATATATAAAACATATTAAAAAAATTACAGAAACACACAGTCACTGGATGATGTCGTCAGTGATGTCATCAGTGATGTCATTTGAGATGTCATCAGTGATGTCATCAGTGATGTCACTGACCATGTCATGAATGATGTAATAGGTGACATCATCAGCAGTGCATTGCGGGGGCGCGAGTTATAGTTAGCTGAACTAACTATAACGGTGGAATTTCTATGGTTTTGTACGAGTGAAATGTCCAGCTAACTATAACGTCCCTGAAACTTATGGTTTTTTCAGTGAATTTCAAAGGTTTTTTAAATGCTAATTTCTAACTATAACGTCCCTGAAACCTATGGTTTTTTCAGTGAATTTCAAACGTTTTTTAAATGCTAATTTCTAATTATAATGTTCATTAAACCTATGGTTTTTTCAGTGATTTTAAATTATCATTCCATTCTCAACCTAGTGAAAACAGCCGATATCGCCAGTTTTCCAACAATAGTTCCGCAAAAAATTCACCACAAATGAGAGCGACAACTAACGCTAATAATATGCAGAGTAGGCGTTCCCGTGCAAAAATAACACGAAAACACCAGTTCCCGATATTTTCAACGAGCAGCCAAATCTGGGGTGCGATCCAAAAACAGGCGATAAGCTGCGTTAGCAGTAGGAATTTAACATCTGCCTTTTACTGGTATAAAGCAGGACGACTACCTACAGTGTGAAAGGGAGCCCAGCCCAGAACCACATCTGAGACCAACACATGTCATAGAGCTACTGACCATGCAGCTCCGACACCCAAGCAGGCCACAACACCCACTGCCATCACCCTCAGGACCTCCCCCGGACCACCCCCCTCCCTACTACCACCGAGGCAGCGCAGAACAGGACAGCGGACCTTCCAAAAACGGCATGGTCCCTCAGCCACACAATAGCTGAATCTTGGGAGATGTGGCAACCAAGTATGTGTGAAGGACGCAAGTCACCCATCAATAAAAATGCACACAATACCAAGTATAGCGGTGATGTGGTGGACAGACCTCACTATGCAGAGCACAAACCTCTCCTTGTGGACATATACTGCTGGTGCTTGTTGTGTTGTGGACAATAGAGGCAACCATGTTACCTCAGGCAGTGGGGAAGATCTTGGTCATGTAGCTGTGTTGTCCCCCCCTGGAAGCTGAAGCAGAGTGGGCTGGTCCAACGTACGCCACTCCAGTGTAGGAGTATGAATAAATAGGCTGGGGCTCTGGGCGTGGTTCACTTGTGGGAAGGCCAAAGCGTCTGCCAGGGCAGCAGCCCTCACCCTGCCACGAGGCCTCCGCCGTGACCGCCGGCCTCCTCGACACAGGCCCCTGCGAACCCAGCAGCAGAGCACCACAGACTTATGTCTGTACAGACTACTGCCTTCGATCTACACTGCGGACAGCAGGGCTCACAATTCAGATCGAGTCGCGATTGCAGATGACGCAGTCCAGTAGGCAAGAGACATTGATCCCAGTGCGGCCAGTCCGGACCATGCATCATCGCAGACTGCGCACACACTGAGTGTTTCAGGTGCCACTAACTCAGTGCACCACAAGTCAACGCCATGTGGACTTATTAAGACAGAATTCATTAGGCAAAATACATTGCTATCAGTGCGGCCCGCCCGGACCATGCATCTTCGCAGGCTCCACACACGCTGGTTGCTTCAGGTGACCCTAACTGTACAGCTCAACTCAACGCCACGTGGCTGTGGGCCCTTGCTGACCACTGCCTCCGGCCTACACTGCGGTCATCAGGGCTCATATTTAAAATTGACTCTTGATTCATTAATTGCAGAGTCCAGTAGGCAACTAAGTATTACGTCCCTAAAACCTACATAATATCCTTTTAGTATCCTTGCTTCAAGAACTTGTTTTATATCAGTTATAGCTTTAGTACAATGACCAAATTCATCTTCAAACTCCAAAGGAACACTGAATGGCAGTCTACACTGTGGACAGCAGAGCTCACAATTTGAATTCAGTCTTGATTTATTAATTGCAGACAGAATTGTACTCTATGTCCTCGAATTTTGTTAAGAGGAAGTGACAAAAAGCATTCCTTGATGTCTGTGCTGACTACTGCCTTCGATCTACACTGCGGTCAGCAGGGCTCACAATTCAGATCGAGTCGCGATTGCAGATGACGCAGTCCAGTAGGCAAGAGACATTGCATCATCGCTGGCTGTGCACATGCTGAGCGCCACACCTACCACTAACTCTATGCAGCTCAAGTCAACGCCACGTGGCGGTGGACTCTTCTTGACCACCGTCTCCGGCCTACACAGCGGTCAGCAGGGCTCACAATTCAGATCGAGTTGCGATTGCAGATGACGCAGTCCAGTAGGCAAGAGACATTGCATCATCGCTGGCTGCGCACACGCTGAGCGCCACACCTACCACTAACTGTATGCAGCTCAAGTCAACGCCACGTGGCTGTAGGCCCTTCATGACCGCTGCCTCCGGCCTACACTGTGCTCAGCAGGGCTCACAATTCAAATTCACTATTCATTCATTAATTTCAGAGTCAAGTAGGCAACTACCTATAACGTCCCTGAAACCTACATATTTCGACAGTGTATTCCATAAATGTTTCATCTTTTGTTCCATACACCTACACTGCGGTTAGCAGAGCTCACAATTTAAATTGAGACATGATTTATTTATTGCAGCAAGAATTGTACTCTATGTCCTCGAATTTTGTAAACAGGAAGTGACTAAAAGCATTCTTCGATGTCTGTGCTGACTACTGTCTTCGATCTACACTGCGGATAGCAGGGCTCACAATTCACATCGAGTAGCGATTGCAGATGACTCAGTCCAGTAGGCAACAGACATTGCTCCCAGTGCGGCTCGCCCGCACCACGCATCATCACTGGCTGCGCACACGCTGAATGCTTCTGATGCCCCTATCTCAGTGCAGCACAACTCATGGACCCTTTATGATACAATGTTTTGTGTATAATTTCACATCTGCTGCCCCTACCTCAGTGTACCACAAGTCATGGACCCTTTACGATACAATCTTGTGTGTATTATTTCACATCTGTTGCCCCTACCTTAGTGCAGCACAAATCATTGACCCTTTATGATTGAATCTGTGTGTCTGATCCAATGATTACTGTTGTACTTGTTGCCAGCACCAACCATTCCCGGAGGGCTGGCTTACACTCACCCCACACGCATCCAGCACAGACGTCACTGGACATGTGACCCTGGTAATAAAAATGAGTCGAGCGCACGTGCCCGTACCCAGTTCCACTATCTATCTGTGTCCGTGTGTTCATTATGTATGCAAGATGCCGCCCCTGGGCCCTACCACATTACATTGTGCTGTGGACAGCGTATGCAACCATGTTACCTCTGGCAGTGGGGAAAACTTTGGTTATGTAACTTTCTCTCGGTCATTGTACAAGTACGTACTTAGAGACTGAATCATTAGAGTACTGCAAGGAGAGTGTATAGTGAATTTATAAGTGCTTGGGGATTGGCGGAGTAATTGTATAAGTACTTATGTTGGCGCAGCCTAACCCCAAACACAAGCTTGGCTCTAATTGGCTGCCCTCCATGTGCCAAAAACTGAAACTTGAACTTTGCATGGCCCTGTATTGCTACAGCTGCAACACTCCACTGAATGTGCAATAAACATTCATATCCACACAGATGTGTCATGTCCACCATCTTTCATGTGTGGAACTATGGATGAATGTAGGGTCAGTGATTCCCCGTACCTTCCATGTTGGCCATGTTGTGGGACTTGGCTCACAGAGTGACACATTGGCGCTTGCGACCCGGGTGACGTCAGCACTACAACAGGGACACCCGCATCAGTTGATTCCTCATACAGCCCAGGACAGAGCCACGCCCATAGCTCCGGAGTCATTCTTCACAGCCTCACGCAGGACTGGCATACGCCAGGCCAGCCCACTCCGCTTACGCTTACAGGGAAGGACAACAACGCTACATGGCCCAGATTTTCATTGCAGTGATCTGCTGGTCACACCCTAGTTGTCAGTACGCCACAGCCACTCCCTCATGGCTAGTATACACCCACACCACACCCATCCAGCACAGGCATCACAGGACACGTGACCCTGCCAATAAAAAAGACTGGGCGCACGTGCTCAACGCCATTTCAGAGTTGCTCGCACCGGATGCACTGCGGCCGGCACAGGCACACCGGCACGGGACGGTGACTTTCGGTCCACTGAGGTACGGGTACCGTAACTGCTGAGTGGGTGTGCAGCCTGTGGTGATGGCCCGTCCCGGCGGTCTGGAGAGCTCAGGTTTTGTGTGCCCTGCTGGACCGCAGTGTAGGCCTGAGCCATCAGACAGCGCAGGCCTACTGCCACCTGGCGTCGCCTCGCTGGTCACAGAGTTAGTGGTACCGCAAGGGCTGAGCTGGTGTGCAGCCTGCGATGAAAATCCTGGTGCACTGGTATGTCCTCTGCCATGGCGAAATCAAGACCAAGCACCAAATGTGAGACCTGGTGGCCTGCGGGGCTGCATGATATGCAGGGTGCCGTGTCCGCGGGCCCCGGGCTTGGGGCTTGCAGCGGCACGTGGTAGGCCCTCTTTTCTACACGCAGGTTGCGAAAGGTGAGCAGAGAGGCTTGTTAGTGCAGCGGCGGGCAGTCACCTCCGGGCAGTGGGAGTGGATGGGGTGCAGCAGCCTGGGTGCGCAGCGGCGGACAGTCACCTCCGGGCAGTGGGAGTGCATGCGGTGCAGCAGCCTGGGTGCGCAGCAGCGGACAGACACCTCTGGGCAGTGGAAGTGGATGGGGTGCAGTAGCCTGGGTGCGCAGCGGCGAGCAGACACCTCTGGGAAGTGGATGGGGTGCAGCACTATGGATGCACAAAGGCGGGACAGAGAATTAGGCGTGTGCAGTTGTATGTACTCTGCCATTACTGATTCCATACTATGTTTCAGATGAGTAAGCTTGAGGGCTCCACTATGTCCCGGCTCGTGGTTGGAGACACACCGGTGATGGAAAGGTGAGCTGTGAGGGTTTTGTCCACAGTGTGGGCACTCACTGTCCCTCTCCATCTCTTCCTGTCTCTCCCTCACACTCTTTCTCTCTCTCTTCCTCTCTCTCTCACTCTATCTCTTCCTCTCTCTCACACAGTTTTTTTCTTTCTCTCTCTCTCTACCTCTCTCTCTCTTTCTCTCTCTCTCACTCTTCCTCTGTTTCTCTCTTCCTCTTTCTCACACTGTTTCTCTCTTTCTCTCTCTCACTGTTTCTCTCTCTCTTCCTCTCTCTCTCACTCTTTCTCTCTTTCTCTCTGTCTACCTCTCACTCTTTCTTTCTTTCTCTCTCTCTCTTCCTCTCTCTCACTCTTTCTCTCTCTCTCTCCTTTGATGGACGCATGACGCACAATCTTATCTTGTTTTTTGTCTAGCAGGCTGTGATTCACAGATTGATGACCCCCCCCGACACGGACCTCCCGCCACGAGGCGATGACTTCAGTTCCACTGAGTTAGTGCCACCAGAGCTGAGCGCGTGTGCAGCCTGCAATGATGCGTGGCCATCCTGCAATCAACACCCACTTTAAATTGTGAGCTCGGCTTGACCGCGTGTACGCAACGCCTGAGGAGGTTGCTTCGGCACGTGGTGGACCCTCTTAGACACATGCCGGTGGCGGAAGGTGAGCAGAGAGGCTTGTTTCCGCAGCAGCGAGCAGTCACCTCTTGGCGGTGGGAGTGGATAGTGTGCAGCACCCTGGGTGCACAAGAGCGGGCAGACACCTCCGAGCAGTGGGAGTGGATGGGGTGCAGCAGCCTGGGTGCACAGGAGCGGGCAGACACCTCTAGGCAGTGGGAGTGGATGGGATGCAGAAGTCTGGGTGCGCAGGAATGGGCAGTCACCTCCGGGCAGTGGGACTGGATGGGGTGCACCAGCCTGGGTGCACAGCAGCGGGCAGACACCTCTGGGCAGTGGGAGTGGATGGGGTACAGCAGCCTGGGTGGGCAGAGGCGGGCAGACACCTCTGGGCGGCAGGAGTCGATGGGGTGCAGCAGCCTGGGTGCGCAGGGGCGAAACAGAGAATTAGGCATGTGCAGTTGTATGTACTCTGCCATTACTGATTCTATACAATCTTTCAGATGACTAAACTTGAAGACTGCACTATGTCCCGGCACGTGGTTGGAGACACACTGGTGGCAGAAAGGTGAGCTGTGAGGATTTTCTCCACAGTGTCAACACTCACTCTCCCTCTCCATCTCTTCCTTTCTGTCACTCACACTCTTTCTCTCTCTCTCACTCTCTATCTCTTCCTTTCTCTCTCTCACACTCTTTCTCTCTTTCTATGTCTCTTCCTCTCTCTCTCTCATTCTTTCTTTCTCTCTCTCTTCCTCTCTGTCTCACTCTTTCTCTCTCTCTCTACCTCTCTCTCACACTCTTTCTCTCTTTCTCTCTCTCTTCCTTGTATCTCACTCTTTCTCTCTTTCTCTCTCTCTTCCTCTCTCTCTCACTCTTTCTCTCTTTCTCAGTCTTCCTCTCTGTCTCACTCTTTCTTTCTCTCTCTCTTCCTCTCTCTCACTCTTTCTCTCTCTCTCTCTCTCTCTCTCCTTTCATGGACGCATGATGCACAATCTTATCTTTCTTTTTGTCTTGCAGGCTGTGATTCACAAATTGTCGAGGGATGACACGCCATACCTGTACCTACTTTTATTTTGTTGTTTTGTTTAAATAAAATGTTTTATATGTAAAGCCATAGATGACTGAGATTCTTATTTGTCCAACCTCACATGCATCTTCTTTACTATAATTGTGCGACATCAGCCAATTTGTTACGTTCCAGATTTCCTAAGGTTGTTGTCACATTTGTTTGTGTGGGGGGGAGGTGAGGGGGGGATGGCAGACAAGGGGCTGGTGGCGGGGAGTGTCGGAGCAGTGTTGGGTGTCCGAGCTGCTTGATTGTTTGCTCCATTGCATCTGTTGTCATTCACGGGCTGGGCTCCCGTTCATATTGCAGGTTGTAGTCCGACTTTACACCAGCTCAGAGCAGGTGTAAACTTTCTGCTACTAACGCACCTTATCGCCTGTTTTGTACTCTCTTCAACGATATTGCTGGTGGTTGAGACGCTTGCGAAGTGATGTGTTTGCTGCTTTTTGCATGGGAACGCCTACTCTACATCTCATTAGCAATATTTGCCGGAGTCATCCGTGACAATGCTTTTTGAGGCTGCTATCGCTGGCAAACTGGTGATATGGGCTTTTTGCTCCAACTTGTGAATTGTGCATTAAATTTATCACCATTTTGGTTGCGATAAAGTGCCGTTAACTCGGCGTTATGTCCTTGAGAATATACCCCTCGGTGTTTGAAAGACTTAAGAAGTACTCGAGTGCCGCGCTGAGAGCCGCGCACCCATCGCTTTCACAAGTTTGCTATGACAGGGCGGGAGAGAGCGAGGGAGAGAGACGGAGTGAGATAGCACAAGCAGCGCAAGGCCGCACGGGCACCTGGCTCCACATGCCAACATGTGTGTGTACATCGCCATCCGTGCACAGGCAATTCCCCCACAATGCAGCCCACACACATAGCAATCACAGAACATCAGCAATGAAGGCCATGTGGTACCAAACTCCCCTCATACGGGTTCTGTGTCCGGTGTGTGTGGCGGGATGATGGCTGCATGGCTGTGTGCCCCTGACACATCAGACTGTGTAGGTGATGGGGCTGCATCAGATGTCATCCAGCACCTATGCAAAAACAATGTCTGGCTCACAGAGGCGGATCTTGCCAAAGGGAACACCCCGTTGCACTTGCGACAGTCAGTTCTTCCCTGTGTTGGGACGAGGCTGATTGTGGCACACGAGTGGACAATCTTTACAACACACCTCACAGTTAGACACCAGTGGAGTGGCATAGACTTTATTGGCATGTGCATGTGAGTATGGACGAGGCAACGGCCACAACAGGCACGGACATGCTTAAGACACTTACACGCAGCATGGGTACATGTCGAGGGGCAGATGATGTTGGGGTTGAAATGGACAAGATTTATCACATATGGCAACGCTCACAGCCCACCTTGCCTTGCTCCCCAACAACTTAGATTTCCTAAGAACACCCAAATGCAAAGCCTCGCAGTCCCACACCAGCCTTGACTGACATTGAAATCTACCTCTCAGTGTAAAAAATGAGACCACAAAGTGCACATAACATTTCTTCTTTCTTGTGTGGAGGATATGCCCCAGCTCTGAGCAATGATTTGAATATGTGTGCAACGTTGTGGGACATGGGTTGCTGTTTTCGTGGATGTCAAGGCCATCCCATGCGGGGGTACCACAGGCAGGGGCTTCTATGTGTGGACTGTGGATAAGTCGGATGGTTTATTTGGTGTCTGTACAGTGCCCCGTGTGAGGGGGCACGACTCACTGTATGTGGGGTCTGCATGGTGCTCTGCCTCCGGGGTGCGGCAATTGTCTGCTCTGCAGACAGTGATCAGGTGTGAGGGTCCGACACGTTCACATGTCGTGCTACATCGCCATGTGTGTGCTCTCACCGAGCAGTGTGTCCGAATTGGCAAAGTTGCCAAACGACGCTGTGTTGCTCGGACCATGGACCTCCGTCGCCTTGGACAGGTGTGTGTGCACACGCGTTATTCCACGCACATGGATCCAGAGCTCGACCGAAGGGAGACATGTTCTCTGTTTTGATGGGATATGTGAGCAATCCCACTGTGCAACAAGTTGTTGGGCCATGTGCTGTGGGTGGCAATAGGATGTGGCTGCAGGTACGTAGTTACTCGTCCATGAATGCCCGTGCAGCTTCGTGTGCAATGTGTTCCAATAGTACGTCATTGTCGTGTTCAAGGAACACCCGGGTGAGCCAATCCATTAGGTGGTCCGGGCAGGTGTGCTCAGCCCACGCCGTCACACCGATCCGCAACACAGCCCAATAGGGGAGCGCCTCGATGTGGTCACTGCACACGAGAAATTGTGCCATCTCCCATGCACAACTACCAATACATACGCAGTATGTCAAGGCATCCCATGCACAGCTGTCTCGGTTACACTCCTGTTCGTGATCCAACAGGGGCGCAAACACAAGTCATAGTCCAATTCATCAACAGTTGTGTTGGATAGGCAGACATCCATGGGACACTCGAATGTGCATGTTCGGCAGTGGAACCAGGGCTGGACGCAGGTGACGTGGGCAATGCGGAAGCTGAGCCTGTAACTGATCCACATTCCATCTCTGTTAAGTTAATAACACATGAATTTTCTACTGTCACCCCTTCTCCACTATTTCCAGACTAAGCATAATTTCCAAACGTGCCACATTCTGTTTATCTCGCCGGAATAGATATACAAATCGAAATTAACGCTACATCGAATTTTCAAAACTATACAGGGCCATATTCACAAGAATGGCGATAACATTATCGCCGCTTTAGCGGCAGGAAACTGCCGCTAAAGCGGCGATAATGTTATCACTGGTCTTGAAAATATGGCCCACAGTCTTTACAGATGACAACTTACACTTTTTCTTTGTGAAAAACTCCTAAACATATATAAAGTACTTGTTTAACAACTAGTTACACATTATGCATATTTTAGAACCAATAAAACACCAGACTTTACTAACACTATGTTATTTAGAAATAAAAAATACTTTCAAAGTTAAAAATATCGTCTCAAATACTTAACCACTACTACAAAACACATAACACACCTTCTTAATTTCTAATTTACCTTCGTAGTTGGTATGCAGATTTCAAATGTCACAAACGCATGCAATTCTTTTCTTGTCACACAGTACATGTAATGCACCGCTTTCATCAAGAATGGAACCAGTAATGGCACAATTTCCTGTTGCTCCACACATATATACATGTAAAGAACAAATCAGAATAGTTCCTTATTTTTTTAGATTGCAAAACATTTCTTTATTGCTTATTTTTGAACTTTCCATATAAACAGTATTTTTAAGGACACATACAGGTGAAAAGTTCAAGGTATTGTATCAACACTTTCTAGAACATTCTGCGACACTTGCAGGTTAAAAGTTCATCATTTTTTAAACCTACCGATATTTTTCTTTGCAACATTTTCTCCAACATTTAACGACACGTGGAGGTCAAAAGTTCACCATTCTTTCAAGTTTGAAGTTCACCTTCCAAATACAATTAGCAGGTGTGGTTGAGCTGATCAAATTTCATCCTATAATATGTACTCCACGTATAAACTGCTTTTTATTAACCAATCAAAAAGATGCTTTTCATCAAAACTAATATACACCCTACTTTTTAGGACACAATACATTTCATCTCCCAATCGGTTAACGTTTTGTATGTAAAAAAAAAGTAGTTCCCCATGTTTAAACATATCTCTTATTCTACGAACTGACTGCATGAGCTACAGACATTTATCCATATCTTCTAGCCATACCTTCAAAATGCTAGTGTGGATTGTAGGACATAGCTATGTTTTCTGGTGCAAGAGGTATGCAGAACAGAGACGTATTGACTTAGACCTAGGTTTACATAATGTGCACATTAAATGGTTTGCACAGAGAGGATTGAAGTGGCACCAATTGCTCCCTTTGGTTAAAACCTGTTTGCATCTCCAACACCCTGATCTCATGATTGTGCACTGTGGTGGTAACGACCTAGGCACATTGACTGGGGTAGGTTTGGAAATGCTTATGAAGGACACCTTTGGACAATTGATGTTACTTTTGCCTCAAACTGTCTTTGTATATTCCAATATATGCCAAAGACAGAAGTGGAAATGGTCAAACCAATTTTGTCATAAGATTGAAAAATCTAGGAAGAATGCCAACAAAGCTGTGTCTGCATACCTCAGAGACCATAGAATGGGGTCGATTTACAACAACAACATACGTTTTGATATGGCTGATATCTACAGAAGTGATGGAGTACACTTCACAGATGAGGGAAACCGAGTTTTCCTGATTAACCTGAAGCTGTGCATTCGCACTTACATGTAGCTCCAACTAATTAACACAAGGGCTCTTTTTAGAGCCGCCTTATATTCCCAATTTCGGCTCGCAGAGTGTCAGCTGCGGTTCGGCTAGCAGAGTGACACCTGCGGGCCGTCGGGCAGGCTCGCAGAGGAAGAGCTGTGGCCCGTGGAGTAAGCTCGCAGAGGGAGACCTACGAGCTGTTGGCTCGCAAAAGCACAGCACCTTACTAGCTCGCAGAGGGAGAGCTGTGGCCTGACTCGCAGAGGGATACCAACGGGCCAACAGGCCTGCTAGCAGACACACAGCTATCAGTTAACGGGCTGGCTCGCAGAGATACAGCTGCGAGCCCTCCGAGCTCCAACCCGATGGGCTAACTCGCAGAGGGAGAGTAACGGGCCGACGGCCCTGCTAGCACAGACACAGCTACGAGCTAACGAGGTGGCTCACAGAGGTAGAGCTGCGGGCCCGACGGCTCACAGACACAGAGCTGCGAGCCGACGGACTGGCTTCTAAAGGCATAGGCGCGAGCTGATGATGTGGGGAGAGGGAGCGTAAATGGAGTATCTCGCACAGACAGACCTGCGGTATATTTTCAGTATTGCCTCGCAGAGGTAGAATTACGGTTCCGATGCCTTTTAGAGGGAGAGATGTGAGCTGATGGACTGAGTCACAAAATGGCTCACAGCTCGCAGTCACAGAGCTGCGAGCCGACGGACTGGCTTCTAAAGGCATAGCCGTGAGCTGGTGATGTGGGGAGAGGGACCGTGAAAGGGGTATTTCTTAGCCTCCCCTTGATGAATCCCCCCCAAACTTTTAGGATAGGAGCTGACCTGAAAAGAGGAACTTTTTGGAAACTTTTGTAAAGATTCGTCAAACGATGCCAAAGTTATAAGCACATCAAAAAATGCTTTTCCTATGGAAACGTGGTCCTAACTATAACTACCTACTGGCGACCGCCAGTAGGTAATATATATATATATATATATTCACTGAAAAAACCATAGGTTTCAGGCACGTTATAGTTAGAAATTAGCATTTAAAAAACCTTTGAAATTCACTGAAAAAACCATAGGTTTCAGACACGTTATAGTTAGAAATTAGCATTTAAAAAACCTTTGAAATTCACTGAAAAAACCATAGGTTTTAGGGACAGTTATAGTTAGTTGGACATTGCACTCGTACAAAACCCGTGAAATTCCCCGTAATTTCAAAGGTTTTTTAAATGCTAATTCCTAACTATAACATGTCTGAAACCTATGGTTTTTTTCTGTGAATTTCCAAGGTTTTGTAAATGACAATTTTTAAATGTATTAATTGTTATCTTTATTTTTTTGATACTGATTTACTACATTTTTTTAAACTATTTATTTTTAAATTACATTGTAATTACATTATACATTACATTACAAAATATACTTTCTCAGAATGAATTACTTTAGTTTAAATTCTTTGCAAATAGGCAATAGACTTTTAAGTACAGTAGTTACAGTTGTTGCAATGGGCAACACAATTTCAAACACAATGCAACATTGAGCTCAATGTGAATTTCTAGTTAAATGCAATTAGTTACTTTATGGATTACTTTTCTAACCACAGGACTGGATCCTAGATTCAGTCCTGGGACATCTCCTGTAAACAGTTGAGTAAAAGCGTTTTGGTTACAGTAGTGATTTTTAAGGAATATTATTGTATTTTAAAAGTTGACACTTAGAAACTCTTTCACATAGAATCACCAATGTTATCCTATGGCAGGAAATTCACTTCGCAGGTAAGTAGTCTTATCGTTACTTTTTCTTACTCAGTGGTGGATCCTGGATCCAGCACTGGTGCATCTCCTGTAAACAGTTGAAAGAATGCGTTTAAGTCATACAGGCGATTTTTAAGGAATATTTATAGTTTGTGAAAATCGACACAAACTTTTCTGCTGAAAACCAGACAATGGATTCCTATGGAAGGAAATACAAGTTACTGGTAAGTACGGTTAGAATTACTTTTCAGGGTCAGTGCTCGGCTAAAAGATGCAGCACTGGGTTCTCTCCTGATAACAGGTGAGTAAATCGGAATTCGTAGTTCGGCTGATTTTAGAGGAATATTATAAAGTTCCAAAACTCCACACTTAGAAGAATTTCCAAGTGAAACCAGTCAATGTTAGCCTATGGAAGGAAATTCAAATTACTGGTAAGTACGGTTAGAATTACTTTTCAGGGTCAGTGCTGGGCTAAAAGATGCAGCACTGGGTTCTCTCCTGATAACAGGTGAGTAAATCGGAATTCGTAGTTCGGCTGATTTTAGAGGAATATTATAAAGTTCCAAAACTCCACACTTAGAAGAATTTCCAAGTGAAACCAGTCAATGTTAGCCTATGGAAGGAAATTCAAGTTACTGGTAAGTACGGTTAGAATTACTTTTCAGGGTCAGTGCTGGGCTAAAAGATGCAGCACTGGGTTCTCTCCTGATAACAGGTGAGTAAATCGGAATTCGTAGTTCGGCTGATTTTAGAGGAATATTATAAAGTTCCAAAACTCCACACTTAGAAGAATTTCCAAGTGAAACCAGTCAATGTTAGCCTATGGAAGGAAATTCAAATTACTGGTAAGTACGGTTAGAATTACTTTTCAGGGTCAGTGCTGGGCTAAAAGATGCAGCACTGGGTTCTCTCCTGATAACAGGTGAGTAAATCGGAATTCGTAGTTCGGCTGATTTTAGAGGAATATTATAAAGTTCCAAAACTCTACACTTAGAAGAATTTCCAAGTGAAACCAGTCAATGTTAGCCTATGGAAGGAAATTCAAATTACTGGTAAGTACGGTTAGAATTACTTTTCAGGGTCAGTGCTGGGCTAAAAGATGCAGCACTGGGTTCTCTCCTGATAACAGGTGAGTAAATCGGAATTCGTAGTTCGGCTGATTTTAGAGGAATATTATAAAGTTCCAAAACACCACACTTAGAAGAATTTCCAAGTGAAACCAGTCAATGTTAGCCTATGGAAGGAAATTCAAGTTACTGGTAAGTACGGTTAAAATTACTTTTCAGGATCAGTACTGGGCTGAAAGATGCAGCACTGAGGTCTCTCCTGATAACAGGTGAGTAAATCGGAATTTGTAGTTCGGCTGATTTTAGAGGAATATTTGCACAATGGTGAAGGAAGGGGGTGGGGCCTGAGGTGACATGTCTGCAAACACGCCCTGTGGCGCGTTTTAAGTTGGAGAATTAATTCCTCCTCAATCCCGAGGGTCCCTGGGGTCCAACTAGCCCACCCTGTACCTCCAGTATGCGCCAGAGAGCTGCGTTGCAGAGAGGTGTTCAGAGGCCATGCCCCTTTTACACCTCTCTGCAACGCAGCTCTGTGGCGCTTCTGGACGTACCTGATGGGCTAGTTGTCCCCCAGGGACCCTCAGGATTGAAGGGGATTTAATTCCCCATCTTAAAACGCGCCACGGGCCTGTTTGCACACATGTCACCTGAAGCCCCGCCCCTCCCTTCACCACTGTGCAAACGCGCCCGTGGTGCGTTTTAAGTTGGGGGATAAGTCCCTTGAATCCTGAGGGTCCCTGGGGTCCAACTAGCCCACCAGGTACCTCCAGTAAGCGCCACAGAGCTGTGTTGCAGAGAGGTGTAAAGGGGCGTGGCATCTGTACACCTCTCTGCAACGCAGCCCCTGGTGCATACTGGAGGTTCCTGGTGGGCTAGTTGGCCCCAAGACCCCAGTATTCAAGGGGAATTCGTTCCCATCTGCAAACGCGCCAGGGGCGTGTTTGCAGAGTGCTGAAAGAAGGGGCGTGGCCTCCGGCCGATGCCGGTCTTTTTTCTTTTTTATTTTTAAGAAGGGGGGCTGTGTGGCCCCCTCCTTTTTCTAATTTATTGGCCCTGGGGACCCCATCCCCCAGGGCCTGCCCCCCTAGGCCTGCCCCCCTAGGCCTGCTCAGGGGGTCCTATAAGGACCCCCAGGGCCAAAAATATATATATATTTTTTTTAAATCGGCGGGATGCGCTCAAGGTGCTTCGTGGTTAATTGGCCCCCGGGTGGGCCAAGTCCCGGGGGCATGGGGTGTTTATTTAATAATATGGGGGGGCCTCTAAGGCCCCCCAAGCCCCGGGGACCGCCACCCCCAGGGCTTTAAAACAATAATGGTGCGGGAGGGATCTCGGCCCTCCCGCAGCCCCGAGACCGCCACCCCCGGGCTTCTTTTTTAAAAATAATACACCTGTGTGGGGGGCTCGAGCCCCCACACGCACCGGGACCGCCACCTCCCGGGGCACTAACAAAAAAATGCTAATTTGGGGGTCCGGACCCCGGGACCACCACCTCCCGGGGCTGTGCATGTGAAGGGAGGGGGCCGCGCGGCCCCCTCCTGGAGCCCTTGATGGCCCTGGGGACCGCCACCCCCAGGGCCGGCTCCTGCAGTGTCCCGGGTGCCTACCCCGGGACACTGTAGTTTGCAATGACAGGACGGGAGCCTCGCGGCTCCCGTCCTGTCATTGCAAACTGCTTTGGATATTGGAAGAGAGCAGGAAGCCTGCTCTCTCTTCCAATATCCAAAGCACATTGCTTTCCACATGGGGAGCTGCATGTTAGCAGCTCCCCATGTGGAAAGCAATGCCGGCTCCCGCAAGAGGCGGGGAGCCGGCAGGGTCCGTGGGGTAGTTGGGGTCCCCCCATGGACCCCAAAGGATAGGGCCAGCCCCGGGGGATGGGGTCCCCGGGGAAAGTAGTGGCCCGGGAGGGGGGCCATGCGGCCCCCCTCTCCAAAAATAATTACATTTAAAAAAAATAAAAATAAATAAAGGCCGGCCCCGGGGGATGGGGTCCCCGGGGCCATAAGTGGCCTGAGGAGGGGGCAACGCAGCCCCCTCCATCAGTTTAAAAAAAAAAAAAAAGGCCAAGCCCCGGGGGATGGGGTCCCGGGGCCGATTAAGGCCTGGGGAGGGGGCCACGCGGCCCCCTTCCAAATTTTTTAGTTTTGTAAAAAAAATATTAGGGGGCAGGCCCTGGGGGATGGGGTCTCCAGGGCCAATAAATTAGAAAAAGGAGGGGGCCACACAGCCCCCCTTCTTAAAAAAAGTGATATCATTTGAGATGTCATCAGTGATGTCATCAGTGATGTCACTGACCATGTCATGAGTGATGTAATATGTGACGTCATCAGCAGTGCATTGCGGGGGCATTGCGGGGGCGCAAGTTATAGTTAGCTGAACTAACTATAACGGGGGAATTTCACGGGTTTTGTACGAGTGCAATGTCCAACTAACTATAACTGTCCCTAAAACCTATGGTTTTTTCAGTGAATATATATATATATATTACCAGCGGCGGTTGCCACTGGGTATCTATAGTTAGTCTTTGTTTCCATAGGAAATGAGTTTTTTGTGTTGCTAATAACTTTAGTCCCATTTGATGAATCTTCATGAAACTTTCTAAAAAGGTTCTACTTTATGACTAGTTTGTGCATGGAACGAGATTGTGCTATTTGTGATTTGGTGTAAATCTGTTCTGTAGTTTTTGAGAAATTTAGGTGAAAAAAATAATTGTATATCTGAACGGTTGGGTCTGCGAGAGGCTCACAAGATTGTTGCGTGTATGTCAATTTAAAATTAGAGCACTTTGATTGGTCAAGGGAGCTTTTTTCCCCTTGGTCCAGCTCTATCCCACGGGAGTCAGACTCCTGCTAGAGTGAGCGCTCTGATTGGCTGCCAGCAACATGAAAAAACTGTGACTGGCAGTCATTACAGGACTTCGGGACATGGTCCCGTTTCCTGAAGTTAAAAAAACTAACATAAGAAGGCAGGTTGGGGATATCCTGCCCCACTAGATCCTATGGGGACACCCAGAAAGATCCTATCTGGATCAAACCACAAACAAATTGGCAATTTTTACCACAATCCCATGGGACCCCCGCAGGATTGTGGCAAACATCAACCAAAATGGCAGCCTGGGACCACATTCTTCAATTTTGGAGAGGGGCACACAATACCCCTCCCTGAGCCATAATAGACCCCGGGTAGCCCATCTCCTGGGGTCACATTCCATAAAGGCAAAGGGGCCCACAGCCCCTTCCCCGAGCAATTGCAGAACCTAAGGAGCACATGCCCATGGCCAAAATGTCCAAAAAAGAAGAGGGGGCATTTGTCCCCCCTCCCCAAGACTTCAAAGACCCCGGGGACCCCATCTCCTGAAGCTAATTACTTTAATTAAGGGGAGGGAGCCTTGTGGCCCCCCTCCTGAAACACTGGAGGCCCAGAGGACCCCATCCTCAGTGGCCGATTAGTAGATACAAAGGGGAGAGGCCATATGATCCCCCTCCCTGAGTCTTCAATGGCACCAGAGAACTCATCCCCCGGGCCATCACACTTGCTGTCTATTGGGAAGGCCATCTCCTGGACACAGTAGTTTCCCTGCCCACACTACTGGGGGAAGGGAAAATTTATGTTTGCTCCTGTCTGGTGGCAGCAGTTTTTAATCTCCCACCAAACAAGAGCAGACTTGAAATCTATTTCCCTGCTCTCACAGATGCAGGCAAGGAAACAGAACAACATATTGCTCCAGCCGGGAGGAAGTAGCATAAATATCTTCTTCCTCTGGGTGGGAGCAATGCTGACTCCCTTACCATGCGGGGATCAGGGTAGGGCCGTGGGGGCCCTGGGACTCCCCCATGTGTATAATGGGTGCCCTGGGTGCGCACCGGGGCACCCACCTTTAAATAATGTGGTCCCCTGGGGATGGGGTCCCTGGGGCCATTAAAGGAGTGAGAAAGGGAGCTGTGGGGTTCCCCTCCCTTTTCAACAAAATACAGCCCCGGGGGATGGGGTCCCTAGGGGATACTGAGGCTCCCAATGTTTTCCAGGCAGATAAACAGCTCAGTTTACCAAAGGGACCCAAGCATATTTCCCACCGATTTTGATGAAGCATTCTTGATTCAGAGGGATATGAGGACATCTCCACCAAACAAAGTAGCACTTACTCCATATATTTAAGATGAAGTACCCTTGTTTGTTTGGGATTCAACTCTTTGTCTAAAGTCTCAGCGTCTTCTCTATTTGAGGATTAATTTTGTCACTCATTTCTGTATGATCTAAATAAGTAACTTTATTTGTATCAATTAGTTAAAATCATGCAAAGGGGAAGAACAATGATTAAAATGCATAAGAAAGAGCATGGGTAGGGAAACATCAAGCATTTATGGACATAGTTTGAAGTTCAGGAGTACGAAAATAAATGGAGTTGGCAGACTGTTTCATGAAGTTAAAAAAGGCATGCAGCTGCATTTAGTTTGTGCATTCAGCTTTGTCGGTAAGTTCCTGGGTACCAGGGTTGCCCACAATTTTGATGTGACTATTCCTCAACTAACAACATGGCCGAGGTTTCACAAACTTTTGCAGGGGGACCAAAAGTGTTTTTAAAGTGCAAGCATGCTGGTTAGCACCTTTAAAGTGTGTAAATGCTGTCCAGAAGCTGTCCAGCATGGGACTTTTCTTAAAAGTTTGTAAGTGCTAATTGAAGCCTCCCAAGAACCCAATTTAAAAGCAAGTATCCAAAGTGAATAGTTTTAAGAAGCCATTTCAGAGGTAAAAAAATGTCACACAGCATTTATTGGTCTGACCAAGCAATCTTGCCAGACTTTTCCACGATGCCAGTATAGCCTGTGATTTTGATGATGGTGTCTCCTTCCCGCTAGCAACCTGGTTCGAGTTGAGCAACTTTTTCAAAAGGACAGGATTAAGGTCTTGTCAAGCTAACTCTTATGATCACGAAGGTTCACAGCCAAGTAGATACACAGGGCAGCCAGGGTCACCCAAGGTTTTGATGCTGATGACAAGTCCCTGGCTGACAACCATTTCCACTGTACCTCGATAAGCTTGTTTGCTTGCTTGGGTAGTTTTTGTTTAAATGTATTTAGAAAATTCATGAAGCTGCAGTTCAGTGTAGGGTCATCAGGCTCTAAGCAGGATATGACAGCCTGCCTGAATATGTGGATCCCTTCAATTTTTATTAAAGGATTGAGCAGGAAACTCCTATCCACTGCCATCTCAGGGCAAATACATGTTAGGGGCAAGAGGCTCTCTTTAGTCGAGCCACATAACTGGCAGCATCTGTTGCCAGGGTCCAGCCATGCAGGCTTTTCCACTAGTTTGGGTGGGCAGAGCAGACAACACTGCAACAGCTTTATTTCCAAGTGGAGTGAGCATGTGCAGGATAGGTACGGGGCTCACTTTAGCTTCAAGTAGGTATAGATAAACGTCCAGGCGTGTCCCCTTTTGGAAAGCTCCTCTTTATCTTGTAGAAGGAGATTTTGGACATTGCAGAATTAACTCAGTTTTTAAAAGCATTGTATGAAAGTGGCAGAGTACAAACTTTCCCAAAGTGCAGGTTTACTAAAGATTGGTCCAAATACTCTTTGAGGCTACTGCTGTAATTACAGATACCCATGTTGTTAATTGCTGACCACAGAATGTTGCTTAGGGTATTGGGTTCTGGGTGTTTTAATTTAAAGCAGCACTTGACTATTGCACCCTTCTGTCCGATTGAGTGCCTCATGAGGCCAAACTCAAGCCAAATTTGGCTTGGTGAAGAGCTCTGTGTTAAGTTTAATACGTGATGATAGACTTTAATTTGGAGTTTGTCCAGTAAGGCTGAATCATGATCGAAGAGGGCCTCACTGGTATAGGTTAGGGGTGGGTGAATTTTAGTGGCCAGTACCTTCAAGCGTGGATCAAGTGTTGGACATTTGAGCCTCCTGCACAAGGCTTTAAAAGCAGCAATTAGGGTTTCTCTTGGTTGTGGTGGCTCGGAGCTGTTGTTTTGTCGTTCCCTTTTTGTCTAACAGTGCCCCTAGTTACTTTAATTATTTTGTTGTATTCAGTATGTGTGTTCCGAGATTCCAAGTTGCATTTTTCTTCAGTGCCCTGCTATCGATCATCACCTTTTTTTTTAGTTAATGGTCAGGTCATTTTGTGTAGCATGCAATTGCAGTGTATTTATCAATCTCTTCAAGCTTACTTTTGTTAGACTACATAGCACCACATCATCAGTGTATGATAGGTGGTTCATCACTAGATTGTCAAGAAGGGCAGCATGGCTGTTTATTTCATCAAGAGGAGGTGAAAGGTCAGCCATAAAGAGATTGAAAAGGCATGAGGCCAGCATGCACCCCTGTGTAGATCTTTCTTGATAGTAGAGAGCCGTCTTCGATTTTAATCCACAACCATGTTTGGCTGATTCATTTCTGTATGAAGACGTTCAAGGAAGAATCACATTGCAAAAATTACTCTTACACACTAGACATTTACCCAACGAGGTACCACTTGCTAATTTACCAGTAGAAAGTAATCCAGTTGGGTAGCTCTTTTATTTAAATGTCAGCCCCAGGGATAGGGTCCCCAGGGCCTAATTAGGTGCTGGAAGGGTGGCCACGTGCCCATTCTTTATTAATTGCTCGGCCCGAGGAATCGGGTCCTTCAGGCCAATTAAGGAACAGGGTGGGGGGTTGCATGCCTTCCCCCTTAATATATATACTTTGGCCCTAGGGGATGGGATCCACAGGGCCCGAAGTCAACCCTACACTGAACATGCAAAGACTGTATGCAGTGTGTGGTTGGCAGCCTGCTGAGGGTTTGGCAACAGGGCCTGGAAGCAGGCCAAGCTGTCACCAGTCGGACAAATGATGTGCGCAGCATGGGGTCAGCTGCCAGCAGGGAGTTGGAAGCATGACCGGGCTGCAAGACTAACCTCACGCCATGCATGGCCAAATGCCGTATGCTACATGGAGTTGGCTGCCTCTGGGTGGCTAGCTGCAGGTAATTGGATGCAGGGCCTGGCTGTAAGCCAGACCCTGTGGCCAACCCCATACCGATTGCAATGAAAGGCCATGCACAGTGTGGGCTCGGCTGCCTGAGGTGGGGTCAGCTGACTTCAGGTGGTCTGCTAACGGGCATGGCCACAGGCCAGGCCATCTAGCCAACCGCTTTTTGCACATGGCCAAGCGCAACAGGGTGTTGGCCGTATGTATGGCAATAAAAATACCTTTATGTTAAAAAAAACTAGAAATTCACTGAAAAAAACAAAGGTTAAAATAATGTTATAGGTAGGTGTGATAAAAAGATCATTTTTTGTTTACAAAAAATGTAAACATTCACTGAAAATTCCAAAGGTTAAAGTAACGTTATAGTTAGGTGGATATGTCAGTGAAAACATTAAAGTTTTGAACTCAAAAACCCATTAAAATTGACCACAGAGCTAACTATAACTTGTGCCTCCGCCATCCACTGCTAATGACCTCACATATTACATCACTCATGACAAGTTGTATGAAATTATTATTGACACCACTGATGACATCTCAAATGACATCACTGATGACATCATCCAATGAGTGTGCTTGTTTCTTTTATAGTTTACATAGTGGAGGGTAACAACAATATAGTACTTTTCTATCTTATTTTGTACAGCTTCTGTCCAGCTAATCAGTATAAGTGTTTACAAAAAGTGTCTGCTTCTGATGCATCATAGATGTATAGAGTAATTGAACATGTTATAAATCTTTGAATCAAAGAATAACTCTGTATGGTGATGACAGTCGATGACTTATGACCAATAAGATCCACACAAGTTTTTTGGTTCTGCAGAAAAAGTTTCTAACAGGAAAAAAATTCTACGTAGCAGATACTAAGTTTTGTAAGAAGCCGAGAGTTGTAAGACAGAATCATCTCAGCATGACAATTTCTACATAACACAGAAGACTGCATGCACCAGGTACTAACATATGTACTTGTGCTTCTTTTGGTCAGAAGATGAGCTATCTGTAAAGTTTTCACCAAAGTATGAAGTAGGCCTGGGCGTAAAAATCCTCTCTGCTCGCTGAATTTGCCGAATTCGGGAGCTCTGCATTTCCACGGAAAACACAAAGTTCCAAATAAATTCTGCTTTCTGCCTCGTTGCAGATTTCATTTTTGGTTGGCGCGCTCGAGGCAGGTTTTTGCATAGGATGGCGAGCACCGGCAAGATTTGCTGGCCGCCTGTGAGCACCAGTGAAATTTGCCTGCCGCCCGCAACCTCCAGTGAGACTTGCCAACTGCTCGCGAGCACTTGTGAGACTTGCAGGCTGGTAGTGCAGCTTTATTCCACGTCTGCAACAGCGGGCATTTTTGTTTCTGAAGACAGCAAGCTCACAAAAGTGACAGTAACCGCGGCTGCATCTTTGAGAAAATTTCCTCCTCGAGAAGCTTCTAATTCTACTCAAAAAGACGTTTTCGAGTTAATATTCTTCTCCAACGGACCTTTCAAGTTGTTTTTTAGTCTGAAGACCTTTTTTTATTTTACTTTTTTTTCCAACAAGGAGGAAGTGCCCAGAGACTCCAACATCCTGTTCCTGTTCAGCAGGCTGCTCCCAGTGCTTTGTTCATCTGCTGGTCACTTTTCCTTTTGATTTGGATCCGGACGGATCACTATCTTTGCTGCATATATGCCATTGGATTTTATATAGCCAGCTAGTGAGCTTTTGCCATAGGACTGCATGTGTTCTTTGTTGTGGCCACGCCTCCTTGCTGGTTGTTGTTTGACCTTTTGCCTGGCCACCATTTTGTGTAGCCAGCAAGTATGCTTTTGCCATAGGCCTGCATGTGTTCTTTGTTGTGGGTCACGCCTCCTTGCTGGTTGTTGTTGTTTGACCATGTGGTCAGCAGCCATTTTGTGTAGCCAGCTAATGTGCTTTTGCCATAGGCCTGCATGTGTTCTGTGCTGTGGTCATATCTGTTTGCTGGTTGTTGTTATTTGACCATGTGACTGGCGGCCATTTTGTATATCCAGCCAGTGTGCCTTTGCCATTGGCCTAAATGTGTTCTTTGTTGTGCCATGCCTCCTTAATGGTTGTTGATGTTTGACCATTTGGCTGGTGGTCACTTTGTGTAGCCAGCCAGTGTGCCTTTGCCATAGGCCTGCATTTGTGTTCTTTGTTTTGGCCATGCCTCCTTGCTGGTTATTGTTGTTTGACCATGTGGTCGGTGGCCATTTTGTGTAGCCAACCAGTGTGCTTTTGCCATAGGCCTGCATGTGTTCAATGATGTGGCCATACCTGCTTGCTTGTTGTTGTTGTTTGATCATGTGGTCAGCAGCCATTTTGTATAGCCAGGTAGTGTGCTTTTGCCATAGGCCTGCATGTGTTCTCTGCTGTGGCCATACCTGCTTGCTGGTTGTTGTTATTTGAGCATGTGGCTGGCGGCTATTTTCTATATTCAGCCAGTGTGCTCTTGCCATAGGCCTGCATGTGTTCTTTGTGGTGCCATGCCTCCTTGCTGGCTGTTGTTGTTTGAACATGTGGCTGGTGGTCACTTTGTGTATGAAGCCAGTGTGCTTTTGCCATAGGCCTGCATGTGTTCTTTGTTGTGGCCATGCCTCCTTGCTGGTTGTTGTTGTTTGACCATGTGGTCAGTGACCATGTTGTGCAGCCACTCTTTTTTCTAGTTTTCAAAGAGAGATTGATAGGAGAAGGCTATGCCTTTTTATATTTGTTCATTTTTGTACTTTTCCCTGAAATCAGTTTAATATTGTGCATGAGGATTATTGTGTAATATTATATATTTGTATAGTTATTAACAGTTATATATTACATGCTTATTGCAAGTTTCAGGTGTACCCCTGTAACTCCCAGTGGGTTTCTCATAGTCCCCTAGAACACAAGCAATGAATTATTGTTACGTTTTTTTTTTAAGTACATTTTTATTTTTTATTTTCTTGTTTTCATTTTCCACGTTTGCAGAGTGGTGCAAAAAGGGGGCGTGGCCTTGGACCACTCTCAGCAATACAGCAGTGTGGGGATTGCTGGAGGTACCAGGTGGGCTAGTTGGCCCCCAGGGACCTTCAGGAGGCAAGGGTACTTCATCCCTCAACCAAGAGCACGCCAGGAGGCGCGTTTGCAGAGTGGTGGACAAAGGGGGCATAGCCTGTGTCCACCTATCAGCAATCCCACTATCTGGGGCATACTGGAGGTATCAGGTGGGCTAGTTGGCCCCTAAGGACCTCCATCAGCGAAGTGGACTTTAATCCCCATCCAAGAGCGCGCCAGGGAGCGCGTTTGCAGAGTGGTGGTGGAAAGGGGGCATGGCCTGCTATGAGAACTTAGTAATGCTGCTGTGTGGGAATTACTAAAGGTAATAGGAGGGGTAGTTGGCCCCCAAGGTTGTCCATGGGGGCCAACTACCCCTCCTGTTACCTCCACTAAGTCCCACACTGTGGGATTGCTAAGAGGTCTTCGGAGGTCACGCCCCTTCTTTCTCCACCACTCTGCACACGTACCTCCTGGCACAGTACTGGTTGGGGGATGAAGTCCACTTTACTCCTGAGGGACTTTGGGGGCCAAGAAGCCCTCCTGGTACCTCCTGTAAGTCATACGCAGTAGAATTCCTGAGCGCTGGTTGGAGGCCCAGCCCCTTTCTCCACCACTCTGCAAACGTGACTACCGGTTAAAGAAGAATTTGTAATTTATTAGGTCTCGCATTTGCAAGAGTTAGAGCTATTGGCGTTGTTAATGTAAACGTTTTTACTAATATTTTTTGGAGTGGAGTGGATGTACGTTGTGTGTAGTGGAATTATGTGGTATGTTGTGCAGTGAAATTATGTGGGTAGAAAGTATGTGGTATTTAGTGTATAGGAATTATGTAGAGTGGGATTATGTGTTATGGAGAGTAATTATGTGGTATGGCAGTCTGTGTTGTGGAGTGGTAACCTCAGGTTTAGTCTTCCTCGTTTCCATAGAAATGAATTACTGAGGAGCACATCTGGACCTAGTCAGAGGTATGAGCAGGGCCACTGGAATTATGCGACTGTTTGGCTGCACCGACTTTCGCACAATTATACATTTTCCGCATTAGCCACATAATCCATCATCTGCTGTCTAATCTGCAGATTTGGAAAAAAAAACTTGTTTCTAGCTCAAACGGCTCAAACATTACCAAAAATGTAGCCACAAGTGTTACAGCGTGGTGGAAGGTCCTTTGTAAACCTAGAATGGTCACCTGTTACTTACTGCTAAATGTGGGTGTTAAATTGGTACTAATGGTGTGCAAGCCGCTCTTGCTTCTTTCTGCACCTCTCTTGCCTCTTTCTGCACCCCTCTTCCCTCTTTCAGCACCCCTCATGCCTCTTTCTGCACCTCTGTTCCTTCTTTCTGCACTTCTTTTGTTTCTTTCTGCACCTCTCTTGCTTCTTTCTGCATCCCTCTTGCCTCTTTCTCCACCCCTCTTCCCCTTTTCTGCATGTCTGTTGCTTCTTTCTGTACTTCTCTTGCCTCTTTCTCCACCCCTCTTCCCTCTTTCTGCACCTCGGTCGCTTCTTTCTGCACCCCTTGTGCCTCTTTCTGCACCCCTCTTCTCTTTCTGCACCTCTCTTGCTTCTTTCTGCTCCCCTCTTGCCTCTTTTTCCACCCTTCTTCCCTCTTCTTGCACCTCTGTTGCTTCTTTCTGCACCTCTCATGTCTCTTTCTCCACCCCTCTTCACTCTTTCTGCACCTCTGTTGCTTCTTTCTGCACCTCTCTTGCTTCTTTCTGCACCCCTTGTGCCTCTTTCACAGCCCTCTTCCTGCACCCCTCCTGCCTCTTTCTGCACCTGTGTTCCTTATTTCTGCACTTCTTTTGTTTCTTTCTGCACCTCTCACTTCTTTCTGCACCCCTTTTGCCTCTTTCTGCACCCCTCTTCCCTCTTTCTGCACTCTTCTTGCCTCTTTCTTCACCTCAGTTCCTTCTTTCTGCACTTCTTTTGTTTCTTTCTGAACCTTTCTTGCTTCTTTCTGCACCCCTCTTGCTTCTTTCTGCACCCCTCGTGCCTCTTTCACACCCCTCTTCCCTCTTTCTGCACCCCACTTGTCTCTTTCTGCACCTATGTTCCTTCTTTCTGCACTTTTGTTTCTTTCTGCACCTCTCTTGTTTCTTTCTGTATCCCTTTTGCCTCTTTCTCTACCCCACTTCCCCCTTTCTGCATCTCTGTTGCTTCTTTATGCACTTCTCTTGCTTCTTTCTGCACCTCTCTTGCTTCTTTCTGCACCCCTCGTACCTCTTTCGGCACCCCTCTTCCCTCTTTCTGCACTCCTCTTGCCTCTTTGTGCACCTCTGTTGCTTCTTTCTGTACTTCTTTTGTTTATTTCTATAGCCCTCTTGCCTCTTTATGCACCTCTGTTCCTTCTTTCTGCACTTCTTTTGTTTCTTTCAGCACCGTTTGCTTCTTTCTGCACCCCTTTTGCCTCTTTCTGCACTCCTCTTGCCTCTTTCTGCACCTCTGTTCCTTCTTTCTGCACCCCTCTTGCCCCTTTCTGCACCTCTGTTGATTCTTTCTGCACTTCTCTTGCTTCTTTCTGCCCTCCTCTTGCCTCTTTCTGCACCCTTCTTCCCGCCTTCTGCATCTCTCTTGCCTCTTTCTGCATCCCTGTTCCCTTTTTCTGTACCTCTCTTACCTGTTTCTGCAACTCTCTTGCCTCTTTCTGCAGTTCTCTTGTCTCCTTCTGCACCTCTGTTGCTTCTTTCTATACCTCTCTTGCCTCTTTCTGCACTTTTCTTGCCTCAAACTGCACTTCTCTTGCCTCTTTCTGTACCTCACTTACCTCTTTCTGCTCCTCTCTTGCCTCTTTCTGCTCCTCTCTTGCCTCTTTCTGCACTTCTCTTGCCTCTTTATGCACATTTCTTACTCTTTCTGCACCTCTCTTGTTTATTTCTGCAATTCTCTTGCTCCTTTCTGTACTTCACTCGCCTGTTTCTAAATTCAAATGGGAAGTGTAAGCTGTCAAGTTTAAAGGTCTGCGTGCTCTCGTGACTGAGGTATATGTCTACTTGCACATGTATTCTCACATGTGTTGTGCATCTGAAGATGTTAGCTTAAAAAGCGGGTAGCTTCTCTTATAGGTGGTCAAATCTTCTTAGTTCTACTCTGTCATTCGGTTGCACAGGCAGACATGTCTTATGTGTTATAGAGCCCCTTAAATATACTACTGAATACCCACGTGCCCTGTATTGTGAGCAGAAAGAAATGCATACACCTTTTTTTACACAAATTTACAGAGTATGCTGTTTGAAACACAGGTATTCAAGTGTTTGTATGTTTATTTTCATTTAACATGTCACTAGGTAAAAGCATAGACATGCATGCATACCTTCACAAACTTGGTCAGACTCACAACAGTGATATGCTTAGGATTGCTGTTTTATACTTGGTAGGCCTAACATTCTGAGCAGTCGATTAATAGTGAACCTTCAAGAGAAAAGTGAGGTTTAAGACATTTTTGGGGAAGGATTAGTGATTAGGGTACTTTGTATAAGACTGTTGTAAGGTACAGTCAAAGTAGGCCTCTCTCTGCACCTCTGTTGGTTCTTTCTGCACATCTCTTGCTTCTTTCTTCACCTTTCCTTTTCTTTCTGGACTTTTGTTGCCTCTTTCTGCATTTCTCTTTCTTCTTTCTGCACCTTTCTTTCTCTTTCTGCACCTCTCTTGCCTCTTTCTGCACTTCTCTTGCTTCTTTCTGCGCCTTTCTTCCTTTTTCTGCACGTGTCCTACCTATGTAGGCATAGTTAGAAATTAGCATTTAAAAAACCTTAGAAATTCACTGAAAAAAACCATAAGTTTCAGGGACGTTATAGTAAAAAAAAACATAGAAATTCACTGAAAAAAACATAGGTTTCAGGGACGTTATAGTTAGAAATGAGCATTTAAAAAACCATAGAAATTCACTGAAAAAACCACAGGTTTCAGGGACGTTATAGTTAGTTGGACATTTCACTCGTACAAAACCAGAGAAATTTGTCCGTTATAGTTAGTTGAGCTAACTATAACTCGCGCCCCCGCAATGCACTGCTGATGACATCATATATTACATCACTCATGACATGGTCAGTGACATCACTGATGACATCACTGATGACATCTCAAATGACATCACCAGAGAACTGTCTGCTGAATTGCTTTGCAAAAAAAAGAAATGATATAGCTAGGGGAACATTATAATATTTTTTTGTGTGACTAACTTATGTAGCCCCACTGTTTTTTGCACATGTATGGCCAGATTGGAGTTTGACCAGTGTTCAATAAAGAGCCCCCCCCTCCATTTCCTTGAAGGATTTTGAACAAACAATGCCATCTCCATCCTGTGCCTATCCTTTTCATCCCCTAGCAGGACTGCCCCAGAATATTTGATTCAGATACTGCCCCAAAGTGTGTTGCATGCAGCAAAGAGGATCAACAATTTTGTACCACCTTGCTTGGATTGGAACAGGTATATATTGCACCAATTAATGATTGTGAGTGATGAATGATTTGTGTGGTGACAGACAGTGAGGGAGAGTGTCCAACTATAATATGTAAGCTTGATTGTGATGATTTGCATGATGGGTGAGAACATTTTTCCTGAAGGGACTTGGCCCTTCCCCTTTTACACTTAGCAAGATTTGCTTGCCGGGTCCAATTTGTTTGTTTTTTGCTCTGTTAACTGGTTCACAAATTAATCTTCAAAGACCTTTCTAGACCGTTTAATAACAAACACAAATCTATACAAAAATGACTCAGTGTTTCTCTTCTTGTTCATCAACAGCAGTGCACTACAGGTCTATCTCTCTCATTTGGGTCGGGACTCTGGAGTTGAAACAGAGTTGGACAGATTCATCGTTACTCGGAGTCAGGAAGATAATGGAAGGACTCAAGGGGGGGCTACCTCAATGACAGCTAGAAGAATGAAAACCAACATGATGATGACTTTATGAGGCCTATTCTGCTCTGTGGCCTGGTGAGAGATGCTTTAATTTGGGAAATCCAATGCTGCTAAGTGTGTGTGCTGGCTTACATTTGAAACTCCTCTATTATATGGTCCGGGTGGAGGGCCTTTATTGTAAGTAACTGGAGACAGACATGTGATGTCATCACATTATGCACGCACTTGGCTAAATGTTATGATGACAGTTGTGAGGTTGATCAGCCGATACATGCAACCACTTGTCTGTGATTGGTTGTAATTCGCTCTCACTTCTCAGTTAATCGATCGCACATGAATCATAAAATGGTTGATTGCAGCAGGGTATGCCCTTGCTCTGAGTCTTTTTGGTACATTTAGCTTCTGTTCTGTTCCTCTCCTTGACTCCACAATATCCATTCTATTTTACAATGTGCAGGCCTTCTCTTCACCTGCACAAAAAGGCGAAAGCTTCATAGCACTTACCAGACTGCTTTCGCCAGGCACCTAAGATTGATGGACAATCTAAGAAAAATGCAAATATACCATCCAATTTGACAATACAGCATCATTATTCTTTTAATAATCATTTTTTTGAACTGTGTCGGTTTACCTCACTCCTCCATAATTTGTATACTACTTTTCAAACCTAGAACATTTAGATGTATGAATAATTTGGGTCTCTGGGGCTGAGGGACTGTTTCTGTTTGCAATGCATTTAACTGAACTATGTCATACTCATTCCTTCATTTTCATCCACATCAGATTGATGATGTGCTGCTCATCACCCTGATAAATATTGTGTCGTTCTGTAGTGTTTGTCTTTGTCACACCTTTCCGCGGATCCCCTTTCCCATCCATTCATCAAACCCCTAACCCCCTTCCTCTGGGCTGTGTGATTTATTGAAGCGTGACCTAATTTACACCATAAATAAATCACACGCTTGGTGGGGCGAAAGTGGTGAAAGCGACACCAACTCACTGCAGGATCTTCTATTACTTGGGCAATAGCCTATGTGGCCCCTTTATATTTTATCAACCCATGTATAGAAGTGAACTGCATTTAAGATATAGAAGAACATCATTTGTCAACATCATCATTGTTGCGTAAAAGCTTATCCTTGTCCACTCCTGACTCTGACTCAACTCCTCCTGACTCAAAGATTTTGTAAGTTCAGTACTTTAGTTTTAAGAACTACCTCCCCTTTGCTCAGGATAAGTTACTATTGCTAGTTTTTGTTATATCAGCTCTGTTGTGTTATGGTGGTAGTCTGGTCTTTCTAAAGTTATGATTATGATATAGTAATATAAAAACCCACTAACTCTCAGTTTTCTTTCAATCTAGTTGCCTATAATGGACAATACTTTGATTAATCCTACAGTTGAAGTTCACCAAGGTGGGAGTGCTATCTCGCTTTTGATTCCTTCCATTAGAGCACTAGCCTGCTACTACTACCACAACCATACGATGGCATCTTGGCAAAACCTGAAGTAAGAACACTGAGAGAGGTAGCATCCCTAGCTTCATCCTTTGAAGTAAGAGAACACTAGAGCATTGTTGTCATATAGACAATTGAAATCCCCCCAGTGGTCAATATAGTTACAAAGTGTAGTAGGAATAGGGTAACATATGGTATACACTTTCTTGAAAAGGTTAAAAAAAACAGGCTGCATTAAAAGGCAGCAGTGCAAAGTAAAACACCCTCTAAAAATATTTGAGGCATAAATAAAGTTAAATAAATATGTATTTCCCTTTTTAACAATAAAACCCACCCCTTCCACCAACAACTTGCCCACCCCTCTCCCCAAACAAATCTCTTCTTCACCCAACCAATGTCCAAAATGTCCCAAAAAAGTCCAATAAACAGAACTGGTCCCAACTCCCATCATTCTCACCCTCTCCACCCACAAGTCCACCAAAACAAATATTAAAAAAGGGGCTGAAGAACAGGCCACTACATGCCGACCAAAAGCTGTTTCAAGCACCCCTCCATGAGTTCCTCCATGCATGCCTGTTTGATTTCAATGTGTGCCTCTGTATGACACAGCACTGGAAAGTGCAGTCTAAGTGCAAGGGGGTAGCTGTGGTGGTGTGGCGGTTGGCTGCCAGCTGCTGGCAGCGATGGCATTGTTCCCGGGAGGTTGATGGTGCTGGGGACTGGTTGGGGCCCTGGTCAGCAGCAGCAGCTGCCTCCTCCTCCTCCAGGACCACCAGGCACTGAAATTTGGCCCATTTTGCCTCCAGCCTCTGCTGCCACAGCCGGGCTGCTATCTCCTGGCTAGTAGGTTGACCACCAGTAGGAGTAGCTATATCAAGAAAGAAAAAGGACAAATTGTAAACAGTGCTCTGTGCAAGCACTTCTCTGAAAGTATATAGTAGCATAGAAGCAGCATATTTCTGGTCCCCTAGGGTGATTCAAAGTTGTTGTGATCAGCGTCACAGCCCTTTTTTACCCACACATATCTCACATAAGGCTGAAAGGAATTAAAGTACAATAACAGTGCACTGGTTTTAAAAAACTGTTATTTTTTTTCTTTTAAATGATTTCCTAGTTAATAAATAAACAGACACTTTGGGTGGAAAAATAAAAATACATTTCCTCTCACTAATGAGTAAGACATTATGCACTCACAAGTATTCTTGTGCTAAATTAATGGAGGTATGTTAGTTAGTGGTTTGGTAATCACTACTTTGCTACTCTGCATTCTACAGCTGGGGTAGCTGTAATGGACAATCATCCTATCCAATGGCCCTGCTCTTCTCCAAAATGCCTTTCAATTTTACCATGACTCCAAAGGCAGATGAAGAGTAATGTTACAATGTCACACATGTCAGGTATAAAATACAGATTTCCTGTGCCATAAGTAGGCGGGGGTAAAAAAGATTTACTACAGTTCAGGGAAAGGATTAAGGACCAGGATATAAAGATTGTATTTGGCACATTTGTCACATTGTCGTGCAGTTTCTATAAATCTATATAGGATCTGTGCATTTAGACAACATAAACTGTGGGATTGGTGTCCATACTGATTCCAGACACCCCCACAGGGCATGTTCGCCTGTATACCAGCTAGCTCTCAGTGCCACTGTAAACTCCTCTTACTAAGGAGAGAATAGTTCCTGGCAACTATTGAATATGACAACGCTGTCCCATCAGGGATCGTGGAAACAGTACAGTACTTTTCGCTCATTCACTCGTGCTCATTATGTCTCGGAGAGATACACAGAATAAACGGTGGGGACATTTTCAATAACATTTATTGAGCCAGTATCATTCTAGCGTAAAATAAGTGTGCTGAAACAGCCTTTAGACAAAAACAGATATAAATGAATATAAGCACCAACAGAGTAAATAGATGGTAGATTTCTACCATAGTGCTAAAACGATAAATATAGGCAGGTATATAAATATATGACAATAATAATGCATACTCCTACGATGCAACCCTAACTAGATGTACCTAAGTGTGCCTAGCATGCATGTAGGTGAAGAGCCAAGAATCTCCCTAGGATGAAGCCAAACCCGTTACCTGGTGTGAGGGAATGAAGGACCCCATCTTGGTCTCAAACAGACAACCCGCAAGGGATGTCAGACCACTGCATGCTGGAGTGTCTGCATGCAGGAAACTCAGGGTCTTGTGTCAGCATGTCAGCATGGAAGTCTTTCTCCTCTGCCTACCCCAGCAAAGATATGGTGTATATATACCCAAAGGTACGCTCAGGGGTTCTACCTTGCTGTGTCATGTCGACTGAGGATGACGGAAGGGATGACCCTTATACATAGTTATACATAGTTATTATGCAGATGATGGTAATCCTGCTGTGATTCTGAGAATCCTCATGCTTAATAAATGAGGCTAGCTTTCTAGGAAAACCACACAACATTTATGCATCACCTAACTGCTCCCGCCCTGCCATTGCAAACACTGCTTTGCTTCATAGAAGCAAGAGCAGGAAATCTGCTCTCGCTTCCATGAAGCAAAGCAGAATTGCTTTTGGACAAGGGGAGCTGCATGTTTGCAGCTCCCCTTGTACAAAAGCAATGCCGCTCCCCCGCGGTCCCCATCAAAGGGGCCAGGCCCTGGGAGATGGGGTCCCTGGGGCCAGAAGTGGCCCGGGAGGGGGGCCACTCGGCCCCCTCCCTTTTAATTTAATATTTTTTTTTTAAAGGAAGGCCGGCCCCGGGGGATAGGGTCCTCGGGCCATGATTGGCCTGAGGAGGGGGGCCACGCGGCCCTCCTCTAAAATTAAAAATAAAGGCTGGCCAGGCCCCGGGGGATGGGGTCCCTGGGGCCAGAAGTGGCCCAGGGAAGGAGGGCCACTCGGCCCCCCTCCCATAATTAAAACAAAAAACTAGGCCAGGCCCCGGGGGATGGGGTCCCTGGGGCCAATAGTGGCCCAGGGAAGGGGGGCCATGTGGCCCCCTTCAGAATTAATAATAAAAAAATAAATGAGGGCATGCCCCGGGGGATGGGGTCCCCGGGGTCAAAATCGGCCTCGGGAGGGGGTCCGCATGGCCCCCATCCCATTTTGTTTTCCCAAAAATGGGTCAGGCCCTGGGAGATGGGGTCCCCAGGGCCCACAAAATATTAAGAGAAGGGGGGCCACCCAGCCCCCCTTCTAACAAAAAAGAAAAAAAAAGAAAAGCTGGCATTTCCCCGGAGGCTCCGCCCCCTCTGTACCACTCTGCAAACATGCCTCCTAGCACGTTCTAATTTGGGGGATTACGTCCCCTTGAATCCTGAGGGTCCCAGGGGGCCAACTAGCCCACCAGGTACCTCCAGTAAGCCCCGACAGTTGGATTGCTGAGAGGTGGTCCGAGGCCACGCCCCAGTTTACACCACTCTGCAAACACGCCTCTTGCAGAGTGGTGGAGAAAGGCACTTTCTGCATTTCTGTTGCTTCTTTCTGCACCTCACTTGCTTCTTTCTGTACCCCTCTTGCCTCTTTCTGCACCCTTCTTCCCTCTTTCTGCACCTCTCTTGCCTCTTTCTGCACCCCTGTTCCCTCTTTCTGCACCTCTCTTGCCTCTTTCTACACTTCTCTTGCCTCTTTCTGCACCTCTGTTGCTTATTTCTGCAATTGTCTTGCCTCTTTCTGCACCCCTCTTGCCTCTTTCTGCACTTCTGTTGCATATTTCTGCACTTCTCTTGCTTCTTTCTGCACATCTGTTGCATCTTTATGCACCCATCTTGCCTCTTTCTGCACCCCTCTTCCCTCTTTCTGCACCTCTCTTGCCTCAGTCAGCCCACCTGTTCCTTCTTTCTGCACCCCTTTTGCCTGTTTCCGCAACTCTCTTGCCTCTTTCTGAAGTTCTCTTGCCTCCTTTTGCACCTCTCTTGCCTCTTTCAACACTTCTCTTACATGTTTCTGCACATCTCTTGCCTGTTTCTGCACCTCTCTTCCCTCTTTCTGCACCTCACTTGCTTCTTTCTGCACCCCTTTTGCATGTTTCTGCACCCCACTTCCCTCTTTCTGCACCACTCTTGCCTCTTTCTGTACCTCTGTTGCTTCTTTCTGCACTTCTCTTGCCTCTTTCTGCACCCTTCATGCCTCTTTCAGCACCTCTATTGCTTCTTTCTGCAGTTCTCTTCCTTCTTTCTGTACCCTTCCTGCCTCTTTCTGTACCCCTCTTGCCTCTTTGTGCATCTCTGTTGGTTCTTTCTGCACCTCTTTTGCTTCGTTCTGCACTTCACTTGCCTCTTTCTGTACCCCTCTTACCTCTGCACCTCTGTTGGTTCTTTCTGCACTGCTCTTGCTTCTTTTTACACCTCTTCCAAATTTCTGCATCCCTCTTGCCTCTTTCTGCACCCCTCTTCCCTCTTTCTGCACCTCTCTTGCCTCAGTCTTCCCACCTGTTCCCTCTTTCTGCACCCCTTTTGCCTGTTTCTGCAACTCTCTTGCCTCTTTCTGCAGTTCTCTTGCCTCCTTCTGTACCTCACTTGCCTCTTTCTGCACCTCTGTTGGTTCTTTTGCACTGCTCTTGATTCTTTATGCACATCTCTTGCAAATTGCTGCACCCCTCTTGCCTCTTTCTGCACCCATCTTGCCTGTTTCTGCACCTCTCTTGCCTCTATCTGCACCCCTGTTCCCTCTTTCTATACCTCTTTTGCCTGTTTCTGCAGCTCTCGCCTCTTTCTGCAGTTTTCTTGCCTCCTTCTGCACCTCTGTTGCTTCTTTCTGCACTTCTCTTGCCTATTTCTCCACCCATGTTGCTTCATTGTGCACTTCCCATGCTTCTTTCTGCACCTGTCTTGCTTCTTTCTGCACCGCTGTTGTCTATTTCTGCACTCATCTTCCCTCTTTCTGCACCTCTCTTGCCTCTTTCTGCATACCACTTGCCTCTTTCTGCACTTCTCCTGCTTCTTTCTACACCTCTGTTGCTTCTTTCTGCACTTCTCTTGCCTATTTCTCCACCCCTGTTGCTTCATTGTGCACTTCCCATGCTTCTTTCTGCACCTGTCTTGCTTCTTTCTGCACCGCTGTTGTCTATTTCTGTACTCATCTTCCCTCTTTCTGCACCTCTCGCCTCTTTCTGCACACCACTTGCCTCTTTCTGCACTTCTCCTGCTTCTTTCTACACCTCTGTTGCTTCTTTTCACCAATTCTCTTGCCTATTTCTGCACTTCTCTTGCCTGTTTCTATACCTCTCTTGCCTCTTTCTGCGCCTCTCTTGCCTCTTTCTGTACCTCACTTGCTTCTTTCTGCACACCTCTTGCCTCTTTCTGCACCCCTCTTCCCTCTTTGTGCAACAATCTTGCCCCTTTCTACACCTCTCTTCCCTCTTTCTGCACCACTCTTGCCTCTTTCTGTACCTCTGTTGCTTCTTTCTGCACTTCTCACACCTCTTCCTGCACCCTTCGTGCCTCCTTCAATACCTCTGTTGCTTCTTTCTGCACTCCTCTTCCTTCTTTCTGCACCCCTCCTGCCTCTTTCTGTACCCCTTTTGACTCTTTCTGCATTTCACTTGCCTCTTTCTGTACCTCCCTTGCCTCTTTCTGCACCTCTGATGGTTATTTCTGCACTGCTCTTGCTTCTTTCTGCACCTCTGTTCCAAATTTCTGCATCCCTCATGCCTCTTTCTGTACCCCTCTTCCCTCTTTCTGTACCTCTCTTGCCTCAGTCTGCACACCTGTTCTCTCTTTTTGCACATCTTTTGCCTGTTTCTGCAACTCTCTTGCCTCTTTCTGCCGTTCTCTTGTCTCCTTCTGAACCTCTGTTGGTTCTTTCTGCACTGCTCTTGCTTCTTTCTGTACCTCTTTTGTCTGTTTCTGCACTTCTCTTGCCTTCTTCTGCACCTCTGTTGCTTCTGTCTTCACTTCTCTTGCCTCTTGCTGCACCCCTCTTGCCTATTTCTTTACCTCTGTTGCTTCTTTCTGCACTTCTGTTGCTTCTCTCTACACCTCTCTTGCTTCTTTCTGCACTCCTCTTGCCTCCTGCTGCACCTCTGTTGCTTCTTTCTGCACTTCTCTTGCCTTTTTCTGCACCCCTCTTGCCTCTTTCTGCACTTCTGTTGCTTCTTTTGGCACTTCTCTTGCTTCTTTCTGCACCTCTCTTGCTTCTTTCTGCACCCCTCGTGCCTCTTTCTGAACTTCTCTCTTTCTGTAATCAAATGGAAATTGCAAGCTGTCAAGTTTAAAGGTCTGCGTGCTCTCTTGACTGAGGTATATGTCTACTTGTATATGTATTCTTACATGTGTTATGCATCTGAAGATGGTAGCTCAAAAAGCGGGTAACTTCTCTTATAGGTGGTCAAATTTTCTCAGTTCTGCTCTGTCATTCGGTTGCACAGGCAGACATGTCTTTTGTATATATGTGTTATAGAGCCCCTCAAATATACTATTGAATACCCATGTGCCCTGTATTGTGAGCAGAAAGAAATGCATACACATTTTTTTCACACAAATTTACAGAGTATGCTGTTTGAAACACAGATATTCAAGTGTTTGTATGTTGATTTTCAGTTAACATGTCACTAGGTAAAAGAATAGACATGCATGCATACCTTCACAAACTTGGTCAGACTTACAACAGTGATATGCTTAGGATTGCTGTTTTATATTTGGTAGACCTAACATTCTGAGCGGTCGATTAATAGTGAACCTTCAAGAGAAAAGTGAGGTTTAAGACATCTTCGGAGAAGGATTAGTGATTAGGGTACTTTGTATAAGACTGTTGTATGGTACAGTCAAAGTAGGCCTCTTTCTGCACCTCTGTTGGTTCTCTCTGCAGATCTCTTGCTTCTTTCTTCACCTTTCTTCCTCTTTCTGGGCTTCTGTTGCCTCTTTCTGCATTTCTCTTGCTTCTTTCTGCACCTTTCTTCTTCTTTCTGCACCTCTCTTGCCTCTTTCTGCACTTCTCTTGTTTCTTTCTGCGCCCTTCTTCCTCTTTCTGCACATGTCCTACCTATGTAGGCATAGTTAGAAAATAGTATTTAAAAAACCTTAGAAATTCTCTGAAAAAACCAGAGGTTTCAGGGAAGTTATAGTTCGGGATTAGCATTTAAAAAATCTTTGAAATTCACTGAAAAATCCACAGGTTTCAGGGAGGTTATAGTTAGGGATTAGCATTTAAAAAACCTTAGAAATTCAATAAAAAAACACAGGTTTCAGGGACGGTATAGTTAGTTGGACATTTTACTCGTATAAAACCAGAGAAATTCGGCCGTTATAGTTAGTAGAGCCAACTATAACTCGTGCCCCCGCAATGCACTGCTGATGACATCACATATTACATCACTCATGACATGGTCAGTGACATCACTGATGACATCTCAATTGACATCTCAAATGACATCACTGATGACATCATCCAGTGACTGAGTTGAAGGCACAGAGCCGAAACGCGTAGACGTCCATGTTTTTGCACAATGGTGGTTAAATAAATACTTACAAAAAGAAGAAGCTACCTGTCTAGACCCTTCTTCGTGGTGCCGTGAAGTCCTTGCTGTGTGGAGGCTTGGAGAACGTGAAGATATATACATATATATATATATATACGTTTTCCATACACTGTACATACACGCTGTCATTTTGGTTTTCCATGCCTCCACATACACAATTTACTGACTATGTACCCACTAGGGGTGTACACGCAATGTGATCCTTGTTTTATTCCTGTAACCATTATCCACCATTGGATTATATGTGACCACATTAGATGATGTCCCCAATTTAACCCACTTGGGTTATACAAGCAACCTTTTGACCACGTTTGACCCCACTCGAATGAGGTCTTGCAGAAATGCACTTGCGCATTGTGAGAAGTTGGCCTGGTATATGCTGTCCACTAATTATAGTGGGCACCTTGCACCAGTCCAAACAACCCCTTATTGGAGATAGGTTAAAGACAACCTTATTGAAAGCTATCCTAGTGGTAGCTATGGAGAGCAGCCTTCAGGCTAAGTCTTGAAGGAATGTAAAGCAGCTTGTTTTACCAGTCTATAATCTCTTGAGTGACCAAATGAAAGAGCACCACACCAGGTATATATTCAAAATATATGTATTTATTGCTAAACACACCCCTCTAGTCTCTTTATGAGGCTAGAGTTCGAAATACATAAGTTATAAGTTATTAAATCACAGTAATAGCACAAATACACGTTTGGGCCCTAGGGGCGTACCAAACCATATACCAATAAAGTGGTATGCGAACCACGACTGAACTAGACACTAGGCCTAGAGCCTCTAGAAGTGCTTGGACCACAAGGAACCACCCAAGGTAGTGACACAGGGGACCTACGGGAGACGCGTGCAGTGTAAATACACAACCGCGATACGCCGTTGACTTCTATGGAGAAAGTCGGGATCGGGAAAATAGAGAAAAGGGACACTTAAAGAGGACTAGGACAAAACCCTTTGAGATCTAGGACTTTGAAGAGTCTCTACCCACGGGAGCACCGGAGTACTCCTGTTACCTCACCCAGGAAGCCGGGTGCATAGGTGCCTTTCGGGGTCGGGTTTCGTCGTCGATTCGAATGGCGATCTGCTGCAAAGTGCTGCTGGCGGCCAAGAGAAAAGTGTCCGGGTGGATCCAAGAGTGGATCGGAGTTCTGAAGAACCTGAAAGCAGAGGGGACAGAGTCTGGGTCACTAGCCAGTGACCAGGAAGGCGATGGACAGATGCCCACCGATGTTGAGTGCCACAGGTGCGTTGACGGTCGTCTTGACTCTTCAGCCACGAGGTCCAGGAGGCGTTGTCGGCAACCAGGAGCAGGATTCGGGCTGGTACACGATGTCTGTCTAGTGCTGAGGATTGGACCCAACAAGCCTTGGCAACGGCAAGTCTCGGTGAAGATGTAGATCGTCGATGGTGCAGACCAGCAAGGTCTGTGGAACTCACACAGCGAGGGTAAGTGAGGGCAGGCCTGGAGCAACCAGGATGCCAAGTAAGAAAAGGATTGGCCTTCATTAAGGGCTACTAGCCAACGGGCTAGCGACCGCGAAGGAGCCTCGTGACGCCGCACGTGGATCTGGCTTAAAGGACACTCGTGGAGTGGGGGCCAGTGATCTTCGGTGCAGGTGGTGCTGGAGGCTAGGGCTACTCGGAGCCCAAAGCACGATTTCTTGGGAGACCCAGAAGAGGATGCACTTGCAAATGTGCTCGGTGTCCAGGGGTCACGGTCTCAAGTCACCCACGATAGCCACGGGCCTCAGCTTTGCTGGGGACTCAGGAGTAGCCTCAGGGAAGTCTGAGAATCCACCTCTGGTGATGCGATGCCTTCGGCGTCCGACGGGAGCTTCAGAAATGCAAACCGGACAGATGCTTCTTTGGTGCCTGCCAAGCAGGGAGTCACTCCTTGACCCCAAGGGAGATTCTTCAGTCCTCTAATCGTGAGTAGAGCGTCGAAGGTCCAGGATTCAGTTTCAGAGTTTCATCCAGGGATAATCTAAAGTCCTAAGGACTGGGTTCCTATCTTTATACTAAAGATAGGGGTTGGACTACTCTGTGGCCCCACCTATGGGTGGGTCAGGGCAGAGGGTGGCTACACCCCTTTCCCTTTGTCCAGTTCGCGCCAAAGCAGGGGCTGCAAGCCCTGATCCGGTTTGAACTGGGGTATGCACTAGGGACACCAAGTGTGCCCCCAGTGCAGGACTTCAAAGCACCAGAAAGTGCTCCCGCCCAGCCCCAATACACATTATCCTGTCTGGGGAGGTGGTCACACCTCCCTGGGACAGGAAACCTATTGTCCAGGCCTCCCCTGCCGGAGTTTCGTCCAGCAGCAGGAGGCCAGACTCGTGTCTGTGGCAGCAGCATCCATTTTGTGATGCCAGGGCTCTGGAAAGAAGTTACCGGACTAGTCAGAGTTAACATGTCTTTCCCTCTAGAAGGGTGGAATGCTACCCCCGCCACCAGGATTGGCGGGGGGGTAGTATTCCAAGATGTTTGACACCAAACACGACATGTTTAGGTGCAGCCATTCCAAAGTTAGCATTTTACCGCGAGGATATAATGCGCTTAAGAGTATATGGTCAGGCTGCACTACAAACAGCATCAGAGATGGTCTCCGAATGCTGCAGAGGGGCCCTGCTCATGCAGGGGCACCCTCTCACATAGGAACCACGCACTCTGCCTTTAGGATTGATAAGGCCTGCCTTAGGAGTGACTTATAGGTTTATATGTGTGTATGTATTTCGTGATATAGGTAACCTATATCACAGTAAAGAGTGCATGCACCACCTTACCCAGGCTGCAGTAGCAGACCTGTGGTGTCAGTTTGGATGGCCTTCCAGGGGTGGCATAATACATGCTGCAGCCCCTGGCAGGTCCTCTGAGGTACCTATGCCCTTGGTACATAGTATACCATATACTAGGGACTTATAAGGGCACTCCAGATCCCAATCAGTGATGTGCCTAAGGCACATGGAAACCATTTTAGAGAGGAAGCAGCTAGGCTGGGGTTCTGATTAGCAGGGCCCCAGCCAGACTAATGTCGAAAAACAGTGAAGCATCAGCAAAAAGTGGGGGTACCCATGTGAAGCAGATCCTACTCTCCTACACGCATGAGCCTGGGACATTATAGATTTCACTTGTCCATGGAACACTGATCAATAAAGTTGTTTGGACAATTGTCCGACCTAGACATTACAAAATGGCGACCGTTTTCGGTTGGACAATTTTACACCCAGGAGACCGGCTTACGGTATTTATATTGTTTCATATATTTACAGGACTAACACAATATGTTAATACACAAGACAGTGTAACCATATGCCATGATATGTAAGATACTATCGATGTATATGCATTTTTACAAGGATGTAACATGTTACAAAATGGCGACCGTAATAACGGGAGATTTTTACTGAACCAATTGGTCTGAACAGGTCTTTTGTCAGTTTCTATTTGCAAGTATGTAACGAGGCTTCTCTTACCGTGCACTTTGTGTGATCAAGCCGCTAGGCGAAACGCGTCACGTTGATTTATGATGGAATAAATCATTGTTTTCCTGATCCTGTCTTATGTTTCTGAGAGCTCGACTGATTGTCTTTGCTGCACTTATTTGGATTATCGGCTGCTCCGCTGACTCTTGCGCCACCTTCCACGGGACTCCGGCTTCCAGCAGGAGCACTTCTTAGATTGCATATATATATATATAGACGCTTTTTACCGATTTTACTGGTGGATTAAACTACTCCAGTTAAACCTCAAACCTAGTTGAGTGCCGTTTTTCTCCTCAAGAACCTGTTGGGAGTGGAAACTTCTTTATATATATATATATATATATATATAATCTACTGGTGGTCGCCAGTAGATAGTTATAGTTAGGACCTAGTTTCCATAGGAAAAGCATTTTTTGATGTGCTTATAACTTTGGCGTTGTTTGACGAATCTTTACGAAATTTTCCAAAAAGTTCCTCTTTTCAGATCAGCTCCAATCTTGAAAATTTGGGGGTGATTCGTCAAGGGGGGGCCGAGAAAAAAGGGGGATCCCAAAACGTGTTTTCTCCATGCAATTTCCATAGGAAACTTTAGACAAGGCTACAGGTCGAACTGCTGAACGGAATTATGCCAAATTTGGCAGGGAGAAAGGTCTTGGTCCAGAAAGCACGCTTTTTTTTTAAATGGTGTAAATCCGTTCAGTAGTTTTTAAGATATTTAAAGATTTACAGATATCGATATTTCAAAATTAAGCGATCTGATTGGCTGAGCCCTCCCCGAGCACAAGCTTGCCTCCGATTGGCTGCTAACACTTCAAACCAGGAAGTGTTAGCAGCCATCTTGTGCCTCGCATCGACTTAAAATAAAAGAGAGGTCCCAGGGCCAATTCAATTTAATATATATATATATATGGAGATGAAAGTGTTTGTTCACACATTTCAGCTAACAAAGTAGAATAAAAACCCTCCCAAAAAATAAGACGTAATAGGCAGTCTCACACTTGCACCGCGTACACTTCCGCTCCTAATCGCCATGGGTACGCGTCTTCCAGTCTTTCCTCCCGGACTGCTACTTCTGCTGAGGTCACAAGCACTGCGAAAGCGGCTGTGTTTTCAGGGCTCAAACAGGGTCCGAGAGGAGGTGAAACACTTCTGCCGAGCTCACAAGCAGTGGGAGAGCGGCTGTGTTTTCAGGGCTCAAACAGGGTCTGAGAGGAGGTGAAACTCGAGCTGCTCGCAAACCATCCTCCAAACTGAAGCGGCGCCGCCAACAAAAGCAAACTAAAAAACATACCCATCTGCCACTATTCCTCCGGCAGGACCCAACACCAAACAGGACCGGGCGAGTTAGCCCACCGCTCCCTTCCCAGCTCCAAAAATCAGCCTCGGCACCACAGCCGCCGGCCCGCAGCCACCATTAATAATAGACCCAGCATACCAGCAGTCAGTGCTGGCCTCCGTCCGAGGATTAGGGCAGCCTATTCCGCTGCTTCAGTGTTTGTTGGCTGCCCACAGCAGCCCTGCGCAGAAGCGGTAGCAAAGGAGCAGTGCTCGGAAGTCCTGGCTCAGTCCCATTCACAGTATGGCCTCTCTGTTTAGCAGCGCCACCACAGCCGCCGGCCCGCAGCCACCATTAATAATAGACCCAGTATAACGGCAGTCAGTGCTCGCCTCCGTCCGAGGATTAGGGCAGCCTATTCCGCTGCTTAAGTGTTTGTTGGCTGCCCACAGCAGCCCTGCTCAGAAGCGGTAGCAAAGGAGCAGTGCTCAGAAGTCCTGGCTCAGTCCCATTCACAGTATGGCCTCTCTGCTGAGCAGCCCCACCACAGCCGCCAGCCCACAGCCACCATTAATAATAAACCCAGTATAACTGCAGTCAGTGCTGGCCTCCGTCCAAGGATTAGGGCAGCCTATTCTGCTGCTTCAGTGTTTGTTGGCTGCCCACCCTCCTGGGAAGTGCCAGTTTCAGAGTGTATTAGCACAGTGGGTAGTGCCCGGTTTGCTCCAATGGAAGTGCAGCAGCCCTGCTCAGAAGCGGTAGCAAAGGAGCAGTGCTCGGAAGTCCTGGCTCAGTCCAATTATTTACCAAACAGGGGCGAAGCTTAAAAGGCACGGTACATGGGCACCATTTGTTGTTCCACCGGTGGTGGGGGGGGAGCAATTGGACCAAAGGGTACTGTGTGTGCTATAGAGTACTATGTACAGCCTGCGTGTAGCAAATGTTACTACAGGCGTGTTAGACCTGGCATCCTTGGCGTGGGTCTCCCTTCCATTTTTTGATGATGCCTCCAATGTTATTGACCTGTTTTTGCTGGTTTAAATGCTTTGGGCACTGTGCCACTGCTATTCAGTGCCACAGTGCAAGTGCTCCCTATGATAAATTGTGTTATGTATTAGTGACTCCATGATTGGATGATTGGTTTACTTGTCAGTCCCTAGTACAGTGCACTGAGTGTGCCCGCGGCTTGTAAATCCAATGCTGCTGGTGGGCTTGCAGCATTGGTTGTGCCACCCACAGAAGCAGCTTGTAAAGTGTGTCTCAGGCCTGCCATTGCAGAGCCTGTGTGCAGCCTAGGGCTGCCATGTCGACTTGGTGAGTGCACCCACTTACCAGTCCCTAAACCTTCCCTTTTCTTCATATCAGACACCCCTATGGTAGGCCCAAGGGCAGGGTGCATTGTAAGTATAAGGTAGGATATGCCCTGGTGTGTGTGGCATGTCCTAATAGTGAATTACAGACATTTTCGTTTTCACTATTGCAAGGCTACCTGTTCCCCATAGGCCAGACTGGGCAGTTTGATTATTACACCTTATAATCCTAACTGACCCAGGGAACATGGTAGAAAAACGAATTTAGTATGCCTGAACTCAGGATGATAAAATACATCTTTTAGTGAAGTTGGTTTTAACATTCTGTGTTTGAAAATACCACTTTTAGAAAGTAGGTATTTTCTGGCCTAACTATCCAAGCCTGCCTCTGCTAGGTTGTGTATTCCTTGTCTGGGTTTGTGAGTGACAGGGGCTGGTGGACTCCAGGAGACAGGGTGAGTCAGCACAGGGCTGAATAGAGAGATCTGCATCCAGAGTGGAGGGAGGAGTTGCACCTGGGTCTGAATAGGGCTGTGCCTGCCTTCCACAATGCTGGCTCCACCTCCTGCCGGGCGGCTGAGCACTCTGCCCCACATTCTGAAAGGAAAGAAGGAGTTCTGTAAACAAAGTGCTCCAGGACTGACCAGAACTGGTTTTGGACTAGGCAAAGGCCTCTCTGCCTTCAAAGAACAAAGAGAAAAGGTGTATAAAAAGGGGACCCAGACCCCTAGGAAATTAGATCACTTTTGGGAAACAAGAAGAAACCTTTGCTGAGGAGCAGAACCAAGAAGAAACTGAGGAGAAGACTATCCCTAAGCTAGAGGGATCTGCCTGCAGTGGTTGCCTGACTGCCAAAGAAAGGAGAAGGGAACTTTGTGTGTACTTTCATCAACTTGTGAAGGATCTCCAAGGGCTTGATTTCAGAGCTTGCCTACTGCTGAAGTCTCAGGGACAACAGACTTCATCCACCAGCTCCCCTGTATTCCCTTGCTGGGAATTTGGACCTTCTGACACACTTGCGTGTCTCTGGGAGCTGGAAGCGCGACTCAAGACGAAGAAGCCTGTCGCCGCAGCCGCTGATTCTCGCATCGCCGGAGAAGAGTGTCGACGTCGCAGCAGATGCCGGCGCATCCCCGAAGAAGCGCGCCGCTGACACCCTCACATCATTCGAAGCGCCTCGCAGCACTGGAGAAAAGTGTCGCCGTCGCAGCAGACGCCGTCGCATCCCCGGGGCAGAGCATCGACCTCGCATCAGACGCCGACGCATCGCAACACGAGGCGCCCCGCATCCCAGGAGAAGATCGTCAACCTCGCATCAGACGCCGTCGCATCACCAGGGAAGCTTGTTGCAGGGCCTCTCGCGGCTCCAAAGATTCATTGAAATCGCCGCACGGCCATCGGGCGTGCACGCATCACCCCTTCGTTGTTGCAACATCAAGAAGACGCCACTTTTGTTTCTTTGCACCAGATCTTCAATGCATCACCGTCCTTGCGTGTAAGGGACTACCACATCACCTTCCCTGCAACACTTTCGTTGCCCTGCGTTACGCATCTTAAGGTACATTGAACTCAAAGTGTCGCATTTCCATTTTAAGAGACTCAAGCTAATTCTACCATCTTTAAAGTACAGTATTGTGGATTATTTTTGTTGTTTTTGGTCTTGTGGTAAATCTATATAAAAGCTACTTATTTTTATAATACAACCTGTGTGGTGTCCATTTGTAGTGTTGTCACTGGATTAGTGTATGTGTTCACAAATGCTTTACACACTGCCTCTGAACTAAGCCTGTCTACTCGTGCCAAGCTACCAAGGGGGTGAGCAGGGGTTATTTCAGGAGTGTACCCCCTTACCCTGACTAGAAGCAAGGGTCCCTATTTGGTCAAAGGCACCTACCTCTGCCAACTAGAGACCCCCAGTTCTAACAAGGCACATTAATTACACATCATAAGAAGTAAAAAATAATGCATGGAGTTTTTATGTCATGTACTAATGTAAAAGGAAGCATCGATCTGGACAGGGAAAGGGATGTGGCCGAACGGCTACAGCGGCCAACCTCGAAGCTGGGGAACAGGGTTCGAGTCTCGGCAGGCTTCGAGTCTCGGCAGGGACGTTCAACATCCTGTCATTCTGGCCAAATCACCAAATAATGTCCCTGTCCCTAAAAACAAATTTGCCTTTCTGTAACGTAACTGGTGCTCATATAAAGCGCTCTCATAGCTTCGGGTCTAGTTGCGCTATATAAAACTCCCCCAAAAATCTCGATTCCAAAACACATGTCCAGGCCCTGTACGTCTTACACAGATGTGTATGGCCTAAGCCATAAGCACTTGCTAACAATGTAAACAGAAGCTGCACTCACTCTCCAAAAGTTTTTATATACTCTAACAGGTTATTGTGGTGTTATGTTTTTCCAAGAAGTTTCGGCTCCGAAGGGCCTTTTAAAGGTGCCATAAATGATCGCATGTGTGGCTGCAGGGTGGCTGCTGCACCCAAATGCAGGGTTCCTGGCCTTGGGCACTTTTTCCTGTACACTTTATACTGATATATAGGTCGTGTGTTGTAGCTATACATTCACAGCTGAATGGCCCTCAAGGTCGTAAACCTGCTGCAGCGCCTGCTGTTGTTTACAGAGTTACCAAGCCCCACATATACTCAATTTATTATTTATTTATCCCGGCACTTTTTTTTACTTTATATTACTTTTCTGTTTCGTTTTTTTTGTTTCTAACTAGGATGTGTTAAAGTGGATGTTTTAATAAAAAAAAAAAAAAACACAAGTTGTAAGCATATCTTATGCAAAAAATTTGTATGTAGGTATGCAGGGCAATTCTACTATATAATCTTCACTTAAAAGTTATGGAGTGTTGTACTAAATAGGGGAAAATATAGTAAGTGGGTGCAGAAAACGGGGTTCACAAATACACATCGGCAGTTTTGGAGACTTTCCGGGTGTCTGATCACCGCTCACACAAGGACTTCGTGGTGTTTGAAGACACAGCTCTGTTGTGGTGGCTCAATGCAGTCGCAAGCCCACATAAAAGCACAAAATCTCTTTTTCTTATCACTGCAGGCTAGGTTCAGGGTCAGGTTGGGGGAGTGACTAACTCATTCACCCTTTACCTTAGCTGTGGGTGACCGGGTCAAACGAGCTAAAATACAGTGTGCCCAATAATGCATATATCACACCACCTCTTACTCATCCCAAGACTCCTCCTACTGCTATAAGCCCCAAAGATTCCTCCACTATCCTTTTCAATCCAAATACCAGACTAACATGTCCACCTCTCAAATTAATTTCATATTTCACTATACTAATTCACCACTAATCCTTTCTGGGTTCCGGAGTAGCATGCTACTCAACGAAAAAGCGCTTCAACACCTCATCAGAGTAGCAAGCGCTATATAAATGCAAACCTTTTTCCCTCTTCTATCCCTCCACTACCCTTCTCAATCCTTCTCAGTATTACGATCCCAGCATAATGATATAATTTCGAACAAAGGCCCGGTCATCCTCCAAAGCACAATTAAAAGGTATGCTCTCCTTTCACAGGTGCATCCTAAGTCTGAAACAATTTAAGTCATTTATTTGTTTCTGATCGGCAGCACAGAAGCAGGTCCCTGCCCACTCCCAGCAGAAAGAGAGAGTGGGAAAGAGGGCGGTGGGATGCAAGGTGGAGGAACTGCCATAGCTTGTAATAGCATGTATACGTAGTTTTTTATAAATATGCCTATATATAATTATTTTTTTCACTGAAAAAACCATAGGTTTTACAAACGTTATAGTTAGAAATTAGCATTTAAAAAACAATAGAAATTCACTGAAAAAACCATAGGTTTCAGGGACGTTATAGTTAGAAATTAGCATTTAAAAAACCTTTGAAATTCACTGAAAAAACCATAGGTTTCAGGGACGTTATAGTTAAGAATTAGCATTTAAAAAACCTTTGAAATTCACTGAAAAAACCATAGGTTTCAGGCACGTTATAGTTAGAAATTAGCATTTACAAAACCATAGAAATTCACAGAAAAAACCATAGGTTTCAGGAACGTTATAGTTAGTTGGACATTTCACTCGTACAAAACCATAGAAATTCCGGCGTTATAGTTACTTCAGCTAACTATAACTTGCGCCCCCGCAATGCACTGCTGATGACGTCACATATTACATCATTCATGACATGGTCAGTGACATCACTGATGACATCACTGATGACATCTCAAATGACATCACTGATGACATCAATGATGACATCATCCATGTGAAAATCTGATGCACCTCCTCACAACCTAATATAACCCTTGATACACCCACTCTAAAATACAGACTATCATTTTCGAAACCATAGACACACCAATACCAGTTAGTACATACCCACTCACTAATTCCTAGGTCTACACACACATCCACTCATTCACCCATACAGTCACTCATACATGCAGTCAGCCATCAATACGGCATTATCATATGCACTCACATATCTATACAGACACTCACACACGGCCACTCATCCATAGAGTTACTCACACACCTAGTCAGTCATGCAAAGAATCAATCACACTCCCATTTACTCACCTGTACAGTTATACACACACCACCTCACTTATTCAAACATATACTAACACATAGTTACACTCTTATACAATAACTAATACAAGCACACACTGATCCATACAGCCACTCTCACAATCACTCACTCTCACAAATAGTCATGTATACACTCCAACATTCACATATACTGCCTTTCACATATGCAGTTACTCACACATGTACCACTGAGGCATCCATTCACTCACCAACACACCCATACACACACTCACCCACCCATACAGCCCTTCACAGATGCACTCTTGAACCCATACACCCAGTGAATCATCCACTCACACATCTATGCACAGAGTTACACCCCACCACCCACCCACACACACACTCAAGCACCCATACAGATACTCAAACAACCAATCAATAACCCATATAGATCCTCATTTAGCTACTCACCAACCCATGCAACCGCTTACACACCAACTGACAAACTAAACTGTGTGAATGTCTGTATCAGTCACTAACACATGCATTCAGTAAGACACATTTAATCACTCACTTATACAGTCAGTCACGCACCTACTAAATCATCCATCCAGACACTTATATACCCATTCATTCTTCAATACACCTTGGCATATATATAAAACATATTTAAACTTTATAGAAACACACAGTCACTGGATGATGTCATCAGTGATGTCATCAGTGATGTCATTTGAGATGTCATCAGTGATGTCATCAGTGATGTCATCAGTGATGTCATCAGTGATGTCACTGACCAAGTCATGAATGATGTAATATGTGACATCATCAGCAGTGCATTGCGGGGCGCGAGTTATAGTTAGCTGAACTAACTATAACGCCGGAATTTCTATGGTTTTGTACGAGTGAAATGTCCAACTAACTATAACGTTCCTGAAACCTATGGTTTTTTCAGTGAATTTCTATGGTTTTGTAAATGCTAATTTCTAACTATAACGTGCCTGAAACCTATGGTTTTTTCAGTGAATATATATATATATATTCACTGAAAAAACCATAGGTTTCAGATATGTTATAGTTACAAATTAGCATTTAAAAACCTTTGAAATTCACTGAAAAAACCATAGGTTTTAGGGACAGTTATAGTTAGTTGGACATTTCACTCGTACAAAACCCGTGAAATTCCCCGTTATAGTTAGTTCAGCTAACTATAACTCGCGCCCGCAATGCACTGCTGATGACGTCACATATTACATCACTCATGACATGGTCAGTGACATCACTGATGACATCACTGATGACATCTCAAATGACATCACTGATGACATCATCCAGTGACTGTGTGTTTCTGTAAAGTTTAAATATTTTTAATATATATAGGAAAAGACGTATTGAAGAATGAATGGGTGTGTAAGTGTCTGTATGGATGATTTAGTAGGTGCGTGACTGACTGTATAAGTGAGTGATTTAAGGTATCTTACTGAATGCATGGGTTAGTGACTAAACTGGGTGAATGTCTGTGTCCGTCTGTCTGTTGCTGTGTAAGTGGCTGCATGTGTTTGCGAATAGCTACATGAGTGTCTATATGAGTTATTGAATGGTTGTCTGAGTATCTGTATGGGTGCCTGAGTGTTTGTGTGGGAGGGGTGTGTGCGACTCTGTGCATAGATGTGTGAGTGGGTGATTCACTGGGTGGATGGTTTCAAGAGTGCATCTGTGATAGACTGTATGGGTGGGTAAGTGTGTGTAAGAGTGTGTTAGTGAGTGAATGTATGTCCCAGTGGTACATGTGTGAGTAACTACATATGTGAAAGCCAGTATATATGTGTGTTGGAGTATATAAATAGCTATAAGCGAGAGTGAGTGATTGTGATAGTGGCTGTATGGATGAGTGTGTGCTTGTATCAGTGATTGTATAAGAGCGTAACAATGTGCTAGTATTTGTATGATTAAGTGAGCTGGTGTGTGTATAACTGTATAGGTGAGTAAATGGCAGTGTGTTTAATTATTTGCATGACTGACTAGGTGTGTGAGTACCTCTATGGATGAGTGGCGGTGTTTGAGTGTCTATATAGGAGTAAGAGTGCATATGATAGTCCTGTACTGAGTGACCATAAGTATGAGTGACTGTACGGGTGAGTGAGTGGATGTGTGTGTGTAGACCTAAGAATCAGTGAGTGGGTATGTAGTTATTGGTGTTGGAGTGTCTATAGTTTTGCGAATGGCAGTCTGTAATTTAGATTGGGTGTATCAAAGGTTATATTAGGGTGTGAGGAGCTGCATCAGATTATCACGTGGATGATGTCATCAGTGATGTCATTTGAGATGTCATCAGTGATGTCATCAGTGATGTCACTGACCATGTCATGAGTGATGTAATATGTGACGTCATCAGCAGTGCATTGCGGGCGCGAGTTATAGTTAGCTGAACTAACTATAACGGGGAATTTCACGGGTTTTGTACGAGTGAAATGTCCAACTAACTATAACTGTCCCTAAAACCTATGGTTTTTTCAGTGAATTTCAAAGGTTTTTTAAATGCTAATTTGTAACTATAACATATCTGAAACCTATGGTTTTTTCAGTGAATTTCAAAGGTTTTTAAATGCTAATTTGTAACTATAACTGTCCCTAAAACCTATGGTTTTTTCAGTGAATTTCAAAGGTTTTTAAATGCTAATTTCTAACTATAACGTGTCTGAAACCTATGGTTTTTTCAGTGAATTTCAAAGGTTTTTAAATGCTAATTTGTAACTATAACGTGCCTGAAACCTACGGTTTTTCAGTGAATTTCAAAGGTTTTTTAAATGACATTTTTTAAATGTATTAATTTTTATATTAATTTTTTTCATACTGATTTACTACATTTTTAGAAACAATTTCTTTTACATATTTTATTTTTTAAATTACATTGTAATTAAATTATACATTACATTACAAAAATACTTTCTCAGAATGAATTACTTTAGTTTAAATACTTAGCACATAGGCAATAGACTTTTAAGTACAGTAGTTACAGTTGTTGCAATGGGCAACACATTTTCAAACACAATGCAACATTCAGCTCAATGTGAATTTCTAGTTAAATGCAATTAGTTACTTTATGGATTACTTTTCTAACCACAGGACTGGATCCTAGATTCAGTCCTGGGACATCTCCTGTAAACAGTTGAGTAAAAGCGTTTTGGTTACAGTCGTGATTTTTAAGGAATATTATTGTATTTTAAAAGTTGACACTTCGAAACTTTTCCTCATAGAATCACCAATGTTATCCTATGGAAGGAAATTCACTTAGCAGGTAAACACTGTTATCGTTACTTTTTCTTACTCAGTGTTGGATCCTGGATCCAGCACTGGTGCATCTCCTGTAAACAGTTGAAAAAATGCGTTTAAGTCATACAGGCGATTTTTAAGGAATATTTGTAGTTTGTGAAAATCGACACTTTGAAACTTTTCTGCTGAAAACCAGACAATGGATTCCTATGGAAGAAAAGATAAGTTACTGGTAAGTACGGTTAAAATTACTTTTCAGGGTCAGTGCTGGGCTAAAAGATGCAGCACTGGGTTCTCTCCTGATAACAGGTGAGTAAATCGGAATTCGTATTTCGGCTGATTTTAGAAGAATAATTTAAAGTTCCAAAACTCCACACTTAGAAGAATTTTCAAGTGAAACCAGTCAATGTTAGCCTATGGAAGGAAATTCAAGTTACTGGTAAGTACGGTTAAAATTACTTTTCAGGACCAGTACTGGGCTGAAAGATGCAGCACTGAGGTCTCTCCTGATAACAGGTGAGTAAATCAGAATTCGGATTTCGGCTGATTTTAGAGGAATATTTGTATGTTTCAAAAATCAACACTTAGAAACTTTTTCAGCAAAAAGCAGGCAATGATATCCTATGGAAGGAAATTCAAGTTACTGGTAAGTACGGTTAAAATTACTTTTCAGGATTAGTACTGGGCTGAAAGATGCAGCACTGAGGTCTCTCCTGATAACAGGTGAGTAAATCGGAATTCGTATTTCGGCTGATTTTAGAGGAATATTTTAAAGTTCCAAAACTCCACACTTAGAAGAATTTCCAAGTGAAACCAGTCAATGTTAGCCTATGGAAGGAAATTCAAGTTACTGGTAAGTACGGTTAAAATTACTTTTCAGGACCAGTACTGGGCTGAAAGATACAGCACTGAGGTCTCTCCTTATAACAGGTGAGTAAATCGGAATTCGTATTTCGGCTGATTTTAGAGGAATATTTGTAGGTTTCAAAAATCAACACTTAGAAACTTTTTCAGCAAAAAGCAGGTAATGATATCCTATGGAAGGAAATTCAAGTTACTGGTAAGTACGGTTAAAATTACTTTTCAGGACCAGTACTGGACTGAAAGATACAGCACTGAGGTCTCTCCTTATAACAGGTGAGTAAATCGGAATTCGTATTTCGGATGATTTTAGAAGAATATTTGCACAATGGTGAAGGGAGGGGCGGGGCCTGAGGTGACATCTGTGCAAACGCGCCCGTGGCGCGTTTTAAGTCGGGGATTAACTCCCTTGAATCCTGAGGGTCCCTGGGGGCCAACTAGCCCAACAGGTATATCCAAAAGCGCCACAGAGCTGCGTTGCAGAGAGGTGTAAAGAGGGCGTGGCCTCTGTACACCTCTCTGCAACGCAGCCTCTGGCGCATACTAGAGGTTCCTGGTGGGCTAGTTGGCCCCAGGGACCCCCAGTATTCAAGGGGATTCGTTCCCCCTCTGCAAACGCGCCAGGGGCGCGTTTGCAGAGTGGTGAAGGAAGGGGCGGGGCCTGCGGGCCCGATCGTTTTTTTTTTCCCCCTGAAGGGGGGCTGTGTGGCCCCCTTCCTTTTTCCTATTTTTAGGCCCTGGGGACCCCATCCCCCAGGGCCTTACCCCTTTTTTTTTTTTATTAAAAAAAAAACGGGAAAGAGGCGCGTGGCCCCCCTTCCCTGGGCCTGTATTGGCCCCGGGGACCCCATCCCCCGGGGCATGGCCTCTTTTTTTTATTTGGAGGGGGCTGCGTGGCCCCCTCCTCAGGCCATTTAAGGCCCCGGGGACCCCATCCCCGGGGCCGGCCTTGCACTTTTTTTTTTTTTAAACTTTTTTATTTTTTGGGGAGGGGGGCTGCGTGGCCCCCTCTGTGGCCACTTATGGCCCCGGGGACCCCATCCCCCGGGTCCTGGCCTCTCGTTGGGGACTGTGGGGGTCCCCAAACCCCCACAGTCCCGCCGGCTCCCCGTGTCCTACGGGAGCCGGCATTGCTTTACACATGGGGAGCAGCTAACATGCTGCTCCCCATGTGGAAAGCAATCAGCTTTGGATATTGGAAGAGAGAGCAGGTTTCCTGCTCTCTCTTCCAATATCCAAAGCAAGTTTGCAATGACAGGACGGGAGCCGCGAGGCTCCCGTCCTGTCATTACAAGCAGCAGTGTCCCGGGGGTAGGCACCCCGGGACACTGCAGGAGCCGGCCCTGGGGGTGGCGGTCCCCAGGGCCACCACAGGCTCCAGGAGGGGGCCGCACGGCCCCCCTCCTTACATTTGAAAGCCCCGGGGAGGTGGTGGTCCCCGGGGCTTGGAGGTCCAAAACGGACCCCCATTGTAATTTTCTTAGTGCCCCGGGAGGTGGCGGTCCCGGGCGTGTGGGGGGCTGGAGCCCCCCACACAGGTTTTTCAAATTAAAAAGAAGCCCGGGGAGGTGGCGGTCCCCGGGGCTGCGGGAGGGCTCAGAGCCCTCCCGCACCATTATACATAAAGCCCCGGGGTGGTGGTCCCCGGGGCTTGGGAGGCCCTTAGAGGCCCCCACACATAAAATTAACCCCCCCCGGGGGGCCAATTAACATCGAAGCGCGGGATTTTTTTTTTTCAGCAGGATTCGCGCACCCTGAGCGCATCCTGCCGATTTAAAAAAATTAAAAAACATTTTTTGCCCAGGGGTCCTTGTGGGACCCCTGAGCAAACCTAGGGGGTCAGGGTGTTTCTACCCTGCCCCCTTTGTGCGCTTTGCGCACTTGTTTCTGTCCCTCGGTTCTACCGAGGACAAAATGACTGCCAACATTTCCTGAATCGGAATGTTGACAGCCAGCTGACAGCCAATTAACATGCAGCTCATGATCGGGACGGTGCGCGCAGGGTGCGCTGAGGGTACG